>OZ010576.1:124206364-124326364 GCA_963932145.1 Acanthosepion lycidas | reverse complement strand
AAGAGAAGGATTTACATCTATCCAAAGGGCATTAGTGCAAAAGCGAATGCAACAGACTTACCTAGTATTTGAATTCAGTTTGCCAATTAAACATCAAACTAACGTCACATACTCGCAAAAACATCTCAAATGATGTATCAGAAGATGTACATGATAATGTTATAAACTACTTTTTTATCAGTGTAGTTTTTGAAACCTAATGAAAGAAATAACTCTCTATATAATAGTATTTCCAAAAAGAACATATCTGACACATACGCATATAGCACAAGCAGACGCGTACACAAACACACAACTATATTCAAAATAAAAAAAAAATCAACCTACCACCAATTACCAGCGCATAAATTTATTTAACATAAAAATAATGAAAATGAGAAAAATCCGCAGTTAATTGCTGATATCCCCTTGCGAGTGGACATAACGATTGCAAAACGGTTCGTCTACGAAACCCCAGTGTCAAGGTGCTGAATATAATATCAATCAGCTAATTGACTATATTATTTTTATTATCTTTATGTATTTTTTCTAGCCTTTGTAATCCTTTTAATATTCATTTCAACGAAAATTTCCCTTGGTATTCTGAAATATTTTTAGTGCGTCCATATGAAGCTTGCAGCTGGATCATATTGGTATCTCAATGTGCCGGAGTCATCTTTCTATTTTTTTGATATCCTCACAAAAACTTTAGATCCCTTTCTCATTCTTTGCTCCAAGTGTTAAAAGGAAAAACATAGATGCGAATCCTAAAATTAAAATTTAGTACTTCCATTACAACCAAATTTCTATTCCTAAAAAAAAAACTTAATTTGGAACATGATTCGGATTCTGAAAGACAAAATGGTAAATTCTTGCTGTAACGCTCTCGTTTGTATATGTTTGTATTACTGTTTCTGTTAATATATTTGTTTAACTCAATTCCTTTCTTTGTGTCTTTATTTCTGGCCACAAGGCCACAACACTATCTTTAGTTCACATTGTCCATTCGTGTAAACATTCTACAAAGGATTTGCACATGTGATGTTTAAAAAAATACATTTTGATACATCAAAAAGAAGTTTAATGTAAATAATGTTACGATATTTTTAAACCAATAAATATCAGGTTAGTTTCGAATTGAAAACTATCCCCGTCCTGGAAGGTTTAACACGGAATTTTAGAGAGCCTAGTTTACCTTGTTATCTAACTCGTGATTGATGAGAGAAGAGATGGATTTACATCTATCCAAAGGGAATTAGTGCCAAAACGAATACAATAGACTAGACTAGAATTTGAACTCGGTTTTCTAATTCCACTTTCCGTCACACTAACCGCATATATACGCAGAAATAATATCAGAAGATGTATATGATGATGTTTTAATTTATATTTTTCCCAAATATTAATGAATTATTATTTGTGATTTGATCAGAAATTACAATTTGGAACTATTCAAAAATTTTGCACGGGTGTGAATACATTTGGCCTTAATTGTATATACGCAAAATACTTCAGTATATAGAAATACAAAGTTTCGTTGAGTTTTAACTGTACAGTCAAAACGCATACCGAATACGTATTTTCCACTGTATTTCATAAGCAGTATAATAAACTGATATTATTTCGAAGAAGAATTTTGAAAATAGGTATTAAGATCAAGTAAAATTTTTTGTCGTCGTAATTTATTCAAATTTGTTTAGAGCTTCTTTGGGTGTATCAGCAGAAATAGAAAAGATTTAAATGCATAAAGATAATTCTTTCATTCAAAAACATTTAAAGATTTTTTAATTATCCAGACAGAAACTTCTGGAATGATGTTCTTTGGAAACATTTCTTTTGCATAATTATCCCTAAATAGATATTCGTTTCCTTTTTCGTATTGATATAATTAAATTTAAAATTAATTTAGGTTCCCTACCTTATATGTTCTCTGAAAAATAGAAATAGCTTTCATTTTCTTTTTCTTTCATTTTAAAATACCAGACAAAATATTGGGAGGTCATGTCTTCTATAAATCTGGAGTCTCCAATACCTTATTGGCTCTAAAATCTCGAAACACATAACAATCAACCAATATGCATTGAGTAATACTGCATCAAAATTTTCTGTATGTTTTATGGACGGTTTAGTTGTGAATCAATTCAGTTATTTTGGAATTCATTGCTTCTATGTGTTCAGCGTTACAGCAAGCACTGTTTGTCATATGTGATCGTGCTGAACAAACAAATTTGCTTCAAATGGAACGGGAGGCATTTATTAATGTTATGGATGAAAGTGTGCAGCAGAGGTGAAGTGATTTGGAAAGTTTGACTTTTATATAATTTGAAGGCGTTGGGTTCAGCTACGCTGATCAAACTGTTGAATCATTAATTTTGGTCAAGGAGTCTTTTGAAAATGAGTCAAATATGGGTTTCTATGGAAAGATGGTTTAATATGCATTAGATTTAAAAAATGGATTTGTAAATTATTTAGAATTATTGTCTTTAATTAAATTTTGAGAACAAGGATAATATACATTTCCATTGCTATAAATTTTGCGAAATGTTATGGATCATTCTATCGTTCCGGGAAGAATCTAGCACCTTTTCTTTGCTTTATCATTACAAGTCAGATTAGCCCCCCCCCCCAAGGAGTATTACTGCCGTATCTGTTCTGAATCTGATCAATCGAGACTTTCTAGCCCTGTAAAGTAATAATTATTCTAAACATGGTAGTTTCTTTCCCACAGAAATCAATTTACCCAAACAGGGCGATAATGCGACTAAGACTCAAGAGGTTACTGGGCGCAAAAGAGCACCAGAAGATTTTCAATGAAACTAGAAACACAATAGAAGACAGGAAACAAGAGATGTACATCTACTTCTGCACTAAAAACCGATATTTGAACAACTATAGAGGTGTATCACGTCAGTCACTCTATCACTATTTCCTTCGTAATCCAAAAGTAAGAAGAAAGCTCCAGTCATGAACCTATTTACTCAAGACCTGCCAGCCTGAATGCTTCCTTTTAATATGTTGCGGATTTGAATTCACACTCAATAAGAAAAAGTCGAGGAAGGCTTTTAAATATAAAAAATATAATTTTTTTTTTATTTTCGTGTATATACAGCTCGATTTTTCTCATCTTGTATGGGCGATAGATTTCTTGAGTTAAAACTTCTTTGTAGCTGTTTATTCAGAAGAATATGAATGTGATTTCTCCGCTTGTATGCGTGAAAAAAAGGCAAGGTAGAAATTGAAAATGAAAATGTAAGTGGCACGTAGCTTGGTGAGGAAGAATGTTTAATGTTATGTAGCATCTTAAGCAAGAGTGTAAGTGTCACGTAGCTGGCGAGGAAGAGTGTTTAATGTGACGAAGATTGGTGGGGTAGAGTGAATGTGTCACGAAGCCGGGGAGAAAGAGTATAAGTGTCACGTAGTTTGGTGAGGAAAAGTGTATGTGTCAAGTAACTTAGTCAGGAAGACGGGTGAATGTATTCGTCTCTTCTCCTTAATGGTTTTTATCTGTCTAGAAACCTTACTTAAATACTCTTCAACTGGATCAAAAAGCATGTTTTATTTGTATTGTTAGCGGAAACGCGACCCATTGGTAATTTTAAAAAAATATTTTCTATATGGGTTCTATAGCCTTGGATGGCAACTGGTCTAGGAGAAGGACAACTCTGAATTCAAAACCTCTGGAGGGTCGTTTGGGAACCTTGCACCAGGTCTCTGTATTCGTCCCTCCAAAAAGTGTGGATGGTCCTGCATGAGGCCTTCACCACTATAATCAAATCTCATGTGCCGGTGTCGGGCTGTCGGTTTCCTGGAAACTGATCTGCTTGACCCTCATACGTCGAATCTCGACGGGAGAGTCGATTATATATATATATATATATATATATATATATATATATATATATGCGTGTGTGTGTGTGTGTAGGATATGCTGTAGGTCAACACAAAAACATAATATCACATATCAATATGTATTTATATACATGTATAAATAATATGTATTTATACACATATAAGACAAATATAAAGCCAAACTCAAAAACATTTATATCCCAGACATATAATACAAGTAGTACAATATATGGAACACATATTGTGATTAATATATTCTTAATATAATTATTTGATATGTGGAGGTATTTAAAAAATAACCAATGCATACATACAAGTAGATATAAACTAATTCGAGCTTGAGATTATACACTCAAACGAAACAAAACATGTATATATTAAACTAATGATAATGTAACAAAATAAATTAAAAAATGTAACTTATAGTCTTCAGTTGAAATCGATGTCGATCAACATGTTGTAATAGGTATTTGTTTTTATGCCTACACATGACCATTATTTTATTTCTCTTGTTTAATAGATTAAGATTATTTATTTATTTTAATTTTTCTACAAGGCATAGATTAAATCTTTCGTTGTAAGCTTAAACTTTTTTTTTATGCGTATATGATCACTATCTCGAATTAATTCATATCTACTCGTATGTGACTCTTGGTTATTCTATTATTATTATTATTTTTTTTTTTTTTTGCATTTTTCTAGATATCCAAAGCAAGAGTCCGAGCGTCACCGTTCTAATTTTAGCTTGATAAATGCTTTATGTAATAATCCTTAATATATTAGCAGTTGATGGCCTAGAGAAACAAAAACTATATTGCTTGAATGAAAGAAAGCTCTGCGATGTGAGATGCTTAAATATTTCAGCATTGGTTAGAATCTCCAGTAGTTTACCCCAAAAAGAAGTAGAAGTCTAATAGGTTGATAGTTGAAAGGGTCGGACGGGAGCAACAGATGAGGATTTTCAACAAGCAGGAAAGCAAGAAGCAGCAAGCCACATTATATATATATATATATATATATATATATATATATATATATATGTGTGTGTGTGTGTGTGTGTGTGTGTGTGTGTGTCTGTGTGTGTCTGTGTGTGTATATATATATATATATATATATATATATATATATATATATATACTTATAAATATACGTATATATCTATCTCTATCTCTCTCTCTATACATACATATATATATATATATATATATATATATATATATATATATATATATATATATATATGATTTTTTATTCCGATATTATTTCTTATTAACGTAAATGTTATTTTTATTGGATACACGCTTTAAGTTTTTCTGTATTTTTTTTTTTGAAAATGCGCTTGATTGAGAAATCACACTAAAGAAAAATCAGAATCCCGAAGAGAACGGAAAATGTATCCGCTTCTTTCATGGGGGAATCTCATATTTACGAAGGATAGATATTTTTATTTGCCAAACACGGTCAGCATCAATGTGACCGACTTCATAATTAGTATTATTGAATGTTGGCTTTTCCTTTTTGATTGTTAATGCTTAGATTATTTGTAACCGTTTTTCACTTGTGGATGAGGCTATTATGGTCGTATTTTCTAAGTAAATTGCGGATAGGATTTGGCATTTTTCCCTATGTGTTTAAATAGGTCATAATTGATGCGCGTGCGTATGTGATGTCCGTTTATTTGTTTTCAAACAGGACTAATTTCTTAATTAAACGTTGCTGTGTTACTTTATGTAAGAAAGTACGTGCAACTCTGAGAAATTACAGTGATAAACACTTGTAGACCATGAATACCGCTACCAGAATATTAACTACAATAATACTGGCATAAGAATGCTCAAGATAACTGGAGATAGTTTTCAGACATAGGTTGCTAATTCAGCGTTTTCCTTAGAGTGGTTGGCACGCAATGCTGAAGAATCCCATCTGTCGTATTTAACACATAACTGGAAGGGAAAAGATTGATTCATAACATTCTTAGTTGTATCTCTGCGAAAATGAATGCAATGAACTTGAGGGTGATTCGAACTCGAGTCGACAAATGTGTCGGTGTTCAGGCCCGTGTCTGTTTAATGGCTGAGAGTTATTACGTCTAACACAAACAGGCAAATTACTAAAATGTAGAGCGACTTGATGAAGGTGTATCTGTATTGGCTTTTAATGTTTTAAAAGTTTTCTTTAATTTGGCTATATATATATATATATATATATATATATATATATATATATATATATATATATATGTTTTCTAGACGCCTAAAGATGGTGGTAGCGATCCAAAACTTAGTGAAAGTATAGAACATTGCTATTTCTTGTTTAGGTAGGAGACTGTTGTTTGTTTTTCTATTTGTTTATTTTCACGTTTTATTGAACATTTGAGCGTATAGTGGCAGTTTTTATGTATGTCTAATAGTGTTCGTATTTTGATTGGTATATTTTGTGCGAGATTGAAAACATTTAGATTACCATGGTTAAAGATCTTAGATTCTTTAAGAATAGATTTAATAAAATCTAGGTATTTAATAATGGGGATTTGATGTGAGTTTTATTGAAGGCAAAACAATTATCAAGATTACTTCTACTATTTCTCCGTAGTAAATCATGTTCTTTTCTAATTAGGGTGGCAATTATTAAAACGAACTTATGGCCTCTTTTATTTCTGCGTGTTGTATAGAACAACTAGAATTCTGATTGGCAAACACACAAGAGGTATACTCGAAAATGCTGCTTGACAGTAAAAAAAATATATGTGAGGTCTCCTTCATCAATGATAAATAAACAACACATAAGGAAATAGCAGAATTTTATTTTCCCTCCATATTTCATTTCTGATGAAACTTAATTAAAGTCGAAACATGTTAAATTTATAAACGCTTCCTATTTGTTCCTTATCCTATCATTCTGTCGAAATCTAATGTACATTTGATCTACATTTAATCTCACTTCATATATATATATATATATATATATATATATATATATATATGTATGTATGTATGTATGTATATATATATATATATATATATGTGTGTGTGTGTGTATATATATATATATATATATGTGTGTGTGTGTGTGTGTGTGTATGTGTGTGTGTATGTATGTAGATGTATCTGAAGGAGAGAGATAGAAAAATGTAAGAGGAAAGGAAGAAATGAAAACATGAATATTTGCATGCATTTATAGAATATAAACAGCGAAAATTTTATATATATATATATATATATATATATATATATATATATATATATATATATATATATATATATGCTCATCTAGGAATGTTTATTTCTTTATCACTGTATCTTATTCTTTTCATGTCTATCTCTTCACACATCTTTCTGTCTATTTATTATTATACTTGTTGCCTCTCAAAACCTGTTGAACATGTAATTGCGAGTACATGAGTTATCTCCCATTTTATCCTCCAGGCACCCATTTGTATCGATTCTTTTTTTAAAGAATACGGATTATTATTTATAAACTTCTCCGTTTACGCGGCTGTTTGCAGCAATGCACATATGACAATTCGCACCTAAAATTTCACAAAATATCTTCAATGCACAAGTCATTATATGACGTGGGCAATTCGGCCAACGTATCGTATTCCCGCTCAAAATTCAAAAAGACGAAACGAACATGGCGGTGTCAGATTACATAGTCAATGAAGTTTTACGATGGGGAGATAAGGTGGAATTAAGTATCGTCCTGCGTGAAAATGTCATCTGATTTTCATACAGCTGAGAAATCAAAACGCTGCTAGTCGAAGCTCCTGTTTTACATAAGAATTACTTGTGAATTTACTAAAGGGATTTATAGTTGGGTTAAGGCACTGTATGTACAGATTTATGGATATAAAGATTTGTGATGCATACAAAATGAAAATCTCTATACGGAAAACGGGGACAACGAAATTTGTATACCGATATAAAAAGGAAGCAATAAAAAGATATGAAGCAGTTTGGATTACGTATGCCCCGCGAAGGCTGCTTAATAGTGAATTATGAGATATTTTTTCATATATTCAATAAGAAATGTTTTACTGTTCATTTCGCGTATATCAATATTTGTAGATATATACTCACCTACAAAAAACAAAGAACAGTATGAGAATAAATTAAATATACTAACTCCAGATATCCATTCTAATATGCAGATGAAGATCTCTCTCACACGTATATGGAAAGATTTCCATACAAAACACATTTCAATGCATCAAAATTGATAATTCATCAAACTTGGACTATGAAACATGCAAAAAAATCTGAGTCTCAAATGACGGCTTTTCTATTGACACTATTATTATTTCAATTATTAGGTTAATGTAAAAATAATGTCGTTTTTTGACGCTCAACTTTATGTGAGAAAACGACATTATTTTTGCACCAACTTCAATACTCGGCAATTTTTATTGTTTTAAAAAAGCGATGATTAGAATTGGAATAAAACATAAACATATTAATTCTTGCGTATTGACAGCAAACGTAAACAGTTTTTATGTATTAGATTTTTTATTTACTTTATTTATTTATTATATTGTTCATAAGAATGGTTAGTAAAACATCGGCTTATTGGCAATTGATTTGAACTCTATAATATATCAAATAATGAGGATTTCCTTTTAGTTGCTTCACATATTTTAATAGTTTAGTAAGTGTTTATAAATTTATGAATCTAGAGTTGCTTTCATATTTATTTATTTGTAAATTAGTAAATGATAAAAATTGCATTGCCTTATTTTCTAACACAATTTTATTAGTTTTTAGAATTTTGTAAATATAAAATTATTCTTGTAAATAAACAATTTATTAAATAAACAGTGTTTATTATTTTGTACATTAACCAAGAACAAAAACAAATCTGTATAAATTTACTTTTATAATATGTGAGGGTTTTATTACAATTCTAATCAGTGCTATTTCAATCAACTAACATTGATGGAAGGTAGTTAAAAATATGGCGGTGTCAAACGAAAAACCGCCCTTTTGACACTCATTTATTTACGTGCACGAAGGTTCAAGTTTGACAGTAATTTATATACATTCCATCGGTATTATTCTAAATGAGCATAAATTGAGATCACCCCCCTTTTCGTCATCCTCATTTTCTTAAAAGGAGCAAAATAATCCCTATAAAAATGTCAGAGACGCTATTCTGATATGAATTCATTTTTGAAGTTAGACAACAATTTCTTTAAAAAAAGATTTTTGCGAGAATCTCATATGTTGAGTACAGGCTTTTCAAATTACGTTTATTGTTTAAACAAAACCTTTTAGCGTCACACCGACAATATACGATTGAACACCAGCAAAATGAGTACCAAATAACAAAACATTATGTAATAAATTTTCGGGTTAAGGACTTTTTTCTATTTCGTTGATTTTGCCTGTTACAGTCAAAATTTTCTTGGCTAACTTTTTAAATTTTCATACTTGCTTTTTTCTATAGAGGTACGCGCGTTCCTCTACAAAAGTAACCTATAAAGTAGGAGGCCTGGTTAAATGTAAATTGTTTAAATTCGAACGGAAGGCCATGTCTATTTGCAAACTACCGCGAATTACATCACCGGAGATTTTTTTTATATAAGTTTCCAGCATTTTCAGCTTTAATGATATAATCAATAATACTTTCGGCACTCGCTTTCCGTAGAGAAGTTAATCAAGTATAAAAGGAAATTATTTTAGGTTTTCCTTTTGATAAATAGTGCTCACTCAAAATTTCCAGTTCTTTTCTCCCTTTGTCAGGGGCTTCTCTCATAATAAGTGTCAGAATTCAATCGTCAAGAAATTGGATTAATTTGGCTGACGAGTTTGCATTCTTTTTCTAGAACTCTTCGTCATTGAGACGATTAAATCGTACCAATATTGTTTCGTGTAATTTTGGGATTATCATGTATCCTAAAACTTTTATTTCCCATATTTCATATTTTGATTCTTCACTTCAATTTCTGGGCTCATAACCTGTAGAATAAGTGGCCATGGTTAATTAGCAGAAATGCCCAACAAAGGGAATTGACAAAATTTGTAATAGTCAATAAAAAAAAAAAATAACAGAGCTAAAATAATATTAAGCAAGCCAAAAATATATGCAAGAGTAAGCAAAAGTAATGAGACAAATGTTTTAAAATTAAGGATTGGTGTTGACATACAAGATCGGATTCGGACAAACGAACGTAGCGTTCTGACCTCAAGACAAGACAGATCGTGTGTGCGTCAGATGATATCGAGAAGTGGCTTATCTTATTGGCTAAAAAGTATTCCGAGCATGCATTTTCATAGAAATGAATACTATACGGGAACCAGTAATAAGGAGTGCTCGAGAAACGCAATAATACCAACGAAAATTACAATATGACCTCTGGTATAAAACGTGCAATGATAGCAACAAAAATTGCAATATGAGCTCTGCTAAAAATGGTTACTGAAGACATTAAGTTTATAAGTCCCAGAAATTAATATACGGATCTCCTTAAGGACACATGGTACAGTGGATAAAGGCGTTTTTTAGATCCGGTGACAGTGTGAGTTCAATACCTGGTTAATGCTGTGGAGAACTTGAAGAGGAAAATTAACTGGAGATAATTGATAACTGACATCCATTAGATATGGCACGTGGAACTAGAGCTATCTACATCAAAAAGCGACATTCCAACCACCTGAATAAGGCCGGACCGTACAACAGCCGAAACGTTGTGATAAATATGACAACAAAGATGAGGACAATGGTTGAAATAAAATAATGTAAATAGTATAACATTAGGTATTTTTGCAATCTCAAATCTATTATTAATTTCTTGACGAATAGATCTTATATTATTGATAACTAAACATTGCTTCGGGAAGATGGAATTCTTAGTTTGAAGTGACTGTCAGTCTAAGAAGGAAAAATTTGTTCGCAAATATGACATGAATGGAGTTCATTAATTGTAGTGAAATCTCTGTCTTAGATGGGAAAATCTCCGATATAAAAAACATAATTGTGATGGGATAAATTCCAGACTGGAATCTGTACCAAGTGAAACCACATTATTGAGTCGGAAAGATTTATTTAACCTGTTTGTGTTTAAAATATTGCAACCCTGTTTGTCGGGCCCCACACATCTTCCACGTTGCTCTAATGCAGCGGGGAGAGTAAACTGAGAAGATGACAATATCAAAAGTAGGACACCTCCTAATTGACACCATTTGATCCCGAGAGTGGACCACTAGTCTCGGACTGACGTGTCAGCGGCTGTCAAAGAATCTTTCCAGTAAACTTGGACTATTGTTTTAGATTTTCCTCTTAGTTTTTGTGTGGGTAGGTTTTTCTGGCCTTTCTAATATGTGCAGATAAAACAGGAACGTAAGTGTGAGAAGAATTAATCCCTTTAATTAGGATTTCAACGTTAGACAACAGAGGTCTCTTCTCTGTACATAACTGTTGCTCTAATGTGAAAAAACAGTAATCTTTAACTACATTTCTTCTAGTATACCACAGCCTATATAGATCCAAAGATCTTAAACTTCGATTCTTTATTTCATATCATTTTATACCAATTAATTAACCACATCGGATGTAGACGCCTATATTTATGCCAAGTATCCAACTCTTAACTGTCTTAAGAATACAGCCGTTTCCTCAGATCGATAGTTAAAAACTGTTTTAAAAGAATTTATCCTGTAAATTTGAAACAAGACAATCATTCCTTAAACTAGCACTAGAAAACAAAAAAATAATGATATAATCAAGCTATTAACTTTCAAAGTTGTTAAAAACAGTTTGGAATCAAACCCCCATCACTGTTAGAATGTGAAATAAAAATTCGTGGACCAGGATTTCATTATTAATAAAAAAAAAAAAAAAAAAAATGGTTTTATGAATTTCAAACGACCGCAACTCTTCTGTCAATGAATTTAGAATGTTTTCTCTTTGGAAACGTTTAAAAGACATGTATTGATATGCTTTCCAAGAGTATTTATACGAAAGTACACGCAACAAACTCGTCAGGAATTTGAACACTACAAGCTGATTCTATTTCGAAGCCCATAACCGGTTCGCCTACCTCATATCTTTACGTGTCCATCCTATTCATGTTGAATATGAGAGAAATGTTGCTTCATCACTGAGTTTCATTAGACTGGTATTATTTTTTGTCTATTTCTAGATGTTTTATGCATTTTTATGTGTGTCAGTAATTAATAACTACTGACGCATAAATTATCCCTTATGTTAGCTGGAGAGTTGGAATCTTGCCTACCTTTTTTTAAGGAAACGTTTAGCTCTGCGGGATATATGTGTTACGAACCTAAATTGCTTTAGGCAATTTAGATGATGCACACACACAAACACACACACATAGATAGATAGATAGATATATAGATAGATAGATAGATAGATAGATAGATAGATAGATAGATAGATAGATATTGTTAAAATTATGTCTAATCAGGAGGCGTTCTAAAGTTCTTATGTTTACTTTAATTTCGGGTGGAAATAAAGACAAAAATTGTGGATATTTTTTTTATTAAGTTGATCCTTGATCTAAGCATTCGACTCACATGATCCCTCTTCAGAGTGGTTATACGGACATTTAAATAAAGATGTTCAGTATCGAAGATGATATTTTGTTATGTTGGCATAGAAACTTTCTATGCGACGATAACGGTCGCGGAATAGCAGACACAGGTCTAAAGTTCAAGATGTGATTCTGTGATGTCGTACCATGTGAGAAACCGAAATATTAACAGAACCATATATCTAGATGCAATGTAATGTGTTGTGACTAGTATGGAATGTAATTTTGTTGAGTGTAGGTTGCTTTGTTTTAAGATATATGGCCTCCAATATCAGAAGGTTCTTTTTTTGTGTGTATGTGTGAGAATTTTTGTGTTATCAACTAAGATCTATCTAATATTATGTATATGGCTATGTTTTTCTAAGAAATGTTATTTAATAGAACTAAGACCAGAAACATGACTTCAGTCTATGGGAGAGCGTCGTTTATACGACGCCTGACTGGAAAGTAACAAGACTAGGTGTACAGTGTGTGCTATGGCCGAAATAGTGATAAGAGGATTTTGTTAACATCTAACAAGTTATCTTGGGGGAATATACAGTGGGAAGGAAACAAATATTCGTACACATATAACATTTTTAATTTATTGTATTTGCAACTAATGAATAAATATACTTTTCATATAATGAACTTTACACAAATGCATAATAAATAAATAAGCATAGAAAACAGAAAAAAAATTGATTTAATAGAAATAATTCCCATATATCCATTTTAATAATTAAAAATGTATTCATACAGTACAATATACAATACATAATCTGCATCTAATACTTTGTAGAATAGCCATTATTCACTTCTGCAAGCAACCTCTTTATGTAGTTCTCAATTAGTGATTTACAAATTTTAGTTGGTATTTTCTTCCCTTCATCTTCGCATCTAGTCTTCAGATCCGAGATTTTTTTTTTGAAGCTTTCGATTGGATTTGAATTTTCAAATAACGCCACATATTCTCGGCTGGGTTTAAATCTGTGGACTGACTTAGCCATTTCAGGATATTTACATTATTTTCAGCAAGCCATTTCTCCGTAGATTTTGCAGTGTGCTTAGAATCATTATGATCATTATCTTTTTGGAAGATCCAACCAGGAGAAAGTTCAAGATGTTCAACCGAAATCATTAAATTTGCTTCCAAAATATTTTTATATCCTACGGCGTTCTTTCTATCATCTATTACTGACATGTTACCAGTACCTTTTGTAGAAAACATCTCTAAACCCTGATGCTGCTACCAGCAAATTTCACTGTTGGTACTGTTTTCCTTTGTTTGAAGGCATTGCCATTTTTCCTCCATACATAATTTCAGGAATTAACTCGAAACAACTCAATTTTGATTTCGTCTGTCCATAATACTCTTTCCCATTTCGATTTTTCTAATCATTATGTTCACGAACGAATTTCATCCTGTCATCTCTGTGTCTTTTCATTAGTAGTGGAGTTTTCCGAGGGTAGAATGAATTTAGATTGTTCCTATGAAATTATTTGCTTTTCGGTTTAGTGACACAGAATCCTGATAAAAGAAATTCATCCGGTAGCTCTTGACGAGTAACCATTGGATTTTGTTTAATTTAACGTATAAATTTCCTCGAAGATCTTGAAGAAATCTTCTGTGGTGCACATGTTCTTCTTTGGTTTTCAACAGTTTTGTGTTTTTATACCTTGAAACGAATGAACTAATGGTAGTAAATGGAATATTTGTGTTGTCTGAGATTTTCCTGTAACTTTTATCTTCTTTCCTGAGTTTAACAATCAGTTCTTTTCGTGAATGTTTCAGTTCTTTGCCTCTTGCCATGATGATAATTTTCTTGCACGAATATCAATTACACAATGTTCTGTTGGTATTTGGGGGCTAAAAATTAATGCTGATAACATTATTGGAACAATCTAGAATATTCCACTTGAATAATCTAGAAGATTTAAAGGACCACAATCTGAAATTTGCATTGTACGAATATTTTAAAATTGATAAATGTGATTTATTTCTATTAAATCATTTTTCTGTTTTTTATGCATTTTATTTATTACCCATCTGTGTGCAGTTAAATGTATGAAAAGTATGTTTATTCATTAGTTGGAAATACAATAAATTAAAAAATTTTATGTGTACGAATATTTGCCCCCCCCCATTGTAACTGTGATATTAGCTTTCTACAACCATAACATTTTTTCACATACTAGAGTTATGGCGGGACAGATCGTGGTTGCTTCAACGCGACAATACGCCTGCTAACAACGCCCTGTGCATCCGGCTGTTCATGGCTGAGTCAAAAATTGTTCTGAAGGCGTGTAAGACTTGAAGAGGACTGTAACAATGGAGCTAGGGGGGGGGCATCCAAGAAGAAATTCTTCCAGTGCTCTTTGTTAACTGTTCAGTCTTAACCCATTTTTTTTTTATTTTGGTCATTTTCTTTATTTTTTAATTATTTTTCTTTATTTTTAATTATTGATTGTTTATCAATATTATTATTATTATTATTATATGGATGTGTATCTCTCAGATATTACTATGTCAATAAGCATACACTCCCTGAACTTCTTGTTTTTTATGATAATATCAGTTCTGTTGGCTTTTATTTCCCTATCAGCTTGAATTGACATGTCCCAGAGGATAGTTACATCGTTATTTTAGGTAATTGTGTCTGGTTGGTGGTCATACCATCTCTCAGTGGTTTCGATTTTGTGCTTTTTGCATAACTTCCAGTGCACATATGTCGCTACCTCGTTATGGCTATGGATATATGCTTTTTTTTACTAGTTTTACTATAATTATTTTTTTTTATTTCCTTTGATTTCTGGCGTGTACACATTTCGTTCCGTGTCCCGGCCAGGGACCTAAGGTTAGAAATGGCATCATGACACTTTCCACTGACAAAAAAAAATACATATATAAAGCCCTTCGTAAAGTGTGGGCTGTACTTGTGAGAACAATGTTTTGTATTTCTTTGAAGCATGGGCTTCCAGGAATCCCTTCAATTAGTCTACTGGAATCTTTTCCAACCAACTTAAGGGCTACAACTACAACTTATTATTATTATTATTATTATTATTATTATTATTATTTAAAAAAATTAGTTGTGATTATGCGTGGATTATTGGCTTTGTTAATTTATTTATTTTATTTTCTGTTTATTCATATTTTCCAGCTTCATCCAACTTCATAATATTTTGTTTCGCGTCCATTTCATTATAAATTTCTTTCGACAAACTGTTGTATGATTAACTCAAATTTTTCCCAACATATAAAATATATGGCCTAGTTTTCAGATTAAATTTCGATAATGTTTATAAAAGTTTCTAAAGAGAAAAATTTGAACATATTTAAATTAATCTTATAGAAATACAACCATTGAAATGGGTATGGAATAAGCTTTAGTTTTCTATATAGTTTTATTGAAAATCAGTTAAATGAAAATAATTATTTCAAAGTACGTGAATTCAGGTTCCAAAAATTAATTGAGTATCAGATGCATATCGTTTTGTTCGTGAATTATATAGCCTAGATTTAGAAAAATAGTATGACAAATTGGAAACTGTCTGGAAACTGTCTTGATCGTTAGCTCAGAAACGGTAAATTTGCGTCAAGGCTCTTACAATATATCACCATTCTTGGTAGATTTTCTGAAGTCACAATATGAGATAGACAGGGACAACAGTGATGAAGAGAAAACGAAAAAGAATACAGATGAATTTGGATAGATTAATTAAAATATTCTTTTAAAAATATTCTTTCAAAAATTTTGAAAAAACGAGCATCTCTCGTTTTGTGGGTATGTTTAGACGTGGCAACATCAAGAAATCCCAGTTCGATGAAATCCTAACTGATGAAAAGTTTTAAAGTCTTTGTCCAATTCTCTAAATACCCTTTGTTGATATATAAAATTATGCAAAATTATATATCATTATATCGTAGCTTAGATCGTAAAAGTATTTGCAAGCGTTAACGTCACATCTATCTCTGCATAGCTATAAAACTATATATACATATATAAACATCCACATGTATACACACACACATACACACACACGCACAAACACACACCTATATATATTTACAGTTATATATTAAGTCAAAGCGATATGATGACAGAAGTCTTTATTTTTTAAAAACAAATGTTTATTTGTCAATATAATCAAGTTCCTTGTCAATGCACTTAAGTGGAAAATATTACGTTTATGAATGCTTCAAATTTCAATCAGTGGATTTACTGATTCAATATACAATACAGTAATAAATATATTCGCGAACGTGTACATGCACATATACAGTCAATAACTATTGATTGGCTTTTGGGTTCGTTTTCAACGGCTTCATAAGCCGTAGAAAACGAATCAGTCAATCAATATTTACCGACTGTATATTTATATGCATGTATTCAAAGGTTATATAAAGCCAGAAAAAAATGTTAAATTGTAAGAATCTTTTTTTTATATAATGATCCTTTCGTGATAAAAGTTTTACTAATTAACCCATAGCTAAAGAATAAGAGGCGAATTCATAATTTTCGTGCGTGTATATAACGAATCCAACTACAATTGGAATTCGACTCACCGATTAACAATTTCGAGCAATTATGCATTACACACCAGTGGATCCAACCTTACAGCATCTTGTTATTGAAAACTCTGGACGTTGCTTAACTTCTCTGATCTTACAGGAACCTCTGTTTCAATGTGATTTGGTCATAAACCTCGATTAATTTTAATAAACTTAATGCGATCATTGCTTTTTCAGTCGAATCTGAAAGATGTGTCGGCAGTATATCTATTATCAACGCGCAATGTAAATTCGACAGAGTTCAAATTCCGGCCAAATAAGTTCTGTTCACATTCCTATTAATGATGTTTGGATAGGCTTGCATCCATCTCTTTTCCCCACAGCTATGGGATAAGTAGTAGAGTCGACTAAGCTCTCTAGCTCTCGGTGATAACAAGTCTAAGAGAAGGAAAAATGAAAATTCCATACCGTAGAGATTATACATTGAAACCATTCCATTCCTTTTCCCAAGAATGCATGGTTAATCACAGATAATAAAAATTAAATCGATGTGGAGACATTGACATATACGTCGCCTGACGACTCATGTTATTAAAACAAAGCAAGGAAATGGCTTCGAGTTAGATGGACATAATAATTTAAAACCGAAGGTAATCATTTCGTAGGATCATTTATTTATAGAAGCGTGATATAAGTTCAATATGCATTTCTGTACGTGGAAGTTTGTGTTCGTGAAAGAGAACTAGAGAGAGAGTGGGGAGATGATGTCGGGGAGATGATGTCAAGGAGAATGCTGTTTCTTAAAATGTCTTGGGATTTTACTCTGAATGCAATTTTCTTCGTCAATTTTCTAGTGCCCACCTCGTAAGTCATTTATAAACGGTTCGAATTTTGCAATGCGATAATTTCCTCATCGAATAATATCACCAATGCCATCTGTTCCGCCCGGTAGTATCAAGTGTCAAGCAAATCTTTAGTGGGAAGAATCCACAACCGAACTAAACTCTCATACAGTTAAAGACGGAAGGAAGGAAGGAAACATTTAATATATAATTTGTAAGAATAAATATACAGAAATCTGAAGAAACGGCGAAAAAGATAAGAGAGGAATAACGTGTACATATAAATATTAACGGATACATAAAGCGAAAGAAAGAAAGAAAGAAAGAAAGAAAGAAAGAAAGAAAGAAAGAAAGAAAAAAAGAAAAAAAGAAAAAAAGAAAGAAAGAAAATCCAGTAAGCAAGATGGACAGTATGAAAGACACAAGGAAGAAAAGGAATTACTGGAAAGGAAAAAGAGAAAAACAAAGATAATGAATAAGAAAGAAATGGAAAAATCCAAAAGATGGAAAAGTAAAGAATAATGAATGAAAGGCAATAAAACACACGAACGAACAAACGAAAGAAAGAAAGTAAGCAAAATATAGGAAAAACGATAAGCTTTTGGTAATAACAATAAAAGCTAAAATTGATACAAGATGAAGATAACGTCAAATAAAAATTAAACATTTGAGAAAGAAAGAAACGAAAAGAAAAAAAAACGATAAAGACAGGGACCAAATGAAAAAAAAAAGACGAAAAACAATTTATAAAACTCAAAAGTATAATTAGAACGGAGATAGAAAAGCAGAAATCCAAGAAAAAGAAATTATAAAATTGAAGCAGCTAATGACAGAATTAAACGAAAAATGTTGTTTAAAACGAAAACATATTTCCAAATAGGCTCGTATAATGAAAGCCAAAATATAAGTTAGAGTAAAATACGGAATGAACTAACTGAAAAAAGAAAGGATGTAACAGAGAATGAAAAAAGGAGTAAAGATTAAAAAATAAATTAGTGAAGAAAGAGAAAGTGAAGAAGTAATTTTTACTAGAGAAAGAAGTCAACCACATAGACGCATGCGCACATATAAATACAAAATGCATGTTCATTGTTTAGAAGTAAAGAATCGAGGAAAGCGTATGAGAAGAGATGCTGTAAGTTCTTACTTCTTCCGTTCTGATCTTATTTCTTCGCGTTAAGCGTGGAAATGACACGAATTAATTGGAAATTTTAGACTTTCACCAACGGAAAATCTATCACTTGGTTATCAATTCACGTATCAGCCATTTTGATTGTGGGCTTATTCACGTATCAGCCATTTTGATTGTGGGCTTATTCATTCAATCTTGAGCCAGCCTCTGGAGTAAGACTTGATTTAATGTCGACTGTTGCGATCAGATACAGAACGCAAAAGCCATCGTCTCTACCTCTGTGATAATTGATTTAGGAGAATTTACTGTATAGGAAAATGGTGGAAAAGCTTCGGGTTGTGGTTGGGCGCTTTGCAGTGAGGTAATTGTTAGCGAGCACTTCTAGCAAACCATTGCTGATATAGAAGTTTCTGGAATCACTGTATACCACTGCTTTTAGAGGAATGTCTTTTAGGATTCTGCTATATCGGGTGCCTTGTAATGATGAATGAAAATTCCAGTCAAGTTCATTACAATCACTTATGTGCTAATAACATTTGGAAAGTTATGAATCTATTACTTCTTCCTCCAGCTATAGGTAAAATAGCAGGAAGGACAAGGTTCTATAATCTTCGGTGGCAACCAGTCAAGGAGAAGGAAAATCTGCATTCGAACCACCTACTGGCTTGTAGGACCTGCCTGTTTAGGCAAATTCTAGAAGAAGGTAACTTCATTAACAAATTCACCTCTGAGAGGAGGGACAGTATAACCACAACATCCCCGGGACAAAAGGAACCAGCAAGCCACTCTACTAGTCTGCATTATATGTCACCATGAACCACAATTTTATGGAGGGGAGTGCTGACTACAGCAACTCAAATATGCGCTATCAGAATAAAATGTTTGTTTCTATTAGGTTGGTGCAAAAATAATGTCGGTTTCTCTTAATATTACCTAATCATTCCTATTTATTCGTTATACACGCTTCTTCATTTGTGAGTGATGTCTTTCTAGACGGGGGGGGGGTCAAGGCTCTCCACAGTTTCCTCTCGTGTAATATAGGCTACTCGCTGTTTCTCATGGTTCGTAATACTTCCATTGTATCCTGATCGTGATAAATTCTCTAGGCCTTCCTAACTCATAATGTATTTATTATGCGTTACAGAAATTTCAACAATCTTTTTCTAATCGTGAGTATACATTTCCCTATGCTTCTTTGCCCATGATTGTAAAATTATCTATGTCCTTTTTTCTCATTGTGTGTCTCAAGGATTTCAAATGTTTTATCCTTATTTTAAGTATAGATCTACTATTATCGTCTTCATTGCTAATGGAGAAAAAAAAAAGAAAAAAAAAAAGAAAACATAAATTCCTCATAAGCATTAGCTTGGTGCAAAAATAATGTCGTTTTTTTGACGTTAAAAATATATAAAAAAAATGACACTATTTTTGCACCAACCTAATAACATTGCAATTTGCTCCACCCCAGACTTTGTCCGTCCGTCCGTCAGTGCTTATGTGGACTCTGCATTCTCGTGCATTTATCAGAGATTCTCGTTTATCATAAGGTTTTTCGCACGTGCTTACGTTATAGTCAACCATGTCTTCATTCTGTTAGGTGTGGGTCTGCGTTTGGCGGCTAGGAGGACATCTTCCACGTTTAACTGCCAATGCAACTGTCTTCCCTGATGTTATACATAATGCAGAGTATATACTGGATTTATCTAGGCTGAGCTACATACGACACGCGTTTTTCACATTAAGTACAAGATATTCATATCTCTTATCCATTAGAAATATTTATTTTTTATCGATATAATGGTATGTTCATATTGTACGTAGCAAAAAGGCTACTCAAAAGCCGAGGGTTACTGAAGGCGGTTGTTATGTTTAAATTATTTCACCGCAATCAAAGGTGTTAATGTCGCTTAAAGACAAGGGCTGAATGTGGAAGAAAACGTGAAGACTTTAATGAGGAGGAAAAAAAAACAGTAAAAGAACAGGTTTCAGGAAGACAAAAGATAGTGATAGACGTTGCAATTAAAAATTTGAAAATTGTCGGTAGCAGGGAAGCAAAAAACCGTTAGGGATTTTCACAGTGAGAAGTGCGAGAAAAGAAATTATTAGAATAGAATTTATGATTATATCTACCTTAGTTCAACAACAGAACGATGAAACCTAGTTGCCACTTTAGTAGTACAATGAAACCTAGTTGCCAGTTTAGTAGTACAATGAAATTCCCACAGTCAATGTACCAAGGGGGAGAATTCATTGGCAGAACTGTCATGAAAATATTTATAAAAAAGAAAAAAAAAGGAAACCACGTCAAGGCAGTGTGAAAGTGACAAGTTAAGATGCCAGGTGATGATCGATAACATTGCAGACATTCTTTGAACTTTGTTGAAAATCTCGAGATATATAGCCCGAGCACAAGATCAGATATGACAGTCATTTTCAGTGCACGGACAAATAGCAGATTTTTAAATGTGCACAAAGGATTACGATGAGAAAAATTGTCTGGTACGAAATAGTGAAGTAATCTTTTTAATAGTAGATCGAGCTATTGATTCGTTTTCTACTTCATATCATAAACCTGAATCCAAAAAGGTGCAGTGAGTTACTTTTCTGGAGGTTAGCATCAGCCATGCTGACGGAGGCCAAAATAGTTCTCTATGATGATTAAAGGATAGGGGGCGGGTCTTAGCTAGGAGGTTTGATTCGAAGGACCTAAATGTAACCTTTGTGGAATTAATGACTTTTATCCAACGTTCATTTTTATTAATCTAAATTTATTTATTTACTTTCTCTACCTGTCTTTGAGTTGCTGGCTCTTTTTTTTTTTGTAAACGATTTGAATTACATCATCCCGTATGTGTATTCGTGAAATTTAACAAAGATGATGTATTCGATCTATTCTCTTCTTTGTAGCGAAAACTACCGTCTGATGTGGCGGTCATCAAACAGCCAGGCCACAGAGAGCGTCTCCGGCAAGCAAGGTTCAATATTATCCTTTTAAAAATGTGCATCTTCTCGTTCAGATCTTTTCAAAAGTCTTGACTTAGCTTTCTAAAGCATACCGTATCAAAAGGAGGTTTCCTTAGAAAAGAGACTCAGGTTTGAACACTGCCGGAGAGTTTATTTTCTTTATTAACTCTCCCGGATGCGCAAGCCGGAGACATAATATCTATCGTTTAAAAAGAACGGGACGTCTAGTCAAATATATGTATCCAATAAAAGTTTACGGCAATAAGAAATAGTGTGTGATTTGCTGATTTATTATTAATTCTTTAATTTTTTGTACGATTCGTTAAAGATTAATCCATTACCTGCCACGAGCCCCATTTGAGTTTCTGTTAAAATTAAACTCACTACATGTTATTCCTTGTATTTACATTGAATTGCTTACATACATTGGATTTGCAGAGATATATTTTACAACACTTAACCTTTAAAGTTTTTATTATTAGGCGTAAGAAGACACTTTCTGTCGTAATTTTACATATTTCGAGTAGAAAAATAATGACTATTTTGAAAAGTATTATTATATTATTAATTTTTCATGTTTTATGCACATATATATTTGATGTTTTAGTTTCTATGAAAATGACAATGGTAACTACTGAAATTAAAAATAAAGAATAAATAAACTCCTAACACACATGTCTGGGCCAAAAATGCGCATTAAAAAAATTTGGCAGTTTATGAGTTAAGAATGTAAAAATTGAAATAAATTACAAATATAGATACCAGTTTTTTAGCAATCGTGTGTTTTGTAGTCTTTTAATTATTTCTATCTTTTTTTTTTTTTTTTTCGAATGGATACTGAAATGTAATTAGAAAAATCTATTCGCCAAACCTTGAGTAAATGAAGACGTTAGCACCGCAGGGGTATTTACTGAATTATTATATTACTCATATTTTCTCCACGTGAGTCCGTTTTTACAGGTGGGCTCAATCGGAACCATAGAGTATTCACCATTTTTTTTATTCTGTGTTTTTCCAGGACGTAGGTGAACACACAACTACTTTAAGGCCACATCATGTTGAAACACCTCTTACCTCCGAACACCAAAGTTAATCAAATTCGAGTGTGGTTTGTACGAAGATGGGTGACCGCTTTCGGATATCAGGTCCTGTAAGGTTAGATGTAGTTGGTGTAATGGATAATGGCTCGTAATTGTTAATAGAGATTTGAGTTCCACTTCCAGTTGGTGTCGTTATATTATCCACTTACGCGCAAATACCCTTGGGAAAGGTATGAATCTATATCGTATTCTCGCCCGGCTACGGTTTAATTAGTAAGACTTGTATCACTGAATCATCATTATTTCCCACAAAAGAAAAAAAATACAATCTAAAAATATTTTCTGGTTTTAAATAATCTGGGAGCGATTGAGAAACCGTACAAAACGAACCAAAAAGCTACTGTTTTAACTTGATATCTATGTGCGTTTTTTTTATCTTCTGTTTTACCATCCATTTTCGATACATCGTTAAATAAATAACTGAATATTTGCCATACCACAATGTGTACTGTATGTAATTATTGTGAGACCGGAACTACCTACACAATAGACTCTTCCAGGTCTATATTAAGTATGCGACACAACACGAGAGAGAGAGAGCGAGCGAGCGAGCGACTACCAGTATTGGACACTAACATATATTAAGCTTCGCTTACACTATCTTTGTAACCTGTTCTTAATATATATCATTCTTACATCTAATCCGTGTTCCGTGTTTTCCTTCTGTGGTCCCGACTTTGCCCCCACATCAGTATTAAATACTCTAGTCCTTTTTTTTCTCATTATGTGTCCTAGAAATTTCACCTATCTCTTTCTGGTTCTATATACAGGTGTTTTCCCATTTTCCTGAAAACTTTCTAGTTGCTATCATGTTCCGTCCATGGAATTCTCAATATCCTCCTATTGAAACGATGTCTTTGGGATCAAAATTCTTCTTCATTGTGAGGAAATTTTCCAACTTGAACTGCCGTAGTGGTGGACTGATATCACATGCAGTTCATTACTCTTTTTTTGATTCTACCAATATTCTCTTCTCTTCCTTACATAAACACAAGGTGTTGTGACCTTTCAGGACGTGGCTGATCATAGGTCTCCACAACTTCCTATCAAAATATGGTCAGAGTAAGTTTTAGCTTTTCTCTATCCAGCACAATGATTGCACTGCCAACCATTTACACAAGATGATTAAGTAGGTCAGTTATTGCTTCCCTCTGCATCCCTTGTCTTCAATATGTCTTGTGTCAAATTTTCTAAATCTTATTTCTTCATTATGTGCCCAGAAACTCCAACTGCTCCTTTCTGGTTCTAAGGAAAGTTGGGTCACTATGTCGGTCCACAAGCATTTTCTCGTCAGAGTCCATCATGCAAATTTACAAATCTACCATTCACCCGTGCATTGAATACTGTTGCCATATCTGGTCGAGTGCTGCTGCTACTCATGTCGAGGCTCTAGGCAAATTCCAAAGACGGATCTGCAATGTAATCAATCCTGCCTTGGCTTCGCGACTTCAGCTTCTTTCTCACCGAAGTGACGTGACTCTGCTCTGTCTTTTTTTTTTTTTTTTACAAATAATTACGTGGCAACTTGTATGACGAGCTTTTTTTACCCAGGTGTCAGAACTACATGAATTTAAGCGTGCTACTAGATTGGCATCTACGTCCTACACTTTTACTCTTGAATTAGTTAAATAAAACTGCCACTTTTACTCCAACTGTTTCTTTTCTCGCTCTTCCTGACAGTGAAACTCCCTTCCGTATCCTCGCTTCCCTGATAACTATAATCTTCAAAAATCGTCACCATCTATCTTCTTGAATCCCGTTCATCTAATATACTTTCCGCAGTTTTCTCTACCCAGTCTTTTCACTACCCAGTCTTTTCACTCACTTTCACCCTCTGAGTACTAGTAGCATTCCCCCTTTGATTAGGGTGAAATGTTTACAAAAATCTGTAAGGGCCAATATTATTTCTATTTTCCTTTACACATTTTTACACCTTTTATGTTTACTAATTTTGAGCCTCTACAAGGGGTAAGAGCCACTCGAACTAGAGTGGTGCGGGAGAAGTTTGTTGTGTAAGTGGAAAGAGTAAGAGAAAAGGAACAGATTAGGTGAATATGTGGGAAAGGTACCGTTTACTTTGTCTCCAAAGCCTTTCGTTTGTGTTCACTTATGTTTAAAATATAGCCTTTTTAATTGTAGCTACTTTCTTCTCCGTTCAAAGCATATCTATCAAACTATCTGCCTAATTGTGTGTGTAACGTTTTAGCATTTATTTCGTTTTACTTTATTTTACTTTACCCTTCATGCTTATATCTGTCGGCCACCCAACAAATAATTATAGTTTATGACCTGAGAGAATTTTTTTCGGTAATCACAGTATGGGCCATTAACTTCTACTCTGTTCGGATGAAAGGCTAGGCTTCCAAAAAGAAACAAACCAAGAGAATCTCATAACTGAAAGAAGTAGATATGTACAAGTGTCGATCTAGTCGTTATGAAGAGTGGAAAATCGTTTTTGTGAGTAAACATTGGCAGGAAGAATTGTGCCATTGAACGAACGGAGAAGATACTGGAGCAAGTTGCCGAAAAATAATCGTAAATACTCAAAATGTGACATTTCAATTAATGGATGATTAATTTGTACTCAAATATATTAATAGACAAGAATTTTTCGTTTTTATCCTTTTCCGATATAGCGGAGATGGAATAAGCGAAACAAGTATTGAGTAATGCGAAACAAAAGATACACTTTCTAATCTCCAAATTAATTTATGGATTTCACAGATACGCACCCAGAAAGACACACACACGCACACACACAAACACACACGCGTACATATATTTAGAAGGAGAGAAGTGTATTCGGAGAATAATTATTTATACTCAGATGCCGATTTTGGGAGATTATTGTTAAAAAAAAACATATAAGCTTTAAAGACATATTTTTCGTGAAACAACTTAAAATCTAAAAAATAAACAACAATCAGCTAAACAAAGGTTCCAATTACAAACCAATTACAGAGGCGTATTGAAACAATATACACACACACACATACATATATATATATGTACATATATATATATATATATATATGTGTGTGCGTATATATATATATATATATATATATATATATATATATATATATATATATATACACACACACACACGCATATATTTATACATATATATATATACATACACATATATATATATATATATATATATATATATATATATATGTCAACACTTAAAGGCGACAGTCTGTTTCATGCTAGACGCAATAGTCAGGCCACCTTCACTTACACACGCTCTATCTCCGATATTGAGCACTTTCTCGGATAAATATCACACCTTAAGACTATATTTCTTCATATATATATATATATATATATATATATATATATATATATATATATATATTTTACACAACAAAATACAAAATTACTTCATATAGTTATAGATTTATTTCAGTCAAGGTGAAGTACGTCGTTCTTATTCAACCCCGATGTAATATAGTCTGTGCATGTATCAGAATTATAGATTTAAAATTTAACTTTGACAGCAGCCGAAAAATAGATAGAGAACCTACAGATATCGACGCCTCAGTCAGACGAAATACCTGAGTCAGTGGTAAGGGGAGGGCAGAAAATATCTGTCTTAAATGGAAGAAGCTCAACAAATTCAACCCGGATATTAACCTTATGAGCCCAAGTTCGCTTCTGTGAAGAATGAGGCGTATATATATATATATATATATATATATATATATATATATATATATATTAGAAACCATACTCAGCTGGTCGATCAGAAAAAGCCTTCAATTAGAATGGAGCAAAAAACGCATCATGTTTAGATGAGTCTATCTTCTTAAATTAATGTAAATTACTTTCATTAAAAAACATTTTGAATTAATGCAGTTACTGATATAAAAGAAGTAGTTTATATTTATTCAATCAAAGTTAGCCGAGGTTTTGAATGATTAAAAGAGAAAACATGAAGACCCACTTCAGGCCACAATTATTTTAGTTTTTGAAATTCAATTTGTCACTGTGCTACCAGGGATGTAAAAGAGGATACATTTTAAAAGCAATTGTTTACTTTGATGAAAATTGGTTGAAACAAATCAACGAAAAATAAGAAAGAATAAAAAAAAAATCGCCATTTTTCGCTATTTACGCGGGTTTGCACTATATAGATGGACTCAATTATCAAGTTAAATGACTGTTAAACAATCAACTTATCGTTGGCTACAATTGAGTGAAGTTTGTATTCGATTACTTTAAATTTGAGGGAGCTTTTAGTTTATAATTTGTGTGATTTTTTTTTACATTAAAAAATCTATCTCTTACATTGTACAATATATGTGACAAGTTTGGTCAAAACCGGTTGGATGGATCTCCAGTCAAAAGTTATCACACAGTGAATCAAACACACAGACATCTTCTGTTTTATATATAGAAATATGCGTGGGGTGCGTTCGTGATATGTTAAACCCAAATTAATCATACAAATAGAAAGATAAGCCATATACGGTGCAAAAAGTTCAACTAAATCTAAAGAAAAATATTAAATTTCAAAGTTTCACTGAATTTTAAGGTAAAAGGTAGACTGCTTTTAGGATTTACCGTTAATTTGGTTCTTTTATTTAATGGGAATTTTTATCAAAATAATCGTCCTATTTCTTTTCTTTAGATCACTATCATATTTTCTATACTTGAAATGTACTTCAGGTATAGTGTGTGTGCGTGTGTTTAATCAAATGACAAACTGACAAAACCTTCCAATTTATTGCTGCTCGAAATAAGAAATCTGATTTAAGGAAAATTAAGCGGTGGAAAGTTATTGCTCCATCTCATCCCGTCAGCTATGGGTTGAATATTAGAAAATCTTACTTGTTTCCTCCCAAAATTGTTAATGTAATATTCACACGGGCAAAAAGAAAAATAATTATTCTTACAATCCAAAAAATGATTCGGATCTAATTAAGCCATAAAAAAGCAATCAATGAAATAATTTCAGAAAAAAATAATGATTTTATCGATGGAATCAGTCAGTTATATGAAGGGCAAGAAAAAGATACAAGAAACGCCAGTTTCAATTTTACGTTGAAAACTTTGAAGATACACAGACGCTCAAGTTTTAAATTTAACATTTGACATCGGATATAACTAGATGCTTATCATAGTCTATTTCCTCCAGCTTTTTATCGCCTTTGTTTTTATTTTTTATGATTAACCGCTTTTATTTTTAATTATTCTGAATTGCAAAAACATGTGTTATATGATCCTGGAAGAAATTTACCATGGGAGATTCCTAAATGTGTACATTTCCGATAAAAATTTGCCTTAATAAACTACTTTCTATTTTAATTAGATTTGCATCAACGTAAAAGTATGGTCACACTAAATGTTCTCTTCTTTTATGTGTCGCGTCACTCAGGCCTTAATGGCCATGGCTCTCGGCAAATTCCTTTCCGTTGTAGATCTCCGTTTTCGGTTACACTTTGACGCAACCTTCTTATATGGGTTACTTGATATTTTCATCTGCACTTTTAGCCTTTCGGATATTGTGTGTGTGTCAATTTCTCCGAATATTCTTAATGCTATTATTTATAAAAATTTGACGAGAAGCCCGTACCCTGGACACAGTCACTGCTTACCCTTACCACAAAAGGCAATCAGAAATAATTTACAAGTACAACATTCCGACACGCATGATCATCAATTGATTATAAAAAAAAATCATACCCGCTCGGCCTGGTGGCTAGGATCAAAGTGTAGTATCTGTGCTTTGTGAGCTGCCGGGTCGGGTGCTTGTCGAACTCCCTGCTTGCAGGGAGGAACCCTGACGAAGCTCCGCCGAAGGGTATAGTTTCGTTGGGGGAGTTTGACGGAACTGGCCTCCCTCGGGGGGTTTTGATGGTTATTTATTTTTGGCTGGGCCTACGGGCTCGGACATACCCACATTAAAAGGGCCTTGTGCCACATTCAATCCTCGTGGGTGGATTGATAAATACCATCATCAATTGATTAATGCCCCAAGCAGAAAAAAATCGGTGAAGAACAGGGCGGATACCGTAGAAGAAGCACTAAAAAACTGAAGTGATATTCAATCTCCCAGTTCTGTTCCAAAAATATTCATAAAACAATGTCTCTGCCTCACAGACTTCAAAATAAGTCTTTGTCAGAGTGGAGAACGAGGATTTGTAGGGAACAACGAACTAATCGAACAGATCAATAGGATGCTGATTCATACCATCTACCCATCAAAACAGGACTGTTCGACGACTCCATCGAAATATTGTTGTACACGTAAATCTGTGTACGCCAAAGCTGTTTTCTCGCGCTTATACACTTCAACATTTTCCTCGAACTTATTATGAACGACGGCCTTGAGGAATACCAGGGCGCAGTCTATATCAGAGGACGCAATATCAAAGACTCCTCCTTGCAGACGACATTGATGATCTACGTTGCAACGTGGAACTCGGTTTTTTTGTGAAGAACGTGAATGACATATGCTACAAATATGGTACGGAGATTAGTGTCCAAAAATAAAACTCGTGACGACAAATACGAGGAGTTCATTATTCAAAATAGAAGTCGGTGGCTAGCCGCTGAAAATAGTGGGCCAATTAAAACATCTTAGATTGATGATCAGTGAAAAAGGCGCCAGACTGAAAATGATTTCAATAGCAACACAAACAGCAACTGTCGCAAAATTATTAGCTATCTACAAAGACAAGAACACCTGCTTGAAATAAAAGATAAGTATTTTGCGTGCACTGACCCATATAGTGTACGCTTGCAAAAGCTGGAAATAAAAATTCGAACTACATCGAAGAATCCGAACTTTAGAAATGAGATGCGATATAAGCATCCTTTAAGGTGAACGCACCAGAAATGATACAATGCGAAATATCATCGGACGAGTAGCAGTTAACAAAACTAACCAAAAAGTGGAAGTTGAAATAGGACAGATAACTTTACAAGATCCAACAACTTCAAGGTGCCATTTTAGGCAAGAGAAGAATAAGGGGAACAGGCGGGTAAATTGGGTTGACAATGTCACTGAGTGCATAGGATGATCATTCGTAGAGATCCAGGCATTGACAGCCAAGCAAAACATGTGGAGAGAGATGAAGATGCACGGAGACCTTTCGTCAACACTGGGTCATGTTATGAGGATCTTGATGAGCTGAGATACAGCGAAACAGGCTTGTATGTGGATGAGGTGCTCTATGGAGTAAGGGAATTATAACGCATAGTACTTCAGATGAATTTAGCACTCTGGCTACTGATTTCGTGTTTATATACATCACGTATATAATATGTTAAAAGATTCTCTTACTCTGCTGTGCGCCCAAAACTTAGGGATAGAGTCTCTGACTAATGCCAAATTACGGCTTAAAGCAATCGGAAGTCTAGCCATGTTAATTCTGTTATGATTAATTTATTATTCTTAATCTAAGCACCCTGACTAAAAAGAAGCTTATAAACCGTCAGAAATAGAGTTCCACCTAACAACAGAAAAAATGCATAGGTTTCATTTACAAGCTCAAAACATCTAGATATTACTAACAAGATGAAACCGTAAACATACCCCTATAAGATCAACGTTCTTTTTTATGTTGTCTCGCGGATTTCACCTTCAATACTAAGAATCAAAAAACAATAAATTGACAACATATGCACAACACTATCTCGTAGACTAACACGTTACTTGTTGAAAATCACAAATAAACGAAATAGAACAATAATATAAGACACATGATATCGTAATATTATACAACACCGATTGCAATGATAGATTTAAAATTTAAGAAGTCATTATAAAGCAAAAGAAACAACCCCATTGAATAAAATATATTTCACAACAGGACACAGTAATTTGAAATGGGTATAAAATATTTAGTATCCATATCCAATACGTGCTTTTCTTGTGCGATCTTTAACAATACATCACTATGAATAGATACAAATACGAATCCACTGATAGATAACGTTACACATTGTTAGTTATTTCATCTTTTATCCACTGACCCGAGTTGGTAGATCTTGTTAGGGCCCCAGCTATGTGCAAATAATTAAACCCCAAACTAGGGTAACTAGGGTATGCAAGTATAAAAATAGATTTTCTAATCAAAATACCAGCAATACATTTTAAATATACCAGCAATACACTTAACTCTCGACAAAAACACTCTTTACAAAAATACGTCAATGAAACCTGACCTACAAACTGATTTCTTACAAAGAATACATATTCTATTCATAAGATCCTAAATATCTTGTCGGCATTAAATAACCAATTGAGGTTGATATGTCGTAAAACAAATAAACCAAACAATCTTATCAAAAATGAATTTATTTTACTCTTAATTTTTTATAGCATAAGCGTATTACTAACTCGCATTTCGTGTATACTATCAGTACCTGACAACCTATGTTTACGACAAGGAGAGTGAATGGTAGATTGATTGTTGGTGATTTTGTTTAGCGGCATATCAACCTCAATGGGTTATTTAATGCCGAAATCTAAATATTTTGAACAATTCTATGGTTTCAACTACAGATAAAATGTTTTCGTCATTTTGCTATAAAATAGGCATTGACCATGTTGATAATTTTGCTATAAAAATCTATTTTTCTACTTTCCTAGTGTTTTGTTTATGTTTATAAATCACTTATCTTATGTAAATGGAAGACAGAAAGGGTAGTGGGAAGAATAGTAAAAATGCAAATATTGCAAAATCTACACGGTTAGGGAAGTTGTGGAGAACACACTTCTCGAAGGGAGAAGGCACAAAAATCAAGCCGTTCAGCCATCCATTCAATACACTGTAGATAGTACATTGTATTCTATGGGGTTTCGTCAACCAAAAAGAGCAGTATTTCTGACACTACTGCGTCGCTTATTCAGCCTCTTTTCGACCAGAGGGACATCGTTACTGGACCGTACCAAAATGGTGCCGTGTTGTCTGGTTAAACGACTTACATTTCAAGTTCGTTCAAGCAGACAGACGATTTTGTGAGTGGCGGGTGGGGGGGTACCAAATAAAGTTATGGATTCCGCCTGTCAGCAAGGTGTTGCGTAAATTGGTTGTTGGCCTGTGATCTTTTAGACTATTTTTGGTTTGTCTGTGATCTTGTGGACTGTTCGGTTGGATCTGTCAAGGACCACTATTGAAATTGAAATCCTGAAGAATTTCCTCCTCAGAATGGAACGCTTCATTAAGCAGTCATTTATCATACATTCACCAATATTATTCTGATATATATATATATATATATATATATATATATATATATATATATATATATATATATATATATGTGTGTGTGTGTGTGTGTGTGTTTGTCTGGTTGTGCTTGTGTGTTTATATATGTATGTATATATCTCGAAAGAAACACGATACCTAAGGTTTAAAATGAATTTTTAAAAAAGAAATATCTTTCTCGAAATATCTATATTTTTGTTTTAATTTCAAGCTAACAGATTAATATTTCCAAGAAGCAAAATGCTTTGTCGTATTTTAAAACTAATTTATATTGATTGGAATGACTTTTTTTTAAATCGCTAAAACTCGGTTATTTTAGCCATTTTTAACCATCTCTCAGCTCTTTCTTGAAAAATATTTAAAAAATATTATGGACATTTGTGAAAATTTATTTGAGGAATATTAGCTGATTTAAAGTTTAATTAATCTGATTTAGTTTAAAATATCGCAAAAATGCATTTTTAACAGAGAGGTATATATTTTATTAGGTGTTGGTAACTATACTAATAAAAACTGACGGTCGCAAATTTAATTAATTTTTCTCCGGGGAGATATCTGTAAAAATTAATTAAATAATTTAATGTGAGCGTATTTTTTATATCCTTTTTAACTACCCAGTAATCTTTAAAAAAATGTTTAATCTAATGTTTGCTGAATTTTAGTTACTTTGACTTTAATTTAACTATACTTAGAGCGCATATTTTCTGATAATGTCGTGTACGGTCGTCTGCATTTACAAAAATCAGCACGTTAATACACACACAAAACAATTCAAAATTCTTTTTCAAAATACAGTTTTTGGCTGAATTGTAGTAAGTTTTCCATTTATGATTAGTAAATTTAGTTTTCACTTAATAACATTATCACCTAACCTCTAGAAATTAATACAGAGTTTTAAAAGATTTTAAACATTATAGATTATTCTAATTAAATATCTTTTCAAAATTATGATAATTTTTCAAAGAAATCATTATTCATCGAAGGTTTTTCTTAAGAAAATAGTATCCAAAATATAATTTATTTATAAAAGCAATTAACAGCTTTTGTATTTAAATAAATTATTTACTTGCATTTTGTATCTTACGATTCAGAGCAGATTTTCTATTAACAGGTGATGCGTTTAACAAAAATAGCAGATGATTTAAATTCGCCAAGCATTTTTGCGTAAAAAGTGGTACAAAAATGAATTTCTCAAATTTCATAAAATTAAATAAGTGCGAGGTAACAGATGTAGAATGCATTTTAACAAGATTTTCAAAAAAAGAAAAAAAAAAAATTCAAAAATAAGTCCTGAAAATATAATTAAAATTTGAAATTTATTTGATTTTTGCAAGAATTTCGTCTTCAATGTGTTTTTCACCGCAAAAAAAGAGGCTAAAATTTTGTTTAATAATTTATGACCCTCCGCTAACGCAAGCAAAAAACAAACTTTTAACCATAACATTCGATAAAAAATAATTTAATAACCAAAACATCCTTTGGTCTTTCCTTTTACTAACCTAAAACTTTTGACGGTAAAACTCTCTTTTTATTAATTTTGGGGCATTTTTCATCATGTATGCTTGTGATTCTTTGGAAGTGTATATATATATATATATATATATATATATATATATATATATATATATATATATATATATATATATATACAGGGTGTCCATAGAGTTCGTGTGCACCTTAAAATTATAAATTGTTTAAAGTGCACACAACTTTTATGGACAAACTATCTATCTATCTATCTATCTATCTATCTATCTATCTATCTATCTATCTATCTATCTCTCTCTCTCTCTCTCTCTCTCTATATATATATATATATATATATATATATATATATATATATATATATATATTAACTGATTTAAAATATGTTTTCTTCGCTACACAGGAATTGCCATGTTTCAAAAAGTGAAGCTAAAAACTTCCAATTTAATTATATAATTAAATTAAAATCAATAGTTCTGTTTCATTTTCAAGATAATTTTTTTTCACTTGAAGCTGAAACAGAACTAATGCTTTTAATTTAATATTTATATATTAATATAATTAAATTTGAAGATTTTAGCTTCGGTTTTGGAACATGGTAATTCCTGTGAAGCGAAGAAACCATATTTTAACTCAGTTAATTTTAATATTTATGCTCTGTAAATTTAAATTCAGCACTGTTTTGTAAAAATAAAAAATATCAATAAGAACACTGGATTATATATCTTGCTCTTCTTTTTTTTTATTACAATATAAATATAATTATTCCACAATATATATATATATATATATATATATATATATATATATATATATATATATATATATATATATATATATATATATATATATATATATCCCCTAATAGGTGATACAGTATTTTTTTAAAATTATGTGAATTCTACCTGCCGGCCAGTACAATCGAAATCATAATAAAAATGTGTCTTGCAGCAGAGCTCGATCTTTTAGCCTTCTTTCTTGGGAATGCGTAGTCTAAACGGGCGTGCTATAGATCATGCGACTACAGTGATTTTTGCAGACCAGAAATGTATAAATAAGCTTTTAAAAAATACTCAGCAAATTTGAATTCTGCCAGAAGGCACATATTCTTTATTATGGTTTTCGAATGCACAAGCTTGTAAATGTAAGTCACACTTAAAAAAAAAAAAACAGGGCGTCTACTTAAACTCGTTTAACTACTAAAACGTAAATTATAACAAAAAAGTAATAATTTCGGATTGAATATAAAGTATGTATTAATGGATTCGCAGTAGAAATGTTATGAATCTATTATTCTTCATAAGATAGATAGATAGATAGATGGATGGGGAGAGAGAGAGAAAGATAGTATAGGAATAGAATGGGAGATAGATAGCTAGCTAGATAGATAGATAGTGAATAGGTGGTAGATAGATAGTGATAGGAACAGAGTAGATAGATAGATAGATAGATAGATAGATAGATAGATAGATAGATAGATAGATAGTCATTCCATATGTGGAAATTATTTTCTTCGAAGTGTGAGACAGCTAGCTGATCTGGGCTTGGTGAGAATCGGTTCCAGATAGCACGGGTTCCTAGGGCCGTGAATTAATGAAAACTAGTAATGGAGCGCGCAAAATACCCCAATATCTATATGGCAATATAGATTTACTGCCAGGAGAATAAATTCACGCGCCGATGACAGGATAACACTCATGTTAACGGCGGTGTCGATTTTTCTTTCTTTCTTTTCTTTTTCCTTTACTCTCCTTTTTTCTCTTTTTCATTTTTTTTTTTTTTTTTTTGCGCAATGCACCCAAGGTAGAATTCACTCACGGGCAGACTGAATAAGTAACATTTTTCGCTGATTGCAAATAATCAACACATTGTTTTCTTCATTTCAGCTTTATCTATTTCTATTGTTTTCACTTCACATTTTCTCTATCAATAATTCGACACTAACTAGTCCTTTGCTTCTTTTATTTGGTTGTTTATACTCCTGCGCGTGCATACACACACACACAGACAGAGAGACAAACAGACAGATACACACACATACACATATATATATGTAATATGTAATATGTATTTGTCTATGTTTTATTTAAAAGCAATAACATAATTATCAAAAATAATATTTCTACATTTCTACATCTTATATAGGTTACGCAACAATCACCCTTTCACACAGGCTTACATGCAATTCATCTGAACAAAATTCCATTAAACAAAGCATTAACAAGTACCAGAAGAACTATAACATTAGATGTCTTCACTATGATAATTTGAAAAAAAAAGACTTCTTTCCTTTTTTTAATAATTGTAAAAAATAATGAATAAAGGATTAAAGAAACTCTTTACGTCCAACATAAATTAACCATCAATTAATGAAATAACTCCACTAAATAAAAAAAACGTATTCTTCAATACAATATAAAATACATTAAACGTTACTGTTTTGTGTTTGTTTCCATTTTCTTTACGGCATATCAACCACAATGGGTTATTTAATTCCGACAAGATTTTTATTGATGTTAATATTTGTTTTTCCAAAAATATATTGCTGATATTTTTTTTCCAAAAATGTATTGCTGGTAATATGTTTTTCCAAAAATGTTTTGCTTGTAATACTTTTAAAAAAAAGCATTGCTAGTAATATTTTTTTCCAAAAATGTATTGCTGGTAAATTTTCCTGCAAAATGTCTTGCTGGTAATATGTTTTTCCAAAAATGTTTTGCTTGTAATACTTTTAAAAAAAAGCATTGCTAGTAATATTTTTTTCCAAAAATGTATTGCTGGTAAATTTTCCTGCAAAATGTCTTGCTAGTAATATTTTTTTTCCAAAATGTATTGCTGGTAATAATGTATTACTGGTAATACTTTTTTCCAAAATATATTGTTGGTAATAATGTATTACTGGTAATACTTTTTTCCAAAATGTATTGCTGGTAATAATGTATTACTGGTAATACTTTTTTCCAAAATATATTGTAGGTAATAATGTATTGCTCGTAATAATGTATTGCTGGTAATAATATTTTCTTCAAAAATTCATTGCTGGCAATAATCCTTTACGAAAATGTATTGCTGGTACTAAAACATATTTTTACAGTTTCATAGTGTTCTGACTATTTTGGGGCCAACAACTAGCCTATAGCTGGGACCCCAACAGGTGCTACTACCCCGAGTCAGGGCGAACCCGGGAACACCAACAATTAAGAGGCGGCCCCAGTTCGGCAAAACCTCCCGAGCAGAGGCCCCGCCTTCGGATGCAGTTCATCGTCATACCCAGGACGGACGTTACTGGGACTCGTTGCCTTTACTACTAGCGTAGTTTTCTGCGCCCTAATGTATTGTATTAGGTTGGTGCAAAAATAATGTCGTTTTCTCACATAGTAACATATGTGAGAAAACATTATTTTTTGCACCAACCTAATATTTAACTTTCAAAGAAAATATAAAGAGACTTTTTAAAAGAATGCGCTGCTTTTTTTTTAATTCTATCTGTCTCTTTATATTTTTAAACCCTTGGTGATGGAACAGGTCAATCAAAATTTAGTGTCTGGCATAATTATCGGATATTTTTTATGCATACAATAGACACATGAAAAAATATAAATTTCATAAAAAAAGATTAATAAATTAATTAGAATAAATTCAATTTTTTAATAAGATTTATTGGAAGAATAATTACCAGCAAGATATACTGAATAAATGCGTACATCTACACACAAAATGCATATTTATATGTATGCATATTTAAAGACAACGGAGATTTCCCGTTTAATAATATTTTTTTCTGTTTTTCTTGCTTTCTCATAAGTTTTTTTTTCAGTAGCTATAGTGTATTTACTTTGAAACAGCTGCCCAAGGCCGCACCCTCTTCACCACGCCAGAGAGAGGGATCGGTGCTCGCACCGAAACCAGCGCAACCGGCGGTTACGGGGGCTGAGGGCAATTTTTATTCCTAGTCCGGGAGTACGTTCTCGGGGCCTCAACTTAAAAAAAGACCTTGTGTCAGAATTAGTCTTACTGGGGAGACAAAGTAAATACCTAGTGTATTTATTTTGGAAAAGCTGCCCGAAACCTCGCCCTCTCGGAGAGAGGGATCGGTGCTCGCAACGAGACCAGACGGTTCCGGGGCCTGCTGGCAATTTTGTTCCTAACCCGGCAGTACGGGCTTGAGTCCCCACCTTATAAAAAGACCTTGTGTCACAACTCGTCTTAGTGGGGAGACAGAGTAACTACCTTGTGTATTTACTTTTATTTTAACAAAAGATAACTATACAAACATGATCACAGAAAACCTTCATATTTTATTTTCGTTAATAAAACAACCCCACCACTCTCACCACGATGTTTTTACTGTTGGAATCAAACATTCATCATTCAGTTTTTTCTTGGATTTCTTCTCTCATACAGTCACCTCTTACTACCAAGAAGTTCAAAGTTGAACTCATCAGTCAGCAAAACATTTTGCTATTTTTCATAGTCCAGTTGCTGTGCTCTTTTGACCATAACAATCTTTTCTGTTTATTCACCGTCCGTAGCAGAGGTTTCTTGATGGCTATGCACCCCCATACCGAGCCCCACTGATCAAAGTCGTTTTTTTTTTCAGAAAAAAGAGAGAAATTAAGGTCATCTGTCAAATCTGGAGCATTTTCCTTCTATTTTTTTAGCTCTCAGTAACCAAATGCTTTTATTCAACAGCAGTTGCAATATTTGATGCACCATCTCGTTCTCCATCAATATTTCTTCCGGTTTCTAACTGCATTTCTAACGGATATTACAGTCCCTATGTAGAAAACTTTTTTTTTTCTCTTTGAGTTTTCTAGTTCTACGTGCCATGCCTCTTCCGGATGTCTCAGTTATTCCTCTTTACCTCAACTCTCCAAGTTCACTATTGCTGTAGCCTGTTATTGAACTCACAACTCTTTGAGTTTAGTCACTGGATCTAACCAACGTATTTATCCACAACGCCAACAAAGCGCTCGGTTCAAAATTGCAGTCACCTGAAAAAGGCTGGAGTTTACAATACCGGACTGTTGTGAATATGGTAATGAAGATAAGGATAACAGTCCGAATAATGTAAGTAATCTAAGTAATCATTCTACCTCATCTCAGAGATATAGACAGATCCTGAAGAATGCCGTAGCGTATAACGGCCGAAACGTTGTAAATATCACAATGAAGATGAGGATAACAGCCCGAATAATATAAACAATGTAAATAATTATAATACCTCATCTCAGAGATATAGACAGATATCGTCTTTGAGAGTAGCCTTTATTGAATGAAATTTCAATTGGTGCTCTCACCTAAATACTTAAATGCATTGATATTGCTATGTTGGGCAAATTACTTCAAAGATTTTCTTAAAGAAAAAAAATCAGCCTAATAGCAATAAAAAGCGGGGAGATTATTTTGAACTTAAAAAAACGAATATGAGAAAATTGACAGACAATTACTGTTACCGCCTGACGAGCAAACCAAAAAAATAAAAATAGATTATTCTCCGAAACTGAGTCGTGATGATAAATAAAATATCAATCAATCAATTGACAAATTTTATATTAGTATTATATATATATATATATATATATATATATATATATATATATATATATATATATATGAATTTTTTTCACCTTTGGAAGTGTGTGGTCTGATGAGTCTGGGAAAATAAATTCCCTGGGGAAATAAATTATGGAAATAAAGCATGGGCCTTAAAGTTGTCTGTTTTCATTAAATTATATTAATCGCTCTGATTTTACATTGAGCACTCCGGATGGCATCCTCCTTGTGATTATCCATACTGAATACCAAGATTTTCATTAGTGCGTGTGTGTGTGTGTCTGTTTCTTTGTGTGTTTGTGTGTCTGTTAAGGAAATTAATAAAGAAACAGGAAAGTCATTATGTGACGCTTTTCGTGCTTTAATTATCCATCGAACTAAAATATTTTTTCTCTTCCATTAGCGTGTTAAGAATTTTTGATTTGAAAGTTAGAATTAGCGTTTCTTCCTAAAAAAACATCATACATACGATATAATATATGATAATTTTGAGATTTATGAAACATCTGTAACTGATTGGTGTTTTGGCGCGAAACTTTTACGTTGGCTAAGCAGAAAAGACAAGCGACCTTAATTTATTGACTACTAGTTTAGTGGGCGGCATTTAAGCTAGTTCCTCCGAAGGGCTTGTCAATTAACGTTGATCACAATATGCAAGGAGATGCGATAGTCAAGAATAAACTACTGAAAATTGGTCGCTGCATTTAAGTATTGTAATAATATTTAAGCGTAACTTTTAAAAATTCAACGATAGTTCTTCTGCCGCCACTTAATTTATAGACAATTTGATGGACGTAGGTCCTTGCATTCCGTATAAACATTGTTTTTTATTTCATGGATGACTTTCGCTGGACTTCGCAATTAATTTCAATTATTGCCAAAATTATTTCTATGTTATAAAAATTGTTATCGAACAAACAATTCGTCGCAAAAATTCACGTCAAAAAGTGCCGAAAATAATTCGCAGTAATGAAAATTTTGGAATAAAAAAATTAAACATAGCGTATCCGGATCAGTCCCGGAATGTTTTAATTTACCCTCGGAGTCGAATTGATTCCAATATGGTATGATATGTTTGGCTGTGGCCTATAGGTCTAAAGCTGAAAATGTGTGACCAACTGACAAACTGACATTCGCATTTATTATATAGATTATAAAACTATTGAGCGCTTTTTGACAAAAGTTCTAAAAGAAGTTTCTAAAACATCTGAATTTCCTCGTAATGTTCATGCTGTGTTTTCATTATTATTATTATTATTCTTGCTGTTGTTACCCTCACGCAAACACAGGCACGTGAAGATATCACTGATATATTAGTGTTATATATATATATATATATATATATATATATATATATATATATATATATATATATATATATTAGTGTTATTTTCTCTCTGTGTGTGAGTGTGTTTTTCTGAGTGTAACAATGTAAAAATCGCTACACAATTGCAGTCGTATTACGACGCATACCAATGCGTCTCCTCATAGGATTGCAAATTACTGACGATTGAACGATTAATTTGGTTTTAATAACAAAATACATGTTGAAAAATAATTTATAAGTGTTGGGATCTTTAACCTGGTCAACCAATCTGCTATGACCTACATTAAATTGAATCTAAGAGAAAAAGAAAAAAATTAGAATTTTCTTTCATGTGTGTGTGTGTGTGTGTGTGTGTGTGTGTGTGTGTAGTGGACTCTCCCGTCGTTTTCGTCGTATAAGTATCTTTCAGTTCAGCTTTTATGATTTGTTTAGAGTGGTGAAGTCTAGTGCAGAACCAGACACACATATTGGAAGTGCTGATAGCAAATACTTCTTGAAAATATTTGCCACGAACACAATGAACATCACCCTCAGATTTTATTATCCCGCAGTTATATCTCTCCGGTACTACCAGTGCAAGGAATTATGCAGTGAACAGACACAGGATGGTTTTTGATAATTCGAATTTTCCTTAAAATTCTATTAACCCAAACAGCCAAAATTAATAACCTAAAAATAAACAAAATTACGCCACCATTTAAGGACTAGTTTGTTAATAACAAAGCACGGTCATAACTGTGCATGTGTCTGTGTACGTACGTTTATATGTATATATGTGTACGTGCGTATACCTATATACGTGCGTGTACGGATGTGCTCGTGTGTGTATACCTAAGCGTATAAATACATATGCACGTCAATTCAAACAATACTAAATACATATTTAATTATAAATCTGACTTCCTACAATAAATGCATATGATACCACCGAACGAAATAAGAAAAGCAAATAATAGCGTAGTAAAGATCTTTAAGTACATGTGTATACTTATATATATATTCACTACGCTATCATTGCCTTTTCTTATTTCGTTTGATGGTATCATGTGTATAAATACTTATATATATATATATATATATATATATATATATATATATATATATATATATATATATATATATATATATATGACGTCACACATTATGAAGTCCGACATTTTTATGTTTATACTTCTTCTTTTTTTATAGATATAGCTATTTCAGTAAATGCTCTGTTTATAAGAAACTGTATTAACATTTACTGTCCTGAATGTCCGAAAAATTTGCGTCCTCCGACAGAAATCGAACCTGTATACTACACGGATTCGTCATATAGCCTGACGTGCTCTACGAGAGAAAATCATGGAGAATTGTAGTTTAAAACGGTAAAATCGACGTTGCTAGCCGAATTGCTCCTCTGTGGCTAAATCGGTAAATTCCGCCATGCTATCTGACGCTTCCGTATAGGATACTGATCCGATTCCTGTCGGAGTACGCATGATTTCTATGAAAATTTCTCGAACATTTAAGCCGGGAAATATCTTTAATAATGCTTATCATAAACAGAGAATTTACTTTAAAAATTGTATTTATAAAACAAGAATATATATATATATATACATAAATCATTCCTTTTGACATAAAAGTATTTCATTTCAACCAAATCTCTATTTCTTAGGCTTCATCTCATTAGCTATATATATATATATATATATATATATATATATATATATATATATATATATATATATATATATGTATATATATATATATATATATATATATACATATATATATATATATATAGAGAGAGAGAGAGAGAGATGCATAGACTGATAGAGAGATTGTAGAAATAATACAAACTATATTTCTTATTTAACTAAGACAGCCGTTCAAAAATTGATACAGAGCCAACCCATAACACAGCAGACAGGAAAGAATGCGCGAGTGTTGGTAATGGTAGAATGAATTTATCTGTCTTAAAAGGACAGAAGCTACAAAAATTCAATCCAGATATTAACCGTAAAACCCCAAATTGGGGTTATAAGAAAGATTATGTGAAAGTAAAGTAACCCAGCACACGAGAAAAAATGTTTCTCAAGTCCATTAACTGTTTCCAGTATTGATAGAGCCTACCTTGTTCAAAGTAATGTGGAACGTCAACCTCATTTGCTATTCTTTTCTCTTCGTGTTATATGTGCTACTGATTTTAGTTGTTGTGGCTGTTGTAATTCTTCAACTGATAGACAGAACAATGAGAAAAAAAGCAGGTAATATTCAAAGATTAAAGGAGATTAGCAAATTATTCTCTTAGTTATTGGACATTGGTAGGAGAAAAGCAAAAAAGAGAAGAGAAATAGAGAGGCGATAGAAATGGACATGAAAAGGCAAAAAAGAAAAGAAAGGTGATGAAAAGAAAGGGCGAAAATCAAGAGAAGAGAAAAATAAGTAAAAAGAAAAAGTGAATAGAAGATAATGTTATTATGAGATGAAATATAATGAGCAGACCTTCAAAAAAAACTTTATTTGATTCGATGCTCGAAAAGATGATTTATTCATTTATTGCCAGCTGATTAATTATTCGGGGTAAAAGATTCATATTTACTTATGACACTTGCTCACTGGATGTGTGCAAAGCGTAAAGGTTGTCGGCGCGGAAAGGGCTGAGTTCAAATCGCGGTCGATTTGTTCATTTCGCTCTAATGCTCTAGAAAAAGGCATGAATCGATCTTCCGATAGGTCTGATCTGGATCTCTTGTCTTTAGTGGCAGCTAGTCTAGAAGAAAGAAAATTAGTTCAAAAGAAATAATAAAAAATAAAAAAAAATAGAACTCTCAATTAAAACCCCGTAAATGATAGGGCAGACTGGCCTTTATAACATTGTAAGGCAACCAATTTAGTCGGAATTCAAATCCCCGTAAATACTACGGCGGACTGGTTTGCTTAGTAAGTCAACTAGTTTAGGTGATGGATAACTCTGAATTCAAAACTATTCTGAAGGGCGGTGTATTCGTTAATTTAATTTGCCGTAGACACGCTTACTGTTGATACGGCTGCAGCAGATGTGCTGCCCAAAAGATCCTAATGTGTTGCGGGATTCAAAAATCATTTTGCCAGAGCCTGTAAACCTTTAAAAGCATGCATCGGTCGTGGAGTATTAAATTTCGGCAGTCTCAAAAGAATAGATTAAAATCATGCGATCTTTATCTATTTTTTTATTTTCAAATGAAAATTTTCATTGGTAATATCATTATGAATAAGTAATATAATCGTGTTTAAAGGTGACACTCTTTTTCACCTAATTTCCCTTTCGTTAACCGTCGATCGATTTGTGTACGTTATTACATATTTATAACTATAAAATTTTATTACCTTTTACGAAACGCGCGAGCGCACACACACACATATACATACATAGATAGATACACATACACACACACACACATATATATATATATATATATATATATATATATATATATATATATATATATATATATATATATATATATATATATATTTCAGGAACCGACAGAGAAAAACAAATATTTTTGTTTGTGACCTACACCTATAAAAAAAAAATAAACAATAGTTTTGTGTAGATGTCCATAGCGACAGTTACGCTTTTGATAATATATATGGAAAAGCTCATCTTACGTTTATATCTTGTGTTTTTTCTCCTCACTGTTCAGCCTAATTGAAACAGATTTATAAAATGAAATGAATTCTACCGTAATCTTACTCAATTTCATATCCGGAACGTATACAAAACAACTGCTAAAGAAATAATTCATTTATTTTTAATTCGACATTTTTATTACTTCAAACGCTACTTTTAATTGACACCAGTTTTTGAAATAGACGTTCCGTTTGTTATTTTATTTTAAACAGTGTATATCAGGTCTCTCGGCCTGCGCACTCGTAAAAACCTAGGAACCTGAGCAAAGATGGACGCTGGAGGGAATCTAAATGAAAAAATAGTCATTCATTAAAAGGGTAAATAAAACAACGCGTGTCTGTGACGCTCTCCAGTAGTCGAGATGTCTAAATATCGCCGGGTAAAACGACGGCTTTCCCTGCGTTTTCTTTATTTTTCTCGGGTGCATTCGGATATCTTCTTCCTAATAACCGCTGCTTTATGAAACAGACTTAAACGTGGATGTTTCTCCGACCACTGCAAAGAATAAGTCTAACCTTTATATTTACTACATTTCCCCTGCACTTTTTAACTCCACCTTGAACGTGCAGTAATCTCAATTTGTAACCTTCTAGCGGGAGTGGCTCTTGGTCCGTGTATTGAGTGAAGAATCAGCAATTATTTTTACAGACCTTTATTCAATTACTATAGAAAGAATAATGGCTTTTTTGTTCCACGAATTTTGATGGAGCTTAATAATTCCATTCTTTCACTTTCTGGGTGATAAGCTGCTCTAAGTAGGTTATACAGGCTTCAGAGAAGTTCTCATCATTGAGAGAAGTGTATAGGAATCGAAAGTGATAATCCCAATATGAAAGGTCGGGTGAGTACTTTGAGTGTAGTAGGACACCCCAGTCAAATTGTAAGAGTTTCTGCTGAGTCTCGGCAGAGACGTGTGATCTGTCGTCCTGATGGAAGATAATATCGTACTTGTGACGAGTACTTAACTGAATTCAACGTAGTTTTTTTTTCAGAAAGAAGCTCATAATACGAAATGATCTTCCAGTGCCTTTAGATAACACAGTATCTTATTCATCGGAAGCAAACAGGCTCCTTGTCAATGTCTTATTTCGTTTGTTTTCGATCCACTTTATTATTAACAATCCATTTGTCAACGACTAATATAGTTTTATTAAAACTGAAACTTTTTTTCTGCAGTCAATCAGAGGAACTCGCTGCATTATTTTATTTTTCTTAAATCTGAGGTGTCAAAACACAGTAAATATCCACTTAATAAATCGTTTGCAAATGCCTTAAGTCATTCATATTAAATATATGAAGTATTTCCCGTGTCAAACGATAGGGACTATTTTTTAATCAGGGTTTCTATTTGGTCATCTGTTATATAGGAATAAAGTGCCGTTGTCGACACTGAGTTTTGAACACAGATCCCCAATAAGCAAACACGGGTGATTCCATTTTTCAAAACGAGGGAAAGGAAATGTATATATGGTAAATTAGCGTGTTGTCTAATTGATCATCATTTCTATTCTATCCTCTATTACTATTCGGATCAATATTTCTACACTATCATCTATTGCTATACAAGTCACTATTCTCTATACTATTCACTATTTTCTATATACTGATCACTATACAGATTACTATTCGGTAGTTACTGTTCGAGCGAGTATTATCGAGCAAGTACTATTAGTGCAAGTGTTATTCGAAGGCATCTGACCCTAGCATTGTTCAACGGTGTTACTATAGCTGTATCTGCGATTTCAAAGTCGCTACTACAACGAGCATTACGAAAGTGACAACGAGTAGTCGCTGATATCACAAAGTGGCAACCAGTGTTGGTTGACATCACAAAATCATGATTAACAATTACTGTCCCAGCGGATCGTTCCCTTTCTTCGCAAAAAATTTTGTCCTGTATATGACGATAAACTATAACCGGCAGCAAGGCCTCTAGTCGTGAAATTTTGAGGAGCATCGAACCACCTCTTAATTGCTGCCGTTCCCATGTCCAGTCTAACCTAGGGCGGTAGTACCTGTTAACATCGAAACCTATGCGCAAATAGTGAACCTCCAAACAAAAGCAAAGCACTATGAAAGTAGAAAAATTCAGTTTTATATATAAACAAATTAAAAATAATAGCAAATTTACTAACAATACCTATATATAGTGAAATTACCTTGTAACTATTACAGTAACTATTTATTGTATACATTTAGTTGAAACCATAAAAACGTGCATAGAAATAGTTTGGTGAAACGTGTTCGAAATATTTAAATTTCGGTATTAAATAACCCATAGATATGCCGCTAAACAAAATAACCCCTACATATGCCGCTAAATAAAATAACCCTTAGATATGCTGCTAAGAAAAATCAACCAAGCAACCAGAATATGTCCACTTCGATAATCTAGGGAACTACTTATGAACGTTACTTTCAGCTATAGAAACATCCCCATAAATGGGTTTCTATAATTAAATTTTAATTGTGTGTAGATTTAATCTAATGAGATCTGAACTATTAGGTTGGTGCAAAAATAATTTCGTTTTCTAACATATGTTACTATGTGAGAAAACGAAATTATTTTTGCACCAACCTAATATATTCTCTATATCATCAATGCTGCTTAATTCTGGCGCAAAGTTCAAAGTATTACCTGGAAATTTGCCGAGTACCGCCAGGACCTGTTTCGCATCGATCTCACATGCTGCGATGTTATAACATTTTGCTTGAACAAAAGATTAGCATCGGAAAATATAGCGCGCATGAAGCTGTTCAAAAGTTAGATGCCAGTTTGGCTGTTGTTTATTCAAAAGAACATATCCCACATTACAATGCCAACACGAACTCGAGAACTGGATATACAGCTTTATTCCGTTTCCTCTGTCCACGGATATGACAATCTGCGAGAAAGAGCAGAAAGCTTGATGAGTCTGAACAGTAGATATCGTACTCATTTTCACGGCCCAATAGAGAAGTTCTCTAGTCCAGAACACTTTTCATGCCCGTTACCTGAGTGTCAATAATAGTAATCTTGCTGGTTGTCCATTACGAAACCCAATGGAATTAAGCATACATTTTACATCGATTGATAGATTGAAAAACCGCCGTTTTTGGAATGACATGGTATTTGTTTCGGTGGTTTCTTTCTTAGAGTGGCTGCCATAATTATCAGAAACTAACGATCCTGCATATCTATCGTTGCTGCATACGCAAAGTTTTTTTTTTACGTGCAGCTGAGAACATTTAAGAATTGACATATATATATATATGTTACCCATTTGTGCCTCTGGAGAAAGCTAGATCAGTTGCCACATGAAAGATAGAAAGAAACATATTCATACAACTAACAATTATCTCAGGATCAAATGATGTTAAATCCTTTCTACTTGCCTTGTTTGTCAAGACAATAATTATTTATCCATTATGAAATAAAAGTTATCTGAATTCATGTGTACAAAGTAATAGGGAAAATTCAGTTCGTTTACTGCTGCTTCTGTTTTTGGTACGGTACGTTATTTCACACACACACACACACACACACACACACACACACACACACACACACACACACGTAGACATGCGCGTGCCCACGAGTACCAGGTGTGTGTGTTTATGTGTATGTGCATGCGCCTGTGTGTATGTAAATTCAAAAAATATAACATGCAGCGTGTGTGTTCGTGTGAAAGCATATATTGTTCATTTATCTTATGCCAGTCTATAATGTGGGTTGCTTGAATGACATCGACTCTCCAAGAGATTTGATAATAAAACTGATTTTATTTTCGGAATACTTGTTTTTCTTAAGAGACCTTATTATACGCTGTAAACTCGTTTGTTTATATGTATTAAAATATATTCCATAGAATCGGAAATTAGATATTGATATAACATTTTAAGTGAACTATATGCGTTGCCGAGTTTTCCCGTTTTGCATAGGGATTTGCGCAAAAGATTTGCCAAGTAAATTCTCAAGTAATTCTTATCTACAGATTTGTCACCTTCGGAAAGGTTATGCCAAAGTAGAGTGGGGTATCTATTTCAAAGCTAATGGTGGCGGTCACCGTCTAGTTAGTTTAAAGCGAAAGATATTTCATGGCGCGACGGCGACGAATCTGTAGATAAAAATTAACAATCTGACCACCTAAACAAGATGACCGGCCCGGGCGTTTCCATAGTAATTAATGTTGCAATGGACCATACTTATAAACAAGCGCAAACCCCAAGATAGCTTATTCCTAAATTTTCGCTTGAGTATGAAACGGGACCCAACAACTTGATTCAACTTAATTTTAATAATTATATTGTTGGTTTCGGCTCTCGTTTTTGAAACAGGAGAACTCTTATGTAGCGAAGGAATCATATTTTTTTTTAAATATTATATTTGCAGAATTTAACTTAAAAAAAGATTAGGAACAGAAAAATCATTTGATACACCACCCCATTTAATCTAAACTAGAACTTCAAATCCTTAAATGTTCATTGCTTTTTATGCTTACAGGAGAAAGTAGAAATTATTAGAATTGCTGATAAGAATTCTATCTTAAGCCAAAGAAGTGAATTAAGCGTAAATTGTAGGCATAGCTTGTCTTTCATCTTACAATATTGTTAAACGTTAAACTTAATAGAATGGTCAGAAGTAGTAAGTAAATTGCGGTCCACCTTCTATGAATTATTACTTTTTTTGTTTATTGGAATATAATATAGCTATGTATTGCCGTTTAGTTGGCATTTTCAACATCTTGTATGAATATTACACATTATTTTTCATTTCTAATCACTGAAGGTGCATTGACTGGTATCTTAAAGAAACCTTTTTATTATCAACTATAAAATAAATGATAGAATTAACTATAAGTTTGATTATATTCCTACCACTCACCGTAGCTTCTTATAACATTGTACGAGCTACATTTGATCCATAATTATGATATATGGTTGCAACTCCCTTATAGTGAATATTAATTTCTTGTCTACCACTCATACCCTCGACAGGGATTATACCACATTTACCATGATCAAAATCCCCCCTTGTACAAGACTCATTATAATTTTGATGTGTCCTTATCTGCTTTTGAAATTTAAAAATAATTTTTTTATTCACCAGTTATTTACCATCGCCTGAGGAGGCACAATTTTAGTGCTGAAACATGAAAGCTATTGTGTAGCGATTTTTAACATACTTTTGTTTTAATCGAATATATATATATATATATATATATATATATATATATATATATATATATATATATATTAGGTTGGTGCAAAAAATTGACGTTAAAAAATACGTCAAAAAACGACATTATTACGTCATTATTTTTGCACCAACCTAATATATAGTTAATATAGGATCCACCCAGAACATTTTCAAAAAACGTTATTACAACCACCTCAGTAGTTTCAATCCCGAAACCTATAAACATAGTACCACCCTGTCCACCTTATATGGAAGATTAAACAGGGAGATAATAATGATCCCATTTTGAAATGGGAAATATTAAAAAATGTCATAAATAAAAGGCAGCTGATAAGTTTTGTTCACTATGTATGGAGGAAAAACTATCTGTCGGTACCCATAAGGAACAGGAACCTAAACATTTATTAAACCAAAAATCGTAAATTCTTATTAGGTGAAGACATAGTAAGGCTGCTTACTAGAATAGATTTTTTTGTCTCGTCGTCATTGGTTTACCAATAAAGCACTTATTGTTTGTGTTTTTTTTTTTTGTCACGTGGTTATAATTGTATTAGGCGTTATCACTAGATACTTTTCCGTATTTTGCTTTTTAGCCGGCTTTACCCGTTTAGATGAAACCTAGGTAGGTTTGCTTGGCTCTTAGGATTATTCTAATATATATATATATATATATATATATATATATATATATATATATATATGTGTGTGTGTGTGTGTGTGTGTGTGTGTGTGTGTGTGTGTGTGTGTGTGTGTATTAATATATATACATATACCTACGTTCGAAGTGCAATTTAAAGTTTTCGTTGTCCTACCTACTCATCAGTCACGAATTATAACTTTTGATTTTAAAAAATACTGGATCTCATGGGATGAACGCTAAATTAAACCCAGATTAAAAACTGAAATTTAATATAAATCTGACACAATATTGGTGCGTAAATATAGAATCTAGAGTGTAGATATGTGGTAAAGAAGGAAATACAAAGGGTATCTTAAAGGTTAAAAGAGGAACGCCGAGTAACTCTTTAAGAAATAAAAGGCGTTAAAATATTTAAAGGGAGGTAATCAATATGTGTCCTAAAATACGGGAGGTGCATGTGATATTTGGATAATATATTTAACCAGCATTAAAATATTTTAAGAGAGATTTCTTTTTATGATTTCAAACTAACATGAGTTTATTACGTTTTGTGTGTTCTATTCAATTTACATAGGAAATTTGGGAAACATCGGATAACAAGCGAAGGTGTTATAGCCGAAAACACGTCTTTTTGAAAAGTTTTTCTAGGTTTTTCGTTATACGCACGGAAGTGAGAGGGAGTAATCCGTACTATCTTGCATGATGGCAAATTTTTGTGACATGTTTGAAGAAAATCGGATAAAAAATAAGGAAGATATTCAAGTTTGTATTTTAAGTTGTACGAAAAACCCGAATTTTTAAATAGATTTTTGCAATTTTTTGTGAAGCATATGTCAAGCACTCTACATAAACTTCGTAACATGAGTTATGTTTTGCATTAAGTGCAAAGAACATCAGCTCAGCAAGTATAAATTTTCTTCACGTGTAACTTTGCCTTGGTTTTTCGTAAAAGTCGTACCCACCTTTAGTTTTATCGATTTTTCCGCCAAAACCTGGGGCACCTGTTGATTAAAACGTTGGTCTTGACCTATCTTGTTAAATTTGCAACATGTGTGTACAATTTCATCGAGGTCGGTTGAGAAGAGAAATGGGAATGTGCATAAATACCATATGCGCACAGAGACAGAAACACACGCTGACATCTTCTGTTATATATATATATATATATATATATATATATATATATATATATATATATATATATATATATAAGGTGTTTCATAAAGATGGCTTTTATATAAGGGTGTTTCATTAAGACGTATCAAAGTCAGTAGTAAATAAATCAGTGTTATTTTTTAAAATTTATTTATTTTCTATTGGATCATGTTATTTAAGTCATGCCAATTATGGATGAAAAATAATATCACCCAAATGTCAGCCAAATCTGAAAAGAAAAAAAAACTAGACATTTAAACGTAATTATATATATATATATATATATATATATATATATATATATATAAAAAGGAACATTGAAGTCAACACTTAGAGGCGACATTCTGTTTCATGCTAGACGCAATGGCCAGGCCACGAGTGCTGTTATTTTTCTCGGCTGTTTATATATATACGTGTCAGTGGTGCATTGTGGTCTTTTTTGGCGGTTATTTTGCCGGAAGTCGTTTATTTATGTATGTATTTATTTGGATTAAATTATTTTGCTTCTCATTATTTATTTTTATTTTTTTTGTTTTTATTTTTTTTTTTTTATTTCTTATTATATATATTTATTTTTTATTTGTATTTTAATCGGTATTTTTATTAACGTAGTAAAAATTTGTGTATATGGCGTATTTAATAGTTTTGGTTCGGGAAGATATTTAAAACAATTTAATCAATTTTGAGGTTGATTGTTGTAGTTTATTCTAACTATTATTTTGGCGCGAGCAGTCTTTAATTTGTTTATTACTTCATGTATTTATTTGGATTGATTTTTTCTGTTTCTTTCGATCACATATTTCTTCACACACACACACACACACACACACACACACACACACACATATATATATATATATATATATATATATATATATATATATATATATATATCCAAATGAGAGAAAGAACAAATCTATTTTTAATTCTATGTGCTTTTGTACCCAACTTTATATTTCAGAAAAGCGGTAACATTTTGATTTTGAAATTTAAAAAAAAATTATTTTTTCGCCAGTTATTTATCATTCGCCTGGAGAGGTACCACTTGGTACCGAAACACGAAAAATAAAAATAAAACAATATATATATATATATATATATATATATATATATATATATATATATATATATATATATATGTAATATATGGGATGTATGCGTGTGTGGCAACCATATATATTTTATATATTAAGAACAATATTGGGAAAAATATATGACAAATTTGAAAATTTTCCTTGCGACCCGTTTCGTTTATTACGTCTTCATCGGACTTAATTTGTTTTGTTTGTGGCAATGACTACACATGAGCACGAACGAGGAAAGCTGGAAATTTAAATTTTTTTTTTTTATTACATTCAGATTTTATTCTTTTTCTTTCTATCACATTTTTTAGTAGATATCTCACATATTGTTCTGCCAGGAATGGTGAAATGTTGTAAGAGCTTGGGCGCAAAATTATTGTAGATGACACTGCGATCAAGGCACTGCCTACATATTTTCGTGGTTGTCAGTTTTCTCCGCGTTACGCTGGGCGACCAACGCATTTGATGTATTGTTTTGTATTCTTTCCCACAGTAGACAAGACTTGAAAAATAAGGAATCTGTGGTCTGTGGGTGATATCTTCAGTAGATGTATCTGAAGTGCATTGGCAAGTGAACCATGCCCAAATTTAAGTTTTGGATTTACAAAGACTGTTATGTCTGAAGTGCTTAAAATATTCAGAGACTTGTATATTTCTATGAATAACTGATGGAAAACAAATTATTTTAACATGTGTTTTAACAATAGATAGTAAAAAAGATTTTAAATTATCTTAACAACCTATGGTGAAATAAATAAAATTCTTTGTTAAATCTAAATGTTGTTATTTTAAACATTACCTCTCCTCATAATAATAAAAATATTTACCAGAAAAAATATCCTGGGGGTTTATTTTACGGAAACTGGTATGATAGGTTTAAAAGCATGTTTGCTTATGTTACTGGCACCGGAAAAAATAGCCTCTTTAAAATAAATATGATTTCTGCTAGTATACTTAATTAGATATAATATGGGAGGAAAACAACAATATAACAACCTCTGTTGGTTTTAACTGATAATCATTATGTTTATTTAAATAAATTAGCATTCACTTTTATGATCAAATTATAGCTTATTTTAAACGTTCGTATATTTTCTTTAAAACTGTATTCCCATTTATAGATTAAATATTTTAACGCGCATAATCTTGTCTGCAATTTTCTGGTATTGCGTTAATGCTTTGAAGGCGTGTCGTATCATTTGAATGGCAATATGAAACGTATAGAATTCTAAATATCGTCAAATTTTGTAATTAAGAACTGCTTTCATTTCTCTGTATTTAAAATCACGTGACTTTCAGAAGCCATATTTGATGAATTTGTTCCCCCAGAATCTACGAAGACATCGAGGTAACGTGACATCATTCCCAGATTATAAACAAATATATATATATATTTTTTTTTAACTCCTGTGGCAGTAGAGACTTCTGGAGTTATTAGCCCTCTTTCGATGGCGTTCCTTCGGAGGACTGGAGCAATGACGTCTCGATTAAGGGATGAGCCTCGCGTAACGGATTGGCTCTTGCAGCGTGTCTCACTGGCGATGGTTCGAGCTAATGCTTTCTCCATCATTGCGGATGGCAAGGGATATTTAAAAAAAACATTTTGTTTATAAATAGTTACTTTGTTGAAACTTTTTTTCAATACATTATGTTTTTATTTAAAGAACTTATTAACTCGGAACAAACTCTTGCTAATAAAGGTTTTCCAACACTTCGATAGTGTTGGTAATGTCAAGAAAAAAAATTCTCGAATAGACACATGCAGAAAAAAGGTTATACAGTAATATAAAACTTATGTGGAGAATCAGTGTCCGTTAACTTATTAAGATGATCGGAGTCACATTATTGATGGAATAATAAATAATTTATGTTTTCATGAAAACTGAGATGATATCGAATATCAATACGTTATATAATGCGATTGATGCAGGGTTAAAATTGTGCATTGATATTTACTACTTAATGTAACGGATCTTGGAGATAATGAAATTACCAGAAAAATATTTGGCCAGAGAATCTTCATCCACCTGTTCCTTTGTCAATTCTTTTGCCTCTCAATGATCAAAATTTATCAAAAGAACAGAACAGGGAGAGATGGATTATTGCCTTTCTAAAGATCAAGGAACATAGCTCGAAATTTGATCTCTATCTGCCGTTTATATTTTTCACGCCGATAAAGTTACACCATACACATCACATTAAATGATTCAATGCAAACACTCATAAGCCTGTGCATGTGCGTGTCTGTTTATATTAATGCATAAATTAGTTAAACATTTCTTCTATCTAACATTCAAACGAACTGTACTGTACCTGCATAGAAAAGATGGGTACCCCGACAGGAACCGAACTTGTACCCTACACAAACGTCACATAGCCTGACGTGCTATACCATTTAGCTACAGAATTTTCTCGGAGATTCAGGTCGGTAAATGTTGTTAATACTTTTTATTGTAAACAGAGCATTTAATTAAATATTTGTATCTGTAAAAATAACGCACAAAAAATAAATATATTAAAATAATTGTCAAACTTAATACATTTCATAATATATGACGCCATTTATTTACGCTAAGATACGCTTCGCGCAGATATGATCGCACGAGAGACATCATAGGAAATTTGAAGCAGTCATTCGACCTTGATAACCAGACGCTTCCTCTGTAGCTAAATGGTATAGCACGTCAGGCTATATGACCGTTCCATGTCGGAGGGCACATATATTCTATGAAATTTTGGGGGAAATTCAGGCCGGTAAATGTAGTTAATATTGCTTATAATAAACAGAACATTTACTTAAATATTTGCATCTATAAAAATAACGTAAAGACAATAAACATATTAAATACAATTAAAATAATTGTCGGACTTAGTGCATTTCATTATATATATATATATATATATATATATATATATATATATATATATATATATATAGCTTCTTTTCATAGATACAAATATTTAAGTAAATGCTCTGTTCATAATAAGCAATATTAACAACATTTACTGGCCTGAATGTCCGAGAAATTTTCATAGAAAATATGCGTCCTCCGACAGGAATCGAACATGTAACCTATAGGGATTTTACAGTTTTTAAACACAATTCTCCATGATTTTCTTTCATTCATTCATATCTGCTCAATGCGTATCCAAATGTAAACAAATGATGTCATACATTATGAAATGGACGAAATCCGACAATTATTTAAGACATAAACAGAGCATTTACTTAAATATGTGTATCTATAAAAAGAACGTATAAACATAAAAAAATGTATTAAATAATTGTCGGACTTTGTCCATTTCACACACACACACACACACACACACATATATATATATATATATATATATATATATATATATATATGGACACCCATATCGTGAAAGATAAATGGGGTCAGCAGTGGATGGTGCCTTTTCGTTTTACACTTATGCATGCTAGCAGGGGCTATTGTGGAGAAAATCAGGGAAAGGAATGACATTTGATTTGTGCTTTCTTAAGTGCGATACTAACCCAGCGACAAAGTCACACTGACAGATGAAATTTTTTAAAAGCAGGATTTTCATGGCATTTCTGCTTCAGAGCTTGACGAAACTGATCACGGTGCTTCAGTTTACTGTCTTCAAAACCCTTTTATTTAATGAAACATCTCTTACGCCACTCTATTCGGTTTGATGCTTAGATTTCCCAGGTTTTCAGTCAAAATTTGAGACGTTTCAAGTTGTCTTTCAATTTGTCTTTGTAGCATCAGCGTGGACGCCAAACTGAACGCTTGGTGTTTAGTATTTCTCTATACAGTACCCTTTTTTGGAAGCTTATGCTCATCCATTATCACAACATGACCATCACATCTAAGCTGCATCTTTGCTAGAATGGTTTCAATGCTTGTGATTTTCTTACATTTCTTCAGTATTGCACTATTCTTGAGTTTATCATGCCATTTCCTATCAGATATTGCACGAAGACAGCGCATATGAAAGGAGGGAATTTAATTTATGTGCTTACAGTATAGGGTCCAAGCTTCAGGACCATAGAGAAGGGCTAAGAGAACGACCGATTTGTATATGCCTATCTTTACTCTGAGAGACACGATTTTGTGTTCCATAAGCTGTGTTTAAGATTACCGAATGTTGTGCTGGCTTTGGCTATTCTGGATTGGATCTCTCTGTCCATTTTAAAATCAGAAGAGACTTGAACCAAGATATGTGAACGTCTCAACAGGTTTTAATGCCGTACCATCAATAAATTCGGAAGGATTTATGAGAGATGACATGCCTGGTCCTGGCTGGTGTATTAGTTCAGTCTTCTTTATGTTGATAGTGTGTCCAAATGATTTTGCTGTCTCAGAGAATTTATTAAGGATAGTTTGAATGTCTTCTAGACTGTGATCTAATAGAACGGCATCATCTGCAAAGAGAAGATCGTGTAGCAGCAGACGAAGGTTCGATTGTGCTTTAAAACGTTGCGGATTGTATAGACCTTCACTTCTTTTGAATTCAACATTGGGTCCTTAGGATAGAGAATGCTTTTTCAAGCATAGCAGAGAGGAAAAGTGCAACGAGAAGAGGAGCAAGAACACAGCCTTGCTTTGTAGCGTTGTAAACAAAAAAAGCGACGGAATGCTCACTTCTCGATCTTGCAAAAGCTTTCATTCCTTCGTGAAAGGAGATAATAATTTTTTTTCGGGAACATCTAATTTCGACAAAACTTTACAAATAGCAGTACGAGATGCAATATCGAAAGCATTTGTGAAGTCTACAAAAACAGCAAATATTTCGTTTTTTTATTCTCATGCCTTTTCCTAGGCCAACTGAAGACAAAAGACCATATCCACTGTTCCTCTACCAGATCGAAAAGCGCAGTGGGTTTCTAGTAATGCTGATTTTGGGACAAATTCATTTAGCCTATTCAAGATCATACGAGCAAGAATTTTCTCTTCAACCGGAAGAAGAGATATTCCTCTATATTTGTCATACTCACACCTGTTCTCCTTGCTCTTGTACAAAACTACAACTGAAACATCCTTATACTGCTGTTGCACTTCTCCCTTTTATCACACAAGTTTAAAAAATTCAGAAATTTTGCGTGTCAAACGATTAGTGCCACATTTCTATATTTCAGCTGACATTCCATCTTGGCCGGGGGCTTTTCCATTCTATTTGATGGCTTTTTTAACCTCGAAGGTTTAAGGGTTATCAAAAAGACTCTGTACAACATGCCTCTGAGGAAGATTGTTTATTACTCAGCAATAATAGACGAATCCTGATTTAGAACCGTGGAGAATTGTTCTGTCTAACGTTTGATAATGTGGCTTTTGTCTGTCAAAAGAGTTTTATCTTAATAAAAAATGATAATAGACTGCTGGAAATTGGACCAAAAACACCCTTCAAGTTTTGGTAGAATGATTTGAAGTCACATCTGTCAGCTTTAACCTTTGATGTACACCAGCCCTCCTTCATTTCCACGCCCATTTCTTTGATAGGCATGTATTGTCTGCCATCCATACCTGATGAAATTTATGCATGTTGTCAAGGAGAAACTTAATTTCAGGATCGTTTGAATCAAACCAGTCTTGATATTTTCGCTGAACATACCCGAGAGATTCTTTTTACCGAATCATACATTATCTTTTGTAAAGGAGGCCATGTCAATTCAACTTCATTACCTACATCAAGAGATGAAAGTTTTGAGTCACACAATGTTTGGAAAGTGTCTAATGTTTCCCTGTCTTTCAGTTTTGTTATGTCTATCTTCCTTGGCGGTTTTGCTCAATGGTTTCTAACAGGCTTCTTAAAAGTATTGCTGTATGCGAGCAAAATTTTTGTGATCTGACCAACACTGACAGATTACTAATGATCGCGTCAGGTATATGTCGTGGGGGTCACTACCACGAACGAAGATGTAGTCAATAAGAAGGTCGTTCCCTGATCTAGGATGTCGCCATGTAGATTTGAAACTAATTGGTTGTTGGAAAATTGTATTGGTGATTACAAAATCGAATTCACTGCAAAGAGACTGCAGCAATACCCCGTTAGATATTGATTTACACGCCATATTTTCCAATGATCTTACCCCAGGATAGTGTGTCACATCTAACACGAGCATTAAAGTCCCACATGACATAAATTTTGTCACAAAATGACGTCCGCCTTAGAAGTTTACGAAGGTTGCTGTAAAAGGATTCTTTTACCTCCTCAGTAGAGTCCGTGGTAGGAACATAAGAACTAAGGAAAGTGGCATGCTTATTCCTACCGATAGGTAAGCGAAGTGACATTAGCCTGTCAGAAATACCAACAGCAAGTGATTCCAGTCTTGCCACAAGATCGTTTCTGATAGCAAATGCTACACCAGATTCTCTTTTCGCAGATTCAGGTCGTCTTACCCAGAAGAAGGTTTAGCTACCTTCTACTTCTTTGAGTTGCCCTCTGTCTGCTTCCTGATAGAGCAGCAATGCTGATGTTGTTCTGTTCAAGTAACCATGTAATAATTGCTGTTCTGCGTTCAGGGCTTTTTATTTTGTCCTAAAGAGTTCTTATATTCCAAGATGATTTGATTATCTTTATTTCATTAAGTTTTGATTTTCCGAAATTTCCGGTGCACAATTTGGATGCCCAGCCATACGCACCTTATGACAGGGTTATGCTCCGACATGCAATTTTTAGGTCACCTTTTATTGATCCTTCCTCATAAGAGAAAAGCAGTGCAATCCTTAAATAAGGTTGATTTATTATGAGAGAAGGACACGAAGTGCAACAATGTCTGATTTTGTGTTGCTCAACGGCCATCTAACTCTCACCACCCACGTGTGAAGTTTAAGCTAGAGACTGCCAGTGGTACCCTGCACCTGTCCCCGTCATTATTTCTTCCTCTCCATGGGATTTTTGTCCTGCATGCATTTCTGTTGAACCATTAGCCATACAGGTAGTGATCAATTCTCCACTAAGATTTATTTAAAGTGGTCAGTTACATGTGCGGCACAAAGCAGACACTCTCTCTCTCTCTCCATCAAGATAGCATAGCCCATACAGGGGTACCGTGTACTACGCGTTAGGTGTTTGTGATGATCGCATGTTATATTATCACAGAGAATGACCTCCCTGGTACCTTAAATACATTGAGTAGAGTGTGGTGGACAACACAATATACATAAGGGGATTTCATGTCAGAGTTTGCCGGATACACACACACACATACACATACATACATACATACACACACACACACACATATATATATATATATATATATATATATATATATATATATATATATATATATATATACTCACAAGTATAGGATTGATGTATACGGAGTAAATTCCAATAACCAAAAATTACTATTCTTAAAAGAGTGCTCAATACACATATGATTAATTATTTAAAAATTATAACATAAATATGTTATAAAATCACTAGAAAAATAGCCATTTTGTTTCAACACCTCCAGTGTTTTATCAAGTGATGATGTTGAATGTAGAATAAATGGTTTTAAATGTTTCAAATTAATTAACGATCCTTCTCCAGCGGTAAGCGCTGTTACATAAGCTAGAATGACCAATCAAAACACAAGTATATGAGAATTCAAAAAACTTGACAACGAAGTAAGATTATAATGGCTATTAAAAGCTTTAAATTTGGGGTTATACTAAAATAGAATTTATTCTAACCAATATTTCATGAATCGACAAGGAAAAACAAATCTTTTGTTTGTACCCTACACATATTAAAAAAATAAACAATCGTTTTGTGTCGACGTCCATAGCGACAGTTACGCTTTTTATAACATACATGGTAAAGCTCGTGTTACGTTTTCGATTTTTGTTTTTTTCTCACTGTTCCGCCTAATTAATTAATGTGTGTGTGTGTGTGTGTGTGCTTTGGAAGTCCTCTTCTATCGTCCCGGCCTTTAAGAAATCTGGAGACCCTTCTGACTAATCTAACTTACGTCCCATCAGTCTCTCACCACTTTTCGGCAAAGTCTTCGAGGCTTTGATCAATGCCGAAACAGTTAAGCAACTTACCTCTCACGACCTGCAATCTGACAAACAATACGGTTTCAGCTTTCCCCAGTCTACTGCTTATGTGCTTTCGGCCATAACTGAATATGTATACCAAGCACTTAATAATAACTGCAAAGCTTGAGGTGTTTTTCTGCATATATCGAAGGCGTTTGACAGGTTTTCGCATACTTGCTTTCTAAGTAAGCTTCAGGGATACGGTATTAACGGGCGATTACTTGATTTAATTCAATCATTCCTGTCTCACCGTGAAATGATGGTTTTCCTGAACGGGTTCAATTCCACTTCCTTCCATACGAACGCTGCTGTTCTATCCTTGGGCCTACACTGTTTCTGATCTTCATCAACGATCTTCTTTGCGCCATCAGTCCTCAAGTATATACAGGAAACATAAAAATTTACTCCTGTCTCAATAGTAAATCCAGCATTGCTGACAAAGTAGGCCGTTGGTCTCGAAACAATAATTCAATCTGTGGTTGACTGGGGCAGGAAATGGCTTGTAAACTTTAATGCCTCCAAATCGAAACTGCTCTCATTTACCCACCATAGAGAAACATCCCTGCCTCCAGTCTGCATGGCTGATGCTCAACTTCACGAGAATGTCTCTCTGCGCCTTCTTGGTCTCCCGCTTTTCAATGACCTGAGGGGGAATAACGACATTGAATCAATAGTTACTTTTACCGCAAGTAAATTTGGTTCTCTGTGTCGCGCCAGAATTTTTTTCTCCCTACATTTCTCCCACTCAATCGTCACTAGAATACTTTGAACCATAACTTTTACCGCCCACCAAAAATAACTGGTAGAATAATACAATAGGCTATCCACCATGCATAACTGACCTGTTGATATATATATAATGGAGCAAAAAGAACAACGCGTATGACCTGAGGATTCTGATTAGCATGAAACAGACTCTAAACCCTAGGTGACTTCAATGTCCACTTTTATATTTACATACACACTGTCCCTGATATTGAGCACTTTAACCCATAAATATAGCATATTTTAAAACTAAATTTTATCTCACACACATACACACAGACATATATATATATATATATATATATATATATATATATGAGACGTAGAGAGAGAGTGAATAAATATATTGCAGACCGACCGAAAGATGTTTTCATAAGAGTCTACGATTTATTAACGGTTACATAATTTTGGAACGTGCAGTGTTGCAACGCTAGAGTTGTATTTTAAATATTTCCAGTGAGAATATTTTTTTTAACATAGTAATGTGGCAAACCCACAATTTTTTTGTTGTATGTGTTTTTCAGTTAACGTGACATGGACAAAATTAATTAGTAACGTTAATGTAATTAATGGCGAAATCACGTCTTGGAAGTTACCTGAAATGAAAAAAATATTGACGTCTGATGATGAAAATGTGCAGCTACGGAACATCTAGTCCATCTCACAATATTAAACATAAGGATCGCGTCATTCAACGAATGGTTAGTAGGTTAATGCTTTATTAAATCTGTCAGCAAAGTGATTTCGCCATTAATTACATTAACTTTACTGATTAATTCTTTGTATGATTACTTCCTTATAATATTATATATACTGCACCATTTAATATATATATATATATATATATATATATATATATATATATATATATATATATATATATATACGTGTATGTGTGTGTGTGCCTTTTTGTCTTTGTGTATGTATACAATTGATGTACAAGATAAATTTCCGGTTTTATGCAACAGGAAAAAACAATTTTTCTCGATGCACACCCAGTATGTTGTTATACTAAGCGATTCAGTATCCATATAGGTGGCACGCCTTAGTCACTCACTAGAACCAGTTTACTTCTTTAGTAATCTCCCTTCATTCCCTATTGCAGTATAAACCTTGCTTACTACATACACAATGCCACCATCCTAATTTCCACAAAAAAAAAAGAAAAGAAAAAAATGAGATCGCTCATGGGTAAAATTTATCTCTCGAGACGTTTTTTCTCACTCAGACAAAATAACTTAACAAAAAACGCAGCAAAATAAATTTTGATTAAAAATAAGCAAAGCGTTAAGAACTACCAGGGAGCCAGTCATTGGCTGGCGCTTCTTCGAGTACGTTTGTGCCTCATGACATATCTACTTTGCTTATCAATAGGTATATATATATATATATATATATATATATATATATATATATATATATATATATATATATATATATATATATGTGTGTGTGTGTGTGTGTGTGTTTGTATATGTGTGTGTGTGCGCGCATGGTGTGGTATAGTCAGACATAGACTGATTTCTCTCTAGAAACTATGAACAAAGTTAAAAGCACAATAACAAAAGCACGAACCTTCCCACATCCACACGTGTGTATGATCAGATTTATACATATACAGACGCATATCACAAGATCAAAGTGCGCAAGATTTCCATTTGTTGTATACTTAATAGTATTGAAATAAGGAATATGGTTAATGTTTTAGGTTGGTGCAAAAATAATGACGTAATAATGTCGTTTTTTGACGTTACAAAATACGTCAAAAAACGACATTATTACGTCATTATTTTTGCACCAACCTAATATTTGGAAAAATAATCTTCCTACAATTTTCTCGCACACACACACGTATAAATTGGTTTGGTTTGGTTTATTTTGTTTTACGACATATCAATCTTAATTGGTTATTTAATGCATTTTTTATTTCTGGTAATATTTTGTTTTGTCAAAAATCTGTTTCTGGTAATATTTTTCCTTCAAAATTGTATTGCTGATAATAATTTTTTTTCAAAAAAAATTATTGCTGGTAATAGTTAACTATTTGCCCATAGCTGGGACCCTAACAGTTGCTACCAGCCTGGGTCAGGGTGGACCTGGGAACACCAGCAATTAAGAGGTGGTTCCACGATCCTCAAAACCTCCTCATCAGAGGCCTTGCTGCTGGATGTAGTTTATCGTCTTAGCCAGGACGCGGATATATTTTAACGTCTTACCCAGGACGACGTTTAAATTAGAAAAATGAATTAATTCCAACAAAATTATTATGGCAGAAGCAAGAAAAAAGCGTTTAAAATTTGACATGTTTATCTATTCCCCACAAAACTTCTCATTAAACTAAATAGTGAAACGTAAAATTTATAAATATTTTCTTATTTTTTCTTATTTGATCCCGCAACCATATATGGATGTTTGCAAAATTAGAAAAAAGGACCAATTCACTGATATATAATTACTATGCTGGGTGTCCATAAAGTCCCTTTATAATCAACAGACAATTATGGAAATTGTTACAAAACGAAAAGTAGATATTGAAGTATATTTAACTAATTTAATTGGCACCATTAGTTGCACGATACAAATCAAGATGGTACTCGATTTCTTTCCATAATCGCTGTAGCATAGCCTCATCAATGGTGGCAATGATCTTTAGCTTCAAATCAGTGATGTCCCGAATATATGTTCCATTTAACATAACTCCATAGAAAGAAGTCCAGAAGAGTGATATCTGGTGAACTAGGTGGCCAAGGATTTGAGACATCCATTCTAATCTACCATCCTCTTGCAGGAAATTGATGGTTGGTTGAAGATCATCTAGTTGTGGTGCCAATCAATTGTCTTTGCAATATATATATATATATATATATATATATATATATATATATATATATATATATATATTGCAAAGACAATTGATTGGAAATATATATATATATATATATATATATATATATATATATATATATATATATAGTTTATGCAAAACAAGGTAATCCGCATGGGTAGACACAAGGAGGATGATATCCAGAGAGCTCAATGTAAAATTCAGAGCAGATATGTTTGAATAAAAACAGACCACTTTAAAGTTCCATGTAATAAGTTATTTCACCACAACCCCTTTAACAGGGCTCTGGATCATCAGACTTTACTTCCAAAGGTTGAAATGAAAAATGAAAAGAAATTCACACGTTTTTGATGGACCTTATCAAGCATATGTAAAATTAACGAAGTGAGGAAGTGAGGTGGGAGAGAAGATAATATATGAGTGGGTTCAGTGCACCATTTCAATTCCTTATTCTTAACCCCACTGTGTGTCGGCTAGACGTTGCTTAAGCCTAACACGTCTTGTCTCTAGATATAGATGGGTAAGGGTTGAAGACCGACATTAAAGGGAGAAGCTACAGCAACCCTAATAAATTACATTCCACGAGGACAGGTTTCATTCAAATTCTTAGACGCTGTTAATTCGCGTTACTTTAAAGGGCATATTTGGGAGGTTATGGTTTGATGTAAATCTAAATGTCTAAACAATCTACGAAGAATTTAATTTGAAGTTCGTTGGAGTTTTGGGTATTTTCTATGAAACAGTCGATTAGAAAAACTCATCGACAGTACATTGAAAGAGTAATCCATTTCATATTTGGTAATGTTTTTTTCCAAACTTTTGTCTTATTGATTGTTAAGTTGACATCTATTGGTTTGATTTTTGTTCATTAAATAAACTCGTGATTGTTATATATATATATATATATATAATATATATATATATATATATATATATATATATATATATATATATATATATATATATTTCAAATTGTAAAGAGACTTTATGGGCGGCCTGTAAATCTGTGTGTGTTTGATTGTTCGTTTGTTTTGTTTATTTAACGACATACTGAGAGCTTTTGTAATTTATTTAAAAAAATGTAATTCTCGTAATTTTCTTTGCTTTTTCCAATAATTTATTGCTGGTATTTTTCTTATAAAAATATATTTTTATACTTCCATATTGTTTTGACCCCAGTTTGGTAGTTCATTATTTATCCATACCTGGGACCATAACAGGTGCTACTACCTCGGGTCAGGGTGGACCTGAGAACAACAGCAATTAAGAGGTGGCGCAAAGCTCCTCAAAACCTCCCAACCAGAGTCCTTGCTGCCGGATGTAGTTTATCTTCATGCCCAGGACGATGACTGTGTGCGTTTCTGTATGTGATTTTGTGTGTGCGCGTGTTCATCATTGTCGTGCTTATATAGAAATGTTAATTTTTATAATTTGATAACGCCATTCAATGTTTGGTTTATTATTTGAAGTAAATTTAACTCTATCCTCACTTTAGTTCTTCTAACAATCAAGAAGTGCATTATAAAGAGTATAACATGCTTCTTGAATTTATTTCCCATGGTTGCTTCGAACAGAAAACCCGGCTCATGCTGCTGATACAGAAAAATCTGGAAAAAATAAAACAGTCCCTGAGAACTTTTAAAATGCCAACATTGTGACGATCTTCAAAAAGGAGATTATTTCCCTCCATAAGCATCATTGACACAATCTTCACTAATTAACTCCTCCCTGTGAGAGAAATGATACTTTCAGAATTCGAATGGAACGGGGGACCAGGTGAACAATCAGTGAGCCCTATCAGACCCGTTTCTAATCTTTTTCCCTGTAACTCGACGCCATGATCAACGCGATTTCCTTCTGGCAGCACTGACGTTGATATCCGAGACAGACTCGCCGGCGGACTTCTGAAACTCGCCCAATTTCGTTCTCGCACAAACACCCACCTGCGAGAATTTCTGCTTGCTGACAACAAGGCGACGATGAACCAGACTGCCATTAATCTCCATAGATTGGCAAACCTGTATAGCGAGGTCTAAAAACGCTTCAGGATCAAGGTCAATATCAAAGACGAAAATCCTCAATCAGCTAGCTCCCGGACAGGCAATACCGGACGTCAACATCAACATCGTCAGACAACCGGTAGATGTCGTCGGAGTTGAAAGCATCCTCTCTAATAGCGTTATCTGCGAAAGAGACTTTGGCAACAGTCAATGCGTTTCACCCAATGCTGTCGCACTTGGTCTTCAGCAATCACGGCCTCAATATAAGAAATAAAATCATGGTCTTCCGGGCAGTGGTCGTCTCTACCCTTCTTTACACTTGTAAGACGTGAACCTTGTACCGCCGAGACATCAAACCTCAGGAGCGGTCGCAGAAAACGAAGCCCCGAAGAATACTTTGCATCAGTTGGTAGGACTGCACTACCAACAACGAGGTTCTATATTGGACGTCTCTCCCACCATCGAGGCTAATATCCTTCAACCATCGCCTCCGCTGGAAGGGCCGGATGCATTCCACTCGATTCCCTCGTATCATTCTATTTGGAGAGCCCGCCAGCAGCAAGAGCCAACATCAACCCTGAGACCTAGGACCATTGCTGCGAATCGGTCTTCTTGGTGTACGACTATTCGAGAAGTAGGAGGAGACTTTCGAGTTAACCGTCGACAGGAAGAGGATTTGTGACGTATTCTAAGGGGGGTTAAACTCACCCAGAGGCGTCCACAACCTAACCATCTCTGGGACACTTGCTCACGGCTCTTAAAGAGTAGGTTGAGTCTTCACTGCCATCTCCGCCACTGCCACCAGGAGGTAGGAAAAAGGAATAGGGAAAGAGAATGACGTTGCCAATGCTCGGATTTCGAGCCTGGTGCCGACGACGACATTGTAACATTGGCACATTAACATCAGTCTTATAAGTAATTGTCCCTTTCTTCACTTGTATTTTTGTCGGAATACGTCTCTTCCAATCTGCTTGAAAATATGTGGCACATATTATTATCTACACGATTGTCTTGATAATGTGAAATATCTTGATATTTTATCTAGTTAGGCCGCTCTAAATCTTACAAATACCTTTATATTTAATTCTGATAATAGTCAAAATAAAGTAAATTTTAGTAATACATTTTTCTCTTTCGTCTCTTTCATAATGTTTCATATTTATTTTAAATTATCAAGGTTTAAATTGCTAACTTTAAATCTGATGAATCTAACTTCTTGCAATCTTACTTCATTTGCAGATTAAAAAAGAAAGTAATGAAATTTACATTACAAGATTATTATTATTATTATTATTATTATTATTATTATCATTATTGTTATTGTTGTTGTTGTTATTGTTGTTATTGTTGTTGTTCTGTTAGTACAGATCTAACTTAGAGTTTCTTCAAGTGTACCAATTATCGCGAAAGTGAAGAATCTTTTTTTTTCTACAAAGACAGTATATGCCGATCGTTTTGGTTCATTCCCGCGACGATACAGAGTTACTTCCATAATTATAAACAGAGAATCTATAAAATTCTTTTCCTGCCGAGGAAATTAATCCACACACTGAAAATATTGATACTGGCCTCTCTCAGGCATAAATCTGATATTAAGTTTATCATATAATAATTAATTTAACCCTCCCCCAATTCTGTTGAAATTAATTATTTGTACATTTCCTCACTGTGGTATGTATGTTTGTTTGTTTCGCCAGGTATGATTTACTTATCTGAGTTTATCTATTGGATATAATATTAATTTAAGTTTTTGATGGCCGGTTTCTCTCTTACATAGCGTTCTATACGTAACGATACTTTTAAGAAAACATCACATAATGCTTAACATACATAATGCAAACATAGATTTATAGAACTATCGGCCGATTCACACTACTTCCTTCTAAAGTCCACTTGAACTCCATACTTCTAACATCTCCGACTAAACTCTGAAATTTTATTTCCTACTTATTTTTTTTCCTCAATAAGATTATATAGGTTCGCCTATCGTCCGGTTTACACTCCTCCCAAGAATTTAGAATTTGACTACAAGTTTATCTCTTGTCTCCGCTTTAGCACTGGGTTTCCTGTTTAATCTAATGTCTACTTCAAATGTATTAGGTTGGTGCAAAAATAATGACGTAATAATGTCGTTTTTTGACGTTAAAAATACGTCAAAAAACGACATTATTACGTCATTGTTTTTGCACCAACCTAATATAATTCTAAAGTCTCCAATTAACATTTTAATTATATTTATTTATTTTTTCTCAATAAGATTAAATAGTGTCGCCTATCGTCCAGTTCACACGCTTCCATAATCTTCTGAACAGAAATGGCGGTTTATCACTTGTTTCTATTCAGGACCGGATTTCCGGTTCCATATAAAATCTACTAATCTTTAATAGAAAAAATACAATTTTTGATGAAAATTATAACCAGCAATACATTTTTGAAAACAATTGTTTCCAGCAACGCATTTTTGAAAATATATTATTACCGACAATATATTTGAAAAAAATTTCAGCAATATATTTTAAAAAGTATATTACCAACACTATATTTAAAAAAAAAATACCAGCAATATATTTGAATCTCGATAATAATCCTCTTTACAAAAATACGTCAATGAAACCTGATCTACACATTGATTTCTTACAAAGAATACATATTCTATTCATACGAAACTAACCTAAAAACCTTGTTAGCCTTAAATTACCCATTGATGTTGATATGCCGTAAAACAAACTAAATCAATAAAACCATTATCTACATCTTCAGATAATATCTCACTGCCCCTTCTCATTAATTTTAACTTTACATAAATATTCATACGACCTGAATTTCCGATCTTTCGACCAAGTGTATCTTTTTCCTGTAAATTCATTAATATTTCTTACTGCGCGTCATCAGGTGTTTGCGATGAGAATCTTTCTCTGAGACTTTGCTGTTGATCGATATATTATATGTTGATAGATACAATTTCAAAATATGTAAACAATACACTTTAAAAACACTTTTACTATAATGTTGTTTTTTTCTTTCTTTTTTTTTTCAAAAATGTATTGCTGGTAATGTTTTTTCTTCAAAAATGTATTGCTGGTAACATTTTGTTGTTTTTGTGTTTGTTTTTTCAAAAATGTATTACTGGTAATTTTATTTTTTTTTTTTTAATGTATTGCTGTTAATGTTCTTTTTGGGGTTTTTTTCATCAAAAATGTATTGCAGGTAATGTTTTTTCTTCAAAAATGTATTGCTGGTAAAGTTTTTTTCTTTCAAAAATGTATCCGTTTCGTGCTTTCTGCATTCAGTTGAGGTTTCTTCTAGACTCGATGAATAACTTAATAATATTTATCTCCTAATTTCTATGACTTGTATATATATATATATATATATATATATATATATATATATATATATATATAACCCGGAGGTGCCTACGCCGAAGGGCGGATTCTCTTTCGGGAAGGTAAAGGGCCCTGAACCCGTTTATACGGGTTCAATGGGCATATTTTTGGGCCGAGCCCACGTGCTCGGAAATTCCACATTAAATAACCCGCCTTGTGCAACATGATACCCCAGTGGGGGTGGGGGGTGACTGAATATCGTCAGTCAGTCGTTCAAATCTTGACCGGCTGTTCGGTTGAACTCTGCCTTCGGGCGGGAAGGAACCCGAAGGAGGCTACGCCGAAGGGCGGATTCACTTTCGGGGAAGTAAACCGGCCCTGAACCCGTTTATAAGGGTTCAATGTGCATATTTTTGAGCCGAGCCCACGGGTTCGGAGATCGCACATTAAATAATCGGCCTTGTCCCACATGATGCCCCAGTGGTGGGGACTGAATATCGTCAGTCAGTCGTTCAACTCTTCACCGGCTGTTCGGTTGATCTCTCTGCCTTCGGGCGGGGAGGAACCCGAAGGAGGCTACGCCGAAGGGCGGATTCTCTGTCGGGGAGATAAACTGACCCTGAATCCGTTTATACGGGTTCAATGGGCATATTTTTGGGCCGAGACCACGGGCTCGGAGATCCCACGTTAAAACCGGCCTTGTGCCACATGACGCCCTAGTGGGGGGGTAGACTGAATATCGTCAGTCAGTCGTTCAAGTCGAGTCAGTAGTTCAAATCGAATCAAAAGTCGAGTCAGAGGCAGTCCGAAACAGAGTCGCGTTCAGACAATTACTGTAAGACATTGGAATAGTTATACTGGTCGAGACTACATTGTTCTCTCTACTAAACCTGATTGTTCATACTAACACTTCTACTTCTCTGTATATATTCCTGTTTGTAATATATCTGTGTTATTCCATAACTGTGTTCGAGTTCTTCTTTATTGGTTCTACCTTGGACTATCACCATGGTTCAAGGAATCGGACCATAATATTATGTAATTTACATGGCAATTTTTGAAAGCATCGAATGAAAAATCACGATGTTATGGCCGAAAAAACGGGCTTTTTGGACAGTTTTTCCTGGTTTCTCGTTTGCACAGGAAAGCGTTCAGGACTAAAAACACACCATCTTATGGTATGATGGCATGATGGTAATTTTTTAAAGTTGTTTGAAGAAAACTGGATAAAAAAATGAGGAAGTTATTCAAGTTTTTATTTTAAGTAGAATAAAGAACAAGATTTTTTTGCAATTTTTTGTGTGAAGCCAATGTCGCTGGAAAACACTCTACATAAACTTTGTACAATGAGCTATATTTTGCATTAAGTGTAAAGAATATCAGATCATCAAATAAAAATGTTGTTCGCGTGTAACTTTGCCTGGGTTTTTGCAAAAAGTCGTACCCACCTTCAATTGTATCGATTTTTCTGCCGGACGCCTGGAGATTGAAAAGCTTGGTAAAGTTGCAACATGTGTGCAAAATTTCATCAAAATCGGTCACGAAATGTAGACATGCTTAAATAGCATGCATACACAAAAGAGCAGCAACGGAACATTTGAATATTGAACCGAAGCTGAAGAAATATAAATTCTAGAGTAAGTATTCTCAAAAGGGAGGTTTAAATATAGGAATAAAGTGTTGCTACTGACACTTGAGTTGTGACATAGATCGCTAGTGTGCAAACACAGGCGATCCCATTATTGAATTAAGTCTATCATGTGACCATATATGAAACGCATAAGTAGGAAGTCGTATGACGACTAATTAATCGCTATTTCTCCTCTATCCTCTATTATTATATAGAGCGCTATTCTCTATTCTCTTCTTTATACTATTCCTCTACACTATTTCACTATACGGATTACTATTCGAGCGAGTATTATCGAGCAGGTACTGTTAGTGTGAGATTATTCGAATGCGTCTGACACCAGCATTGTTCAACGGCGTACTACAGTTGTATCTGCGATTGTAAAGTCTTTACTACAACCAGTATTAGGAAAGTGACAAGTATTCGTTTACATTACAAAAGTGTCAAAACAGTGATCGCTGACATCACAAAATATAACTTGAAAATTGATGGAGTTTTAGTTTAAAATTTGTGTCGAAATCGATTTGTGTTGAAATCGATTTTTGGTTTTTCGCGATTTTTTGCTAAACGCAATGACGTAGAAGTAAAAAATGGGGTATCCTTGAGTTCGACATGATGTAAGTAACCTATATATAATGAGTCTGAACGAAATCGGATGAAAAAGGTTGAAGTTATCGATATTTGATCTTTATCGATTATTGATTTTTTTTTAAAATATCAAAATTTTTTAACGCTAAAAACCTATCTATTACATTGTACAACGTATGTGCTAAATTTGGCTAGATTGATTTCGAGTGAAAAATTATCACACAGACAGACAGACACACAGACATACTGTTTCATATATATATATATATATATATATATATATATATATATATATATTGACGTGATGGCTTCCTCATAAGTAATCGAAGTGGTGTTTAACACAGTTTCGAAATGCATTTTCCAGCAATCTAAAATGTCTGACTTATCCGTCAAAAGGGTTTCACCGTCTGCTGTGGAGATTGGAGCAACACCTCTTTTCTGAGAACCGAAAATGCTATTGAGCCTGCCATAGAAAGCCTTTAGATCCTTTCTATCTGAAGCTTCTTGGAGTTCAGTGGCCCTTTTCAGACCACCAACGCTCTTTCATGGCTTTGAGAGCCCGTTGAACCTGACTTTTGCACTTTTTGTAAGCGATCTTCTTATCGGACGAGTTCTTGTCCTCAATCCATGCTTTATGAAGCGTGCAATTGATCTATAACCTGCTGAACTTCTGTATTATTGTTATCAAACCAGGATGTAGAATATGTTGCATCACACAGAACCTTCCAAGATGATTCGATATCATTGGTAATGTTTCAGTCGTTTGAGAGGCAGTACGTTAATGCGCTTGGGCACTGTAGATTTTATAATTCTTCGCTTTTACAGATGCAGTGTAGCTTTACTACGAAGTAGAGCGTGATCTGACATATAGCTTGTTGTGTGGAATGAACGCGTTATCTTAAAATCTTTTATGTCCCGTCTTTTGCTGATGACGTAGTCCATCAGATGCCAGTCTTTCGAACGAGGATACATCCAAGTGGTCTTACGACAGCTGGTTTGCTGGTAGAACGTATTATTGAAACTAAGGTGTATTTACTTGCAGATAGTGAGTAGGCGTAAACCATTAGAATTCACATGATCAATACCATGGTAACCTAAAACGCCCTTTCAAGAATATATATATATGTATATTTAGGCAGCAATCCTTCATTTATGCGTGTTTCATTAAAAACGACAGAAAAGGTACTTATGATTAAGCTTTTTATTTAATTTCTTCTTTTGTTCAAGAACTTTCTTTTTTGGACAAAGAGTGTGTAAAAACTGTCCATATATTTTAAAGTTCCGAGCGCTTTCGGTTATACCTTTAACCATTATCAAAGATGATTCGAGCTTTATTACTAGTAGAAAACACAAATATAATATCTGCATCCACATGTAAAAAGATTAAAAATAACGGAAGCTTTAATAATAAAAAAGAAAAAGCCAACCCTTAACAATATTAACTACGAACAAGGCCACAGTGCGCTAACCGTATTTGGAAATTAAAATATCCACACAACACTCTAAACATACACATAATGCACACACTCACTTACGCTGTTTGTCGTTTTTAATGAAACATGCATATATATATATATATATATATATATATATATATATATATATATATATATATATATATATATTGATAACTTTCATCCCCAAGCAAGGTGGTAATGCTACTAAGACACAGGAGGTTGTGAAAGAATTTGAAAACGGAATATATTATGAAGGAGCGGGAAAATAGAAGAGTAATCAGGAAGACAGTAGATAACGACTGACATTGCAATTAGATGTTTGAATATCAAACTTGACCGGAAAGCCTGGAGCTGGAAGATATTTGCACAAGCAAGAAGTGCGAGAAAAGAAACTGTTGACATTCTTTTTATTTGTCACGCTCGTCTTTTTTCTTCTTATTCTCATTTTGTGTATTCCCTCATTTACATTACTTTTCATTTATTACTCTCTTGTCTTGTTCCTTAATCTCATTTGTAACTGTTACCGTCTTGTCTTGTTCTTTCTTTCTCTTGTCCTTCCTTATTCCTCTTTATTTTTAGTTGTTGACGTCTTGTCTTTTCTCTTCTCATTCTCTTAACTTTTCTCCCAGATTCATTTTTGCTTTTATTTGTTACGCTCTTGTCATGTTCCTTCTTACTCATTTTTCTTGTTTCTTTTTTTTTTTTGTTAACCTCTTGCCTTGTTCGTTCTTACTCTTCTGTTTTTTCTTCATTATCCGCCTTTTTTATTTGTTACCCTCTTGTCTTTTTACTTCTCACTCTCTTTTTATTCTTCCTCATTCAGCTTTCTTTTTATATTTCACACTCTTGTCTTGCTCTTTCTCAATCTCTTGTTTTCTTCTTCATTCACCATTTTATTTGTTACCATTTCTTCTTGTTCATTCTCTCTCTCTCTCTCTCTCTCTCTCTAGTGTTTCTCACTGATTTTTTTCCCCTTCTTCTCATTCTTTTTTCTTCTTCATTACTTTAATGGCTTATACTTTCTCACTCTCGTTTCTTGGAGTTCCTCTCTTTCTTTTCTTGTTACTCATTACCCTTTGTTTTTTTTTTCTTCTCCTTTTCTTTTCTTGCTCTTCCTCAATCTGTTTTCTTGTTATTTATTACTCACTTTTCTTCTTTTTCTTCTTCACCATTTCTTTTTACCTCTTTTCCTTTTCTAACATTTTTCCGCACTTTATTTATTTTCCTTTTTCGTATATTTTTCACAATTGATTTACTTTTCGTTTAGTATTTTTTTTTTCTTTTTCCACATTTTTATTCATTTCTTATTAGCTTTGCCTAACTTTATTTTTTTCTTTTTCTCTTTCTTTCTTTTTCTTTCTCTTTTTTTATTATTTTCTTTCTTTCTTTATCTCATTCTTTCTTTCTCTCTTTCGCCTCCTTTACTTTTCTTCTATTTATTTATTTATTTATTCTTTTCAAATGTGTTCTCACTTTTCTAGCTTATTCACTTTTTCTTTTGTAATTTTTTAGATTTTTCTTTTTCCAGCATTTCCTTAACTTTTTGATTCTATTCTGCCTGTCACCACCACCCTTCGCCTCTTTAATCTTTCTATTCGTCACCTTCCGTCTTCTTCATTTAAATTTGAGCAGACCGGTCAAATATGGCTCCCTTTAAATTCTTCTTTTTTTTTTATTCATTACCTTATGTTTCTTATGAGTCTTCATTCCTATTCCTACTTCTCATACATTTATTGTCTGTTTTATAACAGCTTATTTTTTTCTTTGTCGCATTCTTTCTTTCCATACTTTACCTATGTTCTATTTATAACTATTTTAATACCTGGTCTTCAGATCCATTTTCTTAGCTTTCCTATCAATCAGCCCCACACCATTCTCCTTTCTTTTATTCTTCCCTTGTTCAGTTCAGTTCACTCAACTTCCATTTCCCTCCTAAACCACCTTTTTACCATCCAGCCCTAAGTAGCCACTGTTGTTCGTTGTAAACCTCAAAGCTATTACTAACAATGACAATAAACTCGTGAAAAAACGGCGTAGGTACGTTCGAATACAACAGATATTAGTCGTAAAAGACAATACGCTCCGCTGAATCGAACACATCGAGGAGCCTAGGATCTCTACTGTGACTGGCACAGCTGATACCGCAACAGATTTGGACGCCGATACAAGCGCCACCTATAGGAATAACACAAACACTATTTTCATGACTATCTTTGCCTTCAACGCCACCTGGGGTGTCGCTGTTAGGAAAGCATCTAGCAGTACTAGAATTGTTTCGAACATTAGAGAATTAAATGCATTGAGTCTCCATGGCGTCTCGCTATGACCAACGTATTGAAAGAAAGAAAGAATTATTGAATGAAAGAAAGGACAAGTTAAATAGACAAGGAAATGATAAAGCGGAAAAGAGCTGAAAGGTGAGTAGCAATGCGAGAATAAAAGACAACATATTAAAGAGGATAAAGGCAAGAGCGTAGATTAACGACAAAAGAAGTGTGAAAAAGAGAACTTACGTCAAAACCTGTGAAGACAAGAGAAAAAAGAAGCCTGAATACATCACTAAATATTTGTGCGTGTGTGTGAGTGCGTATAGGAAGTGAGGGAGGGAAAGGAATAGAGATCGAGGGAGAGAGAGAGAGATGAACAAAGAATGATCGAGAAAGCGATAGTGTGAAAATGGAACCAGGAACAACCATGTAGAAAAGGTAGGAGATGAGGAAGACAAGAGATAAAACGAGAGGGGAAAATAGTTAGAGAAAGACTAGAAGATAAGAAGGGAAACTTTCGAAAAAGACGGTGAATATGAGAAGAATTGAAATAACAACACTAAATAAACATGGAGAATGGGATGGGAATAAGAAGGGAGATAATTTGACCTTGCTTTTGTTAATAGATACTTTGTTCAAATGAAAACTTTTATTTCTCATTTGACCACATCAAAGCCGGATAATTAGCAAAAAGAAATAACAGACGATAAACAATAACAATTAATATAAAAATGGCATCTGCTCTCCAAAATTATCTCCAATCATTTGCTAACTAGGTCAAGATTAATTAATTGTGTGATTTGTTTTTCTTTACAGCATATCAATTTTTTCGCAGATTATGTAAAGCAATAAAATATTTTTAGATTGTAAGAACGTTTTTTGAGATAATGATTTAATGATACAAATCTTACTAATTAATCCGTAGCTGGAGGGAGAAAGAAGCGGATTCATATCTTTTTTCCCAAGAGTATTTGCACATTACGTAAATATAACGAATCCATTCCCAAAGTAATACAATTCAACAGAAATTATATAAAATCAAATGTATGTCTATATTTCTGAGTGCGATTTTGAAACTGTTCACACTATTTACATGTTCACGACGTTTTTCCCGTTCTACGACCCGGCCTTCTTCAGGTGATATACGCTGGAATTTCGAATCAAACCCATTATTACGTCAACCGACGTAAATTCAACCGAACCCTTTGTGTAGTCCACGTGGACATATTGCTCTAATTCCACATGCCATCCCCAAGGACACATGACCCAGTCGACGAAAGCGTTGGTTGAAGTAATCCAGAAAATGACTTGACCCAAAAGATTTGTGAGTTCAATACCTGGCCATAGCAGAAGTGAACATAAACTAGAACAGTTGAGTTACTAAAGGGAGATAACTGACAATAATTCACCCGGAAAGCGCAAGGCCTGTTGAACGAGAACAATCTAGTCCCGTGGGCCAAATAAAGGTTCGAAATTCCAGCGTATATCACCTGAAGAAATTCAAAAAAATATAAACCCCGAAACGTCGTGTATATGACTATAAAAATTAGCACAACAGTCCGAACAATGTAAATAGTTTAGAAATCACGTCATTTAAACCAGTGTGTTTGAATTCGCCATTAAACAGAATCAGGCAAAATGATTGTCAGACTATAGAAGCCATCAGCTAATAAATTATTCATATGTCACCATGTTTTGAATTAATTATTGCCCACTACCAATCAGTTTCTTTATTCTTTTTATAGAAAACCAAGCCCAAAAGTTTGCCTCTATTAATTGTAATTCCAAATTATTAAATTTTCTTACTGTCAGGTATATTTAATTTCTTAGTGCGTAAATCGTACATATTTACTAACACTGCCAAGCTTTTAGGTAGGTTATTCGATTTTTTCCACTTGTACTGCCTTCAATATGTCACGTGAAAGTCAAGTTTAACAAGAACATCATTCCTCGTTATGTTCCCCAGAAATGTCACCTCCCGCATTCTAAATTTTAATTAGAGGACGAATATTTTCTATGAAAATTTCTCGGACATTCATACCGGTAAATGTTATTAATACTGTTTATTATAAAACAGAACATTTACTTAAATATTTGTATCTATAAAAAGAATGTATAAACATAAAAATGTCTTAAAATACTTGTCGGACTTTGACAATTTCATAATATATATATATATATATATATATATATATATATATATATATATGATCTCAAAAATATTAATCTCCTATATCGTAATCAATTGCATACTAATTATAAACAAGATGAAAATATACTAAAACAATTTGTACATTCTAATATATCAACTACAGATCCTAGCAAAAAAATTAAATTAATCATATACTACACTAAATCTTGTATATCCAACTTAATTCTTCGCAATGATTCTTCTCCCCCGGTTAGCGATTTGCAAAAAACCAACATAGTTTATAAATTCAGGTGCCCTTTGGGAGAGTGTATCTCCAACGAATTAAATAATATTTATGTTGGTCACACCACAAACTCGCTTTCACGACGCTTGACACTACATTTGAATGAAAACTCTAAAGTTTTTAGGAATTTAAAACAACATGCCTTCCCGCACCCTTAATTCCGTAAAATACTTGTCGAAAACAATGTGACACTATTTACGACGCCAGAAAGAAAGAAGAAAAAAAAGAAAGGCGAGAATTAAATTTAGGTGATAAGAAGCCATCACAAAAAGGACACTAAGCGGTGTTATTTTTCTGACAGGGAAAGTGGTAAGATTTTTATTTCCATTGTCGAGAAGGTGAAACACAGAATTTAATCTGATTTATGTTACGGGGCGGCGACTAAGATATATCCAATCTGCCCATGGCAATGATAAAAAAAATATATTTTTCAAGTTGGACAAGAGACCTCCCGCAGGGTGCTGGGAGATAAAAATTAATTAGGTCAAACTTGACCAAAACCAAAATGTCCGTGGAACCACCTCCATGTCATTTGGGAAAAACACCTGTTTATCGTCAGGGCTAGCTATGATAGCGAGATTATTTTATCAGAACAGTTAATTAACAACAGAATGCAAATACGTCCAATTGACCACCCACTTGTTTGGCGAAGGCCCCGGGTGATAAAGTCCAAGTGACATTTAACTATGATAAGAGTCTAAGGTTTGTTGTCGGCAGAAGGAAAGAAAGAGAAAGAAAAGAAAAAGAAAAAAGAAGAAAACGGAAGATAATTTTTTTTTTTAGCAAGATTTTTTAAACCGAGGCTAGTCTGGCCACACCCACGCCGCTGAGCGCCCATTGGCTAGATAGTGGCATGAGCGTTAGACGGAGGTAATCATGAGAAGGAGGAGGGGAGGTCTGTTGCTCCCCCTAAAGGGATAGGTGTGAGATGCCACTGTGAGAGAGAGGGGAAACCTGTTGACACCATCTGAGGGCATGGTGAGATACCATTGTGAAAACAGAAGAAGGTGGGAAGACGAAAGACTTCCAAAAATAGAAAATAATCAAATTTTCCTGACCGAAAACAAAAGAAGTGGATTGTGGATTTAGAATTATCAAAGAACCTCAAACCCCGACAAGCCCACCCCGGTTTGGTCGGCGTCCATATAAGCAGAGTCGCAGCGAGTGAAAAGCAGTACCAGTTCGAGTTCCAATTGAGAGGCAGTTGAGTGAAGTTCGCAGTTGGAGTTGCACACGCCTCGCAGATGGCTGCCTTGAAAGATTCCAGGCCTCACGACCTCAACTTCTAGCAAAGAACAATTTATTTTTGAAGAACGACTTAGACTCATACCACCAAAACAAGTTTTACGAATATCGCCTGAAGATACACCAAGAACCAGTTAAGACTCGCCTAACAAACACAAAGTGTCACAAATCCATATAGCGGGTTGGGAAGACGACACAGTCCTGTATTCAGGAACCAGATATAAAATATTGCTATCCTTTTTTTTAACACATTTGAACTTTTCGAGTTATTATTTTATTTTCCTTACATATACTTGTGCGGTGTTACCCTTGATCGAACTCGGCTTGCATTACGGCCCAGCGACTGATTGATTTCTTCTGCCTAAGATCAATTCACAACATGGGTAGGTTAGACTGGAAATCAAAACAGTTACTTCGGTAACCACACGTTGGAGGCGAGCTGGGAACGACAAGGCTGATACCGAATCTAACCAGATTCCCATCCGAATCACCAAAAGGTTAGAACGTCACATTTGGTGCCGCGACTAATACCAGGCCAGTTGGTCGTCACAGGACAGGATAGCACGACGGACGCGGCTAGGCAGACGTCACATTTGGCGCAGCGACACCGGGGGGACGTCACAACACAATTATACTTCGACATGAAAACAATAGACAAAAACTAAAAATCCTTGAAGCATTATACATCAAATAGTTGAAACCCAACCTAAACAAAATCAATTGTGGCATCTCTACAAATATTCTTAAATGTCTATAATTGGTAACAGAAGCCATTTGTTTATACCAACGGCTTCCCATACTTCTACAATTCACTCTCGCGTGGTCATGTGTGACGTCATGAGATGCGGTGCGATTTTCGCTTCTAGCGTCTTATATGCCCGTGTTTGTCGTTGCTTAGAAATCATCTATGCAAACAATGACAGACTATCATCACTGTCTTGTCCGTATATTGTTTAATATGTTGTAATTGGCATCTTTGATAATGGCTTAAGTAAGCCGAAGCTTAGATTGTATTAAAATAAAAAAATATGGATCAATATTGTCAATTTCTTTCTTCGTTCAACGATAGTGTTATTAAACTTATCAGATGTTACGAAAAAATTTTACATAAAATAAATTGACAACACTTGTCTATAATATTTAATGAAACGTGTATCAATAAATATATATATATATATATATATATATATATATATATATATATATATATATGAGTGTGTGTGTGTCCGTCTATCTGTTTTTGCATCTCTGTGTGTGTGTCTTGTGTTGAGCACCTATTTGTTTCATTTTCATATGCTATTCGTTTAGTTCAGTATTTGTAGATGATGTAGACTGGTATTTTGTATATATGTTGAGGTAAATCGCAGTTCTACTAGCTGTTTAAAAACTGGGAGGTCTTAACAGATTTGGACACCCGCCGAGATATGATTTGCTTTCACCCCAGTTTGGACTTGTGCAAGATTAATCAATAATATATATATATATATATATATATATATATATATATATATATATATATATATATATATCCCAACACACAAAAACACACACATACACACACACACACACACACACATATATATATATATATATATATATATATATATATATATATATATATATATATAGATAGATAGATAGATAGATATACACATCGGGAAAACGTATGGTAAATTGTAAAAAGTTCCCGTGTGACGCGTTGCGTATTTTGGGACTTCATCGAACTAAATGTACTGTTACGATGGTCCGATAGACAAGCTAACGAAATTGGCATGCAGGTAATTTTTAATTTTACGTTTGTTTTGATTTTTTTTTTTTTTTTTTTTTTGGTGTTGCAAAATCTAGCCGTTTTCACTTAAATTCTTTTTCTTTTTGATTGCAACACTCTTCTTCTTAGATATCTCTCCCTGTTCTAACAGAAGATCTGCTTATAATGGCGAAATATTGTAAGAGCCACGACGCAAATTTACAAAGCGCTCTCTAAATATTTCCATCTCAGTGATTCATTTTCTCCATTGTTCCGAGCAGTATACGTTTCTGAATATGTCCGTTTGTTAGATTGGCCAGTTGCTCCTGATACCTGCTTAGGCGCAATTGCTTTTGTTTTCTTTTTCAACATGCAAAAAGACAACATCACGATGAAGCTATGATGAACGGACCTTTGCGACAGTTTCTGGTACAGACCACATAAGCTGGCGTCATCGCCAATTTGACAAGACTAGAATGTTCAAAGTCTTGGCCACAATGACTTCCCGCTAACACAAGCATAGACAGTTTCCGAAAAAATTTCGTCTACATAATTTTAGGCTAAAGTAAAACAGACGTTAAATAAAACAATTCATGGATTTTATTCAAGATGCCTGTGCAGCTAATAGGCTATTATTATTATTTCATTTCCTTTGATTTCTTGTGTATACACATTTATTTCCAGATCTCGACTAGACACCTAAGGTCAGAAATGGCGTCATAGCATTTTCCATTGACCATTAAAAAAAACAAAAACATCGCATGTATTTTACATAGACAAAGCCCTTTGTAAGGCGTGGGCTGTAAACATGAGAACAATTTTTTGTATTTCTTTAAAGCATAGGCTTCCAGGAATCCCTTCAGTGAGTCAATTGGTGTCTTTTCTAACCAATTCGATGGCTCCAACTACAACAGGAATTGTTGATGTTCCCATGTGTCATATGTTTGAGATATCGATTTCAAGTTCCTTGTATTTTGATAGGTTTTGAAGATCTTAATTATTATTATTATTATTATTACAATGTTTTTGATAATTCCAAGGATCAATGGAAAAAGCCTATTTAAATATGTATTTTATATTTGATTATTTGTCCAAATTTTGACAAGTGGTTTGGGCTAAGAACAAGTCGACACTCTTTGGTGTTTGTAAGCTCCAATTTTAACAAAACTTAGTTGTTAATTGCCATAACATTTTTAATAATGCTATAACACGTTCGAAATTTGTTGTCGATCCTGTGTAGCTTACTAGAAAAGATGTAAACATCAAGTATATTAAGTTCCCATCGAAATGAGTATTTGGATCGCTCATAAAAAACAAACAGAAGGCGCGAAAAGTAAGATTACAACAGAATATTTCTTTTTCTTCCTTTTTTTTACTTCAAAAAAAGATGAAAGATCAGACAGGTGACTGGGGACAGGCGTGGTAGACGCATAAATCATAAAAATGAGGATCGCACAGTTCGCTTCTGCCATAATGCACACTACTCATATATCGAGCACAGATGGTAAAACTTTAACAACAGCGGTCGATGTCATTAATAAGGTTCGTCTAACTCTTTCTTTTTTTTCAATTTTATTTCGCTACATTTATTCATCGAATTTTCTTTCAATTTCTTTTAAAGTCATGTTTATCCATTTTATACAGTCATCTGAACAATCCCCCCATTTTTTTACTGTATATTATTATTATAATTATTATTATTAAAACGATACAACTTGTGAGGTGTCAACAAGTTTTGGGACGATTTGGTGCGTTGAGCAATCCATTTCTTTTCGGTTTAATATGTGTAAAAGATTGGCTTTGTTGTCGTCACAATTGTATTTCTTAATTTAGTTTACTCCTGTATGTTATGTTATTTTATGCATTCTATTTTGTTATTTGGTCTCCGCTCAATATTCAGTACCAGCTTTGCAAGAAACAGTAGTGGCGATATATAGGAGACACGTGGTAGTTATTTCCTCATAGTATTGATCATATGCGTTGATGTTTTATGTAGGAACAGTAATAAAAAATGCACACATCGCCCGATCTGTTTCGCTCTCTCTATCTCACCATTTATCTCTCCCATATATATATATATATATATATATATATATACCAAGTACCAACAGACAAGATATAACAATTGAAAAAAACAAGGTCTAAACGAATGCAGAAAGTTAAGCTGTCACTGAAATAAAAAATAACAAAATATAATTTGAAGAAGAAGAAGAAGAAGAAGAAGAAGAAGAAGAAGAAGAAGAAGAAGAAGACGAAGAAGTTAATTTTAGATCTTTTAACCAAATCAACCTTGCTGGTTGATGTTATCCTTAGGGCCTGACGGATTTATGTAACCATCTCTCTAACTGAGTGTACACTATGCCCTAAGCGGTTAAATAGTTTTAGCAAACTAGCGTAGAATAGTTTGATTAAACAAAAGAAGGTACGAACCTTAAAAATTATTAAATTTAGAGATTGACCCCAAACTTTTGGCCCATATTTTGTGTGTCTATATATACACAGACACATACACACACACACACACACACACGTACGTGTGTGTGTGTGTGTGTGTGTGTTTGAAAATATATAAAAATAGGAAAGAATAGGTTAGGTAAATAATCCAAAGTTCTTTAGTATTTTTGTTATTATTTTTAAAAAATAGTACTCGATACAAAAGTAGAGCATAAATATAATTATTTATTTAAAAATATGATTCCAATACGCTACATAAGAGGTCTCATGTTTCAAAACAACAGCCGAAAACTTCAATATAATTATTTGAATTAAATTGAATTAAAGTAAGCTTTGAATTAAAGTAAACTCTTTATGGTCGTCAAAAACAAATGTTAAGACAGTTTTTATATACACAAAACCCTTTCATAAAGAAATAAAATAAAAAAATAAATAAATCTCCATAGACACGTAAACCGCACTAGGCGAAAACATCTTCCGTTTTAAATTTAGACAACCCCACCTTACCCTGACTTGACATCTATGAAAGTAACTCTATACTGATAAAAATTATTAACACCCAACACCCCTACCTGTTTAAACAATTCGCCCTGGCTGTTACCATGGAAATTTTGATTTCAATTATGAATATCCTATTAAAACACGTAAATTTCAGAAATAAGTTATTCCACAAAAAATTTCGCTTGAAGATGGAACAGAGCTTACTTTAATTCAATTTAATTCAAATAATTATATTGAAGTTTTCGGCTCTTGTTTTGAAACATGAGACCTCTTATGTAGCGTGTTTGAATCATATTTTTAAATAAATAATTATATATATATATATATATATATATATATATATATATATATATATATATATCAGTCAGTTATGTGCCATGCGTGATACAGGCATAGGCCATCATGTATCGAAAGATACATGACAGACGACGCAGAGTTTCTTCCGCAGTAGTTTGCCATTTCTTCCTGCAGTAGACCAGTAGAACCCGGCCTGTTCTACTATTTAGCCATAGATTGGGGAGTGGAGAAGATGATTCTTACCTTTCCCAAGGGCATTAGCATGTAAGTGAATGTAATGGATTCGACTGGAATTCAAACACGGCTCTCCGATTCCTCAATCACTGTCGCTAACCATTACTCCCCACTACCCTATATACATACATACATACACACACACACACACACACACACACATATATATATATATATATATATATATATATATATATATATATATATATCAGAGATAGACCGCATGTAAACATAAAAGTGAACATTTAATCTTAAACGATATTGATTACAATTAAAAATTATCTCTATTCACAACAAAGCTAAACAAAATCACCACTAGCTGCACAAAACAAATAAAACAGAATACTTAATACGGATAATAACGCAGAAGTTGAATCCACCAAACTGTGGCTAACGTCTCCCTCGATTAATTACATCGCAAAAAATTACCGCCCCATATCTCCTCTATGAACCATAATTTCTCATACCCATGTGCCTTTATATTATTTATCGAAAACTTTAAACGAGTTAATTCTACCATATTTACCAAATAATTATATTTGCAATTTAATTGATGAATCTCTCGAAATATTGCACTTATAATTAACTAATAACGACGTCCTTGTCTCGCTAGATGTCGAAAGTCTGTCATAGTAAAACAAATTAGAAATAATAATACAGTTCGTACAAAAGGTTCTTACTTTGTATCAGGTAGTTTATCATCTCTCAACTGCATCTCTGTCTTTGGGCAGAGTGCGACACAATTGTGGCTCTATCCACGGACAATGACACTACTGAAGAAAATAAATATTCTGAGGAGCCCGGTCCTGCGGAATTGCTGCCCAAATGTGCACTCACCACACCCATTGCACCAAAGAGAAAGGAATGATAATTATACGGAGGCCAACGCACAGAAAGTTTGCGGAGACTGGACAGTTTTGGCGCCGGTATACGCGCTCGGGTTCACCACGTTAAGCCAGACCTTGTATCACCTCCCATCTCAGTGTGGAGACATGGGTAAATAACTGTATAAGCACCGTTCGCTACGATCACTTAATATTAGAAAAATAATTCTGCGTAAAATTCTATTCTCTACGATACTTATCATTATGGCAACAATTTCCCAATAACTATGGGTTCGCCTCTCGTACCTACTTCGTAACTCTCGTACCTAATATATCGATGACATATTCGTAACAGTGAAAAACTGAGACAGAATATAAATGAAATTTGTAGATTACAATAATCTCAATTTTACTATTTCATAAAACAGAAAAAAAAAACAATGAACAATATGTCTTGCTTTCTTAATTAAAAAAAACGAATGCCCTCACAGATATAAAAAAAAAGCTGTTATATAATATGATTAATCGAGCAAAAATAATTTCTACTTCGCACACCCTATTTGTGAATGAGCTTAGCATAATAAAACAAACAGTTATTAACAACAGTCTTCTCAGGCATAACGCACAGGAGTAAGCAAAGTTAGCATTAAAAAATTTATAATACCTTACCGACATATTCAAAAATAAAACCGTCATTAAATTATCCAGGTGTTCTCCAACTATAAAGATGAAAAGGAAATTAAAAATAAAATTCGTGGGTACACATTGCTTAATGGATCTTATATATCTCGTGCAGTCATGACTTATAAAAACTTTAAAACTTCTAACCTAATCATTTCCAATAAATCCGGATCTCAGAAATTACTATGTGAAGCCACAATGGCATCTATGAATTCTCGTTTCCTTTGGGAGATTGCATCTCCAAAACCAATAAGCCAAACCATCATTAAATATTTGCGTTGGTCATACAAGGACAACACTCTCAAGGAGGTTAACCTGTTTGTTACTGAAACTTAGCGCAAGCTCGCGCACATATCAATGATCCAATAAAATGTAACAAAAATACGACTATGAACAGAAATATCAGTAAATATTGTCAATATTCTCTGCAGCGATCACTGTATGAGAAAACTCAATATATTCGAGGTTAATATACGGAAGATATCATCTTAAATAAAATGGCTTTCTCTAAATATGACGTCACTACTACTGTCATTCCGCGAATTAAATTCTCACATCTTTCTTTGTTTTACTCATACACACGCACACCCAAATCACATACACCCATATCACACACACACACAAACACACACACGCGCGCGCACGCGCGTGTGTGTGTGTGCGCGGGCGCGTGTGTGATTTGCAGACAGTACTGTTACACTGTATCACAGCTCCTCACATATATATATATAAATTAGGGGAAAATATGACAAAGTGGAAAAATAAATTGTGCAAACCATTTTTTGGACTACAAGTGCACGAAGAAGAGGGGACGTTGTGAATTTAAAATTTGAAAATAAATCAAATTATATATATATATATATATATATATATATATATATATATATATATATATATATATATAAATGAAGGGGTTATAGTAGTTCCAACGAGAGAAAAGTGAGAAACCGCAAACGTTTTTGTTTGTAATGTGATTATTTTTTTAAATATCCATATTACAACCAAAAAAACCTTGCGGTTACTCTCTTCTTTTTAGTATATATATATATATATATATATATATATATATATATATATATATATATATATATATTGGGTATATAGTGTAGACGATTTAAAAATTCTTTATATATAAAAATTTATATAGATTTTCCAATTATATATATAGATACATTATGAAATGGACAATTATTTTATTTCATAGAAAATCTCTCGGACATTCAGGCCGGTAAACATTATTAATACTGCTTATTATAAACAGACCATTTACTTAAATATCTGTATCTACAAAAAGAATGTATAAACATAAAAAGGTTTTAATATATATATATATATATATATATATATATATATATATATATGTGTGTGTGTGTGTGTGTGTGTGTGTGTGTGTTACCATTAAAGACAATTGATAAGGTACTGCTTTTAAGCATTTTTTTCAATTTTCCTTGTGTTCTAATAATTATTCCCTTCTCTGGATATGTATATCTTTAAATATTATTGATCCTCTGTGATTTGGGTCTTGCAGGTGAGTTGTTGACTATGAGGTCCGTTAAGCAACTGTGTTCCTCAGCAAACCAATTTCATGAATAATTATATTGGATATACCACTATATGCCTATCAAGAAGACTTACGTTTATTTATCTGACAGTCACGGAAACCTACCAAACTTCATATTCCTAGAGAATACGACTACAATTCCCTCATCCACATGTAAAAGTGTTAAAAATAATAGAAGCCTTAATAATAAAATATAACAAGTCAACACTCAATAATAAGAACTATGAACACAGCTACAAAGTGCTGACCATGTTTGGAAAATTAGAAATAATAATTCCCCTCAACATAAATATACATATATAAAAATCTAGACATTCAGATAAAAATATTTTGAAAAAAATCGTTTATAATGGCTAAAACAATAGGAGAAAGCCCTCGAATATATAGATCATTTCAGCAGGTTTTACACGCTTTACGTCTAGAAAAGGAACCTCTTATTCGACCCCAAGAAAAATTGAATAAAATGCTTAATCGGAATACCTTGTTAGTCGTCTTTAATGAAACTAGTATAAAAGAGGGAGTGCTGCTCAAATATTCAATATATCTATCTATCTATCTATATATATATATATATACATACATACATATATATATATATACATACATACATATATATATATATATATATATATATATATATATATTGTGTATTTAAGGCAGCAAATTCTCTTTTAGGCATGTCTGATTAAATAAATTACAGACATTATGTCTGCTAGTTTTTTAACAAAATCAGTTCATATTTACGAATAACCTCCCGTGTATTGATGTTAAAAGATGAGAGAAATATGTTATAGCTGTTTAATTTTTTTCTTTTTTTTTTTTTCCATTTCCCAAGTACTTTCGATCTTCTTTCAAGATCATCCTCAGGGGTGGATGTAGTACAAAACTATATGCTGTTCATCAGTATAAGTATTTATACAAAGTCGTGCCTTATTATCCATTATTGTTATTTCTTTTATATGTGTGTATGTGTGTATCTACGTATTCAGTTTGTTTTTAAATTTTTGGCTCATTTTTCTGTAACTTTCCTTACAAGAGTTATCTTCCTTGAATAGGCGACACCAGCGTTTTATGACAATGGCTGATAGTTTCTAATATGTTTACGAGCACTGTAAGTGAAAAGAGCGGTTCAGGAAGGAGCAGAATACGACAGTAATAAAAATAGATATTGTAAACTTTATTTTGGTAACATCAGATGAGTTTTATAGATTTTGCGATGCTGAATACAAAAAGTAACATTAAAGTTTTTCATTCACGTGACATATGTTTTGTGAAACACTTTTTTTTTTCTTTTCATTATAAGTCGGCATGATCCGTATGGATATTTTATTTGAATTAAAATATGCGATAAGTTCTGTTTAATCTGTTTTTTCAAACAAGTTATTTTATCAATAGGCAAGAAAATAGATGAAATTTGGAAGGATTTATGATTAATACAGTCAGAAACCAGCATGTTTCGCCGGTTCGATATGTCTGTTGTGATATTTCCTGATAAAATATTTGATATCAAATTATTGGTGATTTATTGAAGACGTGGTGATAATGATTGATGTTTTTTCTTTACAGATAAATTAGAATATTTTCGGGCTTTTATCGATCATAGTATGGCGTCTCTTTGATTGAACAGTTGTGATTTTTTGTTTTTTTTATATATGTTTGGAAATATTTGTAGTGAAAAATAGACACAATATTTATAAAATCAAGAAATCTTATTACGTTTATGTCGAACGATAATTCGAATCGGGGACAAAATGTAAGCCACATTTTATTCTGTTTTTTTTTTTATTCGAGGAAATAAAGTTTTGAATAAAAGCCAAAAAGAAAGACTTCGATTTTGTAATGCCAATAACGGGAAGAGGTAAAACATATTGACGATTGCAATTATCCTTCAAAGTTCAAGGCTATATCAAAAAGGATCTTAATAGTATTACTTGATAATCGCCATTAAGACGTCTACAACAGGAATCCAATCTTCTTCGTCTCTTCAGGATCTAAGAGATCATGGCTCTCCACAAGTTTCTGCCTCGTATGGCTTTTAGGAATTCTCCCTTTGCTAAGGATTCTCCCGTATCTCCATCCGTTTAAACAAGGTTACCAGGTAAGTGTCTTCAGTTATCTCTCGTGTCATCAGTATGCCCCGTGAGGATTAAGTTTTCCAAGCCTTTCTTCCTCGTTATGGGACTAAGAAATTTCAGCTGTCTTTTCCTGATTTTGAATATTGTTTTTCTGTTACCATTTTTTAAAATACCTCCTTGATGCTTACTGGCTCTGTCCATGGAATTCTCAGTATCCTTCTGTAGGACCACTTTTCTTTTGCTTCTAGATTTTCCTCATCCGTAGGGAAATTGTCAAACAGTCACTGCTATATATGAGTATGGATACCACACTTTTCTTTGTTTATACTGAATTTTTTCTAATTTTCTGTACCTTGCTTTGTTTTCGAAATAATTCTTCTTATCGTCCAATGCGTGTTTGTATCTCGGTGACGCATTTTCCATCCTTTGTTAAAACGTTTCCCAGATACCTGAACTTCTGTCACTTCTTGATGTTTTTATCTTCAATTCGTAACTTGTATCTTGTTTTTTTTTTCTCTTGCTGATGAATATACTTTCTGTTTTCTTGCAGTTGATGGTTAGTCTGTTTTTCTCGTTTTCCTCTACCATCCAAACTAGGAGGACCTGTAGTTTTCTTTCTGACTCGACCATAAACACTGTCACCTGGATTTGCTGCATACAAATGAAATAGATGTACGTGTTTGCATTTCAGAATCCGAATCATGATCCGAATTTAAATATTTTTTTTAGAAATAGAATTTTGGTCCTAATGGAAGTCCTAAATTTTAAATTTTAGGATTCGCATCTGTATTTTTCTTTTTAACACTTGGAGCAAAGAATGAGAAAGGGATCTAACGTTTTTGTGTGGATATCAAAAAAAAAGAAAGATGACTTCGGCACATTGAGATACCAATATGATCCAGCTGGAAGCTTCATATGGATGCACTAAAAATATTTCAGACTACCAAGGGAAATTTTCGTTGAAATGAATATTAAAAATGATTACAAAAGCTAGAAAAAATACATAAAAATAATAATAGGATTAATAAAAATAAAATTGTCACTTTTGATATTATATTCAGCACCTTGACACTGGGGTTTCGTAGACGAACCGTTTTGCAATCGTTATGTCCACTCGCAAGGGGATATCAGCAATTAACTGCGGATTTTTCTCATTTTCTTTATTTTTATGTTAATAAATTTATGCGCTGGTAATTGGTGTTAGTTTGATTTTTTTATTTTTAAATATAGGTGTGTGTTTGTGTAAGCATGTGCATGTGTGTATATGCATATGTGTCAAATATGCTTTTTTTGGTGGGGGGGATAATATTATATAGAGAGTTATTTCTTTTATTAAGTTTCAAAAATTACACTGATAAAAAAAAGCGTTTTAAAACATTATCATGTACATCTTCTGAGATATATCATTTGAGATGTTTTTGAGAGTATGTGTCGTTAGTTTGATATTTATCAGCGCGGAACCTGGAATTGGCAAACTGAACTCAAATATTAGGCAAGTTTGTTGCATTTGCTTTCGCACTAATGCCCTTTGGATAGATGTAAATCCCCCTCTTCTCTCATCAACCACGGGTTAGATAGCAAGGTAGAACAGTCTCTCTAGTCTTCCTTGGTAAACATTCTAGGAGAGGGATAGTTTTCAATTCAAAACTAACCTGATATTTATTAGTTTAAAAATATCGTAACAGTATTAAATTTATTTTTGATGCATCAAAATGTTTTTTTAACATCACATGTGCAAATCCTTTGTAGAATGTTTACACGAATGGACAATGTGAACTAAAGATAGTGTTGTGGCCTTGTAAAGGCCAGAAATAACGACACAAAGAAAGGTATTAAGTTAAACAAATAAATTAACAAAAACAGTAATACAAACATATACAGACGAGAGTGTTACGGGAAGAATCTTCGGTCGGTTTCTCAGAGCTTACTACTGGAATCTTCTCTCTCCAAAAGGCAGTACCTGTTCCTATTTATAGCTGGGAGAGTCCATGCATGTTTGGGTAAATTAACATAACAGATAGGTAAGCAAAACACCCGACTGCTACATTTGCGTTATGAAGATTCCTGATAATAATAAGGAAAGTCAGTAGGATACCAATTACCCGAATCTGGAATCAACAATTCGTCCAGTACCACTTTCAAATGATATACCCGTACCTGTTTTAACAACTATCATATGGAAGGGGAAGCAATAGGTGGAAGGATATTTCTAAACATGATAGTGGAACACATTTTGTAGATGCTTAGCCAACAACCTTCGATCTGGTTGAGTTGAATGGTTTTGGGGTGAGGTTTTGGACTATCAAAAAAGTTATCTGAACAGTGAGTTTCAACTTGAAAGACAATAATGTTTTGCAAAATCGTGCAACGTTAACATTTTATTACAACAGGGCAAAGACATATTACAGTACTTTGTAACCTAAAATACTTTCTTCTCTTGTAATGATGTCTCGGGATTAGTGAATGCAATAGGTGTGACAATGTATGACCAAACAAATGGCGGCTGTTTTTAGTTCAAAAAGGACCTAAAATTTATATTACTCGATAATGGAGATTTATTGGATTCAATTCCTGTTGGACACTCTGTACATATCAAAGAATTATATATGGACACAGAAAAACAGTATTAGATTTACTCAAATATTATTCAGACAACTGGATTGCTGCTTTGGATTTGTTAGTTGCTAACTTTTTAGTTGCTCAGCACGTAGAATAAATCAAATATCTATATTTACTGTGGTTGTCGGGTAAGTGATCTAAGGGCAAGCATTCGGTACAGTAACTTTAGTCAGTCGGGTCATGTTCGATTCCTAGAGAAAAGAAAGCCAAAAGACAACGATTGGTAGAGCGAAAAAAAAAAACAACAAACTTTCCCTCTCTTCATATCAAACAAGTCAATCTGTAATGTTCAAGAAAGTTACCGCTAAAAAAAACTGTAGAGAGTAACTATTCAAAGAATGGAAGCACAGTATTATTTGATCTGATACGTAGCAAAATAAAATCTGTTTTTTTTTTTTTTTGTTTTTTTTTTCTTATTTTTATCAAGAAAAATCCAGAAAATTAATGATAGAAAAATGTTTCCTAAACGCAATGAATGACATAGATTGATTGTTTCGGCCTTGTGCCACATTTCTGTTAAATAACAGAATAAATATCCATAGATTGATTGGTTGTTTTGTTATTTACAGCTTATCAACCTTCTGCAGGTTATTTAATGACAGAAAATATTTTTAGATTGTAATTTCTTTTACATGATAATTAGTTACTGATGCAAGTCATACTAATTAACCCATAGCTGAGGGGGAGAAGAGATGGGTTCATATCTTACCCAAATGTATTTGTGCGGGTGTGAATATAACAATCTCGATTGTAATTGGAACACGCTTATCCTATCTCCAATTCTAAGCCATTATCCATTAAACCACCTCCTCATCCAAACTTACAGCACCTGCTAATCCCAAGCAGTCACCCATCTAGGTACTGGTCAGGTTGTATGTTGCTTAATTTCGGCGATCGTACAAAAATCGTAGTTTAAAAGTGATATGGCCGTAATCGGAATGTCAATTAGAAAAACATCATGAAAATCTTTAGTGTTTTTCAGAAAAATCATTTTTGTCGAAGCTAAAGATGGAAAACAATATCTGTGCCCGAAACGTTGCTAAAATATTTTTATATTTTGGGATGCAATATCTAATTAGAAATTAATTTCTACTGTAGACAATTTGATAAATTCCCTGCTGCAAGTATTGCCGTGAGTAACGTGTATGGAGATAACTTTCAAGTTATTAGGATTAAGAAGAATTCTTGAAGTTAATAAGAGACTTACATAGTAGGAAATTACTCCTGAAGTAAACAGAGAAACTGTCTCAAAATAAAATCCTCTAGATATGCCGAAAATGAAAATCTGTTCCATGAACATGAACATTCGTCACATATGATAATGTCTATATTTCTGAGATGAGATATTGTAACTATTTACACTATTTACATTGTTTGGGCTGTTGTCCTCATATTTATTGTCATATTTACGGCCTTTCGGCTGTTGTACGATCCGGCCTTCTTCAGATGATCTATTTTGGAATTTCGAACCGAACCCTTTAGTGCGTCCAGCGGTGTAGATTCAACCAACGCTTTTATCAACTGAATAAAAGTTTTTGTTTAAACAATCCAGTGACTTTACCCAAAGAGTTGTGAGTTCAATACCAAGCCACAGCATAGGTTAAAAAAATAGGAGAGTAGAGTTACTGAAGGGAAATAACAGAAATTGAGATATCCAGAAAAGGCATGACATGTAGAACTAGAACAATCTATCCCGATTGACGAAATAAAGGGTTCGGTTGGAAATTCCAATGCATATCACCTGAAGAAAGCCGGAGTGTACAATGACTGAAACGTCATTCAGATGACAATGAATATGAGGTCAATAGTCCGAACAATGTAAAGAGTATAAAAAGATAAATTTTATTCTGGCGAGCAGAGAAATAGAAAGATGAATATAAATTGATGATTATATATTGGTTGTCATTATGCATTATATTTACCAGGCAGTTTAAAATGCGCATTAAAACATAGGCTTGTATCATATAGTAGTTAGAGGTTACTGATAAAATACTAAGTATCCAAAATGTCTTAACCTGGTATCTCGGTTTCAGTTACATTCTCATAGTTGTATAGTGACTATTCCATATAGTCAGCTAGGTCTCATATATTTTTCAGTTGAAATTGCTATATGTAACCACGATTTCTATGCTAAGAGTTTCTTCTCTCGCACTTATCGCTTGTGTAAATCTCTCCTGGCCTCTTACCTGTCTATTCTCATCTTTAAAATTTTAAATTCTGTTTCAGTCGTTATCTACTGTGTTTATAAATCTTATTCTTTTATTGTTCCCTCTCCTTAATAATGTTCTTCTTTTCTGATGTTCTTTCACACTCAATAAACCCTTGCGTTTTAGTGGCTTTATTGCCTTGCTTTGGAAAAATGATTAAAGAAAACGATACTTAATGAGGCCATTCTAATAATTCCGTACTGAAATAAAACTATAAAGAAATTTAGTCACTAAAAACTGTGCTGCCAAATGTTCTCTTAAATAAATCTGCAATACGAAAATAATTTATGGAAATGAAGCAGGTATCGTATTTTCACAAAAGATTTAGCCCGCAATGTAGCAATCAATACTTTTTAAACAATACTGAAAATATCTGTCTATATGTCTGAGATGAGTTACTATGATTAGTTACATTATTTACATTATTCGTACTGTTATCCTCATCTTCTTTGCCATATTCACAACGCTTTGGTCGTTGTACGCTCTGGACTTCTCGGAGATTGGAATTTCGACCGAACTCATTATTTCGTCCACCGGGGTAGATTGCTCTAGTTCCACATGTCATGTCTCTTCCCGATGTCTCAGTGATTTCTTTGGGTCATGTGTCCTCAAGTACACATAGCCCAGTGGATAAAGACCCAGTGACTAGACGCAAAGAGTTGTGTGTTCAATACCAGGCCATATCAGTGGTGAGTTGAGTCAAAGGGAAATAACTGAGACATCCGGAAGAGGCATGACACGTGGAACTAAAACACTCTATCCCGGTGGGTGAAACAAAGGGTTCTGTTCGAAATTCCAATCTCCTGAAGAAGGTCGCAACGTACAACGACCGAAACTTTGTAAACATGGCACTGTAGATGAGGATAACAGTCCGAATAATGCAAATATATGTAAGTAACACTGAAAATATTTTTCAGAAGTATATAATTTTCTTATATATCAGGTTGTTTTGTGCGTAGTAGGTATAAAAATTAGGTTCATTTTGCTTCCTCCACGAAAAGATTTATAATATTATTCATAGCTTGTATGAATTGAATAACGTAATAATTCATTTTTTCATTTTTTTTTTTATTATAGTGAAGTGGTATCACGGGGACTTTATTGAGGTACTCCTGGCCGTTGATTAATTCTTGTTTTTCAGCTTTTTGTTAAGTTTTATTATTCACCCTACACGTTTGCTGACCGCCTTCTTTACACACAAGGAGAAATCCGCGGAAACAGGTTTAATTATAAAAAGTGACAAAGAAAATATTAAAGATTTTATAATAATTTTTAATTCATTTTATTTTTTATATCTTAAAGATTAACAATCATTTAATATTTTACGACTCAAATATCTATTTGAAATGCGCGGAAAACTTGATTTATTTAGAGGAAATACTCGAATAATTAGGAATATTCAATGAGAAGAAACCGCATGCATGTGGATAGAATATGATTTGTGCGAGGACTCTCAATTAGAAATGGGCCCAAAACAAGAAAGCGTCTACTCACTGGATTTGTTTAACCTACACGGCAAGGCATCAATCTTTATTGGTGCAAACAATCATGACAACATAAGGTAATTGACAGGTGTGCAGTGTGATAGGTTTCCGTGAGTGTTTAATTGAGTTATCGTCAGATAAATTAAAGTTAGTCTTCTTGATAGGCATGTAGTGGTATGCCCAATATAATTATTAATGAATTTGGTTTGATGAATTCCAGTCGAACCCATTACATTCACTTACGTACTAATACCCTTGGGGGAAAATATGAATCCTCTTCTTCTCTCCTAAGCTATGAGGAAATAATGACAGACCGGGTTCTATAGCTTTGGATGGCAACCGGTCTACCACAGGAAGAAATGGCAACCTACTGCGGGGAAAAAAGCTTTATTGTCAGTCATGTTTCGAAAGATACATGACCGCCTAAGGGTGTGTCACGCATGGCACAAAACTGAACCGAGGAAAGCAGTTGCTTAAGGGACCTCATCGGCAACAAGAATAACTCATCTACAAGACCTGAATTACAGATGGCCCATATTATTTATAAATTTGCATAACTAATGGCTGATACAGAAAGAACACAAGAACTTACAGAGAAGGTAAAAAAATAAAATGAGAAAAATGAGTAGCCATCAGCCATATGAAAAAAAATGTATAATCGTTATCTAGTGAGGAAGCCAAATGTGAGTGCAACAAACTGCTTATGGTAAAAACAAGCAAGTGAAAAAAACAAAACAAATTTCCAACCCTCCAAAAAATGTATCAAATATGGCTTTCGAAAAATATCAAAAAAATAGGAAACATAGAAATTTTATTAGAAGAGAATGGTGAATTATCTACGAAATATGAACATTTTCTGTAGGATATTACATAGATGTTCATTACTCATGAATGCTGGACAATGCCTTCACTGACACATGTCCCAGAAGATAAAGACGTTGTTTAGATCCAGTGACTAGACCCAAAGAGTTGTGAATTCAATACCAGGCCAGAGCAGTGGTGAACCAAACTTGGAGAATTGAGTTAAATGAAAATAACTGAGACATCCAGAAGAGGCATGACCCATGGAACTAGAACATTCTAAACCGCTCGACGAAATAAAGGGTTCAGTTCGAAATTCCAATCACCTGAAGAGGGCTGGAGCGTAAAAACGGCCGAGACGTTGTGAATATGGCAATTAAGATGAAGATAACCATCCGAATAATGTAAATAATCATAATACCTCACTTCAGAGATATAGATAGATGTATTCGATGATAAAGTGAAGGCTTGTTTCAACAGAGATGTTGTTATACTGTAGAATGCTGACAATATAATAGACATAGCATGAAAAAAACGTAGAAAAGAAAGCTTGGAGAATTTAGCATTCCCAAGACGTACTGCAGGCAAAAGGAGAGAGTGATTAACTTAATAAGAAGCTTATGTAAATGGATGGTAGAATAGTGCTTGGGGAGGGAGGAGTGGACAAACTTTATTAGAAATATGAAGGAAAAGATATTGGAGAGTGCAACGTCCTGAAGAGAGAAGGGGCATAAAAGAAATAATCTTCGTCTTCTAAACAAATTCATCTGTGAAATCTTTTAAAGCGTGTCACATATTCAAAGCGTTCTGGATAAGATGATTAACTACACCCGCGTTCTAGGTAAGACGATAAATTACATCTGACATCAAGGCCATTGATAAGAAGGTTTTGAGGAGCGTGGTACCATCTCTTAATTGCTGGTATTCCCATGTCCACCCTAATCCGGGGTAGTAGCACGTGTTAGGGTCCCAGCTATGGGCAAGTAATTAAATGGGGTAAAAACACAATGACAGTATAAAAATAAGTTTTAATACCAACAACACTTTTTTTTTTAAATTGTTATCAGCAAAACATTTTTGAAGAAAAAAAATATTACCATTAATATATTATTACCGACAGTATATTTTTAGAAAGGAAAATATTACCAGCAATTTATTTTGGGAAAAATATTACCGACAATCCTTTTTTGGAAAAAATATTACCAGGAAAAAATCCGAAATATTATGTTACTTTAAAAAAATTCCCAAAAGTATTTCAAATTTTAAACAAAAGCAGGGTAGCCCCCAAACTTTTAGAAGGAAGAGAGCTCAGTATCTGCGTTTAGACAGTGTGGACGTAGAAATCAATACTTCATGGTAAGTGTTAGTTTAGGAAATCAAGACATCATCAGACTATATGTGAGACGAGATGTTAACGTCATTGACACATACACACACCCATACACAGACACACACACACACACACACACTGCTCTGATAATTGCAGGCTCGATTCCTGCTGGAAAGTGATAGAACATTCAGGACATTAGACCAAAATAAGTAAATATAGTGTTTAATAAATAAACCGGGCCCCTACTCAAATACGATTATCTACTAAAAATAACGTTTAAAGTGATTATATATATATATATATATATATATATATATATATATATATATATATACACAGACGTTGTAATATAATGTCCCACACTCCCTATCGCCTATGTGAACTGACTATATCAGTAGCTATATCAGGTCAGCACAGGATATACATGGGGACTTGCTTCGACAATTAGTTAGGGATTCGTCTCCAACTAAGGTAGTCGAACTCTCTGCATTCGGGCAGAGATGAACCCAAACGAGAGTATGCCGAAGAGCAGAGTCTCGTCTGGGGTGGTAGACAGTTACCCGACCCGGTGTATACGGTGTCTACGGGGAATTTTTACCTGAGCCTACGGGATCAGATATATCACGTTAAATTCAGCCTTGTGCCACATCTGACCGCGTGGGGCGGTTGGCAAATATCCTTGCTTCGGCAATTACTTGGAGATTCGTCTCCAGCTGAGCTGGTCGAACTCTCTACCTTCGGGCAGAGAGGAACACAGACGAGGCTTTGCCGAAGGGCAGACCCTCCTTTGGGGTGGTAAACAGCTACCCGACCCCGTTTTTACGGGGTCTAAGGAAAACTTTGCCTGTGCCAAATGGCTCGGTTTACCCACGCATTAAAAACGGCCTTGTGCCACGCACTGCCTCGGGGGAGGTGAGGTAAATAACCTTGCTTCGGCAATTGGTTGGAGATTCGTCTCCAGCTAAGCTAGTCGAACTCTCTGACTTCTGGCAGAGAGGAACCCAGACGAGGCTATGTCGACTGGCGAGTCTCGTCGAAAGTGGTAGACAGCTACCCGACCCCGTGTATACAGTGTATACAGGGAATTTTTTCCCGAGCCTGCGTTCTTGGTTTTTCTACGCATTAAAACAGCCTTGTGCCACATTATGCCACGCGGGGAGGTAAGTAAATATCCTCCCTTCGGCAATTAAATGGAAATTCGTCACCAGCTGTGCTGTCGAACTCTCTGCCTTCGGGTAGAAAGGAACCCAAACGAGTCTCTGCTCTTCGGCATAGCCTCTTCTTGGGGGTGGGTAGATCGCAACCCGACCCCGTTTATACTGGGTCTAGGGGAATTTTTATCCGAGCCACTGGGATCCGTTTTGCCCCGCATTAAAAACGGCCTTCTACTATATCCTGCCTCGCGGTGAGGTAAGATAAATAACCTTGCTTCAGCAATTAGTTAGAGATTCGTCTCCAGTTGTGCTGATCGAATTCTCTGTCTTCGAGTAGACTGGAACCCAGACGAGGCTATGCCGAAGTCTCGTCTGGGGTAGTTGACTGCTACCCGAACCCGTTTTTTACGGAGTTTACAGGGAATTTTGCGGTCGGTTTTGCCCAGAATTAAAAAACAGCCTTTTGCCGCATCCTGACTCACGGGTAGGTAAGGTAAATATCCTTACTTCAGCAATTAGTTGGAGATTCGGCTCCATCTGTGCTGGTTAAATTCACTGCCTCCGGGCCGTGAGGATCCCCAGACGAGTCAATGTTGAAAGGCAGAGTCTCTCTTCAGGAAACAGCTATACGACCCCGTTTAATACGGAAACTTTTTGGCCGAGCCTACAGGTTCGGATACCCCACTTTAAATTCGGCCTTGTGCCTCACCTGACTGTAAGGTAAATAATCTTGCTTCGGAAATTAGTCTACAGTTGAAGATTTCTTACAACTTGTGAAAGTCAAACTCTCTGCCTCCGGGCAAAGAGGTTTCCCAGACGAGGCTCTGTCGAAGGGCAGTGTCTTGTTTCGGGAAACCGCTACACGACCCTGTTTTATATGGGGAATTTTTGGCCGAGTCTACGGGCTCGGATACCCCACATTAAATTTGTCTTTGTGCCACATCTGATTGCGTGGGGCGGTTGGTAGATAGTCTTGCTTCGGGAATTACTAGCCTGCCACCCGACTCCCAGTCTTTCAGAAGTGTATTCTCTTTTGCAATAAACCTGACTTCTTTCATCTACGTGTGTGTTGCTGTTCCTTTACTCGAGTACCACCTTTGTCTGTTTGTAACCTCTTTAAGCATACAACAGTTGCGTCGCTGGATTCGATTCAAACTGATAGCGAGAAAGACCACAAAACACTGTTTGTAACACGTACAACAATAGTAATTACGGATTTACACAAATGTTGAAAATACTCAGCAAACAAAAATGGAAAAACTGAAGTGACTAAAGTATTACACGCTAGATTGAAGTTACAACAGAAGCAGAAACAGTAATTACAGCAGCTGTTGTTACAGCAACAAGAAAAATATGAAAAGTCACGAAATGTTTTTCAAGGTGAACTAACGCAATTACGAAAACAACAAACAGAAAACACTTTGCTATTATGCAAAACCGTAATATCAACAACAGAAGAATGGGGCTACACATTCTTTTCCATTGAAGGAATATCAAATTCGTTATGAGAATTCAAGTATGACCCGAAGAATGGAGTAACTTTCCCTGCCTATTGGTGTAGATACGAGACGATTTTTTTCGAAATGGGGCGAACAATGATCTGAGGAGAAGAGACGTACGTTCTTAGTAAAAAAAAATTACAGAATTTAACAATAAATATACGAACCTAATTTTACCTAAAAAGCCGGAGGAAATCTCGTTTGATTTAGATATTTTATCCTACTGTATATAACTGCATTTTGAACGAAGCGTTTATGAAAAGCATCAAGTTGATGGATGGGCGTCATGTAGAACGTCCACGATTGTGAACCATAAAGAAGTTTGGTGAAAATGACTGCTCGATAGACAGTGATTTTTGTTTTCAGTGAAAATCCATGAACATCCCATAGGCGATGTTTAAGCTTGCAAAGGCATTGGTTGCATTTGACATTCGGTTAACTATCTCGTTATCCAAAGAGACACTTGAATTGATTTTGCTTCCTACGTACAAGAATGATTTCACATACTTCAAATTGTTGCTGCCAACAGTAATGGGAACGATTAGAAACGATTGAACGTTTGGTTTTTGTTTTACCCCGTTGACTTGCTTAGGTGTAGGCGCCTTGGTTGATGAACAACTTCAGTTTTCTTTATGCTTATAGTTAATTCGAATGCGTTTCAAGCGGTGGAAAAACGATTGACGAGTGCTTGAACAACTTCGATTGAATTGGCCTCGATCGCAGCGTCATCAGCAAACAAAAGATCACGAATAATACTTGCTCGAAGCAGCGATTTTGATTTAAAACGTTCATGTTAAAGAGGCCGCCACTTATGCGGAATTCAAATTTAAAGCCATGTCAAGATCACTAAAAGCATGGCGTAGCATGACCGAAAAGTAGAGAGCGAAAAGTACAGGAGCCATGACGCAACCATTTGTTACATCAAAGGTTTCTGAAAACACTCGATTAGATAGAACAGATGCTTTCATTCCTTTCTGAAACGAGATGATGACAGCATACTTTCAGGTATGCCAAGCTTCTTGAGTACATTCCAGAAGGCACCCCTGTTTACAATGTCAAGCACTTTGGTCAGATCGATAAAGAATGTACAGAGTTCATGGTTCTTCTTGCAAACTTTCTTAACAACCTGACGAATTGAAAAAATGGTTCCAGGACCTGATCAAAAGATACACTGAGATTCGGGATAGATGTCGTCAATCAGATATTTGAATATTCTCTTGAGAATAATACGAGCAAGAATTTTGCCAGCGATACTTAGAAGTGAAATGCCACAGGAATTTTCGCATACACTTTTTTTACCTTTGCTCTTGAACAAATGTTTTATGCAAGCAACTTTGTAAATCCTGTCGAACAGAATCAACCTTCCATATGACTTAAAAAGGCCAAAAAAGTTTCTTAACCAGAGTCTTTCCACCATATTTAAACATTTCGTGGGGAATAGGATCTTTTCCAGGGGCTTTGTTTGAGGACAGTTGCTTGATAGAATCCTGAATTTCCATTAGGCATAGCTCAAGAGACAACTTGGAAAATTCTGGTCGCTGTTGAATTGAAGCAATGGCGTTGTCATCGATGGCAGAGGTGGAATTAAGGACACTTTCAAAGTGTTCTTTCCATTGTGATACAATTTCCTTCTTGTCTGTGTGGAGTGTGTTACAGCCAGAAGACAGAAAAGGTGAAATTCGATTACCTTGTGGGCTGTACACCTTTTTAAGGCCTTCAGAGAATGATTTGGGATCTTTTCTGTCAGCTGCCACCTAGATTTCCACAGCCTTAGCAGACCACCAAGATTCATTCATTTTTCTGAGAGAATTTTGAACTTCCCGCTTACACTGCTTATATATACGTTTTTTTGATGAACAGTTTTTGTTGTTTAATAATATTTTGTAGGAATCGTGCATCGTCTTGAGACCTGATACTTCCTTATGGGAGGTCCTAGAACTGCAAGGCAGCTGAAATAAATGGCATCTACGCGAGATTTCCTGGAAGACTCAATGTCTTCTGAGATCACAACGGAATCCAGCCTCGAATCCAGTGTGTCAGAGAGTTCTTTCTTCTTAACATCAGAATTCAGAGGTGAGATGTTTATTCGTTTAGGAACCGTAGTGCTAACGACAGGTTTCCCGCGTACGAGTCGAAAGGATGCTTTGCTGCGTAGTAGGGCATGGTCTGAAAGATAAAAAAAGGCTTGTGGTAAGAGCGGGTGATATTGAAGTCTTTTGTGTAACATTTCTTGATGATAATGTAATCAATCAAATGCTAATCTTTGCATCTGGGATGCATCCAAGTCATTTTCTGATGATTGGATTCGTGTGTCGGTGATCGTGAAATCGAATTCTTGGCAGAGAGAAAGTAGGCGTAGCCCATTAGAATTCAACTCCCGATCCCGTGAGTGCCAAGGATACCAGATCATATCTTATGATCGGCACCAAACCCTGCATTAAATCTCCCATAATATCAAGTTTGTCTCTATGTGGAACTTTGAAAATGACTGTACGTAGTTAATCATAAAAGTCATCAATTTGCGACACAGGAGTGTTCATGGTCGGGGCAGAAGAATTGTTGTCGAGTTCTAAGTCTAGAGACATAATTTGATAATTTATTCCTTTCAGAAGTGATGATAGGGATTTAACAATGTCTGATTTTAGGGCAAAACCTAAACCTGATATGCGGAGATCTTCGCTTTTGCCAATCAAGAAAAAGGTATTTGCTGCACTGAATTGCGACTGCGTTATTGGAAAACTAGACAACTGCATCGGGCTAGCAAGTTGATTAAGAGCAAGCAATGTTTAACGCAGCTTTTCTAGCCTCCTCCATGGATTAGGGAAACCAATGCTATGTCTAAATCGACTAGTTTTGCCAACATCGGAGGACACGAACAGCACAATCGCTCAGGGTATTGTGCAAGAACGGCCATCACCTAATGGTTGCCACTGTGGGTGAGCCAGCTAGAAACTGACAGTACTATCCTGTACCTGTCCCTGTCACCTTAACACTCTCACCAGTAGACTTGTTGATCAGGTGGAATAGCGAACACAGAATTGAACTGCAGAATATTCACACAAAAGATTTTTTAGTGGTGAAGGCTTGTGTAGAATCAGCCACACTTATTGGAAGTGCCGTTAACATGGAGTTGGTGCAAATATTTGCCACGAATACAATGAACAACATACGTCAGATTTTATTATCAAGGAGTTATACCCTTATATTGTATTATATATAATAATAATAATAATAATAATATATATATATATATATATATATATATATATATATATATATATATATATATATATATATATGTGTGTGTGTGTGTGTGTGTGTGTGTGTGTGTGTATTGAGTTACAGTTGCACTGAAAATCTAGGAAGTATAATAAAAAAACACAATAATAAAATCCTGAACAAACCCCCATGTCTGAATAGTATTAATAAAAACCCTACACTTAAATCAGACAATAACAGTGAAAAATTGTGTGATTGTAGAAACCCAGAAGACTGCCCATTAGAAAATAAATGCTGCATCAAATCTGTGGTATACCAATGTACTATCTCATCCACTGAGTGTCCTAATACTAATATGATATACATTGGGTCCACGAAGAATGAATTTAAAGCCAGATGGAGGCAGCATGTGCTCTTTCAACAATATAAATAAAAGAAATCAGACTTCTCTATCTAAATATTTTTGGCATCTGAAGGAAATAAATAGAACACCTAAATTAAAATGGAAAATTATAAACAGGACTAGAACTTGTAAAACTTGTGATGACCCATGCCCTTTGTGCCTCCATGAGAAACTGCACATTATTAAGTTTCTAAATAATAAAAATCTATTAAACAATAGACATGAGTTAACGGTTTTTTCCCGGCATCATCAAATTTATGCATTGAATAATTAGCTTTTAAAACCAACATACAATAAAATAACTTTTATAATCCATAGCCCCAATAAATAGTTTAAATACCCTACAAAAAAGATAACCCTTTATAAAGTCGTCACAAAACAAATGTTACGGCAGTTTTTTATATACACAAAAACCTTTCATAAAGAAATAAAATAAAAAAAATAAATAAATCTCCAAAGACACGTAAACCACACTAGGTGAAAACAAGCGTTTTAAATTTAGACACCCCCACCTTACCCTGACTTGACATCTATGAAAGTAACTCTATACTGATAAAAATTATTAACACCCAACACCCCTACCTATTTAAACAATTCGCCCTGGCTGTTACCATGAAAATTTTGATTTCAATTATGAATATGCTATTAAAACACGTAAATTTCAGAAATAAGTTATTCAAAAAAATTTGGCTTGAAGATAGAACAGAGCTTACTTTAATTCAATTTAATTCAAATAATTATATTGCAGTTTTCGGCTCTTGTTTTGAAACATGAGACCTCTTATGTAGCGTGCTGGAATCATATTTTTAAATAAATAATTATATTTATGCTCTACTTTTGTATCGAGCACTATTTTTTTTAAAAAGTAAGAAAAATACTAAAGAACTTTGGATTATTTACCTAGCCAGTTCTTTCCTATTTTCTATATATTTTCATATATATATATATATATATATATATATATATATATATATATATATATATATATATTAGTAGTAGTAATCTTGTAAGTATAAAAATTATACAGGTTCGGAAAACCTGCAGTGTTTTGATTTGCAAATAATCAAACCAATGCCAAAGGGAAAAAACGTATAAAAAGAAAGAACCAAGAGCATGTACATTAGCCAAAAATAATAGTCTAGCATGCAAGTTCAAAGCCCAATGAAAAAAATCCCGATACGAGCAGGCAAAATAACTAAATAAAGTGCTCGATACAGTAAGTAGAGCAGAACTAATTAAATCTAGAGAGCCAGACAAACCTACCCTGACGATCCGCTTAGGTGAAACCTTGGTAGATTTTTCTAGCTCTCTAGATTTAACTATATAGGTTATATATTATGGGTAAATTTAATATGAAAAATTTGCCAACAAAAGTGAGGTTGCTGCCAGAATGGCTAAATTTAATATGAAAATATATATATATATATATATATATATATATATATATATATATATATATATATATATATATATGTATGTATGTATGTAAAGATATTTGATTAAAGAATACATGAATATAACAATTTATATAATAAATAACTTCACACTAAAATGCTACAATGTCGAGATGAATTTCATGAGCGCTTAATAAAATGAAGGTTTACGTAATTATTCTCAGGTTCATGAGGCATAATCTGAGTTTTATTTTTGTAAGTAACATATGTTGTTTCTTCACATTACGTCAAATATATCAGGTGTATCTGAAATTAATTTACAGAATTTACTAAGTCAAAATAATCTGCTTAATAAAATTTTCTTAAAATTGTACCGAATCTTTAATCCATATGAAAAAATCGTATGTTCTAGTGTATTTATTCTTCTAATATTTAATTCAGATATTAGATAAATATTCAATTATTTTTCGCATGGTCAAATATGTGTAGCAATACCCAAAGTAGGAAATTCAAGTGGACTTATTACAAAGCTCTTTAAAAAATAGAAGTTTTGATGAAAATTTGGTTTATATAGAACTATTATGTAGAAAAGAGAGCTTTCCTTATAGCTTATTTTTCTTTGTCTGTAGGGCGGGTATTCGGCTAATTAATGAAATAAGTCGAGGGCATCACATAAGAATTTTACACAGATATTATTTTTGGAAATGTTGGAAGTTCAAACTGCCATAACCGAATGATTCCTGTTGCGAAACAAAAACTAGGAGGTCGCATATTTAATTGAATAATGACAATATTCCACCGTTGCATTTCAAAGACAGCATTATTGTTCATTTACTTGATATTTTGCGATTAGATATCAGGAATGAATTTTATCAGATTTCTTCTATTTTTATCAGCTTTTTTCTATTAACTTTTTAGTAGATTTTTTTCTTCTTCTATTAAATACTTTTTTTTCGGTGCAAGATCTGTATCTCTTTGTAGCCAACTCTGTTTTCATGCATTGAAGGTTTTGTTATTATGCTATTTTTTTATCGACGTCATACCACCTTGATGGCCTGCGATAATTCGCTTTCGGCAATTAAGAAACAGAAGAAGAACGTAACGAAGCTAAATAGAAATAAATGATACTCTTTTTTGAAATGCCACAGCCCTGTTAATATATCAATTAAGAAATCGTGTGCTGAAAACGGAGAACGGCAGACTTATAAAATATATATATTCTGTTGGGATTATAAACAGATACTGAAGGTAAATATAAAAACAAAATTCGATACCGTAGTAGTTTATTTACATCAATCAGACTATTGTACTCATCTTTGTCACCATATTTATTACAACGTTTCGAGCGTTGTACGCTTCGGCATTCTTCAGGTGGTGGAATTTTGAACTAAACTATGTATCTCGCCCAAGGGGTAGACTGTTCTAGTTCCACGTGCCATGTTTAATGGATGTTAGTTGTTAGTTATCTCCTGTTAATTCCCCTCTCCAATTTCTCCACTGCCTTAACCATGTATTGAACTCACACTCTTTGGGCCCTGTCACTGGATCTAACTAACGTCTTTACCCACTGTGCCATGTCTCCTTGAGGAATTAACAGGGGATAACTGACAACTGACATCCATTATATATAGCTCGTGGAACTAGAACAGTCTACCCCAGTGAGAGAAATGAAGGGTTTAGTTCGACATTCAGACCCCCTGAAGAAGGGCGGAGCGTACAACGGCCGAAACGTTGTAATAAATATGACGACAATGATGTGGAAATAATCCGAATAATGTAAATAGTGTACATGATACCTCATCTCAGAAGTATAGCTAGATGTTCTAGTATGTTGCAATAAGTCTTAGCTGCAATTAGACAATCTATTTTAAAATTAGTATCGAAATAGAAATACCACTTACAGGAAGAATCAGTGAACATTTTTGGTATGGACGAAATATTTGAAGTCATGGTGTCAACTCAAGCTGACACACCAGGGAAAATTCGATTAGATTATCAAATTGAAAAGCGAACATAAACAAGGAATAAAACAATGAACAAAAGACTACCTGTTCTGAACAATAAAGCAATAAAGAATAAAGATGGCTGTGACAAAGATCAGAAATATTGAAAAACAAGCAAATTGGATAACTCAGTAAGCAAAATACGATAACATGATGAAATCGGCCTTGATGTCCGCATTACGAAGATATCGCATAATGGAAGAAAATCATATTAACTAAGCAATGGGAGAACACAAATATTTTGCAGGCATTATAAAAATGCGTCAAACCAAAAACGCACAAAAATAGATACAAATACAATTGATGAATATATCTGTACAAACATATGCAATAGTGATTTGCCCATATCTAAGAAAAATATAAATATATATTCATGGTTTTTAAATATATATTATTTAACATTGACGGTTTCAGAGAACAAATTGAAATTGTGGCTTTTCTTGACCAATAAATATTTCGTGATTGTCGTCGGCTTATGATGGATTAGTGAGGCTCAAACCATCGATTACACCTGGAGATGTGCTGACAATATAACAAATTAACAGAGTGGGAAGTGGAAACGTGAAACCTTGTTTAAATTCCGCTCTAGGCAATTGCGTTTGATTTAACACAAATATCCCTTGGAAGCAGACCCTTCTCTCTCCTGCTATGGGTTAATAGAAAGCTGTTTTCTCTAGGCGTGAGTGCGAACCAGTCTAAGAGACGGAAAACTGTGAATTTAAGAAACGCAGAACTGTGGAATACAAAATATAGAGAATACAACGGGAAAACACTTTTCTATGAATGCTTAGCAATTCACACATAATAAAATAGAGGAAACTGTGGACGGTCATGCTCGTCTACGCACTGACAGGGCGTGGCATCATGCGAAATACAGAAGAGGTATGCGTATCCACACTTCATGGTGACTGTTAGTTTCAGGCTTCAATTAAATCATCATACTCCGTAAGCAGGCTGACAAGAGGCTGTTGGTAAACCGCTTCATCCCGATTCTTTTGTTTAATACTAATGGTTAGGATTATTTTTATTATAATTGTCTTACTTTATAGTTTTCATGTATTCTCATCATTTATACTTTTATTAGTTTCCTATCAAGTATTACGTTTTAGTTTTAAAATTCTATTAGTTGGAATAATTTTTAAAGATTAATTGAATAAAATAATGATCAATAAACAAATACATTAATTAGTAATTTAGGGAGTATAAGTCCAATTATCAAACATAAACAAATTGGAAAGGGTCATTTTGCCCATCCACCCATTTCTATTAATCCCCAGTTGTCCTATATATATATATATATATATATATATATATATATATATATATATATATATATATATATATATATGTGTGTGTCGGGAGATTGTATTGAAGTGTAAAACTTACAATGAGCATGTAATTTTGATTTCTATGTGACTTTGTTTTTAAACGATCTTTCTACGATATTTGTTTAACCGAATGTTGGATATATATATATATATATATATATATATATATATATATATATATATATATGTGTGTGGGTGTGTGTGTGTGTGTGTGTGTGCGTGTGTGTGCGTGTGCAATTTATTATATATATTATTTATATATTATATATGCGCTGTATTTATTGGAAAGCGCTCAATATCAGTGATAAATCTAACATATTTAGTTGGATTGATGTCAGTTTGTGACCCCGGGTTTCACGCTATTTGCGATCGTCAGACAAACTGATTAATTTTTAAATTTTGGATTTATATACTATTGCGTATATCGGTGTTTTTTATGGTGGAGGGAGGAGAAATTGTAGTCGGAAACGCTACACAAAAGCTTTCACGTTTCACTACTATGATTGTACTTCCTCCGGCAATGATTGTTAACTGGTTATAAAATGATTTTTTAGGGAAATTAATAAAAAAAAACACTTAAAGTCGGGGTGGGGGCATAATTTCAGAATTTAAAATATACTTCTCGATGTCTCGATTAACCAATTACATGTCAGATCTACGCTAAATAGAAAAATAAGGTTAGAGGGCGGATGTGAGTGAGTTATTTTTCAATGTCACGATAAACCAGCACATAGACATGGCATCATTGACGATTGTGGAGAATGCGGCAGCAGCATATATTATATATTTGTACGTCTATATATATATATATATATATATATATATATATATATATATATATATATATATATATATTCTGCATTCTGCTGAGTTTTCTTCTAGATTCGATGAATTACTTAATATATGTGTGTGTGTGTGTTTAAGAATTTCTATATATTTCAGGTAAATCAAATGTGTTTGCAGAAATCATAAATTTTAAAACTATGCTAATGGGAAGATGCTTACTGCTGATGAAAATGCCAAAATATCAAAATTACTCACAAATGATAAAACCGCACTGGAAATAGTAAAAATAATTAAACGTGATCATCGCACAGTGAAGCAATATGTCAATGATGGTAAAGTTGAGTTCAAGACATACAAGGTTGGTCGCCCACGTGCAGTTAACAAGAGAGAAAAATTAAAAGATCACTCAAATAGAACTTTCACAGCACCAGCAAAGAGATTTTTAAGCAAGCTGGCGTTGATCGAAAGCCATACGAAATCGCATCCTCCATAGTATGGCAAAAGAATGTTCTCCAATTTCCTGCCTTCCGTTGAGCGAAATGAATCGCCTGGAGAGGTTAGAATGGGCAAACAATTGCTTAAAGGTTGATTTCCAAAGAGCAATTTTAACGGATGAATCTCCAGCTACATTAGACGACCCCAATGGCTGGAAAACATCTTGGCTCATTCATGGTGGAACTCCTCGCTTGCGTTTTAGACGCCAACAGGTCGGTGATGGAGTGATGTTCTGGGCTGGTACTTGTGGCTCGACATTATTTGGAACATTTCTTATGCCAGAAAGACACAAACTGAATTCACCTAATTATTGCCAATTTTTAAAAGAAACTTTCATACCCTGGTTGAATTCACAAAATGATGAGTTCCGAAGTAATCTTGTGTATCAGCAAGATAATGCCCGCAAAGAGTGGTTGACAAATCAAGGTTTTACGAGGGACAAGATTATGGTATGATCACCAGAGAGTCACGATTTAAACCCCGTTGAGAAACTTTCGGCAATTGTAAAGCGTCGATTTTTAAAAATGAACAGCAATTTTCTAACAAGGATCATTTGTTGAAGTTCATTTTGGATGTTTGTTCTAAAATTTCAGCCAGTGAAGTGAGGAACTCAATTCATCATTCGATAAACTACTTATTTAGCTTCTTAAGAATGCTGTTAGAAAAATTAAATATTAATGTGCTCCTTGTGTTTTCATGTATTGATATCTAAACAAAGCCATACCAACTTTCAATGGTATATAATACATACTACTCCTTTCATTAAACAAAGCCATACCAACTTTCATTGGTATATAATACTTAATACTCTTTTCATTATGTTGTACAATTGATATGAGCAGGACCAATTTTTTGAATTGAAATTAAAGTTTGCAAAAACTTTTGAGTCGCTATTATTTCCTTAATTATTAAAAAAAGAATCACAAATAAAGCTAATTTTCGTAATTTATTCTAAGATGAAATGTTTGGGTATTGGGCGAACGGTAAGGAATTAAAATATTCAATTTTTGTCCAGAATAGCATATTTTATTAGAGAAAAAGCAAAATATCAGTATTTGCAAACTCTTTTGAGTCGCACTATATATATATATATATATATGTATATATATATATATATATATATATATATATATATATATATATATATGTGTGTGTGTGTGTGTGTGTGTGTGTGTGCGTGTGTGTGTGTGTGCGTGTGTGTGTGTGTGTGTGTGTGCGGATGACAATATATATGCTCCTGAAAAATGTATTTCGGTTGAGCTCTTTGGGGAGAGAATGTGAGTTTGTAAACAGTGACTATTACTGCTAATAATGCAAGACTCTTGGGTAAAGCGAATCGAGTCCTCTCAGTAACTGTAGGTTTATCTGAAAACAAATGCGCTTAAATTCACCCTCATCCCTGCCGTGTGCTAATCGCTTAGTGGTAGAATCTTCGACTGACGCCAATTTAGTCGCGTTTCAATCCAGCTAGAGGCAACCGGATGTCTAGCCACACTGATGAGTTGTGATACAGCGAAACAGTCTGTCTGTGAATGACAATATATATATATATATATATATATATATATATATATATATATATTGATAAGAGGATAGAATCCAGGTAGAACTCAATGTCCAGGACAAAGTAAGCATATAATATATTAGGTTGGTGCAAAAATAATGTCGTTTTCTCACATAGTAACATATGTGAGAAACGACATTATTTTTGCGCCAACCTAATAAAAAGCCCAAACACTAATATTGCATCGTTATAATTTATTACATTGGTATCGTAATCACGATCCAATTCATCAGACCTATGGTGCGATGGAGAAGTTCGCGTGTAAATTACGTAAAAGTGAAAATAACGCTTACGTCTCAATTTAACATTTATACTTACAAAAATTACACAAAAATATCTTGAAATACTAAAGAGTAAATTTATTCAATAAAATCGACATTGGCTTCAATCACGGCATCTACACGACTTCGTAATCTCCTACAACTTTTCTGGACGGTCTACATGTTTAAGCTGCCTTTATTTTAGCTTTGCTTTTGCAAGGTATTTGTTGGTTTATCAATCAACTACGAACCATATATAATAATTAGGGGTTTTGTAGTCTGGGGAGTTAGGTGACCAAATGTAAGAGGTGATGCGGTCGCAGAAATTATCTGATAGCAGACTGGGTTCTCCTGTTTGTGTGGCATGGTGCAGAGACCTTTTGCCTGGCGTAGGGTCTTCTAGCAGCAACCCTCTTGACACAGTGCAGCACTACCTCCTCAAGACATTTGATGTAGCTGTCGAATATAAGAATGCATAAAATTTATTGCAACTGAAAAGGTATTTTCTAAACATTCTTGCCCACATTGCACAGAGCATTATAATGGTCGCTTAAGAACAAACGAATCCAGCTAATATTTTTCCATATCAAAATCAGATGTGAACACTCTAGAGATTTTAGGCTTTATATTAACCCTTTCACAGCATAATCAGTTTGCATTTTTATTTCCGTAACGATTCCCTAATTATACGACAAAAATTAAGTAAAAGAAAAAGCTTCTTGCAGCATAACTAGAGTCTCTTTCAAATCCGTGGTTTGAATTCACTTTCTGCATTCAACAGCAGTAAAATCCGCCTTCCACAGCAAAAAGATCAAACTGACTTTACAGCTTCAACAGAGTTCAAAAGCATTTGCGCAGCCTTGAGGATGTTGAATTTTATACCTTACAACCCCTTTTCTCACAGAGGAAACCTTGCCAATCTTACGCTAGTCTACCACTATTTTCATGACTGGTGTTTGGGGGAACACTAACTTGATTGATTTTGGAACACTCTTGATTGGTTTTCGAACCTTCTTGATTGGTTTTTGCACCTCGTATTGAGTGAGCAATAATAAAAATAAGGAACTGGTATTTGTACATAATATGAAATCAAATATGTTTTTGAATTTTGAAGGCATCGCAATAAGAAGAGGAGAAAACTGACTCTACATTCGATAAAATATATCTGCAAGTTTAACGATACTAATTTACTTTATTTAATTGTTCAAATCTTGCTTATTTCTTGACTAATCATTTGTTGTTTAAACCATTTATTATTTATTGCCATTTTCCGTCTGGTCAGTGTTTTTAGCTCGGGTGTGTCTATCTATCTATCTATCTATAGATAGATAGATAGATAGATAGATAGATAGATAGATAGATAGATAGATAGATAGATCATACAAATATTTGAGATAGATATATATATTTGAGACAGATAGATAGATCATACAGATATTTGATTATTTATGAGATAAAATATATCCTAATTAGATATTATGTCTAAATATAAAAGTGAAAAGATTAATATGCTATGAATAATAATAATAATAATAATAATAATAATAATAATAATAATAATAATAATAATGAAAAGATGAGAAAATAATAATAATAACGAACGGAAATTATTGAGTTTTATGACAGAGGGAAATGTCACAAATTTGTCGACACTGCAGAGATTTGATTTAATTTTCCATGTTCTGCACATCGGAAATGGCAGAGAAATTGGCAGAATCTTTACAGCGATATTAATAAGTAATACATCGCCATCATTTACAGTACAGTGAACAATTCTTTTGTCTGGAGATGGGTAAAAATATTCTATTATTCTATAATTCTGCCAATAATCATTCATATTTGTATTTTTCGGTCTACCCCTAACATTAGTATATCCGCCATAAATCCTGAAAATATCTACGAGCGTCTGTTGAAAATAGTCGGCCCGTCAGAGAAGCGATTTTAAAAATGATTCTGAGGCACATTACTTTAGTCATATTAGTAAAGTGGATCTGAACAAGAAATTTCCAGCACCTAAAGGGTGTTCCAATAGCTTTGACTGATTTTAAATTCGAATTAAGTTTAAGAGTATAATGATTTTTCTTTCAGATTTAGCGGACATTTGTACAATATTATTTTCCCAAATAATTGCCATGATCCAATAGCACGATCCAATAGAGAAATAAATAAATATTCACCAATAACACTGAATTATTTACTGCTGACTTTGATCCGTGTTAATGAAACACCTTTTTATATAATCCGTCTTAATGAAACACCATATATTAATATATATGTGTGTGTGTGTGCATGTATGTGCGTGCGTTTGTGTCAGTGGTGACTCTTGGACAGTATTGTTTGTCGTGCTCATTACAAACTAACAAAATATACTATAGCGAGAACTGAGATGCTGAAGCGATTCCTTCACTCTAATTAAATTAACGTGTGTATCTAGCGCGAGTCTGTTTTTATATTTCTAAAGGTTCGTTTGTTTATGTATCTCTCAGCCGGTGTGTTTATATAGCTGTCTGTCTGAGAATTAATTGTAAGTTTAAGATCAGTACTGCTGACTGATATCTTATTTTCGCAAAACTACATCAGTCACACTCCTCGCCTCAACACTCCAGTCGACGAGTTACGATTGCCACTTTATTTGATTTTCGCCGAATTTAAGTCGGGATAAATTTAATTTGCCTCTCTTCAAATTCCGCTACAAAAAAAAAAAAAAAAAAAAAAAAAACTTATACCTTATTTAAAAACTTATACCTTATTTAAAATATACATTTGAAATAAATAAGTTGAAATAAAAATGTTTTCTTTGAAAAACAGGGCATACAAGTCATTATATATTTTTTTAAAGATTATTTATAAAATTAAAGCAAGAAATACATTGCCTATTACTGAAAAGTAAGATATATTGCCTTCTATTATCTCCAGCTTCGATCAGGCTTAGACCAAATAAGCTCGACTAGCCATGTTAATTTTTTTATTACTCTCTCTCTATATATATATTTTGTTTGTGTGTGTATTTTGGCAGCATGTTTTCATTGAGGCAGGTTTCAGAGACTAATTTAAGCAAGTTTTGTGTGCTTTTTCCACGGGTTCCGTTCATATTCTCGGATGAACTTTCTGCTGCCGATATTAAAAGAAGAGAGAAAATTACAGTTTATTGTTTATTGCGAGTACATTTGACATTAAAGCAATGTCATCCTAAGGGTGTGTTTTTAGGACAAACATGTAGTGAACTATATTCCTTATTTCCAACAGTTCAGATTTTCACAGCTGGGACCCGCTCTGACTTATCACCATTTCCATCATGTTCAGATCGCAAGTTCCACCTAGACAGCTTCTTCCCAAGAATCATTACAGTGTGTAACTGACTCCCGAGTAGATGCTTTACACATCAGTAAATATTTAACCACTTCAAGTCAAGATTTATCGATCATGCATTCAATCATACATATCCTGATAATATACAATAATATCTCCTTTCACATACGCCTAACACTCTACTTTGATTAATACTTAAGCCTTGTATTTGGTGAAGAACAGTAATATATATATATATATATATATATATATATACATACATACAGAGAGAGAGAGAGAGACCCATAGTAATATACACGCTTACACGCATCATACTCACTCATTCCCTAAGAACCCAAAAACACACACGCATAATAGAGACACATCCCTTTTCCAGGAACCAATAAAACTGTCAAAATTACCAAGGGAATTCAAAGCAGCATGAATTCCTCCAGTTCTTATCTCAAATAACAACTCAAAAGAGACTGTTTGACCAACACAAGGCCTGACCAAAATTCATGTTAAAAAAAAACAAAAAAAAAACAAACAAATGAAAACTACAAACAATAGTTTATTTTCTCCATGAAGACATTCATTCAATTCAGCAGAAATTTTTCTCCTGATGATGGCCATATTGTCCGAAACTAGTCGAGGAATCTAACTGAAATAATAGTAAAAACGAAAGAATATTAATTTACAACCCAGTGCGTCTGAAGTTTTTTTTTAATATTTTTCATTGTTCAATATATATATATATATATATATATATATATATATATATATATATATATATATATATATATATATATTGGTTGGATTGATGTGAGTTTGTGACCTTAGCTCTATCTCTGATATTGAGCGCTTTCTAATAAGTACCGCGCCTATAATATATAAATAATTATATATATATATATATATATATATATATATATATATATATATATATATATACACACTTTTCACACACACATATATATATATATATATATATATATATATATATATATATATATATATATATATATATATATATATATATATAAAGTGAGGTAAAAGCAAGGATTTTGTTTTTATCACTGTTGTACTGCTGTTGTTGTTGCTGCTAGTGCTGTTTTGGGGTGTGGGGGTGTTTCCAAATAATATTGATGCGTTGAACTCTTTCTTTCCTCTTTTGTAAGCCAATGTATCTTCAGGATTTTGATGAACATAGATATTAACAGATTTGTCTTATTCATATTGAATTAATATGGCTTCCTTTTGACTTTATTCATATTGACTTTATAGAAATATATTCACAAATATATTCTATCTGAAAACTATACACATACACACACGTACACATACACACAGACATAGACACTCGGGCAACCGTGTGTCTGTATTTGAGTCCACGTGCCTCCGAATGGGTGTGTATGTTTGCGTGTATGCATGCATGTGTGACTTTGCATGTGTGTGTGTGTAACAACACAAATAAATGGTGATAACCTCCGTACATGTAAATTTGAAAATATAATACTAATACGGTATTCTTTGTGAGAAATACCTAGTTTTACTCTTCTCCATCGAAGTAGTAGTTATAATGTGTTTCGCTAGAAATTAAACATCAGTTTAATCTTTTATGTTCAAATTTCCAATATTTTGGCTCAGCAATATTTGCAATGCCAATTTTGAAAAAGATATTACAGCGCCGAAAAAAAAAAAATGATCGGCGAAAATCTAGTTTCGATCTTTTCCTTTGAAGAAGGCTTTTTGCATAGAACTCTGTCTTAGAATCGAAAACGTCAATACTTGGATTTGTTTTGATAACGCTTTTCCACTTTTCCGACTGTGAATTGAATCTGCTCGGATTGGCTGACTATCGTGGGCCGATTATCCGATTGGTAGAATATCGACCACTTGATATCGATATAAACAGATGTACAAATAAATTTCCTCTTTTATATGGGCCTCATTACTATACGATTAATTACAAGATTCTGAATTAAAGTATTTATTACAATGGTTGTGTACTTTACATTGTATATATATATATATATATATATATATATATATATATATATATATATGCAAATATATAGAAAAATAAGAATGAACACGTTAGGTAAATAATCCGAAGTTCTTTAGTATTTTTGTTTTTATTTTTATGCATTTAAAAAAAAAAATTACAACAGTGCTCCATACAAAAGTAGAGCTTAAATTATAAATATTTTTAAAAAAATATGATTAATTATTATATATTCTGATATATTATTATGATATAATTATTTTTAAAAAAACAAGAGCCAAAAACTTCAACATAATTGTTAAAATTAAATTGAATTAAAGTATCAAGCCCTGATCCATCATCAATAACAATTAGGCTGAAGTTTTTGTTTCTTGTTTTTGAAACATGAGAACTCTTATGTAAAGAAGGAATCATAAATAATATATATATATATATATATATATATATATATATATATATATATATATATATATATATATATATAATGATGTAACAGTGAACGACTAAATGGTGAAGTCATGCATTATTCTCCATGCACTATTCCCTTCGATGTTCACATTTTTTATATCTAGAAAATCGCTATTTCTGATATTGAGCACACTTTTAATTCATGCGCACACACACACACACACACACACACAGAGACATATATTTTCCTTTTGTATGTTTGTCAAATAAGGATAAAGACTCCAGTCTACCCTACCTTTTAACCCATAGTTAGGAAGAGAAGACATTGATTTATTCCTTTACCTACTGAACTAAATATAGAAAAAAACCCTCCCAACTGGAACCTATATGAACTTTTTAATATGAGAAACAAACTTCAGACAAAACATGCGTTTGATGTCAAAATACCGGAAGCCATTACACCGAAGAAGAGTTTCATTCGATTTACTGTAATTACTTCAAATAGCTTAAAGTTAAAAAGCATGAAATGGCCTGAAGGTGATTTCTCAGATAGAAAAAGATAATGCATGTTAGATTCTTGTCGAAACGTAAATTATCTTTTTTGAGGTTTACGATATCTAAGCCAGTAGATACACACACACACATAGAGAGAGAGAGAGAGAGTTTTAAGGTATGTGGTATTTATGTGTAAAAATGCTCAATATCAGTGATAGAGTGTAAGTAAATATAAACGTGAACATTGAGCATGAAGAAATAATAGGTAATTGCCAATAAAATATAGGCCTACTATATATAGCACTTTATTGTCGGGCAAATACGGTCGTATTTACAAAAATCAACACATTTGTACACGCAAAAAAAATAAAATAAAAATGATTTTTTAAATACTGGGCCGAATTGTAAAGCTTATCCATTTATGATTAGTAAATACCCTTTTTTTATACTGTGGCACAGGCGGTTAAAGACGGTAGTTAGATCAAGTGACAGGACCCACTGGGATCGACAGTTCTAGTTCCACGTGCCATGTCTAATCGATGTCAGTTATTACTTATTCCCTGTGAATTCCCCTCTCCAAGTTCAGTATCTGGTTTAGACGGTGGAGAACATGGAGAGAGGAATTCAAATGAGATAACTGATAACTGACATCCATTAGACATGGTACGTGGAGCTAGAACAGTGTACCCCAGTGAGTGAAATAAAGGGTTCGACATTCCAGCCACCTGAAGAAGACTGGAGTGTACAACGGCCGAAACGTTGTGATAAATATGGCATCAAAGATGAGTTTGATAGTCTGAACAATGTAAATCGTGTACATAATACCTCATCTCAGAAATATAGGCAGGCAGTTTTTTTTATTCTGGCAATTAAGAATTTACAAACCAACGTTTACAACCAAAAATGATCGCGTAGAATTCCCATACAATTCATGGTCCCATATTTTACAGTTGAAGAAGAATAGTTTTAAATTAACATTTCGAAATTGCTAAGCAGGGTTAAAAAAAAATAATTTTACTCTTTCCTTTTTTTATTAACACAAAGATTTTGACGACACACCTTTGTTTTTATAAAGATTTGGGAATCTTTGCATCATGTATGCTTAGTTGTTAGCGAATTTTTGGTGTTAGTAATGTCTAAAGAAAAGAGAGCAAGATTTAATTAATATTGGGAGAAAACGGCTTCCACAAAGATAGAAAAGGAATTCAGTAAATACATAAAAATAGAAAGGAATGTAAGACAAGTATGTAACACATAGCACAGCAGACAAGACAGAAAGATGATGTGATATAATTAATAATTAAAACTTTCCTTTTACACAACCACTTTTTACGGCCTTTTTTTAGGTTCACTTTATCTTTCTTATAACACTAATTTGGGGTTTTAAGGTTAATATCTGGGCTGAATTTGTATAGCTTCTTCCCTTTTAAGACAGATAATTTCCGCCCTCCCCTTATCACTACTTGGGCAGTCTATCTTGTCTGCTGTGTTATGGGTTGGCTCTGTATCAATTTTTCAACTGCAGTCTTTGTTAAATATTAAATTAAATCACTAATTCCGACACAAAATACAGTCTACCGTTTGAGTTGAATAAGGTTGACACATTAGGGGTTAGTTGAAATAGTCAAAACTCATGAGGTAATTTTGGATTTGTCTGTTATGTAATTTATAGGCTCTGTTATAATGAATACATTGAGCTGTTTTTATCGATCACTTTTAATATTTTCACTATTAAGATCTACTTGGATTATATACCAACGGATTTATCACCAGTATTATATACATACGCACACACACACATATATATATATATATATATATATATAATATATATATATATATATATATATATATATATATATATATATATATATGCAGACACAATACAACACAAATGTATAATTACCAGTAGCTTTTTTGTATTCCCAGATGTTTAGTAATCAGATTGTTTTCGGCGATTTTTTTACGTGAGTTTTTGCGAAGAAGTCTTTTTACGACAAAAGTTTTTATAACTTGGAAATAATTTTAGAAAGGAACAAAATTAATTGCGATATCCAACGAAAGTCACCAATGAAAAAAAAAATGTTTTTACG
>OZ010576.1:124198864-124201364 GCA_963932145.1 Acanthosepion lycidas | reverse complement strand
ATTATTTGTTTATCAGCCATAGAGCCCACCTGTGGTTTATACTGATAGCACCTTAGTTACAGTTTCTGTGAGAGAGCGCATTATCTATCGTGATCAACAGTCTGAAGAAGACCAATATACTCAAATCTTCGGTCATATATATATATATATATATATATATATATATATATATATATATATATATATATATATAAACATATGTTTGGTGGTAGAAAATTTTATGACTGCCATGAACAGACAAAAATTAGTTTTATTATAACCACTCAAGATAATAAAAAGTAAAAATGAAAAACGGGCGAGCCAACCGGTGTCGTACCTCGCTAAACAGAGCTAAATTGATGTAAATAGAGTAAATTATATAATAAAAAAAAAGAACAATGGACAAAGTTTATTGGTGGGAAAAAATATTAAATGCTAATTAGCAGGAGGCCTAATATAAAGTCCTTCTGTTTATAAAGAGAAGGCTTTAATGATAGAATATAGATGGCCTCAACACTTTTAGGTGGCAATTTGAGTGGGACTTGCTAAGGATGGTAAAAGCGTCCGCACTAAAATTACAGCACAATTATGGCTATTTATAAAGTATTCTGCGATGGAAGACCCATATGTATTGGTCAGAATGTCTGAGGGAGTGTACTTCCGGTTTCGGATTGTCGCTGGAACGTGTTGTTATATTCTAGCATCTAGCCTTTGCGTCGTTCTCCCTATGTAGTGCGAACCTCAAATACATTTAAAGGAATAAATTAGTGAACAAGTATGGTGTGGTGGGGGAACATCCTTACATATAGACGGAAGAACGTGTTTGGCAGAGAAAACAACACGAGTGTTAGGGGCAAAGTAACAATATATAATTAGGCTGTCTAAAAAGAATAGACATCAACTGAAATGTGAATATCTGAATAACTACATGCCCAAAGTAAACAGAATAAAATAGGCTTCATTTTCTACAAGAAAAGATTATTTATCAATATGTGAACAAGATATTCAAAGGATGTAAATTTTATAACTGATTTCTAAAAGCTTCTTTAAAGTTCTTTAAAGTTAAAGTTCAATATGTTCTCTACTTGTAACACGACACATGTCAAGTGGTTAGTCCAGCTGCTACCAAACATGCTGTAGCATGTCTTGCCTTACTTTCTCCAGCGCCACAGTGATTCTCTTCTAAAGTCCCTCGAGGCTTGTAAAAAGTGTGTGGGGATATAGACCCGTCCTTTCGCATAGTCCTATAGAAAAAAATCACAAGGTGTCAAATCCGGTGGACGTGTTGACCATTTCAACAGCACATTGTCATCCCTGGCACGCCCTATCCATCTTTCTGATAGATTTTCATTGTGATAAGATGCTAGAGAATGCTACGCAAGATACGCTGCAGCATGTTTGGCAGAAGCTGTGCCGTGTCAGAGAGAGAAAAGAAATACCTTTCTATATACTGAAAATACCTTTACACGTATGAATACCGTTAGCATTAATGATTCATTTGTCATTTCTTTTTCCCCAAGAAACTCATAATAAAAGAGGCAAATATTTATTGATAGTTCCCCCTCCATGCTTTTGTACCTCAGCGTATATACCATCCAACCCAGGTGACATTCCATTATTCAGTTTTCTTTTACAGCTGCTTCTGTCTCGGCAAGCGATGAAGAAACCATCAGCTCTTCCATAACATTTGTCTGGGGAATGCTACTGAAAAAAATCCCCATCCACTGTAGAACAATTCAACAGCTCACCAAAATATTTAAACCACCTTTTAAATATGCTATTGGGGTTATAAGAGCATTCCTAGCCTTTGCTCGAAATGAAAACATCGTATAGACACAGCGTTTGTAGGCAAAACGTTGGTTGAACTAGTCCCCCTCCAGCCAATGAGAGAGAGAGAGACAGAGAGAGAGACAGAGAGAGAGAGGTTGGAAGGGTGGAAAATAATGTCACCATCAAGAGTTCGGAGACTCCGTTGAACTCTGTCAAGGCTGGAGAGATATGTATGGCCAGCTCCCGAAAAATATGAAAAACGTACTCCATTTTTCGTCTTATCTGGCCCTTGTAAAGGTAGTGGATAGTATGAGGAGTCAGGTACTTACTAGAGCAATACACGGAGCCGACCATTTTACCTGCATTTTTAGCTATTGATCGAATGTACGAGTAGCACTTCAGGTCAGGTATGAGTTTGAGCCCCAATAGTCCCTAAAAGCCAGTTACCTCCTGAGTGATGGTAGGTCGGAGTCAGACTGTCAGGTATCTAGTGAATGTTCGAGAAGATCTTGGTGTACACTATTTATATATTCCTCATTTTTGTTGCCATATTTGTCACAACGTTTCGGCTGTTTTACGCTCCAGCCTTCTTCAGGTGGTTGGAAAGTCGAACTGAACCCTTTATTTCGCTCAGTGTGTTAGACTCTTCTAGTTCCACGTGCCATGACTAATGGATGCCAGGTATCAGTTATCTCCTGTTAATTCACCTCACCAAGTTCTCAACTACCTTCATCGGGTATTGAACTCACAC
>OZ010576.1:124141364-124193864 GCA_963932145.1 Acanthosepion lycidas | reverse complement strand
AGAGGATACCCACAAGGAGAAAGCTTACATTTAACATCAGGAACAGGCAGCTGAAATTTCTGAGATACGTAATGAGAACGGGGGCCTTGGAGAATCTGATACTCACAGGTCGAATAGAGCGGAAAGACAGACAAGGGGAAGCAACGCATGGCATAACTAGCAGGCAAGTAAGTAACATGACCTGGGGGAAGTAGCAAAGGCAGAAACGCTCTTGAGAGCTACAAGAGATAGTGGGAAGTGGAGAGCCATGGCAACCTATGTCCAGAAGGGACACGGCACATAAAAAATATCTTCTGGAGAACAGTGTGAGTAGCTATCTCTCTATATTTATTTATTAATAGTACTTTGTTTTATGTTTTTTTCGCCAGGAGTTACTTCCTCCGTAACCCCGCTAACTTTACACCATCACTAACGATAATAATGTAGCTCGAAGTTAATGCTATACGGAATTAATAGTTAGTTTAGAGTTAATATAATATATTCTATAAATCAGAAGAATAGTGTTAAAATCTGCTTTCTTACGGCCATATCACGTTGCAACAAAGGTTACCATATGATCAGTTAAACAACATCGAGCCTTGTTAGTAGATGGGTGAGTATTTGGGAATATCAACTGCTGCTAGCTTGGTTGTGCGGTCGGCATAATTGATAATGGCTCTGAATTGTTAATCGGAGAGCCGAGTTCAAATTCCAGTTGGGTTACTTGTATTGATTTACACGCGAAAACTCTTCGAAAAAGCATGTCTCCACATCTTCTTTGCCCAGTTTTGGGTTAATTAATAAGACTTCTATGAATAAAACATTATCTCCAAAAAAAAAAATGAATAAATATAGTTGCCTACAAAATATTTAGATTTAGGCATTAAATAATCGATAGAAGTTAATGCCTCTTAAAAAAACAATCAATCAGCCAATTTAAAATTTGCAAAAAAAAAATGGTTCGTTTATTATTATGGGCTATTCAATGACAGAGGAAGTGTTAAACGAAAACTTATATCAAATTAAGAAACGTTCTTATCATGCAGGAATTTAAACAATTTAATTTGATAAAAATTTAATAAAATAAGCACTTCGAATTTTCGCCTGCATCTCGCTTCTCTATCGCTAATTCCATGGCAAATATTCTTATGGACGACATTACCTACTTCCACAAGACCCGACATGACATCTACATGAGGGAAAATCATTCTCATTTTCCTCATTTTCCATTCCTCAAGTGGAAGTTTCATTCGAACAGCGTCTTCTCAAGAGCTGCTACTTGGAGAAACACTCACAAAAAAGATGCTTCTCGGATCACTACAACCTTCTCTTCTTCGAGTGTAGGGTTAATCCTTATATATCCTTATAATGAACAGTTATTTCGTCCCTGAAACAACCATATTGAGTAAACATCTAAATTTAGTGAGCCATGTATTAAAGGCCATCTAAATGCGGATGAAGCTACGACTTTTAGGGCAGAATATCGTTTTATTTGGATAAATAAACATTTTCATTATTAAAAAAAACATTAATAAAACAACCTGCTATTTATAGACATCACAAAAGAACAGATTGGAAAATAATAATAAAAAAGGTGTATTTTTCAATTATGTTAAAGTTACAGTGCAACGTCGGTTCTCGAACGTCTCATATGTCGAAAAAATAGGTTTTCGAACAGAAAATTCGAGATGAAAATGCCTCGGTTATCGAACAAAATGTTGTTCGGTTCTCGAACAACATTGTGAAACCGAGTTAACACGAACGGAATCATTTTTGAGTCGACTGCCGTACTGTATACATTCGTGTGTTGTGCCCTGTTTTTTCTTTTCCAATTTTGTTGTATTGTAACTGTTTTCTCTACATTTATTCCTACTGGAAAAATAGTTTCATTTTGTGAACATTTCGTGTTACGAACGGCCTTCAGGAACGAATTAAATTCGTGAACCGAGGTTCCACTATATTCAAAAGTTTGATCATAAAATTTGATTAGGCAAATAATGGGCAGTCATTAAAGAATAATTAAAAATTTAGTCAAGTATAAGACAATATAATATATACGGGAAAAAACGCATTTCTTTGATGTCAATATTTTACGTAATATTTGCATACTACTTGTGCATCAACATGTGGAGATGCAATCGACTCGAATTATTAAATTAATCTGAAAGATGACAAACAAACGCACACAAATAAGTTGATGATTCCTGTTACTTATTCATCGGTAACCAGTCGTCATATTCTTGGTGGGAGGAGCGTTAATATATTTTGATCTTGCATTTTTAATTCCGGATCTGAGAATGAAAATCTTACATTTAAAATATCAAAAGATTTTGGGAAAATATGGACAAGATTTAGAGTTTACTGGATGCTAAATATAATAGGCTGCAAAACATACTGGGCAATGCGTTGCAATAAAAAAAAAAGAAAAATAATAACACGTGAAAGTCCTGGTCAAGTAATTACCAATCACTACTAATTGATTTTAATACGAGTATTATACTGATTGAACAACATACTTAAAATATAAATTAATCCATAAAAACACAAACAAAATCACCTGAATAATAACATGGAATATGCGAGAAACAGCCCGTGTATTCTCCCTGCAGCATCACGATTCCTTTTAATGTGTGGAAAATGTTTAATCAGGAGGGAAATAATCTCACCAAATCCAGGAAGAAACAACTCAATGTCATTGAAACCCCCAAGAAGCTGAAGGAAAATCCATGAAGAAAGCAAAGTAGATGGCAAAAGAGCTGGTTATTTTGGATAGGTTGCTAAGAAGGATTGTGAAAGACACTGAACAAAAGTTTATTTCCTGTATCCACAAAAGATATACCAAGAGGGATTTAAACTAAATATCCTGTCTATATCTTCGTGTTTGGAGCAATCACTGGTGATGGCGACTTTATACCTCTATTCGTCTTCTCACAGGGCCTAAGCCTAAATACAGAGGCCTTCATCAAGTGCCTTGAGAAAGCAGCGCTGCTTGAATCAAGAGGGTGACTGCTGGAAGACACTATATCTGGCAACAGGAATCAGTACCATCTTCTGGAAGTCGTCTAGTATCCGTGATTGAAGCCAATGACGATTTTATTGAATAGATTTACTCTTTAGTATTTCAAGATATTTCTGAGTAATTGTGGTAAATATATCTGTTAAAATGAAAAGGCATTGTTATTTTCATGTTTAATGTGGAGGGAAAAATCTCACAAATTCCAGGAAGAAACAACTCAGCGTCAGTGAAACCCCCAAGAGTCTCAAGAGAAATATATGAAGAAACCGAAGTAGATAGCAAAAGAGCTGGTTATTTTGGATAGGTTGCTAAGAAGGATTGTGAAAGAGACTTTGGGGGCAAAATCATACAAGATTCACCAACAACTTCTCGCAAGTGCCCCCAGACAAAAACAGCTCGACAGATGGAAGAAAATGTTGAAGGAGATGAGAGAATTTTCGCCGTGACGACTGTGGTCAACTACTAAAACGATAGACTTGACGCCATTTCACCAGGACATATTCCTGAAGTTTTCAGAATAGATGCCTGAAGCAACTTGTGTCATGCTTCTAATATCTCGAAATAGCGCTTGGTCTTGAATAGCAATATTTACAAGAAATTGTTGGAGAGACATGCATTGCCCTGGTTGTCAGCCACATTTAGTAGTCGCTATATCATCACTCGAGACGAAGCTCCTGTACACTAGGCCAACTTGATGCAGAACTGATGCAAGAGGCATTTCTATTGATTTGGCCTCCATCAAGCCTTGGCATTAATCCTATCGACTTTGCCAAATAACACATATTGGAGAGTGATGTGTCACATATCTTACACTCAAGAGCGTCAGAAAATAAATAAGTAAATATATGTAACATATTGTCAGTAAATATAACAATCTGCATGTAAAATACTATTTAAAAAATTTGAAACATTTTATGTTAAAATGAATAATTCGTAAATATATATACTGCACTGGCTTGCAATGTCAACGAGATTTTCCTGTAAAAAATTATAATCTGTATTATTTTATAATAAACTGCATTATTTAAATAACTAATCTGTATAAAATGTATAATCTCTATAATTGTATAATGAATTTTATAATCTGCATAAACTGTATAATGTGCAGAATATTACGATATATTGCATAATTTATATAATTTTATAATCTGTATAAATGTTATAATCTCTATATCTATATATTAGGTTGGTGCTAAAATAATGACGTGATAATGTCGTTTTTTGACGTATTTTTTAACGTCAAAAAACGACATTATTACGTCATTATTTTTGCACCAACCTAATATTTTATAATGGCATAATAAATTGTATAAAATGTATAAATTATATACTATGTAAAATCCTATATAAATATAAATTTTATTGTCCGTATAAATCTGTACAAATCTAAACAAAGTTGCATATTGATACAAAATTACTATATTTGCTTCGTCTTAGACAGTAATAAATGCTTACATCAATAGAATATATAGGAATAGTTGTAATGCCTTTGCTTATGGACAAGTGTTTACTCTGCCTATTTTATATAGGAAATTTTAGATAAAATATTTTGATACAAAAACGTGCCGTCATATAAATTATTTACCAGAAAATATGAATCTCTTCCCTACGAAAACTATATAATAAATCTGAGAAAATATCCATAAAGGTTTACAACGGGTATCGTGGATCACTTGAAATATTAGAGATAGAAAAAAAAAACTGCATGTTTCATAAACGTTTATGTACAAGTCAAATAACGATTTAAAATTTACAAGGCTTGGAACCAGAATGATTTAAAAAAAAAAGAAAGGAAAGATATTGATGGAAATGTATTTATATGCTTACAGAGAGAAATATTTATATGTAGTTTTCTCTGCGTGTGAGTGATTGCCATTATCCTCTTTCTTTCTTTTTTTTTTCCTCCGTGTTTCTATGGTTGTAGAATTTATTCATGTAAGCATAGGATAAAAAAAAAATCAATAAGAGTCTTTGGAAAAATAACACTGGGAAAAAGTGACGTTTTGGTACCACTCAAATCTTATTACTGATACAAGCTTTTCACGCAAAGCTAACCAGAACCATACAAGGAAATGGCCAAGCCTAGCATAAACAGACCAATAAACGCCCACCTCGGTCTCTAACCCCACAGTCTAACTCAATCAACTCTAAGCGTATAGTAACCCCTGTAACCTCTCAACGAGAAAACACAGGACCTCGCCCCAACACTGAAAGAGGGAAGGGTAAAGCTCTTTGTTGATTTAGTTTTAAAGGGAACTGACTTTACATTAACTTCTATTTTTTTTCAACAACCGAATAAAAGAATAGTTTTTCATGAAAATAATTAGGGAAAAAATAGAAAATGGACAGTTTTCTAAAATTGTATGTTCAGAGAGACTAAGCAGGCCAACGTATATAATACATTTGATATCGATTTTTTTGCCTTAGTATTAGCTTGTTGATCGCAAACAGTAACATTCTAACAAGCGCATTTTGATAAACAACAGTTCATTTCTCAGCTGCTGTTCTCGAGAACGTATGCCCACACATCTCTCTAAAATAGGATTTCACACTGGAAAGCATATATATATATATATATATATATATATATATATATATGAGATTTGTCGAGAAAATATCTAGCCATTGGAAGTTAACAACTGTGGTTGAAATTAAGGAGACGCCATAAGAACGTGATAGCGATTCCAAAAGATTTTGCAGATTGTTTTGAAAAGCGGAAATGGAATATTTGATGTCCCAAAGTGGGGGTGGGAATTTTTTTCTAGGGAATAAGGAGCCATTGATTTTCTTAGGCAACTTTGTCTTTCATATTAAACATCATATATCTATGTATACGAATATATATAATGATCACATATCAATTCTATTCTACCTTAGTGGGATCTATATATAACCCACTGGCCGATTAAGGGAATTACATGAAGATAGCAATCGCCCCTTCTTAGTTTTTTGTTTTAAACTTAATTGTTAGTGGTATTTATGGTCACAGCCGTTACATTAATTATTTAATTCATATATTTCACTTATTTATTCTTTACGTGTATTTTCTCTGGAAATAAAGCTTCTTAGGTTTACATTATGGAATGTCCATTGTGTGGTTGTAGTTAGCTAATAGGAATTTCTTTTCGAGTCTGAATTTCGAAATGAGCTCAGATCTATCTTTTGTTTAGGATTTTGTTGTGTTCTGACAAGGTCACCATTGCTATTTTCTCCTCCATGTAAAGTTAATACTATTTTGAGTCATGAGCTACTATTGTTTTCTTAGTTCCTATGTTATATTTTGTATTTTGGTTTGTATTTTTTATATACACGAATATTGCTGTGATGTGGTTTGTTTGTTTGTTTTTTGTTTGTTTTTGTTTTTTTGCATGCTTTATGTTGTTAATTATTGCCTTTACTGAGTAGGTTCTCTGTGTCCAGGAAAACTCAGTTATTCCTATATATATTTATGGGTAGGGTGGTCTTTGGATGTTACCGTCGGTCTGTATATTACTTTAATTTGTAGGCATTTAACTTTTAGCGGGCATTCTTATTTGTAGCTATTCTTAGAGTTTATGTTTTTTAATATGCGTTCACTGCAGCTATAAATAATCTAGAGGTGCAGCTATAAATAAGCTAGAGGTGAATATTTCTGCTGAATATTTTTGAAGGATTCACTCTTTGTGGAACTCGATGAGTTTTATATTTTACCTAATAAAGATCATATGTATATTCTTTTAGATTTTCAATATGTGGAATGTTGAATTATATTATGATTCTCTTTCTGTTGAATTGTTTGTTCTTTTATATTAAACTAAGTGTCAGGATTAAAAATTCGCATCCTATACAAGAAATAATGATTAATTGTTGGACTTTGAGGAACATATATTTTTATAAATTTTCAAACGACACTTCCAGTAAATCTTCGGCAAATTAAGACCGAGTCTTTCCTGTGTGGATAGTGCTATTCTCACTGTAAACATCGCCATTTGTGTAAATAAAAGTTTTCCTGAAAACCCACTGAGTTTTCATGCTGTCTTATTGTTATTTGTTTTATTTTGACGAGTTGTCGGATATTCCGCTGTTGATACAGATCCATTTGGATATGTTTAATGTCCGTCGTTCTTGAAAGTTTTTATGTAAAGTGGGTTGTCGATTTGTTTTGTGAACGATTGAGGTATACCTTTTTAGGGGTGTAAACTTAAACTATGATGTCTACAACCTTTTTTAAATTTATTTTAATGTCGATTTCAAAACCATTTTTTAAAATTATGTATAATTTCCTTTTTAATTTTATCTGTTATAGTTTCTTTGATTTACTAGTCAGGCCTGGCTGCAAAGTCCTATATTATATATATATATATATATATATATATATATATATATATATATATATATATATATATATATATATTATATTTTATTTTATTAGTATTCGTAGTCGGTGTATGCCAGATATATATTACGACTGTTTATATTGTTAGGACTGTCGTTCTCATCTTTGTTGCTATATTCACGCTGTTTCGACCGTTGTGCGCTTCATCCTTCTTTAGGTGATCGAAATTTTTTTGTCCACCGGGGTAGATTGTTCTAGTTCTACGGGCCATGTCTCTTCCAGGTATCTCAGTATCAGTTATTCCACTTTTAATTCCTCCAAGTTTTTGTCCGCCGCTGCTGTAAATCACGCTTTTATCTACTGGTCCATGCGTACATGAGCACACTAGTGTGAATAATTATAATAGGTCTTCTCAGAAATATAGAGAAATATATTATGACTAATTTCTGCCATATAATTGTAGCCCATGTTTATATCAAACGTCGCTGCCATTCTCTTATTTGACCAGGCACGATGTTTTCGAGTAGGGCTGATTGTCGATCGTGTTTTATATAATTGTTGTGATTTCTTTGTATTCATTTCAGGGGAAAAACATTATATCGGAATTTGTTCTTGCCAAGACTACAAACTTTTATAAGTTTCTTATGGTTAGGGAGCAACAGTCTTTTTCGAATCTTACGGGACTGATATAAATAAAATTGAAAAAATTCTGATTTCAATTTTCACAGAATGTTATAAACTGTTTTATGTGAGATGTGGAAAACTGAGTGAAAAGTTTGTTGTTCAGCGATATATTTATGTATCAGTGATTCTAATGGTCCTCTTGCCTAATTCAGTGTTTCAGAGTTAAATATGCAAACAATTTAAAGCTATTTTTACCCTGTCTAGCAATTCTATGTAGAAATCCCAATTGCGTTTAGAACATGTAAACTATTGCTAAAATGTTTGCTTTGATAAGGTCATTTTTAAACAACCCATATTCGTTTCAACTCAAACAAATGAAGCCTGGCATCTAAAATATTGATCTCCGAACGAATGTCAAATTCCTGCTTTCTGATTACTCTTTGTTTCATATATATTTGAATATTTTCAGTGTTTTCTTTTGTCCCCTAACATTTCAGCAGACATATTCTTCAGGCTTCTCCGAGGTCATGTTGAATTCTGTAACAGGAAATCATTTAATATTGTTTATATTCTAGTCTTCAGTTTCAATTTTCAGCTGGAACTTCTAGAAGAATAACATGATTTGTCGTTAAGATATGAAATAGGGAAGTAAAATATTGATGTGGGGCCAAAGTTGGGACCACAGAAGTAAAACACGGAACACGGATTACATTTAAGAAATATATAACAACAGGTTACAGAGATAGTGGAAGCGGAGCTTACTATATGTTAGTGTCCAATACTGGTAGTCGTACGCGACTCTCATTTTCTCTCTGTCTCTCTCTGTGTCTCTGTCTCTCTCCCTGACTCTCTGTGTCGAGTGTTGTGTCGCATACTTAATATAGACCTGGAAGAGTCTATTGTGTATGTAGTTCCGGTCTCACAATAAATATACAGAAAGAACTGTAAAGACTGCACAAAACCTAGACCTTAGTAAAAGGTAACAGTGTATCTACCGATTTCTTGTCTCAAAATACAAATTGAGGACAATAATCCGGATATATATATAGTGTAAATAATAATAACTGCTCATACCAGAAATTCACACAGAAAATTTTCTCTCATTGTTCTAAAATAGAAAAAAAATCATTTCATCGGTAAACTTACAGTAACAATATTCATTACTTGCAGAGAAAAAAGCTGCAAAAGGTTTCTATATCCATTATTAGTGATGTAAGATACCAATGCTTATATCGGAATATATATATATATACTATAACTGGATTAGTGGATTAAATTTAGTGAGATAGTGGTTGTGAGTTCAATCCCTGTACTTAAAACGAGCAAGCAATAACCAAGCATTACTATAAATAAGAAGACGAGATATCCCGAGACATGGGCAGTGGAACGAGAAGATTCTGACCCTCGTTGATTAAATAAAGGCTTTATTCCATTTTAAATATCCTCTTCATCTGTAAAGAGATTGTCCAGTATTCAGTTCTAGATTGGAGGATAGAATTTTTAGATTTATCTATTAGTTGTAGGTTACCCAGAAATGAAGATCAGAGGAAGGCCGAAACTTTATGATAACAACAACAAAGATGTGGACAATAATCCAAATATAAATGGTGTAAATAATAACTACTCATTCCAGAAATCCAGACAGGAAATGTTAAGATTCTAATCTGAATAAATTATAGAATAAAAGGCTGATTATATCAGAATATTTAAAGCGATCAATTTATTCCTCTTGCACTCTCATATTAATACTTGAAGAATGAAGACTACTAGATGATGAAATTGTCCTAATATTTTCGCTATTGCAGACCTCATATTCTTCAGACAGATTGCTATATCCGGTAGGTTTAATAGAAATTTAAACTGAATATCTTTTACCTTACCTTGGCTGCTGTGTATTGCCATTGACTTCAGATAGTAACACTTATAGGGATCTTTGTTGTCTCTCCTTAAAATGAATCTTAATGAAAACATAATAAAAAGAATTACAACTAAAGCAATAATCTAAGAACCACCTACCCACCAACTTTACTATTCTATAATATTCGGGATATCCGTTCCAACTACTGGAGCGTATTTTCTTTTCTTTCGAGACTTTCTCCAGGTATCTTTGTCCTTTAAGAAACCAACCTACATTCTTCCATTGCTATCAATGAATTCTTTGTTCAAGGCTATGTCCTCTTCTGCCGAAGAGATTCCAGCATTCATATGCATGGCCTTGACGTCTATACCTGGGATAATCTTCCAACGGCCAGGGAAATGTCACTCAAGACCCATGACTACTCTTTCATGGGGTTCCGTCTTTCGTCACTAAACCCTGGTAGCTATCGCTTTTATCGTTCCACTTCCTCTAAGAACCGCAGTATATTAGACATAATACCTAACAGCATAGAAAAGTCAATTTCTCTACATCCATCTGCGAAAATCATTGCCTTCGGTGACTTTAAAACTCACCACGATAGGCTGGAACATTCTAAAGATACTGATGTTGCCGTTATTCAGACGTTACATGTTCCCATTGCCCAATTCCTTACTAAAAAAGTGAACTTCCTTACTTGTTTCTCTAGCAAAACCGAGAAACGCGTATCTCTACATGATTTTTATCTTACGTCTTCTCGCTCTTGCCGAGCTTCACAACACTGCTCTCTTGGTAACTTGGACAACTCTGTGGTATCTATTGATATTTCCTTCCAGTCATCCAGGAACGCCCTATCCATAAGACTTCTTTCCGTTACCAGCATGCTGATTTGGACTCAATCCGTGATTTTCCTCGTGATGCCTTTTGGACTGTACATCTTTAACGTCCCAATTGAAAATTGAGGCACTGAGGTTCCTTTCTGCGTCAGAGATAGCATGGACGCTTCCATCCATTACCGGACATAACAGGTAAAACCACCACCCTCTCCAAGGTTCAACCAGCAACGTCGGCCGCTATAGCACATAGGAATAACTATTTTCGTCTATAGCAGCGTGGCGACTCTCATCGAACAAGCGGCTATTTGTTACTGTTCGTAATAAATGTAAGCGAGTCCTCAAAGTAGCTAAGCCCCTTCTTGTCCAGAGAATGAAGTACTGCATAATCTCCACAACTTTGGCTCTCATAATTACTGGTGGCGCTGTAACAGGGTATTAAATATGTGCAACGTCTCTATTCCTCTCCTCATCAATCGACATGAGGTGTTATCCTCCTCTGCAGATAAAGATGAATGCCCGTAAATTCTCCTCAAACTCTAAGTTTAACTCATTTGGAATATCCTTGCCTAACTTCCCACTTAAAACTGAATCTTTTGTTAAGTGATATGCATATAAGCTCTACCTTGGTTTCTGCTATCGTCTCTAATCTTGATTATCACAAAGGACATGTACCCGATGGTATCTCTGTAATAGAAGTGTGCTCCCGAACTGGCCCCTGTTCTCTCAGTATAATCAATGCTTCGTTTCCTCCTGCTTTCCCGCCTGAGAGAATTCATCATCTGTTGTTTCAGTTTTTAAGAACTCTGGTGAACCGTTCGACCCTTCTACTTATTGCTGGCAAACTCCTATAGGTTCTAATCAATCCAGAATTGATTCCTCATCTCTCATTGTAGGAGCTTTTCTCTGACAAACTATACGACTTTCGTTTCTCCAACCCAACTACAGATGTACTGATAATTGCGGAAAGAGTCTATCAAGCTATAGCTACAAACGCTGAAGCCCGGGCTGTAGCTTTGGAGATTTCGAAAGTCTTTGACAGGGTTTGGCATACAGGACTTCTCCACAAGCTGAAAATTTTACGGTGTCTCCGGAAACATTTTTGAACTGATCCAGTCTTTCCTAGCGAAATGTAAGTTATCCTGAACGGTCACGCGTCTACATCCTTTACAAAAATGGATGTCCCCCAGAGATCCATACTTGATCCTATAATTTTCATTAATGAACTTCCCGATGACTTCAGCTCTCGTCTCAGCATCTACGCTGACGACACAAGCATTTACTCCAGCTACGATAAAAAGGGTGATCTGTCTGATAAGATCAAAATGGAAGCTGATGTCCAAAGCTAACTCCAGCCCGTCGTTAACTGGAGCAAAAGAGATTTTGTTAATTTTAACGCCTCCAAATCTAAACTTTCTTCCATTAATCATCTTAGAAACACCTCTCGCCCTTCTATCGGCAAGGCTAATGCTAAACTCCAAGAAAGTGACTCGTTGCCACTTTTCGGTCTATCGTTCTCAGCTGACATGAAGTGGAAAGACTTTATTGAATCCATTGCTATGTCTGCAACCAAAAAAGCAGTGCGAGACTATTTTTTCTCTCCAGAATCTTTGTTATAAATCTATATCTATCATTTGTCTAGGCTTAGAATATTGCTGCCATGTATGGTCCAGTGCCCTTGTTATTTACTTTGAACTTATTGATAAGACACAAAGAAGAATCAGCAATATAATTTGTCCTGATCTGGCGGCTTGACTTCATTCACTTACCCATCACCATAAGGTGGCCTCTTTGTGCTTTTCTATAAATACTTTCATGGTAATAGGTCGGATGAGCTTCTTCGCTGTGGTACCTAGACTATGAATTTTAGTGCAATACTAGACTGGCATTGATATCTCACCATTTTACAGTTGAGCTGGCTAAATATAGCCGTAATTGCTATGCTAATAATTTGTTTTTTCGGGCTTTTCTCTTGTGGAACTCTCTTCCGGTTCCATGCTTTCCAGCTATCATTAATCTGCATAAACTTAAATACAATGTCAATCGCTATTTACTGTCCTCCTGATTACTCTTTTCTCTTTCTACTCATTGTTAATGTCTCTCAGTGGCTTTACTGCCTTGCATGGAGTGATACCGATTAAAAAAATGTACACGTTTTCCTTTGATTAAATTTCTTAGCAATGTTTTGCACAATTCACAAGCCACATCGACCAAAAGACATTCTTTTAGATTTAAAAAGTGATGTTTGAAACAAAAAAGAGGAATTTCTCATTTGCGTAACTTGTGTACTTTATAAAATGCTTAATTTCAGACTTTTGATGAAAGAAATATTAAGAATTAAATAATGATAAAAAAATAATACATTAAGCAAGTTTCCGTTTTTCATGAGGGTAATAAATTTATTCGACATTCTCTTATAATCGATATTCTGTGTTTGTTCAGTTGGTTGAGTAAAATTCACATTCGAGGATTTTTTTTTTTTACATAAACCAAAATCAGGACGTTGTATGGAATTGTTTTATAACAAAAGAAAATACATGTATTCGTAAAGCTACAAATGTAAAATTAAACAAATAAATCCAAAACACAAATTAAAATCATCTTTACGCTTTTTAAAGCAAAAAGCGTAAAGATGATTTTAAAAACGAAACATATTAAAAACGGAACTGACCTAAAATTGTTATTTTATATATCACGCTTAGATATTAGATCTCGCGATCACTATATTAGGTGTATTTACATTAGATGTATTTATATTAGATGTATTTATATTAGGTGTATTTGTATTAGGTGTATTTATATTAGATGTATTCATATTAGGTGTATTTATATTAGGTGTATTTATATTAGGTGTATTTATATATAGATATCTTCTCTAGAACACTCTACTATATTTGAAATTCTTTCACTGTGCAATAAATGTAAAAAAGGAAAAATTCACAAGATTTAATCTAATATTAAATTGTTTTGATGAAACATTCTCAATTGTCACCTTATTTCTCTTGATTAATTACACCAAGTAGTAATAGCATTTTCTTGTTTGCTTATACTGTTTGATATTTTGAGATGATGCATTGCCAACTACTATAATATAAATTCATATATAGTATTTCGTTCACCTTGTTTCTCTTTTTTGCATAAGAGAAGTAGTAATAGCTTTATACTCTCTGATACTTTGTTCTGAAGCATTGTCAAATATTATAAATAATTGTCTGGCATTTTGTCATCTTATTTCTCTCGCATGTTTTAAACAGTGATTAAGCGATCGAAAACAATAAGATTCTCGAGGATGAGAAGAGCGTTTTCAACTCTTGTAGCCGTATAATCCCCCACCATCCACGGCGCTTACAAACAAGCGCTGAATGATAATCAGGGATTTGCGATACAAATTTAATGAAATACAACAAAATAAATGAAAGTGTCATCAATGGTCTATCAAATTTTATTATGCTAAAACCAAACCCTCTAAATACATTTTTTTATTCAGACGGATATTTAATTTAAAAATATCACTTTTAGATAATAGATACCTTATTTAACATTAAGAAATCATCGACTGTTTTAGAAAATATAATTACAACGGTTTACTCTATATCTATTTGCTTGTGCGTGGCGTTTGTCTTCCTTCACGACTGAGACTCACATTTGGTCTAGATTTTATGGGCCTTGTTTCAATGGGGTAAATAAAGCATCTTTGTTATTTCTTCATATTTTTCCCTTTTTTTAAAAAAAAAAAAGAGACAAAAACCTTTGATATTCTGAGCAAACTGTGTTGTTTCTGTCCTCAGTTAGCGGTAAATAAGACAAAAAATACACTGGCTACACGAAGCAAGGGATAGGGGTATTTAAGCTAGTCTTTGCCGCTCGGCCGAAATGGATCTGAAGGCGAGGCATATATTACCGAATAAAACCGTTGATTCGTCGCTGATCTAAAAGCCCGAATATATTTGATGTTGTGATTTATAACTCCATGCACACACTATCTCACAGAGAAAAACAAACAATATGAATATAAATAAATAGTAATCATACCACTCAGCTCTGCTACAGCTTTTCTCAGTATACAGCCATAGAGAAGCACACGTACACATATAATTGGAAGTAGGAGTTAAATTACACACACACACACACACACATATATATATATATATATATATATATATATATGATTTGAGATTTATATGGATATATACAAATGTATGTATATAAAGGGTGCGATCGATAAACTGTCGTGTAAATTACGCAAAAATCATTTTAACAGCTATATTTACCAAAATTACACAAAAATATCTTGAAATACTAAAGATTAAATCTATTTAATAAAATCGCCATTGGCTTCAACCACGGCCTCCAGATGACATCTTAATCTCCTGCAAAATTCTTCTGGACAGTCTTCTTGTTTAAGTTGGCGAATGCTGCCATAATTATCGCCTTCAGTTTTGTTACAAGGAATTTTGTTGGTCACTCGTTCAAATGCGCTCCACACATAATAATCAAGGGGGTTGCAGTCTGGGTAATTAGATGTCCAATTTTAAGTAGTGATGTGGTCGCAGAAATTGTCTGGCAGCACTGATTGGGTTCTCCTGCTTGTGTGGCATGGTACGGAGTATTGTTGCAACAGTCCTCTTCCAGGAGCCAACCCTATAACAACATCAAAAACAAACAACGCGCATACGCATCATTTAAAATATAACATAATGACAATTTATACATCGCACACTGCATATATATATATATATATATATATATATATATATATATATATATATATATATATATATATATGCGTGTGTGTGTGTGATAGAGAGGTAGACTGAGAGAGAAGAAAATTAGTCTGGTCATCTATCCACTTATTTGTAAAGCAGGAGTGAATTCCTCTTTTGTTTACTTCTCGTTTGCCGCACTCAGGAGTACACTGGAGCTATATATATATATATATATATATATATATATATATATATATATATATATATATATATATATATATACCGGCTGCAACTGCAAAACTGTCCAAATCGTGTAACATCATATTATAACTCTCCATCATACAAAATGTCTAATATCTAAAAATACCACTAACCTAATTGAGTTTCTTTTCCCATGTATTCAAATAAGACGTTTAGCCATATTGACACCATTTTTCGTGAGAATCCTTGAAAAAAAACTGTTTGAATTATTCAGCTACAAAGAGAACAGGTTAAAATAATTTTGTGTCAGCCCCAACTGTACAATGATGAGAGGAAAAAGATCGTTAATTTCTTCAGTTATGGTTACCAACATTCATACACTGGCTTCCACCTTCAAAGTCCATTCAAGATCCATCAAAAGAACGGTGAATAATTTTCAAAAAGAAGAAATAGTAGAGAGGTCACCAATGCAAGAAGGATCATCATTTCATCTTAAAGCAAAAGTGATTCTCATTATTCAAAGTAGAGGACAATAGTATTACCAAAATAAAAGATATTTTAAATCGTTTCTAGGAAACAAACGTTCAGAGCTTAATCTAATAATTGGACAATTTTTGCTGTTACAGAATATGAACAATTTTCTTGTTAAACCTATTATCAAATATTATCAAATCCGTAAGAATCTTATCTGTCAAAGTAATTTTATTACTGAATTCTTCGATGATGTGCTAATTTTTTTCTTATATATATATATATATATATATATATATATATATATATATATATAATAGTTAAAAATACATATGCAATAATTCAACTTCAAAAACGTTTCCAAAATAATTCTGTCCTTAAATTCACATATGAACTCAATACTAATAATAAAATCCCCTTCCTTGACATATTGGTAAACACAAATAATAACAAATTTACTATTTCGCCATACAAAAAACCTACAAGCATAAATTCATGTACACTTAACTACAAGAGCGAATGCCCATATTACTACAAAATAGCAATTATAAAGAATCTAATATATCGTGGAGAAACTAATTCATCCCCAAAACAGATTTTTTACAGTGAACTAAAAACAGACTCTTATTAATAATAGCTTTCCAAACTATATAGTTGATGAACAAATGAGATGCTTTCTTAGAAATTTCAGTACTAAGCAAATTGTACATAATACTGCTTCTACTGATCTCAAACATATTAATCTTCTATATCGTAATCAAATGCATACTAATTATAAACAAGATGAAAATATACTAAAAAAATTAGTAAATTCTAATATATCAACTACAGATCCTAGCAAAAAAATTAAATTAATCATATACTACACTAAATCTTGTATATCCAACTTAATGCTTCGCAATGATTCTTCTCCCCCGGTTAGCGACTTGCAAAAAACCAACATAGTTTATAAGTTCAAGTGCCCTTTGGGAGAGTGTATCTCCAACGAATTAAATAATATTTATGTTGGTCACACAACAAACTCGCTTTCCCAACGCTTGACACTACATTTGAATGAAAACTCTAACATTTTTAGGCATTTAAAACAACACGCCTGCCCGCACACACAATTCCGTAAAATACTTGTCGAAAACAATTATACTTCGACATGAAAACAATAGACAAAAACTAAAAACCTTGAAGCATTATACATCAAACTGTTGAAACCCAACCTAAACAAAATCAATTATGGCATTTCTACAAATATACTTAAATGTCTATAATTGGTAACAGAAGCCATTGGTTTATACCAACGCCTTACCATACTTTATACTTCTCAATTCACTCTCGTGTGGTCATGTGTGACGTCTTGAGATGCGGTGCGATTTTCGCTTCTAGCGTCTTTATGCATGTGTTTATCGTTGCTTAGAAATCATCTATGTAAACAATGACAGACTATCATCACTTGTCCGTATATCGTTTAATATGTTGTAATTGACATCTTTGATAATGGCTTATGTAAGCCGAAAGCTTAGATTGTATTAAAAAAAAATGGATCAATATTGTCAATTTCTTTCTTCGTTCAACGATAATGTTATTAAACTTATCAGATGTTACGAAAAGATTTTACATAAAATAAATAGACAACACTTATCTATAATATTTAATGAAACGCGTATCAATATATATATATATATATATATATATATATATATATGAGTGTGTGTGTGTCCATCTATCTGTATTTGCATCTCTGTGTGTGTGTCTTGTGTTGAGCACCTATTTGTTTCATTTTCATATGCTATTCTTTTAGTTCAGTATTTGTAGATGATGTAGACTGGTAGTTTGTATATAAGTTGAGGTAAATCGTAGTTCTAATAGCTGTTTAAAAACTGGGAGGTCTTAACTGATTTGGACACCCGCCGAGATATGATTTGCTTTCACCCCAGTTTGGACTTGTGCAAGAATAATCAAGTCCAGTCAATGCCTCTGGGCAATGGCTCGTTGCTATAAACCAATTAGCTAAATTTATGATTATTACATCATTGTATATTACATTAATGAACGAGCATGTATAAGTGGTGTAATTGTTAGCGGCTCGTGAAGTGAAATCGATCTGCCGAGTTCGAATTCGAGCATAATTTGTTACGTTCACTCCCACTAAAGAAGCTATCAATCCATCTTTGTATGTATTACTCTCGGAGCATGTACTATTCAGCCATTGAAAAATTAGCCTAATTCCAGTTACATTGAATATATATATATATATATATATATATATACACACACGTTTCATTAAATAATATAGACAAGCGTTGTCTATTTATTTTCTGTGAATTTTTATGAAAAAAATTTACATAAAATAAATAGACAACGCTTGTATATATTATTTAATGAAACGTGTATATACACACACACACACATATATAATATATATATATATATGTATATATACACGTTTCTTGTCTATATTATTTAATGAAACGTGTATATATACATATATATATATATATATATATATACACGTTTCATTATATAATATAGACAAGAAACGTGTATATATACATATATATATATATATATATACATACATATATATATATATATATATATATATATATATATATATATACACACGTCTCATTAAATAATATAGACAAGCGTTGTCTATTTATTTAATGTAATTTTTTTTCATAAAGTCTAAGTTTAATCATGTCTATATTATTTAATGAAACGTGTATGAATGAAAAGATGCTGCCTAAATACACACACAATATATATATATATATGTGTGTGTGTCTATTTATGTATGTATGTATATGTGTGTATGTGTGTCTGTGTGTGTGTCCGAATGTAATGAGAACGAAAATAATATATAAATTCTAACGTTCACAGCATTATTTCAAAAGCAGGCTCAATACCGAGAATAGAACAATAATATTTTTTCCTATAGACGAAAAAACAATTTATTCACTTCAAAGATGCAACCATTTTTTCAGTGTATGTATTTGCACCTCGACTAGTGAGAAGCAAAACGGTTATCGATAATGATAACCATTTTTGTTTCTCACCAGTCGAGGTGCAACTAAATGCAACGAAACAAGGTTGCATATTTGTAGTGAGTAAATTGTTTTTGTCCATATGAAAAATTATTATTAATATTATTAATATTATATATATATATATATATATATATATATATATCAGACATTCAACTTTCCAAAGAATACGAATGTCAGCTATGACCCATTTGTCTGGAAAATAACTGAAATAGCCGAACGTATTCGAACATAACATCACACCAGCGTAAACATTTCGATGCCAATATTCAACAACTTATTCGAAAAAATAAAAGTAAACAGACAGACCTTATGGAGTTTTTTTTAAATAGAACTTGCTTATATATATATATATATATATATATATATATATATATATATATATATATATATATATATATATATATATAATGGCATAAAAAGAAATCATATGGATTACACCCTTGGATAAATAATGAACTATTCCGGTAATGTTCCTAATTTATGTCTTCCAGAAGATGAAATTTAACTACATGTGGTCAGTTTTCTGGAGTCAAATTATTATGCGAGTATTTTTTTTCTTTTTTATTTCAGAACATTTAGTGATACAGGCATATATTATGAACAAAACCGTTTTTCCATATATGGATACAATTTTCAATGCATCACGAAAACACTGCATGTTTAGCAGACTACCAGTTACTAATGAAGAGAGCTAAAGGGCCCTATTAAATGTCACTATTGTATAAGACTCCAATATGCGATATGTTTTTTTTTTAATTATACTACGCTAGTTTATTTTCCTTTTTCGTGAATGACCTACATGTGGTTTGATCATGGTACACCATAAAGTCTTATAATTTCTAAGTATTAACAAAATATGTCTTTTTTATTATCTCTTCCAATCAGTGATATAAGATACATCAAGAGCCAAAAGTTTTTGATTGAAAGATATGGTTGAATTGAGTCATTGTTTTTTGTTTTCTGATTGTGTTTATGAAAACAAACTGGACTTTGTGAATCGGTATTCCATTATGAGGGAGAGGAAAAATTTCCCGCTGTCACTTATTCTTTATACGAGGGTGGGCTGAGAAGTTCTGAGGATAAGAATTAATGAATGGTGCTATGTACGGAAAGTCTTGCACGCATTAATTTTAACTCTTCTTATTAATAACTTCTTTGTTTCTTTCCCGATAAACAAATATTTGACTGTTCAAAGAATACTTTAAAAATGATTAGTAGAGACTTCTCTTGAAAATTGACGAAGTTTGACTTCGTTGTGTCTAGTATTTGCAGAAAAGGCCCTCAGGGACTTTCAGGCTGACATAGTTGCTACATTACTATATTACACTCCAGAGTTATCAAGAGTGCAAAAGAGCAGCAGAATTTCGGAGGCGAGAAGAAAGATTAACTAATGTCTGAACGTCCGTCAACTGCCACTACTGAGGAAAACATTGATCGTGTACACCAGAGTGTAATGGATGACAGGCGATTGACTATAAATTTTATAAGCAATGCTATTAGCATATGCCGTGAGAGAGTTGGGAATATTCTGCACAATGAATTTGGCAAGACAAAGGTTTCTGCTCGGTGGATATCTCATCTTCTGAAACCTAATCAGAAGTGAATCAGGCTGATCCGATGACAGGAAAATCTAAGATTATTTGAAACAGATCGAGCTTGTTTCTTTTCCTAACCCAGTAATTTTGTTGGGTTCATCACTTTGAGGCAAAGACAAAAAGGTTTTGGCATTCAAAAGACATTGTGTTTATTGATTATCATCAAAAGGGCCACGTCATCAATGGAGAGTAATATGCTAACCTACTCAGGCAGTTACGAAAAACTAGCAAAACCAAACATCCAGAAAAACTGACGAAAGGAGTCTTGTTACAACAGGACTGTGATCCAGAGGAAACATGCTTCGTATCAATAGCTGTTGTGCCTGACTGTGGCTTTGAATTGGTTGATCATCCTCCCTATTTTCCTGATTTGGCCCTGAATGTCATTTGTTTCCCAACAAGAAAAATATTAAGCTGGGAACCGTTATCGCAGTGATGATGACGTCATGTCTGCTGATGATGATTATTTTGTAACGAACATGATCAAAGCTTCTTCATCTATGGGAACCGGACAGGGATTATTGGAAAATAAACGTCATTTGGACATATTATCTTATCAACCTATGAAATTTTCAGCCGACACACGTAAAAATGTGTCGCAGAGAAAAACTTCAAAGAATAAAGAAAGAAGAAACAGGAAAAACAATGTCGAGAATATAATTAAAGCTAATCAAAGTACGTGAAACACTGATCATAGTCAAAAACAAAAGAGAGAAAAGTAAACTTAAATAGATATTTTTTCCTATTAGTATATGTTTATAGACATTTGAGCAAGGTGTTTGATTAGACATGCCTTTTTTTATACAGTGTAATCGAAGGTCATAATAAAACATTATGCCTTTTACTATGGATCGAACTTGTGTTCACCTTATTGAGAAAAACAATACAAGGAGATAAGCAGTATTATTTGAACAGAAATTGTCAGATGTCTGTCTATGTCCACTCCTTTCAACACGCTTCAAGTTTCTGCACATTTTGCTCTCGATTATTCTGCCATTATTCCATGACAAAAATAATGGATTATGCTTGACATATTAGCTCTTTAAAATAGGCGCTCTATTCTTTTTCTTTCCTTTTATCTATTTTTCTGTGGAGGATGCTGTAGCGAAATCATGAATGATGTTAGTTACCGATCGATACTCACAACAAACAGACATCTGCTGACTAAGTTGTTTTTCTCATTATTGCACATAGTTTGATAAATAATCGGAAATACACTTAGTACTAAAAGGTTTCATCACATCTTCGGCATCGTCTTCAGAATCTTCAAAAATTTGAATGAATTAAATGGGAATAACCCAAGAATTGATTATTTAATGCGTGTTTTCGTTACATTTGAATTTTTTACATGAAACGAAAAAAAATTAAATCGGTAACGTTTAGTTAGATTCTTTAATTACATCGATGCAATTCAGTATTTTCTGAATAAGGTTTTGAGTATTTCTATAAATTCATAGCTTCATAATTCTACCATTAAATCAACTTTCCCGGATTTCTTTGACATATACCATATTTTTTAATCATTTCATTCTAGCAAGGCGATAAAGTCACTAACACGCATGGTAGTGGAAGTGGAAGAAAAAGAGAAAATTTTACTCAGGAGAAAAGACAATGAAAGAACAGGTTTCAGGATGACGTAACATGGCGATTGAGGTTTTATTTAAGTTTTTAAAGATTGTAGGTGGCAGGGAAGCAAGAAATCAATAGAGAGTTCCACAGGTGATAAGTGCGGGAAACGAAATTATTAGAATATTACTTATGGTTATGCTGAGCTATGTCATCGGTGAAAAGATGGCGCTTAGTAGAAAATATAGTAGTAGAAATAAATTCAAGTATCTTCATCCTTTGTTATTAGCAGTATATAATATATTAGTTTATGAGCTAAAATGTAGATGTCTATTAAGGAACTTAGTAGTTTAGTATCATACGCAGACATCTGAGGCTATTAAGTTTATGCTGTTCCTGCACAGCCTTTTTAACGAGAAAATCTGCATACCATGAAAATCAACATTCGAAACCTTAGATTCTACATGGGCACGAATATTGACTTAAGACATTAACTGGAGTTGAAAAAGGCTTCTGCTATTTAAAAAAAATAATTTGTTTGTATAATGTTGTATAGATGCTCATTAGGCTATTCTTATTTATATTAAGGTATTATAGATACATCTGCCGATTAAGTTGTTTTTTCCTTCTGATTATTGCACATAGGTTGATCATCATACGTAATCAGAAATGCACAAGTACAAAAAAAAGTTTTATCATATCTTTGGCATCGTCTTCAGAATCTTTAAATTTGAATGAATTAAACATGAATAACCCAAGAAATTATTATTAAATGTGTGTGTTACAGTTTAGTATAAAGGGGTTACCTACAAAATTCAAATTGTAGCAGATTCACACGTTTTAGATATTATTCTTTGAACAGTCGCACACGGCCCAGAATTTAATGCGGCTGTATTTATATCTTCATCCAATACTGAAGAAAACGTTAGTAAGTATTTTTTTCTTTTCTTTTTTTTCTTTTCTTTTTTTTTCTTTTCTTTTTTTTTTTTTTTGATTTCCCCGTATCCAATTTTATTTATGTTCATTGGGGTAGAGTCATATATGGGAGATATTGCCATAGAAGTAGTTACCCAGTGTCCAGGCGATTTTATTTGATTTATGAATTTTGCTAAGAAATGTAACATCTGTTCCGCGTGTCTCTTTGAAGATGGAAATATTTTGAGTATTTATTCTTTAGAATATTGGCTAACGTCTTCCTGAATCGAATTCTTCAATGTTCGGCAAAAGGTGACACCATTCCATAATAAAATTCTTGTATATCCAGGGATTTACATTTTCACTGCATTGCTTTCAGCTTACTGCGAAGTTATTTTTTTTTCTCGGTGTTCGATCTGTTTTTGCGTTGCTAAAAACAAGAAGACCAGCAACTGATACAATGGCAAAGCAAATTGTCCAAATCGGCTATCTATAATGGCAATTTACTTGTGACCCACACTCGTGCTTGCTCTCACATACAGAAGAATGCCCAAAGCCGAACTCACCCACAGATAAAAAAGCTGAAATACATGGGAAAAATAATAGAAACTTAAATCCTATATCAAACATATTTTCGCATTTATTTCCTTTATTGATATTCATGTATCTGCTGGATTATTTTTCTCCAAGCTTACGTATAGAGCTTGAATAATTCTATTTACTATACTTGTCTTTGTGTATACGCTCGTTCGCTGTTTCAGATATTGATGCACGTGATCCTATCTCCCGCTTTTTTTCCCCGACATTTTTTAGATGGTTTTTGTTGGTTATTTTTTTTTCTCTTTGAGCATTATTTTTTGTTCGACTTTTTTATTTATTTATGTGTTGTTCTGTTTTTGTTTTTGTTTTTTTTTTCTGCTTGTATTCATTTGCATTTTTGTTTCGCTCTTCGTTTGTTCTCTAGAATTAGAAACATTTATTTAACTTAAAAAAAATACTCATTTTGCAGTCATATCTCTCATCCCTCTCTCTCTCTCTCTCTTTCATTATCTCTCTCACTCTTTCTTTGAATCTTTCCCATTCCTCTCCCTCTCTGAATATGTTTTAATCTCTTTTTCTTTTTGTTTTACTCACGTGATCTTTTCACTCCTTCCTGACATCGGCTGTTCTCTTCCATTTTATTCTCCTTTGAATCTAAGCATCCAAATGTTGAAAAAAAAAAACTGACAAATGTCGACAATCAGTATTGTATTTATAAATTGAGGAAAACGTGGGTTAGATTCAAAAGAAACAATAAGATACAAAATAAATCAAATTAAACAAATATATAATTCAGTTAGATTCAAGATATGCTATGGCAGCAGCTTTAATATCTGATGGCAACTGATTCAAATTTGTATATTAACACTCTGCCGCTTCTGGTGAGAATGGAGCTACAATCGCACCACGTTAGATTGTTACTTCGAATCAAGAATTGGTCTTCTGCTAGTCTGATTGCCAACCACAGCGAGTTATCCCAATATGACTTAGTATTAACCTCTGAAAAGATAAATGATGGCTTCATAATTTTCCAATGGTGTTTGTGCAAAAGCGAATGCAAATAGCTTGTTGAAATTTGAATTCAACGCACAAATCATACATTTCCTTTCCAATAACTGGTCATATTCACATATAAGAATAAAATTATTACTTATTTTTATAATTTATATCCAGCCAATACAATTTTACACATACAATAATAAAATTAGACGCGTACCCATATATATAACGCGTTTCGCCTTTTAGGACTTCATCAGGAAAAAAATGCATCACTCTAAAATGTTGCCACTTTGCTTTTATATTGCCTAACATTGTTCTGATATATACGAGTCTAAATCAAAATTATTGTTCCTCCTTTGTGCACACAGCGTGCGAAGCGGCCATGTTTACACTGTAACAGCAGCAAGAAAATTGGCGCCATCAAGCCCAAACTTCGATCATGTGACCACAATAGAAACTCCTATAAGCACGCATGAGCAGAAAGCAATATGACAAAACTAAAGATATGTTATAGCGAAAGTGCGGATAATTTCTGATTTACCCTAATAAAAATATCTTATTTACATTAATTATATTTAGACTATTATCCTCATCTTTGTTGCTTTTATTTTTTTTAGACTATTATTCTCATCTTGTTTTTCTCATAGTGTCCCCAGGACCTTCTCGGGACAATGGTCTAGAAGTTAAAAGTGTTTATATGTTAAATTGGTGACACAGTGTTTGTGAGTTCAACCCCTGAAATTAAAAAAAAAGGGTTTAATTCGGAATTCCATGTAGGTTACGCAAATCGAAATTTACCTGAGTAAGTCCGGACAACTGATAAAACGCTGTGATCAAAATTTTCTGCCAAATAGCATCTTGCAAATAACAAACATTGTATATCAATTTAAATGTCCTTTAGGAGATTGTGTCTTTGAAAAAATGTAAATACGGATGCTGGCTTTATTACGACGATGCTAACAAAAAGAATTATATTTCATTTGGTTGAACAGAGCTGAATACGTCAGCCCTTAAAGGAACACTTATGCCCACACGCACTGATCCTACGGATATTAGTTGAAAATACATCTATATTACATAAAAACAATAACAAGAAAAAACTAAACATCCTTGAAAGCCTTTATATAAGAGAGTTAAAACCACAAATAAATAAAATCAACTGTGTATAACAACAAAATCCTTATTAATTCGCGAACTTGAAAGGATCACAACGAAAAATAATCGGCATGATATGGATAAATTATTTAACCAAACCTTTTTGTATATATATATATATATATATATATATATATATATATATATATATATATATATATATATATATATATATATATATATATATATATATATATATATATCACTTTACCTGATTAGCATATGATTATATTCGTAAAATCAATAGGGTAGATTAGGTGTGTAACACATTCAGGTGAAGATAGGTCATTGGTATGGGCTCTGACGGATATCAAATCAGTTGGGTTTCGATCGTGGCTTTTGGCATTCTGATGTTTACTCGCAATGAGGAGCTTTGGTACAGCGAAACAGTACTGTTTGCGAATGACATATATATATATTTATATATAATATTATGAAATTCATTAAATCCGACATTTAATTTTATATATTTTCTATTTATACGATATTCTGATGGATACAAATATTTAAATCCAATCTCTGTTTATAATAAGCAGTATTTACACCATTTACCGTTCTGAATGACAGAGAATGTTTATAGAATATATGTGTCCTTCGACAGGAATCGAATCTGTATACTACACGGGACCGTCATATAGCCTGACGTGCTATACCATTTAGCTACAGAGGAAGCGTTTGTTTAGTATAATCAAATTACTGTTTTTAAACCACAAATTTTCCATGAATTTTCCCGAACGATCATATATTTTCGAAACGTATCTTAACGGAAACAAATGACATCTTATATTACAAAATGCACTAAGTCCGACAATTATTTTAGCATATTTTTTGTTTATACGTTATTTTTATAGAAATAAATATTTAAGTAAATGCTCTGTTTATAATAAACATTATTAACGACATTTATCGGCCTGAATGTCCAAGAAATTTTCATAGAAAATATGCATCCTGGTACAGGAATCGAACTTGTATCCTATACAGAACCGTCATATAGCCTGACGTGCTTTTATCGATTTAGCCACAGAGGAGCGTTTCGGGTAGCAATGTCGATTTCACTGTTTTTAAACTACAATTCTCCAGGATTTTCTCTTGTATCTGCTCGATACGTATCCAAATGTAAACAAATGACGTCACGCTTTATGAAATGGACAAAGCCCGACAATTATTTTAAGACATTTTTATGTTTATACGTTCTTTTTTATAGATACAATTATTTAAGTAAATGCTCTGTTTATAATAAACAGTATTAACAACATTTACTGGCCTGAATATCCAAGAAATTTCATAGAAATATTTATGCCGGGTTTAAAAGCAAAATTGTCCAATTGTTAGATTAAGTGTGGAATCGTTGTTTCTTAGAAATGATTAAAGTTATCTTATTGGAATTCTCCAAGTTTTTTTTATAACACTATTAGCATCTGCTTTGAATAATAAGTATGTATTTAGCTATAGGTTGAAATGATGATCTCTCTTCCTATTGTGACCTCCCGATCCAGTTTTCCTCTCTACAGTTCCCTCTTTTTAAAACTTATTCACCGTTCTCTTGATAGTTCTTTAATGGACTTTGAAGACGGAAACCAAAGTTTGAATGTTGGTGCCATTACTGAAGACCTCAATGATCTTTTTCTTCTATCTATTGTTCAGTTGGGAGGATATAGTGGGGCTGCCACAAAATAATTTTAACCTGTTCTCTTTCTAACTGAATAGGTCAAACGATTTCCCCGTGATTAGTCATTCCAGCTTATGTAACAACGTTTCCCCTAACGAGGGGTGTTTGATTGATTTGAACCTTTTAAAGCCTTTTATTTATACATTCAACAGCATCACTTGATAACATACCAGAAGTGTTGAAACAAAATTACTATTTTTGTAGTGATTTTTATAACATATTTGTGTTATAATTTTCGAATAAATAATTATATTTGCTCTACTCCATATTGAGCACTCTTTTAAGAATAGTATTTATCGGTTATTGAAATTTATTCCGTATACACCAATCCTATACTTGTGTATATATATATATATATATATATATATATATATATGTGCGTGTGTGTGTGTGTGTGTGTGTGCACGTGCGTGTGTGTGTGTGTTTTTGTGTGTGCCTCTTTGATTATGCAGATACTAACAAAATAAAACAAATCAGGAATGCTTAAATTCCTCCCTTTTTTAATCATTTCACCCCAAGCAAGGCGATAAAGCCACAAAGACACATCGTGAAAGTATATGAAAAAAGACATTATTAAAGTGAGATACCAATAAAAGAACCGTATTGAATTTGATAGAAAATGAAACTTGACATTGCACTTAAAATTATGAAGATTACATTTATTGGAAACCATGAGATCGGTAGAGATTTCCACAAGGTTGGAGTGCGAGAATAGCATCTGTTAGCATATAACTTATAATTACAAGAAACAATTCCATCAAGAAAAATATGAGACATTGTACTGCGCTTAAGTTCATAATTTCAAGATAGCATTGAGGGAAGTTCATTAGAACAATTACCATGAGAATATTTATGAGAAGATTTTGATAACAAATTATTTGAATCAAAATAGTCATAGGAGACCTACTTTTGATATCCTTTATATTCAAATTCTTGTGCGCAAATGTTAGAAATTTATGTGTTGTTATGAGAGTACATTACATTTGCTGAACTTGTTTAATGGAAACTCCATAAAACCAATGTCAAGATGTGTTAAAATATTTATAAGATCATATACTTGCAGCTTTGCAGAAATATTCCGTGGATTTATTTCTGAGAATTTCTCTTTGATTACAGGATGAAGAACATGATTTCACTGTTCTTTTATCTTTCAAGTAAAATCGCGTATTATCGATGTTGAACTTTGATATTTTTGTTGCCATCAAAATGGACAGATGATAGCTTAGTGGGGTTATCACTTCCAACAAGGAAAAAATCCCTCATTAACTACACTGACCCCAGAAACAAACCTATATATTATCCATGTTTTTTTTTTTTTTTTTTTGGTTTTGGTTTTTTTTTTGCGTCCCATTGGCCCATTTTCTTTTTTCTTTCTTTTTCGAGCTAGTTAGTTAAAATAATAAGGTCATCAACGATAATTTTCACCAGCGTCGATGGCTTCTAAATTTCGGCGAAGAGACCGAACACGCAAAAAAACCATATCTACATATATCAAATAATGTCATGTTCTTTCTACAGATTTCATTTGTACATCAAATTAAAACACAATTCTAGAATATGTAGTTAGTGACTTTCAGGGGCCTTTGACAAAAAAAATGAATATGTTTTGATAAAATCTCCCCAAAATTTTCATATGTCAATTTTATCGCAAGAATATTAGTTTTATTAGTCAGAAAAACGAGTGAAGAACTTTACATATAAAAAATCATTAATACAGTACAATCCCTGACAACCGGACTAAGAAGGCCTTCCGGATATGAGGAATTGGTTACAAAGTCCGGATATGAGAGGTTATATTTAGATTAAATTAAAAGAACTGAAATCAGGTTTAACATTTATTGTCAATATTTTATAATAGACAAAATAAGCTAATGGTGAGTGAAATATAACGGAATCAAATTTAAGGAAAATATATAAATTATGTAATGTTAATGAAAATTAAATTAAGTATGCCACGTATGCAAAACAAATAATGTAACGAGGACATTTTAATCGCTATTGCATGATGATTCTTTCTCTTCTAATGTCACCCTCAACCTTTTCCGCATTTCGTTTTGCTTTTGTTCTTGAATCATTTTTTAAAACCAAAAACACTTTTTAAATCTGCGTGCGTTATAGCAATCCTTATAGCTGAATGCTGGCTTTCTTTTCATAAAACTGATAACCTTTTCAATAGCTTTTTCCGGTCTCAACACATTCATGTTTTTTTTTTATTTCCTTGTCCATTGTGACAGTGTAAACGCTGGAAAATAGTTTCTTTGTAAAATTTCGGCATCCTATGATTGCAATGAACTTTCACTAGCGTCTAATCTGTTTAAAATTTTCACTTTTTCCGATAACTCCAAAGTTGTTCTTTTTCTCATATTCCCATCATCTTTTGCACCAATAGAAGCCATTAGGGTGAAATAAGCATAAGCAATTATCCAAAGTAAATTTCATGAAAAACAGAAATTTCAGATCAGTTACATATCATCCAAATAGTTCAAATATATACGTCAAAATCATTCCATTTGAAGCACTCCGGATATGAGGAATTCCGGATATGAAGGATTCTACTTTATTATATTAGTTTTCTTGAAACACGATAATTTGAGTAGTTAAACTACCAGATCAAATAATATTTCTTTACTTATCAAAAGTTAATTCCAGGATACCCTGGGGTAGTAACAAAGTATTATAGATTCATAAAAGTACAATATATTTTAAATTAAAACATATTTTCATTTAAATAATTTCTCATTTTAAATATAAAGGGAAAATAATGAAGGTATATGATTGTACGATTTCTGCTTGAAAGTGATTTACACAGGAGTCTGATCAAAAAAATCTAATTCATTCTTGACAAAAATACTTTTGGACAGAATCAAAATATTTGTAATTTGTCTTTTTAAAATGCTTAAATCTTTTACTTGTGCTATCTTCAACAGAACCTAGCGATAATAATAGTACTTAAGTAGTGATTGATTTGCTATTGAAAAAAATACCTTACAACTATGGGAAGCCCAATTTATTCATTTATATTTCCATTGAAGATAGCTTGGATAGATCCGAACATTTTAATTTGTACACTCATCTTAACCTAAATGAAAAAACAAAATGTTACTAGTTTGGCAGTCTAGTATCTGTAAAGATATTCGAACCCTTCTATCGACTACCACATATTGGCAAAAGAAGCAGTATTTTAAATTCTATATTGAGCAGCCATGAGTACATAACTGATTCGAAAGGCTCACATCCCTTCTGCAAGCTTTCCTCAATATATGGCGAAGGAAAGACTTGTATATAGTCTTCGAGTTTATCACGTTCATGTGCGCTCTGATGTCGCTGATCCAACTACTTTGTCACAAGACAAAATCTCCATGTTAGTCATTGTGGATAGCTGTCAGTGTAGCCTGCTTGGGATTTATTAATATTCTAATTGTTTTCTTCTCTTTCATTTTCAATGGACGCTTGCGTATATATAACAATTTCAGACAGGTGTGAATAGATTATGGTGAGACTTTTCGTTAATAAGTGTTGAGGGATTCTCCCCTTTTTACACAAATGGACTCACCCAGTAGATACATATACTACGGCTATGTGATGACCCGAGAGAGCGAGACCTCCGAGTCTAGCTGAGTCGTGATACAGTCTTTGACTGTAAGCGACGTCTGTCGAACACTCTGCGTTAGCAGAGAGGAACCTGGACGAAGCTTTGCCAAAGGGCAAGGTTTCGTCCTGGGAGGTAGACAGGGCCTGAACCCGTCTAGGCGGGTTCAAATGCTATATTTTTGGCCGAGCCTACGGGCTCGGAGATACCCACATTAAACCGGCCTAGTGCCACATTCAATCCTCGTTTGTGGATCGATAAATACCGAGCAAGATCTCCGAGTCTAGCTGAATCGTAATACAGTCTTTGACTGTAAGCGACAGCTGTCGGACTCTCTGCGTTAACAGAGAGGAACCCGGACGAACTTTTGCCGAAGGGCAAGGTTTCGTCCGGGGTGGTAGACAGGGCCTGAGCCCGTCTAAGCGGGATCAAAGGCTATATTTTTGGTCGAACCTACGGGCTCGGAGATACCAACATTAATATCAGCCTTGTGCCACATTTGGTCCTTCTGGCTGGATCGATAAATAGCGAGCAAGACCTCCGAGTCTAGCTGAGTCGTGATACAGTATTTGACTGTAAGCGACGTCTATCGAACTCTCTGTGTTGGCGGCGAGGAGCCCGGACGAGTCTTTGCAGAAGTGCAAGGTTTCATCCAGGGAGGTACACAGGGCCTGAACCCGTCTAGGCGGGTTCAAAGGCTATATTACCCACATTAAACCAGCCTTGTGCCACATTTGGTCCTTCTGGGTGGATCGATAAATAGCGAGCAAGACCGAAGAGTCGAGTCCAGAGTGACTGAGTAAAAGAGTGAGCGAGCACGTAGACTCAGTAAGAAGTCACACAGCGATATTTCAATACCAAAGACTGTATATATATTTTGCTACTAACCCGTATTCCTGGAACTACTAACCTGCTTTACCAGTTTGTATTATTAAGTTAATACATTATTTTCATAGATTCCTTCCTGGCGTTTGTTATTTATTGGTACCGGATTTCATCCCGGAATCCACAGCAATAAGAATGATAAAGAAATCAGTCGGTATTATATAAGATAATCAAAAAATTCCTTGCCTTATTTTACGTCGTGTTAGAAGAAGTGGTCACTGATACGCAAATGAGTGCTTCATATGCGGGAAAAGCGGTTGGGGTTGAAAGGACGGTCATTTTTCTTGACTAATGCAGGTGCATTTCGCACACACATCACAGCTCGAGAAGCAGCAAAGTAACATGTCGTTGTCGAAGCAGCCGCACGGAACTGTTGGATTTCTGACTTTAAGCTGGGCCTGTCCACAATCGCAAATACGTCAAGCATTTGGGGGAAAAGTTTATCCATCAAGAGCACATGACTCAGTGGATAAATCGTTGTTTGGATCCATTGACTTGACCCAAAGAGATGTCAGTTCAATATCTGCCTACTGCAGTGATGAACAGAAAATTCGAGAGTTGAGTTATAGGGAGATAACTGAGACATCCAGAAGAGGCATGGTACGTGGGACTACAACAATCTACACCAGTTGACAAAATAAAGCTTAAATCACCTGAATAAGGCTGGCTCGTACAATGGCCGAAATGTCGTGAATATATAAAGAAGATGAGGAGTCCAAACTATGTAAATAATATAAATCAGTGACAGGCTGTTTCCTGTTGTTTTCTCGGTACCGAAACGTGCCCATATTTGCTCGAGTGTTCACCAGTGACGAAAACTTGGTCCTGTATTGCACTCCTAAGCATTTGTTGTCACCACGGAACCTCTACAACCACTCAAGATCATACTCTGTATCTGATGCACTAATTGATAAGTGGTGCACTCTGAGCTGTTGCCAACTGGCCAAACCATCATGGCTGACTTATATTTGAAGTAGTTGGAACTTGAGTATGATGCACTGAAGAAGAAAGAGTCAGCATTGGTTAATCGCAAGAGTGTGCTCCTCCAAGACAATGTCAATCTATATTATCCCTGGCCACCCACCTGGGTGGCCAAGAATACTCTACAAAATCTTTTGCCATCCACCTTATTCCCTAATCTTGTGCTGAGAGACCGCCACCCCTTCCATTACTTGGGAAATGCTTCGCAAACTTGAGTCAAACACTCACATACTTATTGCCTCCAAGAGATTTGATTTGTATCGTCCGGTTATTCAACAACTGGAGGCAGTTGACTAAAGTTCTTGGATGCCGATGGGTATCACTTTGAAGACTTACGGTATGTCAAATTTGTTATATACATTTTTTTTTCTGATGAATAAAAAATACAAGGACTTTTTTGGTTACGTTGTACTTTAATTTAACGGTGCTTAAAAATGTCAAGTTTTGAAAATTGGTGGTTAGAATATAGTGTTCATATGGATAATCCCCAGTTGAGTTGGCCGATTAAATAGGTCAATGTTTGATCCTTATGCCCTCCTTCCTCAATATTAAGTATTGTAATAAAAAGAAAAATAAATTTTAAAATTCTCTCTTCCCTCTCTAAACTCGACCATGTCTCTCACACTATTCCTCACCATCCTCTATGTCAACGTATATAAACTTAAAACTGTCCATTCCAACCGGCTGAAGAAGGCCGGAGCGTACAATGGCCGAAACGTTGTAATAAATATGGCGACAAAGATGAGGACAATAGTCCGAATAATATAAATAGTAAACCTATTTCATGAAAAAAATATTTTAATAGAAAGATTTTATTTCTTCCCACCGAACGATCCGGGGTGTTTCCTTTTAAGGGAATGGTTTATAGTAAAATTGTCATTAGCATTCAGTAAAAGAACACATTTTCAATCCATCACTTTATTTTGTCGTTTTTATTTTATTTTTTTTTATTTTTATTTTTTTTTTTGCATGTCTGCTATATTCAGCAGGCTTCTTTTTTTTTCTTATCCCAGCCCTTTTTTTTTTTTGCTTGCATTAATTTCTAAAGTTTTTCTTTGTCATTTCTCTGTGTTATCTTTTTGTTTCTCTTTACTCCAGAATTTCAACTCTCATTCCTTTCTCATTTTTTTGTCTTGTGTCTTTACTCTTAGAGGTACTCTACTATCGCTAAGGGCTTCTTTTACCCCCTCCTACATTCCAAAAAAACAGTTTACTGCGGATATAGTCTACTCAGCAAACTCATTTTTCTTTAGTACAGGTTAATGTATAGCGAAAAGTGATGTGCTGAATCGCAATAAGAAGATGGCAAGGAGACTGATGGGGTTTACGAAAAGGAGGAGAAACTAATTATGTTACAATTAATGTAAAAAGGAAAGCACGTGTAGCAATAAATACCGTTGAGCTTTACCCCAGACGTTATCTTGCCTACGCAAGATCTTAAAGACACCCTTACTTGAAAGAAGACCATTTTCTTATTTTAATTGCTTTTATTCTTTTTTTATTCATTTCTCTTTTTCTCATTTCATAACTGATATGTCCTATTGTTTCAAATGCCAAATGTAAAGTAAATTGGTATTATAAGTGTTGTAGTAAACCCTCTTACAGTATAATGAACTCTTCCTTCTCTCATAAATAAAAACTGCGACAGAGCGCTGAGCAGTAGATGCAGTGCTAGTCTACTTATTACTAACACTTGTTTTGTATATATCTTTAATATACTTTTTCAACCTACCTTCGACTTCCGTGTCTTTCTTTCTGGCCCCTAAACAGACCACAACAATAAGAGAGACTCAATTTCTGTGAGTGGAGGCAGATTCCACCTTGCTACCGAGTTGCTATGTACAGGTTACGTGTGTAACTGTGACATACAGTGGGGTTTAATAAGTGATCGTACAGCAAACAAATACTTGTTATTCTGACTTATAGTGAATGAAAACCTCAAATAGCAATGTTAAATATGTATTTTTGGTCATAGAATCATAATCTGCAATTTAAAATTAGAAATTCAACGATAAGTGAGAGTTATGCAAATTTTCATATTTCGAATAGTGGAAAAAGTGTTCGTACAGTATCAATTTTTGCATTATAATACAGTAGATTTTGGTTGTACTTCAAATTAGAAGATTCTAAACTGTTCTGGAATATTCTCAGTAACTGTTGCAACATTAAGTTCAAAATTGGATCATTCTGCATTTCTCTGCTTATTGATAACGTTTATAATACGGAAATATTAATAAATAAATGAAATGTAAACTTGGATCTTCGTAACCACAAAAACCAAAATGTCTAAAAGACGATTTTTTCCTATGAGACCATTATTATTTTAATTACCTTCACTCCTCGGCAATCATTATTATTTTAAAAAGTGGTGATTAGAATTGGAACAAAACCGAAGCATATGAGGAAAATGAATTCATACATAAATAATAAACACAATTTATTTATTAGATTTTTTATTAAAATAATTGGTAAAACATCGGCTACATTATTTCGAACTTTATAAATGGTAAATAATTAGGAATCGAGTTATAGTTAGTTCACAGATATTGATAATACAGTAAATGTTTATAAATTTATGAATAAGAATTATTTTCTTGTTAATTGCTTTATAAATTAGTAATTGATAAATATTTTATTGCATTGGCATTAATTTTATTAGGTTTTAGGAAGTTGTAAGTATAAAATTATTTTTGTAAATAAATTAACGCTGTTTAAAATTTTTGTAGTAAATTCTCAAGAATAAACATAATGTACAAATTCCTTTTCATCATGTGCTTAGGTTTTGTTATATTCTAAACTTCTCTTTTTAAAAAAATAAACATTACCGAGGAGTGAAGGTAGTTAAAATAATAGCAGTGTCAAGGGAAAAAATACCTTCCTTTTGACAATCCATCATTTTTTTTTACTTTTTAAAATTTTTTTGCGGATACGAAGATTCGTGTTTGCCAAAGGATATTTTTTGTTTATTACGTTTAACTTATTACTAATTTCAATTTCACCACACTGCATTGTTAGGAGATTTATTACAATTATACTTACTTTTTAACACCAAAAACTTGTAATTAAACATGGGCTTTTAAAACAGGCGAAACGGCCATAACCAGTAAAGTAGCAATTGTAGGAAAAAACAAGAAAATAAGCAGAGCAACCGATGTAAAAAAAAAATGCTAAAAACACAATTACACAATCTAAACAATAAAGCCTGCTGACGTACGTAACATTTGATTGGGCTTCTTTAGCGTAGCCGATGCGAAAATTTTGCAATACTGTAGAGATAATATGTGAGTGCACGCGCTTCTCTCTCTCTCTCTCTGTATGTGTGTGTGTGTGTGTGTGTGTGTGTGTGTGTGTGTGTGTGTGTGTGTGTGGAAGCAGTTTACTCGATTTAAACGATGACAAGCATCTAACTGTGACCATCAGAAATGCATAAGCGGAGGCAGATCGAAGAATTTTGTATGATGAGACCATGGCCACGTTTCTTAAGTCAGAGAATCTTTCTCCTAGATATATATATATATATATATATATATATATATATATATATATATATATATATATATATATACACACATTGATTTTTACTGCTCAATTTTCACTCTGGGAGCTGTCAAGAAGCCACCCTCTTAAACATAAGATTATCGCCGAATGTGTTACAGGCAGTACTGAATACCAGTTGATTTATATATATATATATATATATATATATATATATATATATATAGATATATAGATATATAGATAGATAGTCGTTTTCCACTGTGGAATCTATTTAAAAAGATCTTAGTACTAAGCAGCCTGACTAGCTGCACATACGATTTGATTATCTTAGTGAATGCTTGAGGACCTTGTAGCACGCTGTGCACAAGTTCTCTCTATTCAGCTATTCCAAAAGTGTGGTTGTTTTTTGTACACACACACACACTATATATATATATATATATATATATATATATATATATATATATATATATATACCACACACACACACACACGAGGATAAAGGAAAAGGGAATTTCCATTGAAGAAGAACAAATGCATGTGTCAGTTTCGGTCCCTTCTTCACGGCGATGCAGTGGTAGGCATCAACGAGCTTCTTCATCCCTTCCGAAATGAGCCTTTTTAGTTATTCATGAGGTCATGTCAGCGCCCAACTGACACCAACTGCTCTTTGCCTTAAATGGCATGATCCATAGCTGATGCCCACGTTTGCTGACACGTGTGCTAAGGTGATTCGTCGGTCTTTCTTTTTCAAGGCATCCTAACTCTTAATGTCTTCTTACGTACGCTATGTTGATGGCCAACCTGATTGACATTTCCGCTTTCATACTTTCTACCCATTCCTACACCTTTCATTGATTCATGGTACGTGTCATTTGCTGTGTGAATATCAGGCGATGGTATGATTGCCTCTGCCATCAGCCCTAGAAAGAGAACTACGGGGCGTTGTTCATCGATGGTGCAATCATTGAGTAGAGCGTCCATATGTCTGAACTAGTTTCTCCCTGCCGCTCGATTGAACGACAGAACGATGTGCACGCGTGCTGTCGTGTTCCCACGGGATGATGTTTTATTTACCACGAAATGTTAAATCGTCTTTACCTTCTGGTTCACTCTCGTGTAAATACACAGCCACTCACACACAGACATACACACAAACAAACAGAGGCATACACACGTATATATATATATATATATATATATATATATATATATAAGTTGTCATAAATGTTCAGTACATAAATGTGTAATGGCATGCCGAAAGTTATGGTATAACAGTACGTAACTGTAATGTTAGGTGCAGGGCACCGTACTTTGACGTCACAAAATGACCTGAAATAATTCTATTGTGATCTGACATCTCGTGAGTTTGTGTGAACACCAGCGAAATTTGATCTCACTTTATCTCTGGTGTCACGTGTAAACCGGAAAGATCAGATGATGATAATGAGCAGATGGGTGAAAAGTGGTGACACTAGACCAGATCACATCCATATTAAATGCAGGATGTACCAGGGCCATATCCAGCAGGTCATTCAAGCATTCATTGAGGCGAGTGAAGTCCCACCAATGCCTCTGTCAATACTACGACACCGGTCGAACCTTGCCTCACTTAGACAAATAATGCCGCTAATCGAACTGGCACCGCGTGTCGTTGGTTCGGGCTAATGACACGATTTGTGTGTGGCATAGACCCCATTAGACCATGGACTACAGTTGCCAAAAAGTCATGTGCCGACTGACTGTGATTACCTAATGGCCTGGGGTGTTTCTCTAGTGGAATTTTCTCTAGTGGAATCTTCCACCTAAATATTTACTTGGTGTTGTACTGCTTCAAAACCATTTAGACCCTATCACACTTTCATATATATATATATACATATATATATATATAGTCTTATGGTGTGCTATATTTATGGAATAATGTGCTCAATATCAGAGATAGAGCGTGTGTAAATATAAAAGTGAACATAGAAGTCAACACTTAGAGGCGACAGTCTGTTTCATGCTATATGCAATCGTCAGGCCACATATGCTGTTATTTTTCTCGGTTATTTATATATATATAGGTTAGTGGTGCATTGTGGGTATTCTATTATGGCGGTTATTTTACCGGAAGTCGTTTGTTTATTTATTTGGGTCAAATTATATTGCTTGTTTTTTATTTTTTATTTTTTATTTGTTTCTTATTTTATTTATTTATTAACATAGTAAAAATTTGTTTATATCACTTATTTCACAGTTTTTTTTTTTTTTTTGGTTTGAGAATTTAATTAAAGCTATTTGTTTAATTTTGGGATTGATTGTGGTAGTTCATTCTAAGTATAATTTTGGCGGGAACAGTTTTTAATTGATTATCTTTATTTGGGATTGGTTTGTTTATTTATTTACTTGGATGAATTTAGGTCAATTTGCTTTACTTGTATATTTTGTATACTTTTCCTACGTTTGTTTTTACGTTCTTGCTGTACGGTGGGTTGAACCATATGATATTTCTTCTCCTGTTTTGTATTCTGTGGTGAGTATGTGAGTATTGCTGGGAATCCGCTATCTTTTATGGCCGTTTCATAGTCTTTCTTAGCTTTGTTAAATAGGGATTCATTGGAGGAATTGTCAGAGAGCCTGCGGTTAATCGATTTTGGTATCTGTTTGATTATAGAAGGTGGATGGTCGGAAGATGTGTGTATGTAGAGTGGTTTGTCATTAGGTTTTCTATATGGTTTATATGTGCCTTCTCTTAGGTTGAAGGTTACTTCTAGAAAATCTACTTCGTTTAGGTTAGTTTTTATATCTATGTCGAATCCGTTATTTTTAAAAAATTTTATTATTGCTTTTCTAGTTTTGTCTGTGTTTTGTTTGTTACAGTTTCTTAAGATTATGAGACCATCGTCCCTGCAGAGTCCTGTGTCATTTCTATCTATTATTTTGCTCAGTTCGTGTAGTAAGTAAATGCCTATAATATCGCATGCGTCAGCACCGTCAAAGCTTCCCATTGTAGTGTCAAATATCCCATCTTTCTTTATCCATGCTTCTTCATTGTGGAATAATAATGATTTACGGGAGTGCTTAATGATGTCGATTTCGCTTGGTTTTATTATTATTTGTTCCTGAGCTATTCTTCAAACTCTTACACAAACACTTCCCAGAATCAAGCACCTTACACAAGATATTCAACAAAAACACAGTAAAAATCAGCTACAGCTGCACCGAGAGCATGGCACAAATAATAAAACAGCACAATAGGAAAATTATCAACAAACCACACGAACAAATTAAACCCACGTGCAACTGCAGAATAAAGAACGAATGTCCCTTAAACGGAAATTGTTTACAAAACAACGTAATATACCAAGCCACGATAAAATCATCAGATAATGAAGAAAAAGTATACATAGGAGTAACTGAAGGACCCTGGAAACAGAAATTATACACACAAAACATCTTTCACAAATAGTAAATATGCGAATAGTACAATGCCTTCTAAGTATATCTGGGAAATTAAAAACAAAACGCATATCACACCAAAAATATCTTGGAAGATAAGGAAAAAATCATCAGCCTACAACAACCAATCATAAACTTGCAAACTTTGCTTGGAGGAAAAAATAGCTATCATTACTTTCCCCGACCAAAATAAATTATTAAACAAAAAATCCGATCTCATCTCAAAATGCAGACATGAAAATAAATTTTTACTACGTAACCTAAAAAATGAAAAACGGAAAAAATAAAATAAAAACAAATATATATACTAATAAACAAAATAACAATAAAAAAAAGAAATAAAACATAAATAAATACTATGTTACTTAAAAATCGAAAACCGAAAATATACAAGTAAAATAAATTGACCTAAATTCATCCAAGTAAATAAATAAACAAACCAATCCCAAATAAAGATAATCAATTAAAAACTGTTCCCGCCAAAATAATACTTAGAATGAACTGCAACAATCAACCCCAAAATTGAACAAATAGCTTTAATTAAATTCTCAAACCAAAACAAAACTGTTAAATAAGTGATATAAACAAATTTTTACTACGTTAATAAATAAATAAATAAATAAAATAAGAAACAAATAAAAAATAAAAAATAAAAAACAAGCAATATAATTTGACCCAAATAAATAAACAAACGACTTCCGGTAAAATAACCGCCATAATAGAATACCCACAATGCACCACTAACTGTATATATATAAATAGCCGAGAAAAATAACAGCATATGTGGCCTGACGATTGCATATAGCATGAAACAGACTGTCGCCTCTAAGTGTTGACTTTTATGTTCACTTTTATATATATATATATAAAAGTGTCCAATTTACAGGTGTCGATTATTGATTGTCAGCAATATTCTGCTTGTGGTTCTTATTCTTCTTAAATCATCTGTCTATCTATCTTTATACACACACACACGCGCGTGCGCACGCATATATATATATATATATATATATATATATATATATATATAGATAGATAGATAGATAGATAGATAGATAGATAGATTTAAGAAGAATAAGAACCACAACCAAAATATTTCTGAGTTACTTAAACCAACAACAGACAGTAAAGAGAGCAATAACCACCGACGTTCTGAAAGGGCATATGTAAAAAATATTATCTAGGAATTCTAATTTTGGTCGCATAAAGAAATGCTATCATGTGTCAAAAACGCCTGCAACAAGCATACGCTGATTTTCCATCATCTCCTTAAAGTCTCGTCACACACTCGTTATTCGTTGAAGAGAAGGAAATGAGAAGATTTTTCTGCAGTTATGTTTATCATTATACTAACAATGTATGATTTGGAAGTAAATAACTGTTTAACATTTTCCGATTATTATAGGAAAGCATGTAAAACTATTGTTAGCAACAAACTCGATTTCAATTAGCGTTGCGTGCGACGTTTACCAACCAACACAAGCCAATCACATTGCATTTCGTGACGGTACCCAATCGTTAAAATTAGGAAAACAACTTATAGCTTAGAACAAAGCATATAATTTGATGAGTGATCGCCAGACATATTTGTTTCACTTTGATCCTTAATCTAATATATAAATATCATTCAACATCTGAAGAGCAGAGACTAATAGGTCAGTTTTTCATTAAATTTTACAAGTAAACTTTTTATTTATATTCTAAAATATTGTGCATAGTTTTCATTATACACAGGATCCTTAAAATCAATGGTCATTTGCAAAGGCGGCAAACTGACTAAAATAATGTGTAATGTAATTTATTCTTGTTTATATTATTATCCACTTCTTTGTTGTTAGTATCACAACGATTCGGACTTTGTATCGCACCCCGGTTTCCATAAGTTGCTTATTGAACCAGGTAACCTTCAGGTAAATTCGAACTGAGCATTTTTTTAATCTACGAGGATACATTTTTCGTTTTACAAACCATGTCTAAGCGAAATAATTATTGACTTATTCTGCTTAATTCTTGGTTCGTCCAAGTTTAAATAATCACTAGCTGGCCCAGGGATTGAACTCACAATTACTATGTCACTAAATTCATTGGCGAAGGCGTTAAGTTTTTCATATGGGAGTGCCGATAGAATGATCCCATGTAAAATTCAACTGCGCAGTTTTCCTTGTAATTACGTCTACCCTAGAGCCATAGTTCGTAAACTAGAGTCCCGTGCCATAACTACAGTTAAACCTTTCGATTATAACCAGTTTATCTATTATGACATTTCACTTTTACTAATTTTCGTACATAACTACGGTATTTGATGTTGTATAACAGGGAGCGCCAACCTCTTGCTATGTGCAGACTTAGGGTTTTAAAACCTTTCAGTGTGCCAACAGCATACGTATTTTTATACAAGTCAAGGTCAATATACCTGTTCTGCAATATAATTTATATAGTAATATGTAGCATATATAGTTTAGTATATATTAAAATTGAAACAGATAAATATCTTCTTTGCGTTGTAGTAATTTGTTCGGTCTTCATGATGTTATTTAAGGCTGCGTGCAATTGGAAATTGCTTGGTGTGCCAACTGTGTTGCCGAGCCCTGGTGTATAAGACGCACATAACACAGGTTGTAAGCAGGTAAAACATTTTTAGAAATTTACAGGCATTTTTGGTACAAATTTTGTTTTTGTATGCGTTCATGAAATCTAACGTTCATAAACATATGTAAAACCCCTGGTGTTATTCTCGGAGCAACTGCTTTATACCCGAGATATAAGTTCGTAGGTTTATACTCCATATATAAAATGGGCGGAGTTAGAATGTACTTTCTAAATCAGAATATATTAGGTTAGTGCAAAAATAATATCGTTTTTTGACGTTAAAAAATACGTCAATAAACGATATTATTTTTGCACCAACCTAATGCCTAGTTTTCAAATTTAATATGACGTCATATAATTGTATCCGCTAATTATAATCATGAAGACGATGGGTCATGATGTTGAGTATTTCGACGTGATGTAATAGGTATCAAGTTGTCTCACTAGATCAGTTACGACTGAGAAGCGTTCAATCCTTACGAGGTGCTTCTCATCCGGCCTTGTGCCACATATAATCTCTATGCTTAGAAAAAAAGCACTTGGTGTAAGTTTGTGTATGTCAGATGTGGCGTAAGCTTGTCTCGCTAGATCACTTACAACCTCAGATTTAGTTCGATTCACACTTAGTGCCCCATACTCTGTGCCACATTCATAGAAAATCACCAGTATGGGTCATTATGTGTTGTATATACACATCTCAGATAGTTGGAGCACCTCGAGGCGGTGTAATGGTTAGCAAACTTGGCTCGCTTGAACAATTACGACTGAGTAGCGAGTTCAATCCTCACTGGGTGCCCCCTAATTTCGTCCTTGTGCCACATCTAATCTACGCTTGGAAAATCACTATACAGCTCTCAAATTTATTACAACCCTTGGTTTTTGTATTTCTACAAGAGCTTTAAAATAGAGGAAATTATGAAGATCTGTCATAGCCCAAGTCATGAAAGGACACAGCACATCGAAGAAATTCTGGTTGCCTATTGATTTGGACCAAAAGATTGAAGAACAGTTATTTATTTTTTTACTTAAGTTAATACAATACAAGGCCTGAGAGCCACGCAAAGCAGGGTATTATTAAAGAAGAAGAGTGATATGCACTTAAGAGGAGGTCGGAGAAATTGAAGAATAAGAGGCAATGGAGGATAGATAACGATGAACCATAAACTTCAACAGGTTGCAGTATTTGGAGAGGCATACCCGTGAGAGTTTGTTTCAGAAAGTAGCTGTTCGTCGAAAGAAGTAGTGTAAGTAGAACTTCCTTCCTACAAATGGTATATGAAGAAATTATGCAGCATACAACTGGCCATGTGTAGATATTTATTTCTGGAGCCAAATTAAAACTTCTTCAAGCGTTTGGCCTTGTGATTTTTTTATAGTTGTCGCAAACGCGGGGCGAACAGGAAAATGGATTCTTGTATTTACAAATACTTAAAGAAACGATATGCAAAAAACAATATTTCATTTTTATTAAATAAATATTTTTATTTTAATCATTAAATTGATTTTTTTTAAATAGTGGGAGTATTTTGTATGTTAAATAATAAAGAAAATTAACTTTTCAAACAAAATTAATGAAAATGTTTGTACTAAGCTACGCACACTATTAAAACAAACTTTACTTTTTATCCCACTAGCTGTTTGCACTTCTCCCCAAAATTTGCTTTCGATACAATGTATGGCTATTTTAGATGATGGGAAGACGAACGGAGAGACAGACAGACTAACGGTAGCCACAAAATTTGATATATAGATGGCGATTCTGTGGCCGATATAAAGCGTCTAGGCATATTAGATGCTAAACCCATTTCAGTAGGTTATGTTCAGGAAGTACATTCTTCAGACTTAACTGGTATTTTCTATACTGTGGAATTTTGTGCCCGTATATGCATAAACACAGTCGTTTTATAAACCGGGATAAGAGCTCAAGTTATAACCCGGATTTTTTTTTTGTTTGTTTGTTTCTTTTTGTTTGTTAATCTGTTTTATAACCCAAGTATAACTTACGTTAGACAGTTTTCTTCCATCACGTATAAAATGGTATGAATGATATAAAACGGAACAATATAGAATATACACACTAAGCTATGATATATACCATTTTTTCCACATAGTAATATGCATGTTACAGTATCTAATGTTGATTCTAAGAGAAACTATGAATCATTCAATGTCGCCTGTAAAGATTTCTTGTGTTCAGCTCTCAAATTTATTAAGAATCTTTGGCTTTTTTCCTAACCTCTGGATGCCTATTGATTTTCGGCAAAATGATTGATCAGTAATATTTTTTGTGGGTGAACAGATTTGTTTTCTGTGTGCAGTCAACAATTCACAATTTATTATGAACATGTTTGCATAATCCAGAGCACTCAATTTACTTTTACAAAACAGCTCTATTACTCGAACAAGGTTGTTCTTTTTTTTTAGAAAAATATATTCCTAATTACTATTAAATAAGATAATATCAGGCATAATTACCAATTTATAGACCAGGGCTCTCACAAAACATTCTAATTAAAAACAGCAGTCGATGATACAATCAGTAAAAGTAGGTATAAATTAGCCAAGTTTCGCAAAGATTAGGCTTTTTTTAAATCCCGAGGTATTAAGTAGGTTAACTCTAACCATATAGCATAGGATTATTCCCGATGAGCCTAATCTATGATTAGGTATATTAGTAAGGGCTGGAGGGATTTAACCTGGCCTGCTACAATCCGTAGTTCCGAGTCGCTTGATGATAGATTTGGTTGGAGACACATTTAGGCATTCCCAGATGAGACTGAAATAAACTTGTTAGTAGTAGTAGCAGCAGCAGCAGTAGCAACAATAGTAGTAGTATGATTATTATTATTATTATTAATAATAATAATAATAATTATTATTATTATTATTAATAACAATAATAATAATTATAATTATTATTATTACTACTATTAAATAAACTTGTTGGTAGTAGTAGCAGCAGCAGTAGCAACAGTAGTAGTGGTATGATTATTATTATTAATAATAATAATTATAATTATTATTATTATTAACAATAATAATAATTATAATTATTATTATTACTACTATTAATATTATAATAACTACTAATATTGACACTGCTGATAATAATAATAACAATAATAATAATATCTCTATGCAAAAAATTGTAGGAATACAGGAACCACTGCTAGAAGGCCCTCAGCAAGTTCCCCGGGACAGCCATAGACAAGGCATAATGTCAAACGACTTATAAAAGATAATAAGAAAAAAGGTCTGTGTTATCTCATAGATTTGACCATTTCATCAGAGATAAAATTTTCAGCTAAGAAATTTGAGAGACATTCCAAATGCAAGAACCTGGTAATAAAAATGGTAAGAATGTGGCATTTAAGCACAACCTCTGATCCATTAATAACAGACCCACTAGAAATGATTAACATGAATACTGATATATATTTTAAGAATTTCTAAGGAGACCCATCATTATGTAAAATATAAGTAATTGTGCTCTTGATTACTGCTGCTATACTGAGTAAAAAAGAAGAAAAAGAAGCAACAGAACAACAAAAACGAAACAACTTCAACAGCAACCGCGATTGAGTATATAATTTTATGAATTTGAGGTAAAGTTCTAGTCTACAATGATGAGGTTTGTAAAAAAAAAAAGTAGTCTACGAAAAACTTCACAATCTCATCTGATCTCAAAGCGATGATTATGCCATTATTTTCAGAAAAAAAAACGAAGTCGTCTAATACGCCAGAAAATACTTAAAATAATGACGGTACTGACTGTTACGAATAATCAAGAGTGATCTCCCCTTGTTTTGTTACTCTCCTCTTTGAAAGAGCTATATTCTGTTTGCTGGGTTTGTAAAAGGACACTATACATGAATATTATATTCTCAATTGAATAAAACTTCCTTAAAGCCTACACCTGCGTACTTTTGTCATTACACCTACTATAGAGGACTGGCAGTCACAATCGTATCTTAATGTAGTGTTATTGAATTTACTCCTGACAACATATTTTTTTTTTGTGGGGGGTGCAAGAAAATAAGCTACGTAAATGTTTACTAACTTTTTTTTAGCTTGCGATCGGTATAAGCCAGTTGCATGAAAAAACTATTGGCGATGTTTAGCGAACAAGATTTTCAAAATCATTTTACCCCCAAGCGAGTTGATACGAGCCTGTAAAACACAAGGGCCGCCTGAAAGTGAAAAACAACGAGAAAACTTTAGTGAAGCGAAAGGACAAAAAAAGAACAGGGTTCGGTTCGGAACAGAAGATGCCAATTGAGACTGCAATTAAATTTTTGAACATAGTAGGTGGCAGGGAAGACAGAAACCGAATAGAATTCCACAGGTAAGAAATGCGAGAAAAGAAACTATGAAAATATGACTTATAGTTATATCTAGCTATTTCAAAATAAAATAATAAGAACATGTTGCTAATCTTGTAGTACGCTTAAAATCATTAAGAGGAAAGCTAATTAGGAGAATTTTATTTAAAGATAACCACACATTTTGTATAATTGTTATCGACAATTCAGCACTCACAAGATCATAATGATGCTTTTATCAAGTCGAGAAATTGGGAATTGAGAAATTCCAGACGAAATATGACAGCAATACTCCATTTTTTTTTTTTTTTTTTTCATTTTTTTTTATAGGGCTTTTGTATAGATAGATATATGCGTATTGGTTCAAGTGGATAAAGCATTTAACGAATACCTGTATTATTTACTCTATTCGAACTGTTAACCTTATCTTCATTGCCCTGTTCACAACGATTCGGCTGTTGTACGCCCCGGCCTTCTTCAGATGATTAGAATTCCTAACTGGACACTTTATTTCGTCTACCTAGGTAGATTGTTCTAGTTCCATGTGCCACGCCTCTTCCGGGTGTCTCAGTTATTTCCCTTTAACTCACCTCTCCAAGTTTTGGTCCACAACACTTTTTGATGTAGTCATTGTAACTAATCAACATCTTTATCCATTGGGGCCATGTGTCCTCGAAGACATATAGCCCAGTGGCAATGAATATGGTAATGAAGGTGAGGATAACAATCCGAATCATGTAAATAATGCGAGTAATCATAATACCTCATCTCAGAGATATAGACAGACAAATTGTGCTTTATATATATATAAATCTCTTAGAATAAACATTGTTAATTGTTATCAATTTTTGACTTCCTTTCAGCTTCCTTTCAATTGCTTTTAATTACAATTCACATATCTTCATCGTCAGGCAGTGTGGATTAGGAATAAAATATATGTCACCAATAAGGGAAGAACTCGCATTTCCCTTGATCGAGAAACGAAATGAAAAAAGCCCACTAGATATATTTTTGGGTCGGCATTTAAACGTAGAGATTGTAAACCCAATTAATTTTCTGGCTATCGTTTGTGTCCCAGCAATGATTTTGGCCGAGATTCAGCAACTGGGTCAAATTAGACCATGACCATAACCAACAATTTCAGTTCAATAACTACTGAATGCCACACGGGTCTTGCTACATTTTGGCCACAAAATTTTCATCTGGAAGTTAACACGGTACTTCGTTACAATAGGACAGAAACTTTTACCTAATGTTTGCATCATAGACTCTGAGATTTTTGGAGCTTTCTGCTATAAGATCAGCAAATTAAAAAGGGCTAGGATTTCAACATTGGAAATTTCTGTTTTTAGTTGACATGGTTGGGTCAATGATTTTATTCACAAATTTAATAATACATGTAAGAGTCTTGCAAATTTTGTTACGGTCAACGTAACAAAATAAAGACCACCATCTATAAAGACAAAATTAAGCATTATTTAAGAAGACAAGTTCGAGATAATTTCAGTTCAATCACAGTCATTCCAAAATCTCTTTTTGTCATTACATTTTCTTTGAACTAGAACATGGTGAATGTTGAATTATCTGGTCTACTTTAATAAACCGGGTGTGCCAACAAAATTTTCGAACTCCTCATATTCAAGTTTATCTTGCATAGCGACAGAGAATTGCTTGCGCTGTCATCTACGTTAAACGCTTGAATGAATTGCAGCTTATAGGCTGTCATTCCCAAGCGTTTCCTTAGTAAACGTCAAAATGTCTTACGAGAAATCTGGATTTCCATAGATTCTCTTCTTATAGACATTCAAGGGCTTCGCACAAATGTTTCCATACCTGACTGACAATATCTTCCCATACTTGTGATCGTCCAGATCACTTAGTTCTGCATAGATAGCCTTCCACGTTGAATTTTTATCTTGCATATCCAAATCTGCTTTCCAGTTAGGGCATTTTCTTGAATTCTCTCGAAAATGGCCACAACACAATCTTGTTTAACTGTGTTCGAGCATCTGCGAAATCTATTACATTGATAAACCTTTATTCTAACAGACAAAATGCCTTTTCAATTTCAGTGAACGTTATTCTTCGCCCTGAAACAAAGAAAAGATTAAATATTCAACTTAGTTTTTACACATTATGCTAAAATTTAAGCTAGTGTTTGTTAAGTTATTAAACAACAAAGTTATGTCAATTTTGGTGATACCCTGTTTAATTGACATTGCTAATTGTAAATCATTTAAGTTGAAAACTATTACACATTTTTTATACTGAAGATCACCGAATAAAATGCTCAATATAGAAGGTTGTTCTTAAAAATGTTATAATGAATAAGACGTATGAAATGTTTGTAAATGAGCTGAAACTTATAAAGTTAAACAGGATACATAACGATTGACTATCTACTTGAAATAGTTAAGTTTGGAGTTCAGAGAAGCACTGGCGTGAAAACCTTTTTAACTAAGTTGCGGTTCTTGAGAAAATGTTGCCTGATGGAATTTTTTTTTTTTTTTTGGAACGCCGAGGAAATACGTGTGAGTAGTGTGGCTTGTTTCAGTTGTAAAAGTTAAAAAGTGAGTCTCTCAATTGAACATTTGCCAGTGAAATTTCGACAGAGTAGCAATAATCTTGCAATGTTGAATGTATGGGTAAGACGTCGCAGAGTGGAGAATAAGTCTTCCCCTCACATGACAACATGAATAATTTTGAATCCTATGAAAGGCGGACAATTGAGCAGTCCCTGCGATGATATGGTAGGAATACTCAATTTTGCTCATTTTTGCTCTAAATATTCAGCAATACAAGCGCAAGAGCCTCTGAATGAAAGATTAGAGGACTGTTTACGTTCAGCAGTGCTGTTCCAACACTGCACTGGACACGCATGGCGCCTACTCGACCTCTCTATGCTAGCTCACCGTTCACCCTACAAGAAGTTTCCTCTGCCCTTTGACAGGTTTTGCTTTTAATCTTTCTGTGTCTAGTCGGCCCCAGAAAAGCCAAGTAAGGTAATTGGTTTAGTAGCCGGCTAACCAACCATGCGGTAGGTATTACATCATTACACAATCAAAGTAAATGATTCCATTTTTTCTTCTTTCCGTTATATTAAAATATCGGTTGGTACATTCTTCTGTCTTCTTTTAATAAATAATTTATCCGGTGTTTAGAACTCTTTTAGTAGTTTATCTCTCTATTCTTTCGCTTCTTCATCTCTTCATAATGAATGTGCCATTCCCACGGAATCAGTACTAAGGTTTTGAGTTAATACAATAATACCGAGAATGGAATATAGCCTGTGTTTTTAACTTCCGTTGTCGAAAGGATTAAATACTTGATTGTACTAGGATTTCAAAGTTCGATAACAGATGATTTTACATGATTTTTGATTTGAAAATTCGCATTGGAAATGTCAATGAATGATGTAATTCTTTTTAAGGCCTAGTTTCTATATAGCGTTAAGAGCTAAACAATGTTGGTTTAATGCACTATCAATTTGAACAATCTCACATTGGAGACTTCCTGAATATTTGCGCGTATCTTTTCTTTGCTGACTCGATCATCCTTCAGAAATGTTTCATTCTATTTCAGGCATCAGCAATACCGTCCATCTTGGCATATTACATTTCTTTTCCCTTAGTAGCTTACTCTATATATTTCTATTCATTTCTACCTCTTTTTTGGTTTTCTTTGCATTTTTTTTTTATTTTTATTTTCTTTATATGCATTTTATCTTTCATTTTTATCATGTCTGGTTTCTTTTTTTTTCTTTCTTTCTTTTTACCATCCCTTTTCTTTTTACCATTCCATTTATTTTTATCATTTTCTTTTTACCATTCTCTTTCTATTTACCATCCACTTTCTTTTTACAATTCTTTTTATCATTCTCTTTCTTTTTACCATCCTCTTTCTTTTTACCATTCCATTTATTTTTATCATTTTCTTTTTAACCATTCTCTTTCTATTTACCATCCACTTTCTTTTTTCAATTCTTTTTATCATTCTCTTTCTTTTTACCATTCTCTTTCAATTTACCATCCACTTTGTTTTTACAATTCTTTTTATCATTCTCTTTCTTTTTACCACCCCCTTTCTTTTTACCATTCCATTTATTTTTATCATTTCCTTTTTACCATTCTCTTTTTATTTACCATCCACTTTCTTTTAACAATTCTTTTTATCATTCTTTTTTTCTTTTTACCATTCTCTTTCTTTTTACCATCCTCTTTCTTTTTACTATGCCTTATTCTTCATTTTTTTCATCATTCTCTTTCGTTTTATGGTGCCCTATATTTTTTTGATTATCTTTTCTCTTAATATTCTCATTCTTTCTTATTTACTTACTTTTTTATTTGTCAGTATCCTACTTTATTTTATTCTTATTTCCTTTTAGATTATTTTACTCTTATATTATTTTACTATTTTACCTCGTTTTTTATCTTCATTTTCTCATTGATGACCAACTGTTTGATTATTTGTAAATCTTTCCTTTATTCCTGTCGTTTCTTTTCTTTCATTAATCTTGCTTTGTTTTTCCATACGTGTTTTTTTTTTTTTTTTCATTTCTTGTGCATTGTTTTCCTTTTATCATATTTCTTACTTAATGTTTATATATTTAATTATTCAGTTGGTGCAAAAATAATGACGTAATAATGTCGTTTTTTGACGTATTTTTAACGTCAAAAAACGACATTATTACGTCATTATTTTGCACCAACCTAATATTTTCTTTCTATTTTATATACATACGTTATTCCTACGCTTTTCACCCTCTACATTCATTCATTCTTCTTTGTTTCTTTCTTTATTTGATATCTTCTCTTTTTATCATTCTGCCTCCCTTTTCATATAAATTTCCGTTTTATCTATCGTTTATTAACTTGCTGTCCCTTTTCCTAATATAATTTTTTTTTTTTGCTTTCTTCTCTTTTCTTTCCTTCTTATATCTTTGTTTCTCTTTCTCTCTCACTTTTCATGCAATTATTTTGATTCCACTTTTTAAACTTTAATATTTCTTTCTTTCTTTTTTTTCTTTCTTTAATTTGCGCCTTCTATTCTACCCTCTTTACATCATTCACCAATTATCTCGTTACTTTTCTTCGTCTCTTTCCTGTCTGTATTAATATCTTCTTCCCCTGCGATGGCTTTTTTCATTGTTCTTCTTTGCTAAACACTGATATTCACCAAGTAAACGAGCAATGCTTCCTACCGCAATAGCCAAGTGTTTTGTGATCACGACCCATGTTAAATGTGAAATATTTCCAACTGACAAGCCAGAGAAGAGCGGCTAGATTTATAGAGCCTGCCCAATTTCTCTTTGTTCTTCAACGCAAGATGCCGCCTTAAAGATAATGAAAGCTAAACACTCATATTCACGCATTCGTACACGCTTACACATGCTTACATATGAATGTATCAGAGAAATTTCTATACTGCCAGATTGCTACTTAACGTATGCAATATTGCTGAATCAACAATATATACAGGCATATATATATATATATATATATATATATATATATATATATATATATATATATATATATATATATATACATATATATATATATTACAAATGACTACCTAGTTATTCCTATGAAGATATTTTATGACGTTTTTCTAGTGTACGGAATAGAGATTTCTTTTCCAGTCTTAGTATGTTTAAAAATTGTACGAACAATTTTCCATTCCGAGCGAATTATATATAAAATAGCACATATG
>OZ010576.1:124093864-124138864 GCA_963932145.1 Acanthosepion lycidas | reverse complement strand
AGGAACATGTCCCCAAATTTTGTAAGAGAGAGAACATCGGAGAATTAGCGTTCTTTATATAAACTATCATTACTTGATATTAATAAATTATTGATTAAATAGGTCAATGTCTGATCCTTACCTCCTCCTTTTCAATATTAAGTATTGTAATAAAAATAAATGTTCAAACTCTCCCTTCCCTCTCTAAATTCCACCATATCTCTCATACTATCCCTCACCACCCTCTATGTCACCTTATATAAGCCTAATACTAACCTTCAAAAGTGCAAATTTTAAATTCATTTTTTCACCCTTGAAAGTGAAGTCTGAAGATCCAGAGAAAAATAAAGTTTCTGGTGAAATAAATTATAACAATGGAACCTTAAAGTGGTATGTTCTTTCTTTAAAGTTATATATATATAAAGAGACAGAAAGAAACATGAAGAGAGAGACAGTGTGTGTGCGTGTGTCTCTGCGTGTATGTAGGTGTGTTTGTGGGAAAGGCAGAGAAAGAGAAAATAGCGATGAAAGATTCTACTTCATCTCTCTCTCGAAATAGTCTTTGTATGTATCTATGTATGTGTTTGTGTGTGAGAGAGAGTGAGAGCGTAGGTGTGAGTATAAATCGATAGAGAAAGACAGAGAAACTCAGACAGGCAGACAGAGGTGTCATTTGGCTTACTCAACATAAAAGAATTAGCAAATATGCATATTTACACAAAATCGGAATATTCAGCTCTCAATTTCTGAACGTCTAGACATACATATTTATATACTCACAAATACGCATACAGATGCGTATATATTTATATGTATTTATGAGCTTTAAACATTCTAATGATCCTGATGTTGCTCGTATTCAGACATAATTTTTTCCATTGCCCAGACCCTTGCACATATCGTGGATCCCCTACTCGTTTCCCTTACAAAATAGAGCAATAATCCCTTCTACTTGATTTATTTTTTGACTCCTCACCTCGCTCTTGCCGAGCTACGCAACACTCTCTTCTTGGTAACTCGGATCTCTCTGCGGTATCCATGGATATTTCATTCTAATCATTTGTTAGACGGCAAGGCGCGATTCATAAGACATCTTTCCGCTAACAGCAAGCTGATAGGGACACAGACCTGGATTTTCTTCCGGAAGCCTTTTGAACTGAGATCGTTAACCTTCCAATTGTGAATTGCGCCACTGAGGTTTCTGCACGGATGTTTTCATTTTTTTTTTTTTTGCAAATACCAGTTGAATCCTTAATCCTCACCATGTTTTATACCAGCATGCTCGGCCGCTATATCATACGAGAACCACTATTTTTGGCTATATCATCCGTCACAACAGACATTTACTCGTTATTGCTCGTAATAAATGTAAACGAGCCTCGAAATCGATAAGTCCTTGTTTGCAGAGAGAATGTGGCACGACATTGCGTCTGACAACTTTGTAATAGGATATTAAATAAGCGTAAATTTTCTATTCCACCTCTCTTTAGTCAGTTTACGGTCTTAATATTATCTGCTGATAAAGTTGAATGCTTTGCCAGTAAATTCTACTCTTGACTCATCTGGAGTATCCAACTTCTCACTTAGAACTGAGTTTCTGTTGAGTGATACTCATATAGCCTCTTCTATGATTTCTCTTATCATCTCTAAACTAGATTCTCACAAATCATGTGGACTCGATAAATTCTTAGCTACCTGCTGATTTCCTACCTGCTAGAAGTCAGCATCTGTTGTCCCAGTTTTCAAGAACTCGAGCGAACCGTTTGAGCATTCCAACTGTCGGCATATTAGTTTTCTATCTCGTTTTGGGAAACTCATAGAGGCCCTGATCAATATTGAATTGGTTAAGCATGTCATCGCAGGGCCGTTTTTTTCAGTCAAGCAATATGGTATTTCCTTTCTTCAGGCCAACTTCTGATGTACTGACGATAATTGCAGAAAGTCTATAATGCTCTAGATAAAAACGGCTATGGCCTGGCAGTAGCTTTGTACATGTCGAAAGCTTTTGAAAGGAATACAGTGTCTATGGACGCATTATTGAATTGATCAAGTCTTTCCTATGATATCGTGAAATGAAAGTTATCAAGAATCGCCAATCTTCTAGATACTTTCGTACTAAGGCGGTTGTCCCACAGGACTCCATCTTTGGTCCTACATTGTTTTTTTTAAAATTTTCATTAATGACCTTCACGATGACATCAGCTCACTACGTGATATTTATGCTGATGATACAATTATTTACCCCTGTCTTCATTGTAAAGGTGTTCACTTCGATAAATTCAAAATGGCAGCCGATGTCCAAAACGACAACCAGTCAGTTCTTGGGGTAAAAGATGGCTTGTAAATTTTAACTCTTCCAATGCTAAACTTCTCTCCATTAATTATCTGAGAGACCCTTCTCTGCCTTCAATAAGCATGGTTAATGCTTATTTTCGGAAAAGTGATTCGTTGCGCCTCTTTTGGGCTAAATTTTACAGGCGGCATGAAGTGGAAAGACTACATTGAAACCTTTGCTAGGTCAGCTGTTAAAAAAATTGGTTTGCAGAGTCTCTCCAGAATCTGTCATTAAATAAATCTACTATTCATCTATGCTTAGAATATATATATATATATATATATATATATATATATATATATATTACAAAAATCTAGTATAAAACATATTATTCTGACACGTAGTTTTGTCTTTCATTCCGAACTGAAAATCGGCAAAACACGACGTTTACAAGCATTTCGAAATTGTCTCATCGTCTACACACGCTCACACAGAGAGACACAGACATACATTTATATATGTGTAAGAGTGTTTTCTTAGTTCGTAGGTGTATACTGACAGATTTCTACTGCAATTTATTTCTGTTAACATGTAACACAGATATGTAGCAGCATTTATATGCTCAACACATACACAAACTCTCTCTCACACACACACACACACACACACACATATATATATATATATTGAATGAACTTGTTATATATACATACACACACATATGTGTGTGCGTGTGTCTCTGTGTGTATGCATGCATGTATAACGAGTTCATTCAATACGCAAGAGATATCTGAACATACGGTTATGATGTCTTGTGTCTATGCCAAATTCTGTTATATTATACATAGACGCACATACAAATTTATACGTATGTTTCCCTTTAATCTGACATAAATTCCATCTATATATACATCTCTCTCTCTCTCTCTCGATATATATATATATATATATATATATATATATATATATATATATATATATATATATATATAAGCATGTGTGTGTGTGTGTGTGTGTGTGTGTTTAGGCGCGGTTTGTATGTGTGTGTGTGCGTGCACGCGCGTTTTCGGGGTGTAAACATATATGGCGTATGCGCCTTCTATACATTTGTGTTTGCGTCTCGAATTTTCTGTTAGATATACATATATATATTTATTTGTGTATGCTCTTTCAAAATGCTTTTTTGTGCTTATTAAGTGATTCATATCAGCATAGGCAAGCAATAAAACATCAAGCGAAAAAAACATGTTAAATAAAAGCGAATGTAAACAAATAAATTAAAAAATCATAAAATTCGAGGAAACCCTTGATCCGACAACGGCTCTTTTAGTTATGTAGCATCAAAGAGGAATATTCATTCTGGATATGGCTCTCTTTATTTTCACTAGTTAATCACGCGATCTTCATTATTATTATTATTATTATTATTATTATCATTATTATTATTATTATTATTGTCATTGTTATTGTTATTATTATTGATGTTGTTTTTTATTATTGGCATAACAAACTACTGACCTAGAGAAGAGATTATCTAATATTGACATATAAATTACCAAATACCCACCCCAGTCACTGAAATTAACCAACAAAGGCCTCCCTATATGCCTGACTATAGCTCATGTGGCACAGACGTTGGCTTGTTTTCTAACTGAAAAATAAAACAAATGCATTCTATACGCCTCGCAAAATAATTATCGACGCGGAAAATGGAATTCGTAGTGTTCACTTTCGCCAAATGACATTGAGAATGTCATGGGTCCGTCATTGTACCTCTCCCATCCCTGTCATGTCTGGTAAACTGGATTCTCTATCCTGGAATAGCAAGCAATATAAGAGTAGGACAATTCGCATTTACCAGGAAGTCATAGAAACTTATCATTAATAAAAATGGAGAGTCTTGTGGAGAGTCTTGTAATATTCATGATCAATGGATGTTTATAAAATACTGGAGTTGTCTGAAAAAAAGTATGCCACAAATAAAGTTTATATCAAAATCTTGTAGACTCAGAAATGCATGAGAATTGTTTACATAGAGCACAGAGGATATGGCAGCGAAATTCGAAGGTAAACGAGAATAAGGAAAGATGCCTTCTAAAACCTAAGCAAGTTATTAAGAAATTTACAAATATTTTCACGGTAATTGTTCCGATGAGCTGCTTTCGCTGGTTTCCAGACTTCATGAATTCAAACGTCTTACGAGGCTGGCATCTCGCTTTCACCCTTTCACTGTTGAAATTGTTAAATGTAGCCGTCTCTTCTACTCCAATAGCTTCACGTCTCGCACCTCTCGGCTGTGGAACTCCCTTTCATTTTCATGTTTCCCTGATAGCTATAATCTCCAACTATTCAAATGTACTGTCAATCAACATCTCCAGTTGCCTTGATCTATCCACTATCCTTCTCCTCATCCTTTCCTCTATAACTACCTATCTGTTCTCGCACCAAATCCTCTGTAACACCTTGCGTGCTAGTGGCTTCCCGTCTTGCTTGGGGTGAAATGCTTTAAAAAATGATTAGAAACAAAGAAAAGACACCTGAAACTTTATTTAATATCTGTTCTCCTCTATGTCAGTGGAACTTGGGCAATCTCCTCACAGATGAGGAAAAAAGTTCGCACAACGCAAATGTAGTTCTACATAATTATGCTGAGAATATTATGGGCTAATCATGTTAATAACGAGAACGTTTTTAAAGAAAATTAAATAAAAAATATATTTCTATTCAGAATCAGAAAGAAAACAGAAATTTCTATGGAACATGATGAAGGAAGAGGGTTTGCAGAATTTGAATTACACAGGACATAAGGAAGGCTGGAGGTAGAAAATGAAATAGCGAATGGCCAAATTAATTAGTTTCTGTAAACGAAATGGATTAGAAGGGATAACAAAAAGAAAAAGCTTACTAAGAAATACAAAGGACGGGAAGATGTGGAGAGTTATAATCACCCATATTCTGAAGGAATACAGTACATAGAAAAAGTAGATGTATCCAAGCGGCTAACTAAATTTTTTTTTTTATCTGTGACAGCTTTTGATGAGACAAAGATTCCTGTTTTAACACATTATCATTTAAAGTTATAAAACGAAGGGTTCGCGTTAACCTTAAAGACTTCCCTGTAGAGTAAAGAATTTTTCTTTGAATAGGTTAATGAAAGGTGCCGTTGTGCCCACGCTGCTTAGAGTTGGTTTGAGGAACGTTTTACACATTATCGATTTATAGTTTCGCTAGCATATTCGCCATCATTGGAGCATTTATGAAGTGGGGTGAAATGGATTATTTGCACCTAAAAATATCAAGGAACCCTGGGAAATAGGAATCAACATATCTCGATAAGACTTCTGAGTGCTGTCACCAGAATATCCATGATTTCGTTTTACTTCTCTGAATTTAAATAAATCTGAATTTAATAAAAAAATGATATTTTCTTTCAGATTCGACAGAAAAATATCTAAGTATATTTTTTTAAGAAAAAAATACTTGTAATTGTCCAGTGCAATTTCGAAACACGTTACTTTTCGTCACAAGAGTTCATTTCATTAAATAAATACGTTTGCAGATTTAAAGTTGAGAACATTTTTTTAAATAATTTTATTTTTTCCCTTTAAGCAACTTTTAGATTATTTTTCGAATGGATGTTCAAAAAAGAAATAATTATGATAGCTGCCATGGATCAACTATTATATCGTTGGAGTATTATGATATTAATCTAATTTCATATCACCTGCTCAGTCAGTATCAAAAATAAAATTATATATTATACTAATATTGTTGAAAACGCATAGAATAATAAATTATATTCTTAAACTATTAGTTATATAAGGTTAAAGAGGATTTAGTTTTAAATATAAATAACCTGATACTTAATTATCGCATTGATGATCACCCATATTTTATTTTTACTTTTTGGCGCGCTTTTCGGACAGGGTTTCAGTCTTTCTACTTTGTTCTTTCCTCTCATAGCGCGCGTAAATAAAACGTTATTTTCATTCTGTTTTTAGTAAGTGTATGCATTACTTTTAGAAAATCCAGTTATTATTCCTTGAATTTACTAAAAGACTTCGAAATGCTTCTCTCAAACAAAAGTGAATTTTAAATCCACTGTTTACATTTTTCGTATGCAATCAATGAGTGACTAAAAATATACCAACATTTTAATAAATGTTTCAAAATCTATTTATACACATAAATTAATTTTTCTTTTCATACGGATTAGCTTTAGAGCATTATCTTTCAGATTTAACCGACATTTTATTGCAAAATTCATTTAAAAAGTTAAAACGTGTTTTTTTGGGGGGGTGTATTTTTTTTTTTTTTTTTAGAAAGTCTGTACTGTGTACTAGATAGGAAGTAAGCTTTCTAGAATAAAAGGCATGAAAATTTATGGAATAATGAACAATCAAGTTTACCAGACAGGCTTTTTCAGTCATTTTTCAGAAGTCTGATTTCTATTGTCCCTTCTCTCAATATATATGGCGTCAGTATATTAATTTGGCTTTTTTAAAGTTTTCCTAGCGTAATCATACTAAACTTACATTATTAATTATTTTACACAAGTAAATAAACTTTTGAGCAATTTCTTCAAAAGAACTTTTATTTCAATCTGGAGGGCATTTCAATTGATTCAAATTAATCTCTGATATAAAAATACATTGTAAATATAAATTTGCTCACAAAAAATATCACACGAACACTTTTAATTACTATCAACGAAATATTGTCGCATATGTTTATTGTATATTTCGTCTTTGATGTCTTTGCACAGCAATGAAAATTGTAAATATTTAGTTTTATTATCTTTTTGGCTTTTGAACGTTTACCGCTGGACCTACAATTTCAAATCGTACAAATCGACTATGAAGTGTTCTTTGTGCCGTTAAAAAAAACTTTATGGGGATTTTGTTTAGTCTTGATCTTGTTTATGTTTGGATTTTTTTTTTTTTTTTTTCTACATTCTAAAAATAGTCACCTTCAAAATGAACACAAAACAAAACTGATAGCTCACAATTATCTACAGTGATGATCGGTCTCTTCAAATTTACGGGGAGTCTGGACCTTTCGGGAAGAGCATTATTTTAAATGTTTAGTCTATAGTTAAACCGTTTTCTTCTATGTGTTGTGTACTTTCTTTGACGCAGGCGATCATGGATCTCCACTGTTTCCTTTCCTTCGTATTTCTTAGTAAATATTGTCTTTTTGTTATCGCACAGACATTTCACTTATTCTGCCATTCATTTACTCAATCACACTAAAATGTTTATGGCTTGTTTCGCTCACGCCTTCAATCTATCCTGTGAACATCAAGTTTTTCAAGCCCTCTTTCTTCAGGATGTGCCCAATAAATTTCACCTGTCTCTTTCTGGTGTTAAGTAAACTTTTTTTTTTGTTACCATTTTCTCTAAAACGTCGTCGTTGCTCACTTGTTCGGTATATGGTATCCTCAGCATCCTTCTGTAGGACCACGGGTCTGTTGCTTCAAGTTTTTATTTAATTTGTGCAAACACCGAAAACAAGCGAGTATAAAAATTTAAATTTCTAGGAAGGGTTTTAACAGAAGACGGAAGATGGAACAGCGAAATCCGAAAGCATATTGGAATAGCGAGAATGCCCCCCAAAAGTTAACAAAGAAACAGAAAAATCTCTTTAGAAACAAAGAAAATAGAATACAGCTATGTACTCCTTTCGTAATGGTTAGTCTGATCCGTTTGATGAGATCAAATTGGCAGTTGATCTAAATGGTGCAAGAAATGTCTTAAAATTTTAAAATTTTTACAAAGTAATTGATTTTTTTTTAAATGAGCATGCCATGAAATAAAGCTCTAAACTTGATAAAGATAAAGTTTTACCGTGAAGATGTTTATGTTATTATTAAGAACACAGAACAAAATATTTTTATTATTTTATTAAATTTTAATTCTTTTTTAGCACGTTCGAAATTTTATTTAAAAATCTTGTGTTTTTTGCGTCAATATATTTTAATTTTGGAAGATATTTTTATAAAGAGAATTAAATTGCAATGAAAAGAAGGTGCTAATCAGCCATCTTAGAAAAAAAATCCATTGAATTTAAATTAGTTTTTGAAATACAGCAAAGTAATTTGCTTACTGGAAATATTAATCTATTAGTTCGAAATAAAAAGTAAATTAAAAGTTGCAAGAAAAAAGTAATTTTAAAATTTATGTATCATGTTTTTTGTGAAGGTCCCTATATTTAACGTATACAACTCATAACTACTGGCATTTAATCGTCTGAGGACCATTTTTAACTTCCATCTTCAGGAGAGTGGCTCATTGTGACTTCTCGTGTAACGGAGAGCTTATACTGAATTAATTACCATGACTTCTGCTAGGAAAGTTGTTTCGCTGTGTCGTGGAAGACAATTTATTTGCCAGTATATATCATAAGAATTTATAAGACTACCACTCCTCTGTTCATTAAATATTGCTGACACATCTGCTATGGTGTTTCTGCTATGCATTTAGCGATTTTTGATAAATTTTATCGATCATGACATGGCATCTCAGCTCCAGTCACCTTCCCACAGGCGTAACGTACCTTCCTTGTGATATCTATCTATCTATCTATCTATCTATCTATCTATCTATCTATCTATCTATCTAATATATATATATATATATATATATATATATATATATATATATATATATATATATATATATATATATGTAAGCAAATATAAGGATATAGATCCGACAGTATGAAGAAAAATATACGGAAAAAAAACAAACAAAAATCCTTATATGTAATTATGCTGTTTTAATGTTAATATAATGTCAACGTCGGACGTTTCGGTCTAATAAACCATCTTCAGGACATATTCATAAAATATAATTAACATTATCAATTCAACATGACAAAGACGATGGACATAAGAATAAGACTTATCCAAACAGATAACTGAAAGTTTTATTTATCTTTGTCATGTTGAATTTATAATGCTAATTATATTTTATGAATATGTCCTGAAGATGGTTTATTAGACCGAAACGTCCGACGTTGACATTATATTAACATTAAAACAGCATAATTGCATATAAGGATTTTTGTTTGTTTTTTTTCCGTATATTTTTCTTCATATATATATATATATATATATATAGTAACCTTTTTCTCTTTGATTCCTTTCGACATTTATCATTTAAGCGCCGTACTAGATTGGCGGTAAGGTCTCATCATTTTACAGTTGAAATTGTTTCTTCTTTCACACATCTCGTTTGTGGAACTCTCCTCCGTTTTCTTGCGTTCCAGTCAGTATTCATCTTCAAAACTTTAAATGCAGTGCCAATCGTCATGACCGGTCTCTTTGAATCCTCTCTTCTTGATAATGCCAGAGTAAACCTTGGTGGCTTTATTGCCCTATTTGAGTGAAATGATTTTTCTTTTTTTTTTTTTTTTTAATCAATAGATACAAAGGAAAGCAGGATTAACCTACCTTTCGTGATTATGTTAATAGTTGACAGAAAGAGAGTAAGGGGACAGCAAAAAGATCTTACTAAAATCTAACAATAACATGAATTTGTAGAGAGCCATCATTAACACCCTGAAGAGACACGGCACGTAGAATGATCCATACTCCCACTGAAACATTAGTTCATTAGTAAAGCTACCCAATGCTGCTCTATGTTCATCACTATACCTACGTTTTCCTTAAAGGTGGTAATCTGTTTGCTTTCATGCCTTTAGCTAATGATCCTTATATTCTGGATATTTTCTCTTTGTTTATATTGCCAACAAAATTTCTAATGAAATATTTGCTTTTCGATCAATCTATTTCGTTTGCTTATTAGCATTTTTTGTCGCATCAAGAAGCATCACCATCTCTAATTAAATGCAGTATTTAGGGAAAATAATTTGTTTGTTATTAAGCATGTTATCACTTTTTCTTATTTTCGAGAGGATGCTGTAAATAACGGAAACTGAACAAGTCACGAAAAGACGTGTCACATGCACAGTGTGTTATGTAATTTCAACGCCCTTTTTTGTTCGTATAGTCCTTTCTTTATATCTCTAAATGTTTCACCGATATATTTCTATAGTACATGGTTTACGATATATTCCTATATATATATTACATGTTTTTGTCTTTTTTTTGGTGGATGTTAATGTCAGTCAAGACGTTTTGACCACTCTAAAATGAGGAAGAAGTGAAAAAATATCTGTTTGTGTTTATGACGAGAGCTTCTGATATCATCAAATTCTGGAACTATATATATATATATATATATATATATATATATATATATATATATATATATATATATATATATATATAAAGAAATATAGTCTTAAGATGTGCTATATTTATGGGATAGAGGGCTCAATATCATAGATGGAGCGTGTGTAAATATAAAAGTGAAGATAGAAGTCAACACTATTGCATCTAGCATGAAACAGACTGTCGCCTCTAAGTGTTGACTTCTGTGTTCACTTTTATATTTATATTTATTTATATATGTGTGTGTGTATATATATATATATATATATATATATATATATATATATATACGTGTGCGCGCGCGTGTTTTTGTGTGTGTGTCTGTGTGTGTGAAGGAGGCACGGTGGAGAGCCGATTTCTCTTGAAATCTACCCAGGATTTATTATTGTCGAACAAAATTTAAACAACACAAGATATTCCGATGACACATTGTTGATATCATATACAATAAAGAAACTGGAGGGAAATCCTAGAGAAGGTAACACATGAATACGAGAAGAGTGTAAAAAGCATTACTTGTAAGAAGACAGAATGTGTGATTGTCATCAAGGGGAACATCCCGATATGCTAACTACCAATCGGAAGATGTCAAAATCAAGTAAGTACAAGCATTTTCATATGTGGGAATTGTTTTAACAGATGATGAAAAATGGGGAAATGCCATTAGTAAGCGCATTGTAATAGTGAGATTTCCTTTCTGAAAGCTAAGCAAAGAATAAAGAAACAGGAAAATGCCGTTAGAAACAAAGAAAAGTGTAGAGACTTGCCATGTAACATCAGATACGTGAGGTGAAAGAAATGAAATTTTACATGAGGATGCTGAGACTTATATGGACTGAACATGTGAGCAATGTGGGCAGTTTACTGATAACGGAAACTAAATGGACGCTTATATTTAGTATTCGAAAGAGACAGTTGAAATTTCTAGAGGACATAATGCGGGAAAAAAGGCATTGAGAATGTGACGCTCACATGACATATTAAAGGGGGACAGAGGGTAACAGCGAGTAACCTATATGTAGAGTCGTAGAGAGCCATGTACGCCAAGGTCCTGAAGACATACAGTACATAGAAGAATTTCCATGTCTGTTGTCCACGAATAATGTACGCCGTATTTTTTTTAAATTAAACTATTTTTTTCGCATTTCTTTCAGGCCATGGTCGATCATGACTCTCCACAACTTCTTTTTCCTTGGGGCCATTAGCATGTTTCTACTTTTGCTACGACCCCCGTCCTTTCAATCATCCATTCACACAAGCTCATCGTTTGGTTGCCATCTCCTATCTCACTATCTTCTGTGAGGTGTAGGTTTTCCAATCCCTCCTTCCTCATTTTATGCCTAATGAACTCCAACCGTCTCTTCCTGATTCTAATAATTCGTTTTTTTGTTGTTTCCATTTTCTTTAAGGTTTATTCGCTCCTTTCATGGAATTCTCAATATCCTTCTGTACAACCATATTTCTGTTGAGCCTCCTTTTCCTTTCATCTGTGGGAAAATTTTCTTTGTTTAATAATTCAGGCAAAATACATACTGTGCATATATTAGATTCCTATCGCCTGTTTTCTTTTCTGTCTGCGACAAAATCAAAGACTTTTGTTTCAAGATTCATCGATAGTAAGGATTTTCTATGATGGCTACTGACGTGATTGTTCAAATTCTAGCTTTCATTTGCATAATTTTATATTGATCTCTGAGCGCCTCTCTTTGTTTACAGATGCGCAAAAAGTCCACGTTACTCTATGTCTTAATTATATTATTCCGTTTTATGAAATAGGGGCTAATTTTAATATCACTCAATTTTCATTGATAAGCATTTGTTATTTATTATTAATTATATTTTTATTATTATTCTTTTCATCTCAGTTTTCAATTGCTCATTATCGCAACTCCCAGATCATATCCCCACGATATACAGGAAATTATTTGCATCTGAAATCAACAAAATAACCTGCAGCTTGTTTTATGGTGTCAACTACTTTAGTATTTATGCTACGAAATCCAGTCACTTACTGTCATTTACATCTTGCTAAATTGGTTTATACTTTATTTTCTCAAACCGCCCATACGAGGCCATCGTGATCCTGTATACCTTATAAGTTGCAAAATTATTCATTATTTTATAAGATGAAGCACGTTTTATTTAACATGATTGATTTTTTTGCATAAATATTTTTACATCTTATTTTCAGTTATTTGCTGCAACTTATATATGATCATTTATTTACTTTATTTACACACGGACAATTGTCCAAATCTTTGTCGTTATCAGAAATTTTCGGCTGTTGTGCAGTCCTTCATTCATTAGAATTAATATGATTCATTTTTGAGATGTATATTCAATTGCTCTTTACTGTAATATAACATGATCATTTTTACATTGAATATTTTAGTGGCATAATGGGACATTCAGTATCTTGTGTAATTTCAGCGCTATTTTTTGTTCGTATATTCATTTCTTTATATATCTAAATGTTTCAACTTTTCCTATAGTACATGGTTTATGATATATTTCTATACTAAGTGGATTATTTTTTTTGGGGGGGGCTTAGTTTCAGTCAAGTTGTTTTGACCACTCTAAATCGAGAAAGAATTGAAAGACTATCTGTTTGTTTATGAAGAGATCATTTGGTTATCATCAAATGCTGGAACCATATAGATTGCATTCTCAATATATATATATATATATATATATATATATATATATATATATATATATATATATATTCGAATTCCAGTCGAATCCATTATATTCACTTACATGCTAATAGGCTTGGAAAAGGTATTAATCCTCCCCCTCTCACTCTAGCTATGGGTAAATAGCACACCTGATTAGGTTCTATAGCCTAGGATGGCAGCTAGTCTAGGAGAAGGACAGCTCTGAATTCAAAGTCTGCGGAGGGTTGTTTGTGCTAGTGCACAAAGTCTCTGTATTCGGCTCTTCAAAAAGTTTGATTGGTTCCCCACAAAACCTTCACCACTATAATCAAATCTATGTGCAGGGGGCTGGGCTGTTGGTTCCTAGGAATTGAGCTACTTGATCCTACGTCGAATACGACGGGAGAGTCCACCACCATATATAAGATTTTGTCGGTAAAGCTTATTTAACCTTCGGAAGACTTCTCGCAAGCCCGACCGTATGACATATTTTTTTTCTATTTTGTCATTCAATTAGCCACTGTTAGTCATCTCCTTCGCCATATACATTAACCGCAGATAGCAGAAATCATTTGGCATGTAATATGAACACGGTGCCATGTGAAATTAAATGCAAAATTAAACCGTGTCAAAGTTATAAGAAAATAAAAAAAAAATTTAATAATCAAATTAAGAAGATGACAAAGAAATATCAGTTTCTTAATCATCAAAAGATAACGGTTTAATCTGTTGTCAAATTAGACATGAGACAATTGGATCAAGCGAGATGGAAAAATAGCGGTATGAATACTAACATGAAAAATAAATCATCAGAATCTTTTTCTCACACCTTATGATTTGCTCCCCTATCATTTACTCCTGCCTTTTTATTTCAATCCTTTCTCTCTCTCTTATATATATATATATATATATATATATATATATATATATATATATATATATATATATATATATATATATATATATATATATATATATATATAGTCCAATCAGTCTATACCAGGGTTGAATAAGACTGACGATATATTGTGTACTAATTATATATATATATTCGCAGAACTGTTTCGCTGTATCACATCTCTTCAGTGCGAAAAGACATGCCAATGCTTCAAGCCAGGATCGAAACTCAACCGATTTGGTGTCAGTCAGAGCTTCCACCACCAAAGTTACACAGCTAAATCTAGCGTATAGTTTTTTTTTTTAAAGAATGTAAACAAATACCAGCCAGTTTGCTCTATTCATTTTACTGAAGAGCTTTGCATTAGCGCAGGTGGCTGTTGTTTATAGAATTTGCGTATGACTCAACAGTGCTCAATTGAAATATATTTTCAATGCTAAATTATATATATATATATATATATATATATATATATATATATATATATATATATATATATATATATATAAGATAAGGAACAAATAGCTTATCAGTCGAACATGCTTCGTTTTTATTATTAACTTTGTCACATACTAAGGTGAGCATCGTAAATATTGACAACAAAATTGACTATTATATTGCGATGTTCTTAAAAACTTAATCCCAAACACAACATAGAGATTTTCAATTTTTTTCCAAATTACTATTTTCCCTTTATATGTCATGCATCCAGCAAGTAAAAAATGCAACAATAATATTTTTTACCCTGGTATTAAAGAGCGGAATTGCATCAAACTGAAGTCTGGTTTAGGGGAGTATGCTGAGCATGCTATGTATGGAGTAAATTTTACGGAAAAGTGGAATAAAATGAAACATTTACACATAATCAGAGAGAGAGGGGAAATTGTTGGACACATGATCAGATATTTTTGCAAGATTTGACACTAACAGGACCTATTGAAGGCAAAATGAAATGAGGTAAACAGTGAGAAATCTACCTAACAAGCTTGTGTAAATGGATGCCAGAACAGAGGTTGGAATGCTAGTAAGGAAACAAACACTGCTTCTAGCTACAGGAATAGGCAGTAGTGGAGAGCTATGATTTTCCACATCCTTAATCATTGCATCACATACAGAACAAAGCCAGAATTGGATGTATCCGGATGACTATATTTCATGGTCGTTTACATCCAAGCAAAAGTCATATTATACAAACCACAGTATATCTTGGCATATATAATCTTGCGCTTAGTATCCGCTACGTATAATCTTGTTTTCCTTCATAGTATCCATGAAAAGATAAAAGACAAAATATTTTTTCTTCTTTTTTTTTTAGTTATGAACGTAGAGCAGGAATTCTTTAAAGGGAACTGCAAGTTCCAACTCACTAAGCATTGGGTCTAGACCTTGTGTTGTCCTTACAATATGACCCCAACATCTCATAAGCGCTATACGCCATTTAACAAATGACGCCGACAGAAACTGGTTTCCCGCCTAATATTATCGATTTGTAAATATTGCCTGGCGCTTATTCTAGGTCTAGCTTCACTGATCAATTTTTTTCGGGCTTGCTCAAACAGAATTGTGTGGGATTGTATTAGAAGGTAAGAATTAAATAATTAGAGACTAAAAAAGAATGCGCGCACTCACGCCTACTCACAAGAGATAGAGACAACGAGAAAGAAGAAATAAAAGGGAGCAGCATAATAAGCCGTGTGAGGATTTAACTTAACTTGTAGAACATTAACAACTGGCTACTTCGGGTTGAATACAAGATATGAAGTGAATGTTGCATAAAAAGAGTTTTAAAAATGTAAGAACGCTTTGGATGGCAACATGAATATAAAATATAGAAAACGTTTGATTGTCAAACATTAAAATTGATGCGCCTTTGAAGTTTGCGCATGCGTTACAGATTTTCAGGATGATTGTTTATGGGGCTTAAAATACTTCTTTTTCTTTTTTTTTTTTTTTTCAAAAACGAAAATTATATCCCAATAATTTTGAAGGTCACTAGAATTTGTCCAATGAAAGCAAAGATGCCTGACGTGGCTCACTAGATTCCACGATATAAGCGAGAAAAATAAAACAATGAAAGAAAAGAGTATATGCTACGATATATATATATATATATATATATATATATATATATATATATATATATGTATATATGTATATATATATATATGTATATATATTGGTGTTAATGTATATTTTTAAATATATATTATACTTTATTTACCATATTTTTGCTAAACGTGTTTCGGGCGAAGTGTGGTTATTTCCACATTATTTGAAGGAATCAATTTTTCCTTATATTTTCCGATGTTTAACCATTGTCTTTTTTGCATATAATATTAATGCAAATTTTCTTGAACATGTGGAGAAAAGATTCTTCTGTTTTAACGATTGCTCAGATAAAGGGCGAAGAATGAAGGTCTAAATTTTTAATCTTTGTTACCTCTATATCTTTTTAAAGCTATCTTCATTTGTATATATATATATATATATATATATATATATATATATATATATATATATATATATATATATATATATATATATATATTAAACGTTTCACCCAAAGCAAGGCGGGAAGCCACTATCACGCATGGAGTTACAGAGTGTTGGAGCGAGAGCAGAGAGGAGTAATAAAGGAAAGGATGAAGAGAAGGATGGGGGATAAATCAAGGCATCTGAAGACATCGATTGCCATTACATTTGAATAGTTGGTGATCATAGCTATCAGGGAAACAGGTAAATGGGAGGGAGCTCCACAGGCGAGAAGTGGGAGACATGAGGCTATTGGAGTAGAAGAAACGGTTACATTTAAGAGTTTCGATAGTGAAAGGGTGTGAACGAGATTCCACCCTGGTAGAACTCTTAAATTCATGAAGTCTGAGAACCAGCAAAAGCAGCTCATCGGAGCAGTTACCGTGAAAATATTGGTAAAAAAGACAGAGGGGTACAACGGCACGTCTGTGAGAGAGCGACTGCAGACGAGATGCCATATCAGGATGAAGTGTTTTTGCTAATATATATATATATATATATATATATATATATATATATATATATATATATATATATAAAGAGAGAGAGAGAGAGAGATACCGTCTCCTCTCAAGTGAGATATTTTATTTCATGTGTGCTGTTTATTTTCTATAATAATTGCTATATGCAAAAGAATATGTATTTAGTGTATTGGGGCAGCAGATCATTATTTAAGCATATATTATTAAATATAACAGACAATGAATGTCTATTATGTCTGATCATGAACCGTTCTAATTTTCGAATATTTGCTTTAATTTCTGCAAAAAATTGTGATAACAATTGTTCAAGATTTGAATATATTTTTCATCAATTTGGCCCTAAGCTTTCGGATCACATGACCTCAGAGTGGTTATACAAGCATGAAACAAAGATATCCACCGTCAAAGATGATATTTTGTTATTTTGACATAAAAGATTGCTATGTTACGCTAACGTATATATATATGCATCTATATATAAACATATATATGTTTATATGTATACATACATATACACATATATGTATATATCCATATATATATATATATATATATATATATATATATATATATATATATAGATGGATGGATGGATGGATGGATGTAGAGAAAACTATTTTTGACAAAGCTTTATTGAAAGTGAAACATTTCTTATTTGTTTTTATTCCGATCCGTATTTGATCGGCATTTGATATTTGACTCAAGTTTGAACACACACACACACACACACACACACAGATATATATATATATATACATACATACATACATATATATATATATATATATATATATATATATATATATATATATATATATATATGCAGTTTGAGAGAGAAATATATAGATAGGCAGATACTGAAGTAATACACACACACACACACATATATATATAAAATCATTCTCATCCATAGAGATACGTGCATATCAAAATCTGTAAAAAATCATAATTGTTAATGGATAATAAATTAGCTGGAGGCACTTAGATCCATAGAATATTTGAACAATTTTGTACAAATTATTCCCAAAAAACAAAATACTTATATGAATGAAAAGGTGCAATAAAAACTTAATCGCAGTGGCTTGTCAGTCGTCTTGAATTAAACAAAAGAGGGTTTGCTCCTAAAATACACAATTATAAATATAAATATACTATAAAAATGGGACATTTCTCTTAAATACGAGAACTCTCTGTAGTGCCCTTTAAAATAATATATATATATATATATATATATATATATATATATATATATATATATATATAGCGCAAATGTATACCTAAATATACATTTGCATGTATTACATAGGTATACATTTCCTAAACGAACGAGGAAAAATAATCGATAAATTTAAAAAAAAAAAATGAGATTCGATATAGATATAAAAACTAACCTAAAATAATTAGAATTTCAAGATGTCACCTTCTACGTTAGGAAAGGTACATATTATCCATACAGAAAACCTAGCGACAAACCACTCTACATACACACCTCTTCCAACTCCCCGTCGTTAGTAATCAAGCAAATTTCCACAATCAGTTCATATCAAGATTTCTAACAATTTTTCCAGTGAAACTATCTTCAACGAGTGTCAATAAAGTCCATGAAACGGCCCTAAAATTTAGTGGATTCCTGGCAGCACTCGCATACACACGCAGCTAAAAAAAAAAAAAAACGATAGGCAAAGAATATTGATCTTTCGAAAACACATCCCCAATCAATCATCCTTTGCAAGATATTCTACACAATCACAGTAGAAATCAGCTTCAGTTGCACCGAAAACATGACACAAAAAATTTAAAAAAAACAGCAGGAAAACAACCAAAATACCACACCCAAAATCAAACCCATGTGTAACTGTAGACCAATGAACTGATGTCCCTTAAAAGGCAATTGCTTGCAGAGGAATGTAATATGCCAAGCTACTGTAAAATCAACTGATAATGAAAAATATTCAAAGGAATAATAGAAAGACTCTGGAAACAAAGCAGCTACACACACGAAACACCGTTTACAAATAGTATATATGCGAACTACGCATATCTAAACATATCTAGGAGATTAAAACAAAAGCCAAACCACAGCTATAATAGCAGGGAAAATAAGGTAACACAGCACCAGCCTAAATCCAAATACTGCAAACTCTGTCAGGAAGAGAAAATATCTATAACTACCTTCCCAAACCAATACAAATTTCTAAGTAAACGATAAGAAATTTTTAACACGTTTCTTAAAAATAAAAAAATTAAACGAATAAGAATAAGCAAAAATTAATTAATTAATTAATTAAACAAAACAAATAAACAAAAATAAGGAAAATAAATTAATCGAAACCAATAAATAAGTAAATAAAGTAAATAACAAACAAATTAATAAACCACGAACGCACAGAGTAAACGTAATAATAACAGCCAATAATCAAATAATCAGAAATAATTTTTTAAAAACGTTAAGAAACAATACTATAAATAACGAAAAATGCATCTAGATCTATAATTATTTCCACCTAATAATTTCTAGAATAAATCGAAACATAAGCGTTACCGCACACCAAAATAACCGTTAGAATAATAAAAAGACTACCCACAATGCGTCTCTGACATGTGCATATAAATGCAAAAATACAACGCATATGGCCTGACAAGTGATTATAATAATGAAAGAGACTGTCTATGGGTGTTGACATTAATATACACTTTTATGTTTACATTCGTACTATCCCTAATTTTGAGCACTTTAATCTATAAATTTAGCATACCTTAAAACTATATTTTTATCATATATATATATATATATATATATACTCTCTCTCAAAGAAAGTGCAACTAAGGTTCACAAAGTATAATTGAAGTGGAAAAACACTTACATAACCGCAAATATGTCTGAGCAGCCTTGCCTAGCCACCATATCAAAGGGAAGTACTCGGGGACGAGTAGCCGGTCATAATTATTTTCTGTGGTTTAAAAATTACTTGTTCTTTTTTAAAAAAATGTTTTATGTAATTTTTTATGTTACAGTTAGCAGATGAAATATTCGGCTTCTTTGTGACGTGTCCCCGCCCCAGGATATAGGCGACAATGGCTCTCCGCATCTTCCTAAACTTTGTAACTCTTAATCAGTTTTTCTTATCTCTCCAAAGCCCTGTTCCACCGTTTTTTTAATCGAGCACGCAAAGTTAAGTTATGCGTTGTTTGACTTTGTCCGTTTTGTCTTTAATCTGTCCTGTGAATATCAGATTTTAAAAGCTCTCGTTCCTCATTAAATGTCTTGTTTCTTCCTTACGTTGTGCATGAGTTAACTTTTTTCTGTTTTCTCTAAAACCTCGTCGATACTCGCATATTTGATTCATGACATCCTCTGCAAACTTTTGCCTCAAATGTCTTCTTTATCTGTGAGGAGAATGTCCAGTATTCATTAACATATAGGAGAACTGATATTACATAACATTTCAGTATTCTTTTATTTGTTTGTTTGTTTGTTTGTTTGAGTTTTTATGGCATATCAACCACTGTGGGTTATTTAATGCCAAATCCAGTTTATATGAATTTTAAATGCCTATTTTGTATGGAATAAAATATGTATACCTGGCAACATTATTGTTTAAAAAAAAACGTATAGCTGGCAACATTATTCCTTTACAAAAATGCGTATAGCTGGCAACATTACTTTTTTTTACAAAAAACGTATAGCTGGCAACATTACTTTTTTACAAAAAAACGTATAGCTGGCAACATTACTCCTTTACAAAAAAATCGTATAGCTGGCAACATTACTCTTTTACAAAAAAATGTATAGGTGGTGACATTACTCTTCTTCAAAAAACGTATAGCTGGCAACATTACTTTTTCACTAAAAAACGTATAGCTGGCAACATTACTTTTTTACAAAAAAACGTATAGCTGGCAACATTACTTTTTTACAAAAAACATATAGCTGGCAACATTACTCCTTTATAAAAAAACGTATAGCTGGCAACATTATTGTTTAAAAAAAACGTATAGCTGGCAAAATTATTCCTTTACAAAAAACGGATAGCTGGCAAAATTACTTTTTTACAAAAAAAACGTATAGCTGGCAACATTACTCTTTTACAAAAAAACGTATAGCTGGCAACATTATTGTTTCAAAAACTTAGAGCTGGCAACATTATTGTTTCAAAAACTTAGAGCTGGCAACATTATTTTTCTGAAAACATTATCTGAGACCTTGCTGTTGGATGCAGTTTATCGCCGTACCCAGGACGCGGATGTAGTTTATCATCATACCCAGGACGCGGATGTAGTTTACCGTCATACCCAGGACGTGAGTAAAACTTGGAAAACTAGGAGTTCATAGCTGGGACGCTAACAGGTGCTACCACCCCGGGTCAAGGTGGACCTGGGAACACCAGCAATTAAGAGGTGATTCCACGCTCCTCAAAATGTCCTGATCAGAGGCCTTGCTGTTGGATGCAATTTAACGTCATAGCTAGGACGCCTCATTTGGGGGGTCTTACTCCTCTACAGAGGTGAAGTCGGCGTATTCTAAAGCCCCAGCCGACAGAGCTGTCTGTTATTTGTTTGTAATGAAACTGTAATTAAAATGATAATGGAAAATATCTTCTCTATGGCACCATGGTAAAGCATGCTATACGTTGTGCAAAAAGTGAATGCAAGTTTCCTGTCAGCAGTTTGATTTTCTTTCTTTTTTATTAAATCTCTCGGCTGGTACGTACTGTTTCACTATTTAAATCTAAAGTAAATCAATCCGAGTATCCAATAAATATAGTACTTGTATCAATACATATATATATATATATATATATATATATATATATATAAAAAAAATTGGCAGCATATATTGTATATTACAATTAATATATAGTTAATTGATTCAAGATATGATTAACCCTTTGTAATATATTATATATATCTATATCTATACCTATATATATATGAATATGTAACACCAACTGCTTACTTGTTCCATTAGGAGGCAAAGTCATTATGATATTGCCTTCTGCTACTAGGTTCTGAGCTGAAATGTCATCATTTTTCTCAGTAGCAGAGGGCAATATCATAATGACTCCGCTTCCTAGTGGAATAAGTAAGCAGTTGGTGTCACATATCCAAACTGTCTTAGAAAGTTATGGTAAACGTCTGATCACTGATGCCGAGGTTGGACATGCAATACCCAGGATTAGTCAAATATCCAAATAAAATCCCTCTTTAATGGAAAAACCTCCATTTTCCTAAATGCCTGAGATGCATGAGGCCATACATTTAGCTCGTGGCACTGTGAAACTGCACACTGAGAAAAATGATGACATTTCAGATCAGGACCTAATAGCAAAGGGCAATATCATAATGTTTCCGCCTCCTAGTAGAATAAGTAAGCAGTTCGTGTCACATATTCAAACTGTCTTAGAAAGTTGGTAAATACATATATATATATATATATATATATATATATATATATATATATGTGTGTGTGTGTGTGTGTGTGTTGCTTGCTATATATATATATATATATATATATATATATATATATATATATCGTTGCTTGGAAATTATCCATGTAAAAAGAAACAGATCGTCATCACATTCTTGTCCGTGTATTGCTTAATATATTGTACAGTAATTGGCAAATTTGATAATGGCTTATGTAAGCCAAAAGCTTAGATGGGATTAAAAAATATGTATGAATATTGGGATTTTCTTTCTTCGTTTAATGATAACGTTATTAAGCATATCAGACGTTATGAAAAGAATTTACATAAAATAAATAAAACACTTGTCTATATTATTTAATGAAACATGTATGAATGAAAAAAATGCTGGCTAGTTACACACACACACAATATATATATATATATTCATTTCTGTAGTTTAATGCTAGCAGCAAGCAGAAATATTTCTCCTCCCGATGATGGCCATTTCAGCCGAAACTAGTCGAGGAATCTAAATGGAATAATAATAAAAAAACGAAAGAATTAATCTACAACCCAGTGTGTCTGAAGATTTCAATTTTTTAATTTTTTTGTTGTTCAAAATATATATATATATATATATATATATATATATATATATATATATATATATATATATATATATATATATTGTTACGATTGACGGACAAATATTATTGAGTAAGATTTTTATCGAGTTATAAGTTATTAGTAGCCCTTTTAAAAAGCAGCCCTCCCATAAACAACACTTTTTTGAATGAGTTCAAGGCTTTTAGCCAAAAACTGCACTAGGAATGAAATTATTATGACATAAATGTCTCTCACAACAAAATATGGGGAAAAAACTACGCTAAAATTGCTCGTTGACACGAAAATTAATCATCTAGAAAATTCTGGCCAATCTTCTCACATATGAAGAAAAGTCTTGAAGGCAACGACAATGTGGCCCTACTTAATGCTGCTCAGAATGCCATGGCGTGAGCATGTGAGTAATTGCGAAGTTTTAGAGAAAAAGGAAAACAAAATGGACACGTATACATAACATAAGAAAGAGGCAGTTGAAACTACTTGAGCACAAAATGCGGAGAGTTTGCTTGGAAAATTTGATACTCACAGTATATATTAAAGGCACAAGAGACAGTGCATACCAGAAAAAAAGATTTTATGATAGATAAAAAGACGAAATTAACTAAGAACTACAAAATATGGGGAATTGTGTATAGCTATGATCGCCAATCATCCTGAGGGAGCATAGTACAAAGAAGAATGTAATATATCAAGCTACTGTAAAATCCACAGATAAAGAAAAATATTCATAAGAATAATAGATTGGCCCTGGAAACAAAGCAGCTACACACACGAAACACCATTTACAAATAGTATATGCGCGAACAACACAATTATGAAACATATCTGGGAGATTTAAAGCAAATTCAAATCACTGCAATAGTAGCAGGGAAATTAAGAAAAAACAACACCAGCCTACAATAAATCCAAAAAGTGCAAACTCTGTGTGGAGGAGAAAATATCTATAACTACACACAAAACTGGCAAACCGCAGTAGATCCATCCTCGTAGCGCTGCATGAGAAACCAGCTAGAGATTTTCCATCGGAAAATCAATTTTAATCCTCACCTAAGGAAGCTGTATACGCGTGTGTGTTTGTGCGCGCGTGTATGCCTCTGTGTGTTTACATGTGTCTATGTATGTGTGCGTACAATCCAAAACCTGTATATACAGTTTATCATCGAACCTGATTAACAGAGAACTTTCTATTTTCTGATGTCCTCTTATTTAGTTTCGTAATTACCTTGAAGAAATGATATTCATTATGCAGATGTTTAGTCTGTAAAATTTTTTAGCCTGAATCAAATGCAGAGATATATTATAAAGAATCACTTTTGATTATAACCAATTTTTCATGCAAATTTAATTTCGGTTCGTGTAACTGATAGAGGCCCGGAACGAGAAATCTGACAGCCAGTCGAGTTTCGTTACGATCACATTCGCTCAGAAAATCTTGGGAAAGATGTGAATCAATTAAACCGACTGTTATGGATTAAACAGTATGATAGGCTGGTCTCTTCAGCCTCGAATAGCAAACATTCTGTTAGAACAACAACTCTATGAAATAAATGTGAATGTCACTGTGTCCCACTTTTTCAATTAAGGGGACACAACTCTAAATTTCAATAGCTCATGTTACTGAAATTTTAGATTCCAATTTTCATTACTACGATTGGTTTCGGCGATTTTTACGCGTTGCGAGGAATTTTTTGTACGATAATTTTTAAAACTCGGGAATAAATTTGGGAATAAGCGAATCTAATTGCTAAAACCAACGAAAGTCACCGATGAAATAAGATTACTTACGGAAAGTAAAGACCTACGCACATCAAATTTTCTTTAAATCAAGTGGTGACAGAAGAATTAACGTTGAACATTCAAAAAGGTAAGCTTAAGTGTTAAAGCAATACTTAAATGCAGCGATCAATTTTGCATTCTTCTGTAGTTTAATGTTGCGTATCGCACACGACAACAGTATGCCTGACAAAAAGAAATCACCGCAAACAGAGAAGCAGACTGCAATCAAAAGAGCTATGCTACATCGAGGAAAAGAAGGTCCCCTGCAAATGAAAACACACATCAAACGGCATCCAGGAGAGTTTCCAATGCTGAAAATATACAAATTTTTAGTGACTCTCAAACTCCTGAATCAGATGAAGGCCAATCTAGAACCCTCCGCTTAGCTTAAATTTCGCCCAATCGTGGAATTTGTAATTATTCTATGATCTCGACTATAGTAGGCCTTGAATGATGGATAAATGTCTGAACATGTAGGCACTATTTATTTCTAATTTATGTTGCTTTCTTAATGGTCGTTGTAAATAAAAACGATCCACGTGTAAAAATGAAAATCAGCCAAAACAACTAACAACTATTCAAAAATCGCCAATGATTTATCGACGAAATTTGAACAATGTATATTTTCTTAATAGTCGAGTCTTTGAGTAATTTAAAAGCCTTTGAGTAATTTAAATATGTATGATTAAGAATGTGACTCTCTCAATGTGCTACTCATGTTCATGATTTAGACGAGCGTGGTTCTCTAAAGCTTTCTCATTTATCGTTCTCAGTTTAAGAAAAAACAATGCAAGGATATCCTGAAGAATCCTTTTGAATCTGGCACCAACATATCAAAGCATACACAGCAATAGCAAAGGACACCAATCTTTAATTCAATGCACGCAAAATTGCCTTTGGAAAAATTCATTTACCCAAATATGAAAGCTAATGTTTACCGACGCTGTTCTCATGTGAAACAACAATATAGATATTAGAATCCAAGATATAGTTTGTACTTGAAAAAATAATGAAGACCTTCATCTTAAAGAATAGTCTGTATATCGGGTGTGGTCGCGAGAATATAATGATCTAAGTGTGGTTTTCAGCATATGGTCATATCAAATTATTAAATTGGAGAGCACTTGGAAATATTAAAAAATATAATGTCATGAGCTGATACAACGAGTATTTTGCAGAAATAATAAATTTCGAACATAACAATGAACTGAAATGTACAGTGAAGGTCTGCAGGTAATGGTTTATTCATATCAATGTGTTTGTCTTCGAGTCACTTCACTAGAATCCAGACTTGACACTATCGATAATCTCTAGAGAAAACACAGGGCCCAGCAGATGGAATGAAAAATGAATGATTAATTTTTTCAAGTGGGGATGTTCGCTATCGCAGTAGGTAGATTCTAAAAGCGTATAAAGATTAAAAAGGACTACTTTGTCACTTCACGGAAAAAATTAGATTTGGTTACTAAGAAATGTTATTTACAGTATTTATATTCGCATTATTGTCATCATCTTTGTTGTTTTCGTTATCACAGTGTTTCGGCCGTTGTGTCCCCTGGGTGTTACTCATATATATATATATATATATATATATATATATATATATATATATATATATATATATATATATATATATATCGATCTAGGTAACCGAACTCTAGGCTTTATTAAATCTACGAGTGTAGACTTTTCTCGTTTAACTGATCCTGTCTACGTAAAAGGCGGTTAGCCAATCCCTGTTGCAGACACATGCTCAAGCACATTTGCGTTTGTTTAACACACATACAGCCGATCTGCGGATCATACTGCAACTGTACTAAGCGGGCATTAGTTACAGTTTCTGGGAGAGAGCACATTATCAGGTGTGATCAAGATCCTAAAATCCTCGGTCACGATATTTTGTGACATTTGTGCTAACACAACCATCTCCAGCTTGCGAACAGTTCTAATTTCACTCACAAGGCTTAGATCAACCCGTGGTATGAGGCCTCAGGCACTTTCCAAAGTCTCTCCCAGAGAACAACATTAAGTCACCTTCCTGACAAATCGACCATGGTGAGATTCGAACCCCGGTCGAATAGTCGGAAAGCAATTAACACTCGACCATGTGCCCATTACATACAATTTTAAAAATTGGAATAATTGATATTTTTCCTGAGTGAATCTAATTTTGTCAACAGCTTTTTTAAATGACGTGTGGATTTAGGAATAGAGATAGATTTAATTTGAGAGAGAAAAAATAACGAAAAAACCTGATAATTGCCCCAGGTATAAAGATATTACCTGAATTATATGTTAAACTGGAATAGGTACAAGCGCACAATGTTTTGATCCTAATGTTTCAAGTTATTGAATTCATAATAATGCACCCATAAGATACTAGACATGATGGAAACATGAAGATGACCGGTGTACACCTGACATGAATGTTGTATCTATAAAAGCATCTCCAACAGTAAAAGTGAAGAACAATAGTCCGAATAAGTCAAATTATATTGATAACTCCTCATCTAAATAATCAAAAAATATCTGATAAATATCTGATAACAAATGTTTTATTGCTGGTGCTCCCAATAGCTAAGACTTCAATTACTTAGTTTTGTTTCTTGTCGCACGTGACTACAAAAGTGTTCTACCAGTGAAGAATAACATCAAATCCAAGAGTCAGTGCGATTGATTAGTTAGCCGTCGCTATATGAAAGACCTTTTTTTCCCCAGACATGACTATAATGAGAAACAAATACAACGAAAAGCAATTATAAAAAAATAGATGAAAAGAAATCAGAAAAAACATCGAAGAAAAAGGTAGAAGACAGAGAACAAAGGTTTACCAAGTATCTATAAATAATGTAATGAATCTATAAAATCAATATACATACAAATAATATATATATATATATATATATATATATATATATATATATATATGCGTACGCGTTATTTAGTACTTAGTGGAAATTGATCAGTATATGTGATAGAGCTAACAGATTCAATTGCAGGATTCACGCTTTTGCGATCATCAGACAAACTGGTCTATTTTTTTTTTAAGTGGATCTATTTATGCTTATTTGTGTTTGATTATTTGTATGTGTGATGAAGGGGGTAATTTTCTTCTGTGTTTGTTTGGGATGACACTCTCGCATATTTAAACACACATACAAATACAACTAAATATATATATATATATGTGTGTGTGTGTGTGTGTGTGTGTGTGCGTGTGTCTGTGTGTCTGTCTCTGTGTGTGTGTGTGTAGTTCCTAAATTATCTGTAAAAGGATCACAGTTACTTGTATCCATTAGACGTAAGATGCATCGATACACTTCAATATATAGTAAAGCAATATTGGAATTTTAATTCATATTTCGTTTGATCATATCTTAATTCACTTTGCTTTGTCTTTTCAAACAGATGTTAAGTTCTCATTATGTATCCCTATCTTTAAAGAAAATAGAAATACCATAAGAGAAGGTGTAATGTGTTGCGCTGGTTCATAAATACAAAATCGAACACGAAGGCCTAACAGCATTAGAGTAAAAAGCGTGAAAATCAAATATCAATTTATGTTAGAATCCGTATCTGGTTAAAGTATTTCATGAAAACAGGAAATGTCTTTCAAAAACAGAAAACTAAGTATTGTCTATATGTGCTATGTGGAAACAATAGAGCCTATGTGAAAGTGATTTGTTTAAATGAAACTTTCTTTGTTCTAAAGATAGCTTTAATAGAGAAATTGACAGACACATGATGTTTTGGTTTCTATGTTAGCACTGTAGATATCTAAAACCTCTGCTTATGTTAAGTAAGTTATATACATTTATGCGCAACTACTCTCGGGAAATGTGTGAATCTATGTTTTCTCCTCCAGTTATGGGTTAGTAAGTATCACTAAACCATTATAATCTACAAACATTTTTTACAATCTAAAAATATTTTCTGGTTTTAAATAATCTGCAATGGGTTGGTAAGTCGTTGGTAAGTCAAACATTCAATTTCTCTTCTTTCTTCTCTGTTCTCCATTCTTCTCTCCTTCTCTCTCATCCTCTTTGTTTTCTTTATCTGTTACTCCCTTTATCTCTTTTTTTCTTTATTCACATGTTCTTCATCTCTTTTTTTAAAAATCTTCGATTCTCTTCCAATCTCTTTCTCTCATCGGTCCTCTTCTTTTGTCAATACTGTAGATATCAAAAACTCTACTTGTCATATTGAGTCCCCTTTTCCCTCAGAAATATCGCATGTTTTACATATGTATGTGGTCGTGTGTACGTGATGAAAAAGATATACAAAACCAAAGAGTATTATTTAATGAAAGAAATGGAAATGAAGGATTTCAAGATGCGTGTGGTGTAACTAAACTTTCACACAAGCAAATACGAAATTTTTATAGGAATGAAGTTGCAGACGATGAATTCCAAAATGTTTGAATGTACATCGATGGTGAAGAGCAAATAACACATCAGAACTGACGGCAAGAAAAATAATTTATAAATCTCAATGATTTACACTATGTACTAAAAATACGTTTTCACTGCCAATCTATTGTCATTAATTGAGCATGGGAAAAATGTAAGTTGCAAGTAAGCAGATTCTTTGTATAATATGAGAAAAAAAAAGCAAAATATTAACGAAAAGAGAAAATGAAGGCGAGAAAGAGACAGGAGAGTTAAGCTGGAAATATTTCGATGCAAAATGAATGAAGCATAGAGGTGAAAAGGAAACGTGCGAGAGAAAGACAGGATGAGAAAGAAAGAAAGAAAGAAAGAAAGAAAGAAAGAAAGAAAGAATTATGCGAATAATAAACAAACAAATAAGAACAAAATTTTGAGAAAAAATAGAGAAAGAAAGCAAGAAAGATAAAATTATGGAAAGAAAGAAAGAAAGAAAGAAAGAAAGAAAGAATTATGTAAAGTAAGAAACATATATACAAATAAGAACAAAATTTTGAGGAAAAATAGAGAAAGAAAGCAAGAAAGATAAAATTATGGAAAGAAAGACATAAAGGAAGAAAGACATAAAGGAAGAAAGAAAAAAGAAGTGGATAAAAAAAATTGTTGAAAATAAATAAATGAAGAAAGAAAGAAAAAATATATAAAAACAAAGAAAAAGCAAAGAAATACTGAAAGTTAAAAAAATACGTTACGAAGTGAGGGGCAAGGAAAACTAAAAAATGGTGGATGAATTGATCAAGAACAGAAAATGGACAAATGCATGAGATAGATAAGAGAAAAATGGATAATAAAAATCAATAATGAATAATAATAATAATAATAATAATAATAATAATAATGGGAAAGAAAGAACTACAGAATGATTGCCAAGAAAAACATCGGGAAATCATAAGTGAGAAGAACCGATGAGAGAAAGTTTGGAAGAGAATCGGAGATTTTAAAAAAAAGAGAGAGAGGAACATATCAATAAAAAAAGAGAGATAAAAGGAGTATCAGATAAAGAAAACAAAGAGAATTAGGTAGAAAGAGAGAAGAAATGAGAGCAGAAGAAAGAAAGAGAAAATGAATGGTTGATTGATTCATGTTCTACGACTTACCAACCCATTGCATATTATTTAAAATCAGAAATGTTTTGTTTTTTTTTACATTATAAGAGATTTTTGTAGATAATAATGGTTGAGTGATACTTACTAACCCATTGATGGTGGAGAAAAGATGGATTCACACATTTCACAAGTGTATTTGCGCATAAATGATTATATCAAACCTAAGTGGAATTGAAACACGACTCTCGAATTAAAAACTCCCTACTATTATCTATTACACCAACCGCACATCTAAGCTTACTGATCCTGGTATTCACAAGCGGTTCCCCATCTAGGTTATGCCCAGGCTCGACTTTGTTTTAACTTCGGTGATCAAATGGGAACCGGTGTTTCGACGTGATGAGGCCGTAAGCCAAAAGAAAGAGAAAAGAAGGAAAACAAATCAAAGAATAGAATGGGGGACAAAGATAATAAGTAAGGGAGAATGGGTGAGAAAGATAAATGAACGAATGAAAAGCAGAGAAGGGAGGAGAGAAAAAGTAAAAAACAAGATCGAGGAAAGAAAGAAAATAAGATAATAGTTTGTCAGATGAAAGAAAAGAAAATTAATCAGAGAAGATAGTATAAGTTGCTGACTATTTAAATTATTTTTTTAAGGCTCATCAATCCGAAACATATTTTTTATAATAAAAATGATTCAATTTATGCGAACAAATACTGCGTTACATTTTTTTTTTTAGAAAGTGTTATCTTGCAGGTCCTATTTTTAAACCCATAGCGGTCGTGTGGAGATCAGTTCATATATATATTTAACCAAGGATATTGACGCATACATGTTTATAACAAACGCGACTGGCATTCGAACTTAGTTCTCCTTTTTTTCTTGTCGAGCCACTATCCATTACACGGCCCACGCAAGCGGGATATACGTGAGGGAAAAGTAGATTCTTGAGAAAGAAGGAAGTAAGAGGACAGTAAATGAGTGGATGGGAGCGAAAGAGGAATACAAAGAAATTATAAAAGGCAGTCAGAGATTGGGGAAGAAATAGAAGAAATGGAAGAGAAAAAATAATGAAAAATTCAAGAAAAAAGAGTGAAGCCTGAAGTAAAAATATAAAGCAACTTTTGCCTTTTTGCCAGATCTTGTCATTCGTCGACTTTTCTACTGATTTGCTATTTTTCTCTCGTACCAGATCGTTAACAAATGATTCTGAGGACTTAAATCTGTTCAATAAATATTAGCGCAAAAATTGACAGTTGATGTAAAAGTCACATTTGTACTTAGAAGAATCGTTGAAAAGAGTTCGCTTTTAGTTTTTAATGTTTGGAAATTCCCATCAGCATTTTATTTATTTCTTTTCTATTATCATCTATTCTTATTTATTCCGTTTGCCCCTTTCCTTTCGCCATTTTTCTTTCATTCATTTCATTCTTTACCCCTATCCAGGTCATGTGCCGATTTATTTACGAGCAAAATTATTGTTTTCATATCGAAGCAATGTTTTCCTACGTCATTTATCTTATATTAATTCTCTTTCGGTTGCTTTTGTAATTTTTTCCTTTCAGAATTTCAATGTATTTCTCGTATTTTATATTTGCTTCTAGTCCTTAATGGTTGCTCCCTTTCGTGGGGTTTTCGTGCAAGCATGCCGCTTATATTTCTTTCTTTCTTTCTTTCTTTTTATCTCCTCATTTCTGTCTTTGTTTATTCTTCAGTTATCTTATACTTTCTCTTTTTTTGGATAATTCTCTAAACTTTCTTCCTTTCTTTCTTTTATCTATTTAGTATTTTTTTCACTGTATTACGTTCTTTCTTGCTCCCATTTTCTTTTTCTTTATTTCTTATCCTCTCTTTTCCTCATGTTTTCTGATTTTTTTTTCTTAATTTCTCATTTCTCCTCTTCTTCTTTTACAAATTTTATTATAATTTTCTTTCATTCATTCTTTCGGTTTTACTTAAATGTGTTCTTTTCCTCATTTGTTTTCATTATTTTCATTTTCTCTTTTATTATTTTGTCTTCTATTTTTCAATATTTATCAAAATTTTCTTTCATTCTTTGTTACATTCTTTTTTTCTTAACATCTTTTTTCTTTACTCTGTCTTCATTTTCCTTCATGTAGCATTTCTCATTTTACTTTCTATTATATAACAGAATATTTCATTCTTTCTCTTTTTCTTTCTTTCTTTATTTCTTTCTTATTATTCCCCCTTTTTCCACATTATGTCTTCATTTTTCTTGATTTCTCTTTTATCATTTTATTTTCTCTTTTCACTTATTATCATAACTGTCTTTCTTTCTTTTTTCTTTCTTTCTTTTTTCTTTCTTTCCTTATTTATTTATTTATTTATTACCCCCTCTTTTTCACATTGTGTCTCCATTTATCTTGATTTCTCTGTTATCATTTGGTTTTCTCTTTTTCCAATGATTATAACTTTCTTTCTTTCTTTTTCTTTCTGTCTTTTTTGTTTCTTTCTGATCACCTAACTTCCTCATCCTGTTTTCAATATTCTCTTGAATTGTCTTTTATCATTTTTTCACCTTTCCAATATTTACTAATGCTTTCTTTCTTTCTTTCTTTCTTTCTTTATTTATTTATTTATTTATCATGCCCTCTTTTCCATATTATGGCTCCATTTTTCTTGATTTCTCTTTTATCATTTTGTTTTTCTCTTTTTTGAATAGTTATCACAACTTATTTTCTTTGTTTCTTTGGTTTTTCCTTCTTTCTTTCTTTCTTTCTTCCTTCCTTTCCTTCCTTCTTTCTTTTTTCTTTCTTTCTTTCTTTCTTTCTTTCTTTATTTATTTATTCCTTTATTTCTTTTTTTCGTATTTGTTCGCTTTCATATGTTCTTTCTTGCTCTTATTTTTATTTCCTTCTTTCTTTGTTTATTTCATTTACACATATTTTTGCAGTGCGGACATCCTTTACAAGAAATATTCACACTTCGCCGTCTCTTAACTCACCATGTCAGTATAATTGATCTGAATTATCTTGTTTATAAATATACAAATAAGATAAGGAATAATGAATTATTGTTTCCAAATCATTGTTGTCCATTATTCATAGGCTAAATGCCATGGATTCTTCAAGCAGACAGTTCAAGAGGTAAAAAAAAAACATTCCGCCTACTCTTACAAAGATCCTGTGTTTGTAGAATCAATAGAAATAGAAATAAAAATGGCCGCTGAAAACTCGTCGCCCAGACAAGGGTGTATTTCAAAATGAATTCGCCAGAATTGCAAAGGAGTCGCGCCGATAACTTTCGAGTTCTCCTAGGAATTCTTCCGCGGTTATGAAAAGTAAAAAATAACCGAAACTTGAAAAGTGATAAATAAATTGATAGATATAAAAAAAAAAATATGCACAGACACAAACACACACACACACATAAACATATATATATATGTGTATATATACATATATTCATATATATACATACATATATATATATATATATATATATATATATATATATATATATATATATATATATATAAAGAGAGAGAGAGAGAGAATGAGAGAGAGAGAGGTATAAATGTGGATATAAACAAAATGATAATTACATGTATATTTATTAATATATGTAAAGTGAAAAATGAAACTTATTCTAGTCGACGAATTTTGTCCTCTGATGGAATTTATCAGGGAAAATTCGCCTTGTTAAAAACCCTCAGAGGACTAATTTTGGGTGCTTTTATTCATGTTGTCCTTTTACAAATATAATCAGTCTGAAAATTTTACTCAGATTCACACATACACGCACACATACAATATACATAGACACACACGCGCGCACACACACATACACACACACACCACACACTCACAAAAACACACACAAGAATATATACATATATATTGTGTATGTTTGGGTAGCAATCCCTCTTTTATACAAGTTTCGTGAAAGACAACTGACAAGGTTAAGCTTTTTATTTAATTTTACTTTTGTTCGTACTAGTGTTTTTTTTATGGACACAAAGTTTGTAAAAACTGGCCAAATGTTCTGCATATCCAATAACTTTCGGCAATTCATTTGGTCAAGGATGATTTTTATCTTTTATTTTTAACTGAATGTCTGAAGTTATGGCAATGTTTATTTTCAAAACAAGTTCAGCAAATTATACATATATATATATATATATATATATATATATATATATATATATATATATATATATTTAAATCTCTGGAGTACGCAGGCCGGCAGGCGAAGTAAATACTCTGTAAAATAAACGGAGCGTCGAATCCAATACGAAATCCAGTAAAAATAACGTTTTAAATAATAGTGAGTGTTTGTGCTTGTGTGCATGCGCATGCGCGTTTGTTTATGTGCGTGAATTTAGATATGTCTAATATATATGTAAAACGGGGGACTTTAACATTATAAATGTAGTGATTTTATTTTGAAACGTATAAGCAGATATGGAGGAAAAAATCGTTAACGCTCAAAACGTCACTAAGCGTCCTCAGTAGCTCACCTTTACTTATAATGTTGACTGTAAGAATGTTTTAGAACGTTCTTAAAAATTTTGAGAACTTAATGTTATTTTTATCCACTTTACTTCTGTTTATACAGAAATGTCACAAAATAAAATCCTTACATTTACCTTGATAAAGAATCTCAGGGGACGAAACGGTTTTTTTCTTATTTATAGTCGGGTTTCGATCCTGGCTGGAAGCAATCAGATGTCTAGTGACACTGATGAAATGTGATAAAGCGAAATCAGTCGGGTTTTGATCCCGGCTTGAAGCAATAGGATGTCTAACCGCACTGATGAGCTGTGACATATATATATATATATATATACACATATATATATATATATATATATATATATATAAAATTCCGTTTAAACGTTTTTTTATGGATACAACTTATTTGAGCAATTTCTCTGTTTTGATTAAACAGTATTAATTACATTTACCGGCCTGAATCTTCAAGAAATTTCGTAGAAAATATAATTTTCTCTGACAGGAATCGAACTGTATCCCATATGGAACCTTTATTTAGCCTGACTTTCTGGTAACCAGTCATCCACGGAGAAGTTTCCGTTTCGCAAAGTACAAAATACTACTTATAAACACACTTCTTCGTCGATCATTCTCGATAATTGATTTCTGCTCCGAAGCGTAATCTAATCTGTAGAAAATGACAACATATTAGATGAAATGCATTAAGTCCGACAAATATTTTCAAATATTTTCTCTTTATACGTTATTTTTATGGATATAACTTGAGTAAATATTCCGTTTTATGCAAACGTTATTAATTACATTTACCTGCCTGAATGTTCGAGAGAGTCTCGCAGAAATTATGCGTTCTCCGACAGGAATCGAACCTGTATCCCATATCGAGACCATAATTTGGCCTGACGAGCTGTCAATCATTCTACCACAGATAACTAGAAATTACTGCTTATAAAAGCATATATTCGACGATCTTTAATTAAACGAATGGGAGATAGATAGATAGATAGATAGATAGATAGATAGATAGATAGATAGATAGATAGATAGAATGGAAAGTAGATAGATAGATAGATAGATAGATAGATAGATAGATAGATAGATAGATAGATAGAAAGAATGGGAAGTAGATAGATAGATAGATAAAAAGAATGGGAAGTAGATAGATAGATGGAGATAGTTGTCATTTACGAGTATTTACTCTAATTTTACGCTGCTAAACTGAACACCAAATTAATTCGAACACCAAATAAACGAACAATTTTTTTCATAGAAAAAAATAAGAAGTAAAGCGATTAGCGTATATGGCAAGGAAGATACATAAACAGCCTGATATATATATATATATATATATATATATATATATATATATATATATATATATATATGATTGAATAAATTAAAGACATTTTAACAAAATCCTTTCATAATCACGAATAACCTTTCGTGTATTGATATTAAAGAAGGAAATAAATTTGTTACAGCTGTTTAAATTTATTTTATTTTCATTTCTCAAGTACTTTCGATCTTCATCCAAGATCATCTTCAGGGGTGCAAGTATTTATACAGCTTTGTATAAATACTTGTACCCCTGAACAACATATAGTTTTGTACTACTCGCACCACTAAAGATGATCTGGGAAGAAGATCGAAAGTACTTGGGAAATGAAAATAAAAGAAATATAGCACATTTATCCCATCCTTTAACTTCAGTACACCGATTATTCGGGAGTATGAATGGATTTTGTTAAAAATTAGCAGACATAATGTCTTTAATTTATTGACTCAGACATGCCTAAAAGAGAATTTCCTGCCTAAATACACACACACACACACACATATGTGCGTGTGTGTGTGTTTGTGTATGTGTGTGTGTGTAGGACCACTAAAAAAATAAATCGATAAGATAGGTCAAACCTTTTGCACGTACGTATATTTCTTGCCTACTACAATGAATATTTTAAGCTAAGCTTGCTTATCTGGATAAAGGCGTTGGTTAGATCCAGTGACAGGATCCAAAGAGTGTGAGTTCAATACCCGGTTAAGGCAGTGGGGAATTAACAAGAGATAACTGACATCCATTAAATATGGCACGTGGAACTAGATCAGTCTACCCCAGTGAGCGAAATAAAGGGTTCAGTTCGACATTCCAACCACCTGAAGAAGGCCGGAGTGTACAACGGCCGAAACGTTGTAATAAATATGGCGACAAAGATGAGAACAATAGTCCGAATAATGTAAATAATGTACATAATACCATATCTCAGTTTCACCACCAATTACCAAGTAGAATCAGTTGATATATATATATATATATTGTTTGGACTGTTGTCCTCATCTTTGTTACCATATTCGCCACGTTTCGGCCGTTGTACGCCTCAGCTTTCCTCAATTGTTTGGAATTTCGAACCAAACCATTTATTTCGTTTCTTTTGGTTTACGGCATATCAACTTCAATGGATTATTTTATACCGACAAGATTTTTATTGCTGGTAATATTTTCGTCCTACAGTGTATTGCTGGTAATATTTTAAAAATATATTGCTGGTAATAATGTTTTGCTGGTAATAATTTTTTGTTGTAATAATTTTTCCTCAAAAATCCATTGCTAGTAATATTTTTTACAAAAATATATTGCTGGTATAAAACATATTTTTACACTTTCATAGCGTTTTGACCCCAGTTTGGGGTTAACTATTTGCCCATAGATGGAACCATAAGAAGTGCTACCACCCCGGGTGAGGTGGGTCCTGGAAACACCAGCAATTAAGAGGTGGTTCCATGCTTCTCAAAAACTCCTGATCTTATGTTTTTCGTCGTCTTACCCAGGATGCGAATGGAGTTTATCGTCATACACGGCTCGGACCTTTATTTCGTCCACCGGGGAAGATTGTTCTCGTTACAATTAAGGACACATGGCCCAATGGATAAAAGCGTAATCCAGTGACTTAACCCAAAAAGGTGTGATTTCAATACCTGGCCACAGCAGAGGTGGACAAAATGTTAGTGAGTTGGTTTAAAAGGAAATAACTGAGATATCTGGAAGAGGCATGACACGTGGAACTAAAACATTCTACACCAGTGGATGAAATAAATAGTTCGGTTCAAAATTCTAATCATTTAAAGAATGCCATAGCGTACAATGGCCGAAACGTCGTGAATATGACAACAAAGATGAAGACGACAGTCAGAACAATATAAATAATGCAAGTGAATATAGTCTTTAGGGAACTGTAGAATTAATCTCAAACCCTTCAGATGAATGGCTACGAACAATGACTATCATGGACCTACATGATAGCGAAGATTTATACTTGATAAGACTCTTCCAGAGATGTCATAATTAGAGATATTTTCTATCAGACACCTTATGCAATAACTGTCATATTTAAGGTGATCGCTCCCTTGATGTGTTTGCTATCAAGCGCTTGTATGATCTTGTTTGTAATGATAGTTAAGTCATCAGCAGGAGACCTCGAAGAAAATCTAGACTCATTGTCGCTCGGGAGTTTAATTTTGTTGTATTGATCATGAAATTTCTTGTTAATAGACTCAGAAGTGTTTGCATCCGCGGATGCTAATGTAGTGTTATTGTGACGATGATGAGCACTCACTTGAATTCTTGTAAGACGGGCATAGAGCGGTCTCATATTTGGGACTTGGGAAATATTTCTCCTTCATTGGCAAGATTGGAGAAATCTTTGACCTAAGGTTTTTAAGAACCACAGGGATTCTATCCGAACCAGTAATAGCCGTCGTATATACAGTGCTTTTGATAAGTGTGAAGACTTTTCTAGCCGAGATAGACATATCACAAAATTTGTTGTCCTTTAGAGGAAGAGTCGGTAGGGACAGCGCGTGTTGTCTGACGTAGAGTCAGTTAAAGTTCATTGCGAAGTACTTAGTCTTATCTGGCGATAACACGATCAAGCTGCTGTTCGAAATGGCTTATGTGTTACCAATATCACTCTTAGTGCAACCTGACATAACACACACACACACACACACACACTATATATATATATATATATATATATATATATATATATATATATATATATATATATACGTGTTTGTGTGTGTGTAAGTATGTATGCATTTATGTAATACCAAACAAACATATACAAAATTCAAATACGCACACGCACATACCAACAAAACCACACACTCCCACATATATATGTGTAGGTTCCCTTGCGAGTGACTGCGTATCTTTATATATATATATATATATATATATATATATATATATATATATATATATATATATATATATATATATTTCTATTACTTACAGTTGTCATATGATTCTGTTCTGCATTTCGTATGAAAGAGTTCATTCGGTCGGTCAGCTGTTAGAAGTTCTACTGTTACTCAATACCTACACGGACACCTGCATTACCAACTATCTTAGTGCAACCTGACATAACGCACACACGCACAATATACATACACACACACATATGTATATATAATGAATAAAGTATAGAAAAATTTAAAAAAATTAAATGTCATAGAAATAAAAGGAAATGTGAAAACGTAAAATAAATAGATAAAGCAATGTCAAAGAAATCTTAAATAATGAAAATGAATAAGAAATAAATTCAAACAATTTATTTGAAGTGGAAGAGAGAAAGGGAATTTTCTCAGCGATATCAGCAAATAAATGCGTCGATAGAATTAGGGGGTCATTGAGTAAAAACCGTCGAATTATGAAACGAGTTAAAAAATGAAGAAGAAGAAAAGGAAGCCAAACTTTATTTTACAATTTACGTTCAAGAAATGATACAACTTGAGTGCAAAATGTAAAAGTCTCGTCATGTATCACTTTATTATGAGCATTTTGACGTAGAGTAATACTTAGCAAGCTTGTCTCACCAAATCAACTGAGTAGTGAGTTCGATCCTCACTGGGTGCTCCATACTTTCGGCCTTGTGTCACATCTAAGCTATGCTAAGAAAATCATTATGGACACCTCGATGTGTAGTTATGGCTAGCATGATTATCTTAATATATCAATTACGACTGCGTCAGTTCGCTCTTTCGGACTTCTGCCACATTTAAACTGTACCTAAAAAGCATTACGGACACTTCTACGTCATGCTTAGCATGCTTGTCTTGGCAGATCAATTACGACTGAGTAGAGAGTTAAAACTTCATCGGGGGCTCTCTGCTTTCGATCTTGTTACACATGTAAGCTCACACAGTTATGTGCCATGCGTGATACACGCTTAGGCGATCATGTATCTTTCGATACATTAATGACGAGGCAGATTGTTTCCCGCAGTAGGTTGCCATTTCTTTCTACGGTAGACCATCCAAGGCTATAGAATCCGGTCTGTCCTGCTATTTATTAGGTTGGTGCAAAAATAATGACGTAATAATGTCGTTTTTTGACGTTAAAAAATACGTCAAAAACGACATTATTACATCATTATTTTTGCACCAACCTAATATCAATAGCTGGTGGATTCATACTATTATTAGCACGTAAGTGAACGTAATGGAATTCGAACTCGGAGAGCCGAGTTCGGATTTCGTGTCGGTATCCATTAATCAACCTTGCCTCTAAAACCTGTTTAATGTACTTCGGCGGGGTGTAATTGTTAACAATCTTGTCTCGCTAGATCTATTACAACTAAGTAGCGAGTTGAATTATCCCTGTGGTAACCATACTTTCGGCTTTGCGCTGCGTCTAAGCTATGCTTAGATAATCACGTTATATATTTATTATATATTCGATAATCAATCATGTGAAGTGGGATCAATTCTTATGGCTTTTTTAGCTCCCAGAATATAAACCCACTCATTTCGAATTCTTTTTTCAATTTTCTTTGAGCAACATTGTTACAATTTCTTGACTTCTTTAGCCATTAGCTATTATCTGTTACTTTTCTCGCTTGATACTGAACCTAAAAATTCTCCTCATTTGAACCATATCACCTGTCTACGATTTTCTGCAATTACATGTCATTCATAACGACTTCATTTTGACTCAAAATATTCACAAGCTTTTCCGGATGTCACTCAACTACCAGCATTTATATATATTGGCTCTCAGCCAAAGCGAAATGGCAGGAAGTAATATCACAGCGAGACTAATTTTAGTTTTCGTTCAATTATCCAAAAGTCGATCACTTTCTGCCCTCGGGAGCAGCGTAGAAACAATTTAAATCATTTCCACTAATTTATCAAAAGCCGATATAAGTAAAAATAGTTTGTGTTTGAAACTCGCCTGTAATTAATTTATGTAGAACATTGGTTTTCTTATTTGTTAGGCATCAATTTTTTGTTTATAAAATCAAATGCGTTGATGAAAATATAAAAATAACGCTAATTACAAAATATTATCATCTGCTCGTGTCGTTGTGAAGCATGTAGCATAGTGTATGCCTTTTACGCACTGTTGGCTTCATAAGCCGTTTAAACAAGGAGAGCGTTATTAAAGTAACAAGTGTAGGACGAATAATGTTAGAAAGAAAACAAAAGGAACAGAAGAATGAATAGGTTTAGTGTGTTTTGCTTTGTTTTACGACAGATAAACCACAATCGGTTATTTAATGCCGACAAGATTTTTATTTCTGGTAATTTTTTTTTTTTCAAAAATATATTGCTCTTAAAATTTTTTCTTTCAAAAATGTATTGCGGCTAATATTTTCTCAAAAATATTTGATGCTAATACTTTTTTCAAAAATTATTTGATGGTAATATTTTTTTTTTTCAAAAATGTATTGCTGCTAATATTTTTTTTCAAAAATGTATTGATGCTAATATTTTTTTTAAAAATATATTGATGCTAATATTTTTTTTCAAAAATGTATTGATGCTAATATTTTTTAAATGTATTGCGGCTAATATTTTTTCAAAAATGTATAGCTGAAATTTTTTTTTTCAATAATTTTCCTCAAAAAAAATCCATTGCAAAAATATATTGCTGTTATTAAAATCTATTTTTATACTTTCATAGTGTTTTGACCCCAGGTTGGGGGTTAAGTATTTGTCCATACCTAGGAGCCTAACAAGTCCTACCACCCTGGTTCAGGATGGACGAGGAAACACAAGCAATTAAAAGGTGGTTACACATTCCTCAAAACCTCCTGATCAGATGTAGTTTATCATACCCAGGATGAAAAGAATGAATAATATATATATATATATATTTACAAATTCATGAATTATTTATACATAAAAAAATTACAAAGGTTAATGATTTAAATGGCGAGAAATCCATCTTCGCGAACAATTCAAATAATATACAAAAACCCCGAACCTGTTTATAAATGAAAAGATCCTGTTTTATGAATTCAGTTGCATTAGGTCTTTTTATTTTACATGCTTTCGTCTGTTCCTACAGACATCGTCAGCCGAGGATGTAAAATATAAAAACATAAAGTTACGTATTCATCAGATTTGAATTGATGCGTTTCCTGACAAATCTATCTACCATGTAAATTCTGAGATGCAACATTTATCTTCAGTCACGGAAAATTTGATATTTTAATTATAAACGAAGTTGATCTTGTGTCTGGGTAGCACGATTTATCAGCAGTAATGTCGTAGTGGCAGCCATTTTGAAATATCATCCCAAGCACAAAGGATTTCACGGCATTATTATATTTAAATATAATGTAGAAAGCTTGAGAAAAAATGTCGATATATGTTTAATAGAACATAAAATGGAACGCTATCATATCTTAATTTCTATTTCAATTATTAAATTGTGTGTCTTAAGAGGGTCTCTATATACATTGGATCGACTTGGATAAGTGTATATATGATACATGCCTTCTTATGAAATTGAATGAAGTAAGAAATGATCGCACTGAAGAAAATGAATGAAAAATGAAATATAGAAAATCAGAGAAATGAATAAAAGCATATCAATCAGCGGGAAGAAGAAAAAAGAAAGTCTGGTGTAATAATGGAAGAAAGAGTTTTAGAAATAATTTTTAAAAAAATGATGATGTGTAAAAAATAATTTTAAAATATGTAAATTTTATCGAAAAAAAGATAAATAAAAAATAAATAAATGAAGATGAATAGTTGAACAATGAAAGATGGAAAAAAATAAAGTCGAAAAATTGTACTTGAAATAAAAAGAATGGGGTAAGAATAGGAATATGAAGAAAAGAAAGGAATAATTAAAAAAATAATAATCATAAAACAATAATAACCCTGAAAGACAATGGTTGATTTGGTTTTTACGTCTTATCAACCTTTTTGAGGTTATTTAAAGGCGAAACATATTTTTGAATTGTAATATTTTTTTTTCAATAAGAAAATATGAGAATAAAAGAAAGTAGCAGACAGTAAAGAAAGGACTGGGAAAAAAGCAGAAGAGAAGGAAAAGAATAAAATACGATATAACGAGAATGACTGTGATAAAGAGAACGAACAAGGAAGATGAAAAGAAAGAAAGGATGGAAGTAAAGAAGGAATGATAAAGAATGGAATACAAGGAAAACTGAATGAATGATAGAAAAATAAGAAATGGCAGACAAATGAAAGACGCGGATAAATGAAAAGAATGAGAGATAGAATAAAAAAAAGAATTATAGGAAAATGAAGGAAGAAGAGAATGAGAACCAAATGAAAAATAAAAGCGAAGGAATGAAAGAAAAATGAACGAAAAAAGTTATAAAACCGAAATGCGTAATGAAAGACAAATAAATAAAGAAAAGGAAAGAAAACGTTAAGCTAATTTAATGAAAACCAACGAATTAAATTGAGAAAGAGAAGAGTTAAATGATTAAAGAAACAGAAATATGAACAAGAGAGAAAATTCAAATTGAAAAAGAAAAATTAACGAAAGAGAAAAAAAATAGAGAATAAAGATTATGCGACGAAAGAAGCTATAAAGTTGAAAGGATGGTATTCCTACATTCACGTCCCTTCTGCTATTTGGCGATTATGGCTCTCCCCAACTTCCTGCCTTTTATAGATTTAAGTAATGGTTTCTTCCTTAATTTCTCCTCATTCCTGTTTCTCTCTTGTCGTCAATATGTCCGGCGAATGCCGAAAGGGTAGGTATAGAAAAATAAAATAAGAGTTGATAAAAATCCAATCAAAAAACGGGAAAAAATTAACTACAGTGTACCCCGGATATAAGAGAAACTCGGATATAAGAGAAATTTTATCTGGTCCCAAATTAAAGCCATACTTACCTAAACAAAATAGACCAAACCCGGATATACGAGAAACCCGGATATAAGAGACTTCTTCCCCGGGCCCCGACAACTCTCTTATATCCGGGTTACACTGTAATAGTAAAATTAAGAAAATAAAAGAAAAAAAAGGACAGAACTTAAAAGAAGACAGAACCAGAAAGAAAACAGAAAAAGGAGAAGCAATCAGTTCAGGAAAGAAAGAAAGAAAGAAAGAAAAAAGAAAAGAAAAGAAATGAAAAAAAAAGAAAGACAACCATTACATTGCTTAGAACTTGAGCATGACGTCTAATGTAACTAAAAAGAAAACTGAAAATCCAGAAATTTACTGTTTACGCAAGTGGCAACTAACAAGCAGTAGCTTCTGAGTCTTTCCTTTCCTTATTTCATCCGGCCTCGTTCTGAACTCAACTGACAAGAGTATTTTTGCTGGCTTCTTTGAATAGTGGCCGATGCGTTGAGTGAAACCTGATTGAAGCGTTCGGTCCGCTTCGGCCCATTAAACGGGTGCTTAATGTTTACCAAGACCCAGGAGAAAAGAGCATGCAATGTTTATGGGTCTGGGCATGCGAATACAACTATTTTGCACTTGGGGAACCCTGTAGCAAAAAAAAAGAAAAAAGAAAAAACAAGAAAAAATAGCGCAAAGAGCTGATAGATAATCTGTGCCGTTGACTTTTGGTGTGCTTGTTTGGGTTTTGATTTGTAGAAGAATGTTTTTATTTTTACTTTTTTTAAAATTTTTTCATGAAATTTATTTAAGGATTTAACAATTTTTTAAGCGTATTGGTTACTTGAAGTTTTTCCAGCGTGGTAATTGAGGAAACGATAACGCATATGATATTTTAGGAAAACTCATGGGCCCAAGATGAAAATGCTGCATAAAATACATCTAAATAGACCAGCAGACAAATATATTGAGACGCTCTGACAAAAAGAGTGCGAGAAAAACAATGACACGCTTATATATATATATATATATATATATATATATATATATATATATAT
>OZ010576.1:124056364-124091364 GCA_963932145.1 Acanthosepion lycidas | reverse complement strand
CCTTAGTTTTAAATCTTTTTTTTTTAATTATAAATCTATTGTGAAGCTTATATTTTAGTTTACATTTCAAACGGCTACATAAAGTTTAATATTTCTAATCAGCAAAATACTTTGCTCTATTTAAAAATGTATTTTAATTGATTGAAAAAAGTATTTTTTTGTTGTTAAAATATCTTATTCTAGCGCCAGTTTAGTTTGTGTTTATCACACTGTAATGAACTTTATTATAAAAATCTTTCAAAAATAAAACATGCTTTTCTCAAACATTTTTAGGAATATTAGCGGATTTAAAATATAATCCTATGAGTATAATTAATTTAATTTGAAAAAACATATTATTTACTTCAAGTTTAATTATCTATAAAACTAGTTTGCCCTTGGTTAAAACATGTAAATCGTTTTATAGCAGCCGGAAATACAATATACGTGTTTGTTTGTTTTTTTTTTTTGTTTTGTTTTTTTGTTTTGTTTTTTTGTCTTGTTTTTTTTAATAGAAGCTTAATGACATTTTTATGCTTTTCAGAATGATGATTGAAGTATAATCACACTTTCTAACATGATAGATTTTTTGCAAATCTTCAAAGAATAAGGAAGCCAATACCTGATCAACCTCTTCGGCGATACATAATTCATAACATACTGGGTCGTCTTCTATCGTTTTTTTTTTATATTTTTAATACAGAGAGAAACGGATAATATATAGCAAGTATATATAATTATGCAATCCATTAAAAAAATACGTCGTTCGATGGATAATTATCAAATGAGATCTAATAATACTTAAATAGATAGATAGATAGATAGATAGATAGATAGATAGATAGATAGATAGATAGATAGATAGATTGGCCAGTTTGAGTGCAAGGTCTTTTGATCTACTGACAATTTGTCAAGCACGATAAAGGATCGACATATCTTATTAGAGCGTAACCTGTCCGCCTTGAAATTAACCATTTGAAACCTGATTTGGCCCAGACACACATTCGCACGCTAATCGATAATGGTGAACTCGCAGAACATTTTGGAAAGCACCAGGTTATCGATAAAAACATGTGAGCTATGCAGAATTTATCTATAGATTGATCAGTGCATAAGAGATCAGTCCGGAAAACTGTTTTGAATATTTCGAAAACTGGTTGAACGATTTTGACCTCACCCGGAAATCGATCACAAAGAAAGTAAATGCGCATGCGTAAATAAGTGGTCTCCCGTAGAAGTACTAAATTTGTCGAGACATACTACTAAATATGTATTGCGTGACATTGGCATCCAAAGTGACGAAGCAAATAGATTTGTAGGGCAATTATTATTTTTTTTTTTGTTTAATCAGAAAAATTGGTTATTATCTAGATATATGAGCATATCTAGGGCTTATATTTTACTCTCTGTGACTTTCGGCCTTTCTCAAATTTAAAATCGTCACTGAAACGATGTAACTATATTTTTTGCTTCATTACTACGTACAATGTCCAAAAAATTAAATGCAACACCAATCGACATTTTTTGTCTTTCTGAAACCTGTTCCCTAATTGTCCTTTCTTTTCACTTCTCCATACTGAAGCTTTCTCATTCTCTTTCACGCCCAGTAACCCCATGTATCCTAGCGACATTATCCGTACACAGATGTCTTCAAAATTTTGAGAAAAAGGGAAATAATCGACATTATCCCCTTGCTTTTGATGAAATGGATAAAAAGTGTATGACATCAACTAAAAATAATCAGAACACTAAACACTAACCAGCTAACACATAACTAAAATCTAATTAATTTAATTTCAAAGCGAAATTTTAGGACCGATGAAAGTATATTAAAACAATAAAAATACATTCGCACTGTTATCCTCATTGCCATATTCACAACGTTTCGACCGTTGTACGCTCTGGCCTTGTTCAGGTGATTAGAATTTCGAACCAAACCCTTTATTTTGTCCACCGGGGTAGATTGTTCTTGTCCCACTTGCCATACCTCTTCTGGATGTCTCGGTTATTTCCCTTTAACTCAAAGTTTTGAAGACATCTGTATACGAATTTTGGGACTTATAAAACTAATGTCTTAGCAACCGTTTTTTTACCAGTGCTAACATTGCAATTTTTCTGTTAATATTATTGTATTTTTTACCAGTGCTTATATTGCAACTTTTCTTTTCTCTAGCACTCCGTATTCAATACCAGGCTACAGAAGTGGTGAGCCAAAATTTGCAGAGTTGAGTTAAATAATCTAAAAATATTAACCCTAAATAAATAAATTAAAAAAAGAAAAAACTAAAAAAACTCATTTCTAACTTCTCCACTTCACATAAGCCATCTTTCTTTTTCTATGCACCATAGCCCTTTAAGACTTGAGCAATCTGGGATCTCAAAAACTTTCTATCTTTTTTAGCTCTAAGTAAATTTATTTTATCATCACTTCCTTGCCGCTACTTTCTACCATCTATTCATACAGGCTTTTAAGTTTGGTATCCCGCTGTTCCTCCCCAGTAAATTGTATTTTCGATAAGTAGTGTGATTGTTAAATTTTCCAAGCCAACATTTCTATATTTTTCTGATTCTCAATATAAGTGTCATTTTTATTTCCATTCTCTTTAAGACTACCATATTACTTACGCACCTCGTCCATCATAATTCTCAGTATCCTTCAGCAGAACACCTCATTTCTGTTTTTTCAAGTCTTCTCTTCATTTGTGAAGAAAATTTCCAGCATTCACTGCCAAATAGAATGATTGATATTACATTGAAATTCAGCGCTCTTTTCTCTGTTTCTAAAGAAAATTTTCCTGTTTCTTAGTACTTGGCTTAGTTTCTGGAAGTCATATCCTGCTTTTCTCTTATTAGTTCTAATGTCGGTGTTGAATTTCCATAAACCGTTAAAACAATCCTCAGACATGTGAAGGTTTGTACTTTCTGTGTTTTAACATCTAACATTTGTAGTTCGCATCTTCAGATTTTTCATCATTAATCTATGCAAAAAGAATCTATCCAAACGGAGTGTGACACTATTAAGGTCGCTAGAAAAAAGAAGAAAAAAAAAAGAAAGGCGAGAATTAAATTTAGGTGATAAGAAGCCATCACGAAAAGGACACTAAGTGATGTTATTCTTTTTAACAAAGAAAAATGCTAAAGGTTTTATTCTCATTAGCGAGGAAAGTAAGCTGGCGGTTCGAATTTAATCTGATTTATGTTACGGGGCGGCGAGTAAGATATATCCAATCTGCCCATGGCAATGATAAACCTGCCGCAGAATTCTAAAGAGATAAAAATAAAAATTAATTAAGCACGCACTGACCGAAAAACAAAATGCCCGCTGGACCTCCCGTAGGGTGCTGGGAGATAAAAATGAATTAGGTCAAGCTTCAGCGAAACCAAAATGTCCGTGGAACCACCTCCATGTCATTTGGGAAAAACACCTGTTTATTGTCAGGGCTGGCTATGATAGCAAAATTATTTTATCAGAACGAATAATTGGCACCAAGGTGCGATACATCCAATTGACGACACACTTGATAATTGGCGAAAATCTCGTTGACGAATTCCATATGATTCGGTTAAGATAAGAGTCTAAGGTTTGTTGTCGGGCAGAAGAAAGGGAAGAAAGGAAAAATAAAAAGAAAAAGGAAGATAATTGTTTTTCTTTGAGCAAGAATTTTTAAACCGAGGCTAGTCTGGCCACACCCACACTGTTGGGCGCCCATTGGCTAAATGCTGGCGTGAGCGGCAGGCGACGGTAATCATGTGAAGAAGGAGGGGAGGCCTGTTGGCACCCATTGAAGAGATCGGTATGAGATGCCACTATGAGAGAGAGAGGAAACCCGTTGACACCCTCTGAGGGTATGGTGAGATACCAATATTAGAACAGAGAAGGTGGGGGGGGGGGACGAAAAGACTTCCAAAAATGGAAAACAATAAATTTTCTTGACCGAAAACAAAGAAGTAGATTGTAGATTTAGAATTATCAAGGAACCTCAAACCCCTACAATCCCACCCCAGTTTTAGTCGGCGTCCATATAAGCAGAGGCGCAGCGAATGAAAAGAAGTTCGAATTCCAGTTCCATTTGAGAGGCAGTTGAGTGAAGTTCGCAGTTGGAGTTGCACCCGCCTCGTAGAAACCTAACTGAAAGATTCCAGGCATCACGACCTCAACTTCTAGCCAAGAACAATTTATTTTTGAAGAACGACTTAGACTCATACCACCAAAACAAGTTTTACGAATATCGCCTGAAGATACACCAAAACCAGTTTCTTAAAGAACAAACAACTTAAGATGTTACAACTCGCCTAACAAACACAAATTGTCACGAATCCATGTAGCGGGTTGTGAAGAAGACGCAGTCCTGTATTCAGCAACCAGATATAAAATATTGTTATCATTTTTTTAACACATTTGAACTTTTCGAGTTATTATCTTATTTTCTTTTACATATGCTTGTGCGGTGTTACCCTTGATCGAACTCGGCTTGCATTACGGCCCGGCGACTGATTGATTTCGTCTGCCTAAGATCAAATCACAACGTGGGTAGGTTAGACTGGAAATCAAAACAGTTACTTCGGTAACTAGACGTTGGAGGCGAGCTAGGAACGACAAGGCTAATACCGAATCTAACCAGATTCCCATCCGAATCACCAAAAGGTTACAACGTCACATTTGGTGCCGCGACCAATACCAAGTCACATTGGTCGTCACAGGACAGGATAGGACGGCGACGGCGCAGAGACAGACGGGGTGACGTCACAACTGGTCACATGACCGGGATAGCACGACGGACGCGGCCAGACAGACGTCACATTTGGCGCAGCGACACCGGGGAAGTCACAGGCGTAATAGAATTCCAATGACCATGCAATGTTCATTTCTATGCCAAGATATATATATATATATATATATATATATATATATATATATATATATATATATATATGTGTGTGTGTGTGTGTGTGTGTGTGTGTGTGTGTGTGTGTGTGTGTATATATATATATATATATATTGGACTGGATATTATTGATATTTTTATCCAAATTCATTCGTGTAATTTTTCTAAATATTCTTTGTTTATATATAAAGTAAAACAAAATTACATATCGTTATATTATATATATATATATATATATATATATATATATATATATATGTATGTATGTGTGTGTGTGTGTGTGTGTGTGTGTGTGTGTGTAATTGCGTATTTGTGAAGCAATCCCTCTTTTATAGAAGTTTCATTAAAAACTACTGACAAGGTACTGCGCTTAAGTGTTTTATTTAATTTTAATTGTGTTCTAATAATTTCTTCTTTTCTGGGCTATGTAGAAATTGTTCAAATGTTTTGCATGTCAAAGCGCTTTCGGCTATACTTTTAACCATTATCAAAGATGATATTATTTTTACTTTTAACTCTCTAGGGTTATAGGAATTTTTATTTTCCAAACATAGTCAACAAATTGTGGCTCTGTTCATAGTTGATATAACTGGGTGTTGTCTTTTTGATTTTTGCGTTTCAAATAGACTTACAACACGAAGCGTAATAGTAGTTCAGGAGAAAAGCAACGGTACTGAAATTTTCATCTAACACACCTCCAATAAAATTTTCACTCCAATACAATTTCAATACTCTTGCATTTCTACCCACCATCTATTACGCTTGGCGTTTATCTATTTGTTTTTAAATAATAAAGCGTTAGGAAATTATTTAACCCAGACTGCCTGAAGATACCAAAAGTTTGAAACCAAGGTATCGTGATCTTTCAAAAAATTTTGAAATTATCACCGTCTCTAGTTTCCTGTGTATATGTAGACATAGCAATATCAACAAAGCCCAGTCCGTTGTGTGTGTGTGTGTGTGTGTGTGTGTGTGTGTATATATATATATATATATATATATATATATATATATATATAAAGAAATATAGTCTTAAGGTGTGCTATATTTATGGGATAAAGTGCTCAATATCAGAGATAGAGCGTGTGTAAATATAAAAGTGAACATAGAAGTCAACACTTAGAGGCAACAGTCTGTTTTATGCTATATGCCGATTGACGATTGCATATAGCATGAAATATATGTTCACTCATATATATATATATATATATATATATATATATATATATATATATATATATATATATATATATATATATATATATATATATATATATATATATATATATATATATATATATATATATATATATATAAAAATCGGTACAGGCACGTCTAGCTAAATGACCGTATAAGATATAGGTTCGAATCCTGTCGAAGGACGAATATTTTCTGTGAAAATTTCTCGGACATTCAGACCGGTTGTTTAAATGTTGTTTAATACTGTTTATCATAAACAGAGCATATGTGTGTGTGTATGTATATATATATATACTCACACACACACATATATATATATATTAATAATCTTGTCATAGAAATTAACATTGCATGGTCATTGGAAGTTTTCAAATTTAAAAGAACTACATGTTAAATTCCTATTGTTATTTTATTTATACGTGTATCGAGCACTTTTTAATACTACTGTTTCCTACTGACCAGTAACCTTTTTATATAGTGCGAAATGGGCCATATCTATGAAAATCGCTTTTATTTACCATTTACCAAGTATTTTCGAGCTTCTTCCGAAGTGATCTTCACGGGTGTAAGTAGTAATGTAAGACTATGTGTTGTTTAGTGTTTATTTATAATAAAATCCGTTCATACCATGGCGTTCTATATTTAACAGGCCTCTGCGTAGCGCTGCTACCTCGATAGACTGGAGGCTGGCTGGCTGACAATTAGATCGTTTTAGTTTCAGTTTGAGCGAACTGCTGCGTATTGTGTACTTTTATGTAAGTAAGTATATTTGATTATTTTAGTTTGAGTCCATTATATTTAAATTGTAAAAAGTAAACTTTGGTACTTAAATTTACTCGCACAAAAAGATTTACTTAAGTTTAAAAGCCTTAACATTTTTAAATTAAAGTTAATTCCTTTTTGGCATTTTCCCTCTTAAAGTTGGTTCAACATTTTTTTATTAAAGTTTAAAGAATTATTTATTGATAAAATGCAATTCTTTTTGAATAATTTGTGTTATTTTAAGAAGCAAAACAAAACAACGTTTAACACATTTGAACAGAATTTAATTTAGTTTCTTCAAAGACGTAAAGAAATCTATTCTTATTATAAAATGAATTAAAAATGTTTTTTTTTTTTTCATAAATTCAATGTCATTACTTAATTTGATATTTATTTTTGATATCGCAAAAAAAAAACATTGTTAGTATGAATGAAAACATAAGGTTAACGAAATTAAAGTTTAATTTTCTCAAGTTTTTAACCATGATAAAAAATTAGCATAAGTCAACATTTTTCTATTAAAAGTTTAAGTTTGAATAATAAATTTGAATAGAATTTTAATAGAGAAAGATTTATTAACATTTCTCTATTAAAACTTTATCCAACATTTCCATTAAAAATAAAAAATAAAAAAAAAACAAACGAATTTCTTCGCGCTTTTGTTTCCGAAGTTAAAGAATAAATGATTATTTTTACTACATTAGTTACCAAATGGTGAAGTGTAAGTATTTTTTTACTTATTAGAATTAAAGAAAAAATAACAATAATAAATTTATTACATGCAGTTAATGTCAATATTTTAATTATTTTATTTTATTTTATTTTTAGAAAGGTCTCCTTTGCTACGCCTTTTGACTACAAAATTTATTTTACAAGACAAGTGTAATAACACCATTTTATTTATAATATTTATTCTAATATTTTTCTGATATTGTTGTTAAAGGACAAAATGCATTATTTTTTACTTTACTTTTAATTGTTCTGCTTTAAGGTAAAAAAAAGTTATATATATTCCTAAAGCGTTTAAAATAACAAAACTAAAGGAAAGGCTACTTATGAATGTTTTTAAATTTAATATAAAGTTTTAAAGTAAACAACATTGGCCTTCAAATTTTGATACCATAAAAGTTAATGGAAAAATACGTCCAAAAAATCCACTATCTGTATGGCCAGGTGTGCCAAGTAGTCAAATACCAACACCCTCAGCTGTTCAAAGGAATATAAAAAAAAACCCTCCAGTACTGTTAGAAATCAAATTGCTGATGAACTTAATGCTTTTTTAGAATTCGATAAAATTATATAAATTTTATAGAAAGTCTGCTTAACAACAAAAAAGAATTTATATGTCCAGTTGTAGCATTTTTGGATGAAAATATTTTAACTGTTCAATTATCAAAATCTATTGATGGTATTCCTCTCTTTATGTTGAAAATTTATAACAATTTGCGCTTTGAAACATTTCATTATGGAGTTAAGTGTTATATTAGCAGCCTGTCCAAAAATCATATAAATACAGTTGATACTTGGTCAAAACTGGAAGAAATCATCCGATATTTAAATTCTATGGCTTTTGATCACAAGAAAAATATCCTGAGTCAACAATTTTTAGCAATGGCTCCCAAAATGGTTGGAATAGAATAAAGCTCAGATATAGTTGTGCATGCTTTTGGGTACTATGCAAGATCACGGACATTGTATAATGAATTAAGATATGATTTTCAAATACCCTCATTAGCAACATTATGAAGGATGACGTCAAAAGTTTCAAAACTTAATGAAAAATCTTTTTTGTTATCTATATTTAATACTCTTAATACCAGTCAAAAAAGGGTGCATAATTCTCCATGATGAAGTATATATCAAAAAGATGTTGCTATATCATGGCAAACAACTATTTGGTAAATCAGTTGACAATCCATCTGTACTTGCTCAAACAGTACTTGGTATAATGTTGATATGTGTCAATGGGGGTCCAAATTTTCTTACAAAATTGATTCCAATTTCAAAATTAACATCCGCCATTTTATTTGAACAAACTGAGTTAACAGTCCAAGCCATCACATCTGTACCAGCAGATTTAAAGGCTATTATATGTGATGGCAACCTCGTAAATCAAGCTTTTTTAAAATTATATCCTACACTTCCTGAAAAACCTTGGTTAACTGAAGATAATAAACATTTGCTTTTTGATTATGTTCATCTGTTGAAAAATATTCGCAATTTGTGGCTGACAGTAAAAACAGGAGAACTAATCTTTGATGATGATGGAGTAAGTCGAGTTGCAAAATGGACACCTCTTAAACAGTTATATCGTTTTGAATCTGAAAGACTAGTCAAACTTTCAGATTTAAATGAAATTTCCATTGCTCCAAAACCAATAGAAAGACAACGGGTTTCTACTTGCCTCAGAGTGTTTTCTGAAAAAAACATATAATGCACTTCTCACTCAGTCTGAAATAAGTGCAGGTAAGAATGATCCTGCCCTCTTCATAAACAAGGTTTTGACATGGTGGAAAATTTTAAATGTTAAATACCTTCAAATTAATAAATTACATAATGATCCTCTACAAGCTGAAATCAAATCTCCAAATGACACCCGACTTGATTTTATCATTGAATTTGCTAAAATGACTCTTAATATGGCTGGCTGTCAAGGAATTCGTAAAAAACAATTATCCCAAACACTGCTACTGCCATACATCATATTTGCAATGGAATTGTTAGTCTATGTCGACACCTTTTAGCTACAAGTCATAAATATGTACTACTTGGGCAATTTTCAACTGATCCATTAGAAAAAGAATTTGGTAAACTTCGCCAAGGATCAGGTGGCACCTATTTTATAAATGTTCAACAATGTATTGAAAAGCTGCATATTAAGCAGACATCTTTACTTTTAAATCAAAATGTAAATATTGATGAATTTGATGTTAATCCAGGTCACCAATGTACATCTTGTGATTATAAACTTTGCGAGGAAGGTTCAGAAATATTTGACAACCTGGAAAATTTAGAACCATCTCTTTCCAATGAAATAAAAATGGCTCTTGTGTACGTAGCTGGATATATTACAAGAAATGATAATCAACCCAGTGAATGTGAAACCCATTTTTATTATGAAAAGAATGGAAAATATACCAATTTAATTGACCGTAGAAAACTAAAAGTTCCTTCTGACCACACTTGTCAATGGTTATTTTTTTGTTTCATCCTTTTCCATACAATAAAGGAAAAGGTTTGCTATAAATCATTAAGTAACATTTTTATGCTTATTTCTGAGTTTCATTTTTTCAACATGGAGAAAAAGCATGCTTCTATTTTTGCAAATATAGTTTTGAAAAAATTTGCAAACATGGCACACCTGGATGAGAAAAAGAACCAGCTCTAAAAGTTTTGAAACTTTCCTAGAATGATTTTGTTTTATTTGTCTATATTTCTGTGATGATTGATTGTTATATACACACTTCGGCTGATGTCTTTCAGCCTTCTTGTGTTCCGTTTGTCAAACCCAGTAACTGTAATGCAATTTTAAACTAAAGTCTTTATTCACTCAGAGGGAATAGATTGAATAAAGGATTCAGTGACACCTGTAAATAATATAAATTTCTGATTCAATATATCTTTTACCAGAAATCATAATTACCCCTTTGTGTTGTTTAATAATTATCAGTGTTCATAGCAAAAATACATATTCTCATTTATTTATCTTTCAACACATCCTATTATCCTCAGGTGTGAATAAAAATGTTATTCTAAGTATTTCATAAAGTGGTTGACTTCATTTTCTTCAAAAATTTCTGAAAATCCTACATTTTTCAATAGGCCTCCAGTTCTGGCCCTCAGTTGCGCCATGACTTGGCCTGGGGTATAGAACGCCATGGTTCATACTCACAGATAACTTGGAAAATGGGAAATAAAAGCGATTTTTATAGTTATAGCACATTTCTCACATCATTTAATTGCAATACACGGAAGATTATCCGTGAGTATGAACGGATGTTATTAAAAATAAGCAGACATAATGTCTGCAATTTATTTAAGCAGACATTCCTGAAAGAGAATTTGCTGACTAAATTCACAAATATATATGTGTGTGTGTGTGTGTGTGTGTGTGTGTTGAGAGAGAGAGTCTTGTGTGTTTCTGCAGTTTATTATTATCAGCATTGCATTTTTCATGGGTTGCTTCCATGAGAAATATAAATTCGGGCCTATAAGGTTCGAACTCTTTTCTAATAACGTCGTTGAAGCATTAAACGCTGCCTGAAAGATGATAAGAAAATATTCTATTTTTTCCATACGCAAAAATGTTCCTTCATTTTTAGAACACTAACGGATTTTACGACATGGAATTTTTTCTCATGATCATGAACACATTACTTATCGATTTCTTTTTAAAAGAAATCATAAAAAGTATCCACAAATGAAATTCTTCACTCTTCTCCAATGGGAACATGCTGAGTTCACCAATATCCATGCACCATGTTTTAATGTAAACCAGTTTATTGTTTTTATTGTCATAAATATAAAATACTTAAACAAAAGAAAATGTAAAAAGTTAAATAAAAAATCTAAGAATTTCAAAACTTCAACGTTACACGGTAAGATATTTTTTATGATCTTAGTTTATTCAGGATTTTTTTATTATTATTTTACGATGATTTATGAGATTTTCCACTTAATACTCTCTAATATTTTTAATGGGTTATATAAATTTATTTCATTAATTCTGGTAAAACAAAATCAATGTGATCAGGTGAAAATACCATAGGTTTCACTTTGTAAAAATTTCTGCTTTTATTTGTTTAACTCATTTAAATTTTCTTGTTACCGGCATATCTTTTAATTATTCTTATATTTACTGTTTCTTTGAATTATTTTTTTTTATTTCTCTGTCATTTACATTAATTTGTAAAACAGTCATTGGAAAACTACGACCCGTGAGGGACATGAGGCCCGACTGGAATTTTCAATGGCATGCCTAATTCTACGATAACAATCAACATTTATATAGATTTTATTTGTGTAGTTTCATTAAAAGTTGTTCACCCAAACTCTTTTATACATAACTACATACCCCCTTGTGCAAATTAATTGAGACAAAACGAATAATTCCGTTATTATTTACTTTTCTGTATTTTTCTAATGAACATGACCCAGAGCATGACCCAGTAGTAATTCGTGTATCCATTCCACGAAGTCCTTCCTTGCAGACTGACCACAGATTCTCGATTGGATTGGAGAGTTTCCGGGCAAGTCTGTAGTACTTTGATTTGCTCACTGGTAAGGCTTGGCATTGTGTTCCTGCAGCGTTGCAATTTTCGTATGCTTCCTTAAAGTAATGTCCATCGCAGACAATAGCGGTAGGACAACTAATCAACAGTCGGGAAAATATTGTCTGGGCGTGATAAAAATCTGATGCAATCACGGATGACGCAATATTTTTCAAGGCCAAACATATTTATTCATACATCCAGAAAATATATTCACATTACTGCACACTACAGAAAATGACCTGGGAAAAAGACAGAAATCCATGACACCTTTGTCATTCCAGTGGGTCTAAAACTGACCGTATGTTGAAAGAAAGGAAACCAAAGAGGTTGTTTCAATTAATTTACACAAGGGTGTAAATAAACAGTGATTAAGTATAATGTTTATGGACATTTTAATATTTCGTTGAATGTAACGTTTTTAGCGTTTTTAAATTGATAGCGATTTTCATTAAGCAATAACTTACGTGCCAATATTTGTTCCTTTGCAAAGAAGAAACGGTCATAACAATTAACTTTCTCTGCTGAAATATATATTTTATCTTTCAAAAATATTTTCGTATAATCAAATTAATAAATCAGAAACAAATCACACACGAAAGTATGTATCCATTACATTGTCGTCAATGCAAATAACATAGCAAGATTTCTGCATTTTAAAAAAGAGAAAGAAACTCGATTCCACTTCCCAATAATTGTCTTTTGCTCATTTCTAAGGCAGATGCTTAGGCATGTGATCTTATGTTGTGAAAATGTCTGCAGTATCTTCAACGAAAAATTACACTGGATTTATTTTAGTAGTTCGACAACATTATGATAAAATATAACATTAAAAAGTGGCTGGTTCAGAATATTTTAAAAAGGTTTTTCAAAATTAGCGAAAAAAATTAAATGTAAATTAATATAAGCTTTTTGTATAATCAACCAAGAAATTTAAGTTAAAAACCTAAGAGATTTGAATTAAATGATTATTAATTACATTCAAAGAAACATATTTATATAGGTCAAATACCTAAAATCCTGAACATTTATATCCTAGATGTATTCATTAAGATTTAGCAGAATTTGAATGTATTTTAATCTAAAGTAAAGATTAATCGCGGTTAATCCCCTAGAGGAAAACTTTTTCGCTAATTTCGAAATCTTTAAAAATGTTCTCTTTTAATATTGTTTACAAATAATTTGTTGAATGAAATAAAAGGCCAAATTTTCAATATAGTATTGAAAATTTGGCCGTTGACATAAACAGACGGGATTGTTTCAGATTCACACTTAAAGCCCTTCCACCATCCTCAAATGACATACTGAGGTCAGTACGTCAAAATAGGTCAACACACTCTGCCTTTTCCCTTCTTCTCTAAAGAAGATAACAATATCTCTTGTTTTTAACCCGGAATACTTTTTTCCATTTCATTTTTAATTCGTTTACAGTTTTTGAAGATTGAGAGCTGCCGTTTTTTAGAAAATAAAAAATATTACTCATAGGATTTTAAATGTTTGATATTTTTTAATTAATAATAATTTTGCTGTCTTTTGAAATAGAACTCTCCCTGGATATATATCCTCTTGGAAATTCCATACGGATTACCATATTGTATCATTACTATATATATATATATATATATATATATATATATATATATATATATATATATATATATATATATATATATATATATATATATATATATAAGATAACGGTATATATTTAAATGTATCAAGAACAGTATCGAGGAAATTGTGTGACAAAGAATAAAAAGTTTACTTGTGGTGGGTTTCGTCCATAAGAACTTCATTGGACTAAACTTGTTACGTTGTTAAGATCAGATATGGGCACGAAAGATGGGTGCTGGGAATTTTAGATTTTTTTTTTTTTTTTATTGAGCCGAATTCGTTTAGAGTCTTTTTCTTTGCATCATTTTTGTTAATAGGTATTCCATACAATTATATTAAAACATCTGGCATGAATGGTGAAATGTTTTAAGACCCAGGGCGCAAATTTACTGTAGATGACCTTGCGATTAAGGCACTCTATAAACCCACAAAATTGGTATCCCAATGCGCGCCATTATCTCAGAAATAGACAGCGCCCATATAAAATGGCGACAGCCATAACAAAATTTCTAATCCCAATCCTTAGAGCAATTAGTTCATCCCATAATGAACCCAGGAAGCCTAGTTGAAGAAATATGGGAAATGAACATGGCTGACAAATGCATGGCCAGTCTAGATATAAAATCCCTCTACAGCAACATCACAGTTGAAAAATACCTAAGTTTCCTAAAAAAGTATTTAACACAATCAAAGATAAAACTCACTCTAACAACAGCCAAAAAAATCAAAAAATCTGCGGTCTCATCAGTAATCAATTTTTATACACATTTAATAATGATTGTTAGAATCAAAAATTTGGATTACCAATGGAATCACCTCGCAGAGGAGTAATGACATGTATCTTCTTAGAATTTCACGAATCCAGTTCATTCCAAAATATTTTACCCAAACAATCAATATATTTCCGTTATATGGTTTAGGCTGTACTTATATATCCTCGTAAAACTGATTTACCTGACCTTGTAGATCAACTAAACAAAGTCAAACACACACTTCCTAGATATCAAGCTACACCGGGTTAACAACAATTTAAAACTCGGTGTCCACTGGAAATCAATCAACAAAAACAAACTAATAAATTTTTATTCACATCATAACTGCAAAATGAAATATGGCATAATCATATATATATTAGGTTGGTGCAAAAATAATGACGTAATAATGTCGTTTTTTTGACGTATTTTTAACGTCAGAAAACAACATTATTACGTGCACCAACCTAATATATATATATATATATATATATATATATATATATATATATATATATATATATATATATATATATATATATATAACCAACCAAATAACCAACAAATTAAAACGTATCATATATATATATATATATATAATTTTATGCTTTCAGGGTGAAATTATATATATATATATATGTACATTGTAGATCGTGAAACGTATTGTTGCAAATTCTAATAGAATAATGTATGTTCATATTTTTTAGTATTGCATTGATTGTCATTTTACTATAAAATATATTGTTGGTCATTTTACTATACTGATTTTGTTGAGGAGTTGAACCTGTTAGGGCCCTAGGCTTCGGACCCTAAGGGGTGCTAAGAAATATCAACGGGTAGGGATGGGGGAACTAATCTCCACTGCACAGTGTGACTGAAAAGAGAAAAGACAGAGATAGTTTGTGTCCTTTCTTTTAACAGTTCTTTATGTAAAGCCATCTAGCGTCCACTTAGAGAAGCTTCGTTGCATTCATGCTGAACTAATTCCACATCATTAATCGAATTCTTGATATTTTTTCAGCTTCCTTTTCTCTCGTAACTTCTTTTTATATCAAATTCTACATCCATATCTCCATCTACATTCATCTCTGCAAAAATATAAGTTACTGCTTTCTAAAAGGTCACATTTGGTTTGAAAGTTAGTGATGTGCAAAGGTTTACTGATGCTTGGTGTTGCCCGGAGCCAAATCCTTGATTATATGACTCTATACTATTTCGTCCACTGGTGAGCACTCGGTTAAATATGGTCAGGTTACGGTACGGAGAAAGCAACAGGAAACAGTCTGTCACTCATCTACATTATTTATATTGTTTGGACTATTGTCCTCATTTTTATTGAAAAATTCACGACTTTACGGCCGTTGTACGCTCCAGCCTTCTTCAGATGATTGGAATTTCGAACTGAGTCCTTTATTTCGTCCACCGGTGTAGATTGTTATAATGACATGTGCTAAAATAAAGGGTTCTATTCGAAATTACAATCAGGTGAAAAAAGGCCGGGGCGTACAACGGCCGAAACGTTGCGAACTTGGCAATAAAGATGAGGACAACCGTATGAACAATGTAAATAATGTTAATTAAATAAACACTTTATTCAAATTCAATATAAACTCATTGATTAGATGCCATCCTGATATGGATGCTCGGGGACTTCACACCCTCTGTCCCATGTTCAGCACGCTACTGCTGGAAGTTACTCTTACTAAGACAATCATTCTATTTCATCCGTTTTTCATCCCAGTCAGATCATAGAAGTTGGAATCAGTTCTGGAATCATCGACCTGGGACGTGTTATATCTCTTGAGACGACAGAGTAGTAATGTTTAACATAGCTGAAGTCGACAATACAACGTGTCTGAACCTCAGAAAAGAGGAAAAGATAAAATGATTTTCTTTTTCATTTCTCGACCATGTTTTATAGCACTAAAGCCGGGTTCATATACTGGCACTATTTATACGTTCTTGAATGTTTCTATGAACTTCGTTTCCGCATCATTCAAAAATAACAAAAGAGGACCTTTAGGAGTTAAGAGAAAGAAAATAATATACAAATTCACTGTTGAATATCGATTTCTATTTTAATTTCTTTTATCTTGGGTATATGAAAAAATAGTTACATTTTCCTTGGAGATTTTTTACTTATCTGACATATACATTAGATATTTTCTGAATGCTATATTAGAATAAATAATAACAAATTGAAAAAAAAACTTATTTGTTTAACATGTTTCATCCCTTATGACAGAATTAGACTAAAATGATGTTTCTGTTGATGGAACTACACATCAGTACGAATGACAGGGTTTGCTGAAATTGTAAACTTCTAAAATAAACACTATTTACATTATTCGGATTATTGTCCTCATCTTTATCGCCATATTTATTACAACGTTTCGGCCGTTGTACGCTCCGGTCTTCTTCATGTGGTTGGCATGTCCAATACCCGGTTAAGGCAGTGGAGAACTTGGAGAGAAGAATTAACAGGATATAGCTAAGTGACATCAATAAAACATGGCACGTGGAACTAGAACAGACTACGCCATCGAGCGAAATAAAGGGTTCAGTTCGACATTCCAACCTCCTGAAGAAGCGTTGTAATAAATATGGCGACAATGATGAGGACAATAGTCCGAATAATGTAAATAATGTACATAATACCTCATTTCTGAAATATAGACAGATTCTAAAATTAAATATTTTTAATATGTGTCTGGATACAAATTCTAATTTCATATTCTTCCCTTTGTATTTTCATCAGCTTTGTTTTTAAGTGTCCCACATACTAAGGTAAATTTCATTTACGATTTATTTATTTATTTATTTATTTTTTGAATAGAAGTAGATTGGTTCGCCTATCGTCCGTTTCACACGCCTACCCAGTCTTGAATATGTGTTGAGGTTTATTCTTTGTTTCCGGTCCTTTCTATAGTGATTTTTCATTCTTTTTCAATCTCCGTAGATCCTTACGCCTTCGTAGCATTATCTGCTTGCGATATTGGCATGAACTGATAAAAAAAATTCCCATTCAGGGCGTAGACGATAATGCTCTTCATTCACCCCTTTACTTTATATTCTGCGAGTTACCATGTCCACTTGGGAAATATAGTGGAATGGTTTCCAAATGCGTTCTCTGTGATTTTGAATTCAAATTTCTCCTATGAGAAAGCTTGAATCCCAACGCTATAGAACCCTCTTATATAAACCATATTTTCCAAGAATATTTATTTGAAAGTAACATGCGTCCTGGGTATGACGATAAACTACACTAACGTTCAGGGTAAGACGATAAACTACGACCAGCAGCAGGAGGTTTTGAGGAGCTTGGAACCACATCTTAATTGCTGGTGTTCCCAGGTCCACCCTGACCCGGGGTGGTAGCACCTGCTAGGCTCCCAGCTATGGGCAAATAGTTAACCCCAAAACTGGGGTCAAAGCACTATGAAAGTGTAAAAATAGGTTTTAATATAAAAAATACTTTGTAAAAAATTATTAACAGCAATACATTTTCGAAAAAAAAAATATACCAACAATACATTTTTGGAAAAAAAATACCAGCGATACAGTTTTGAAGGAAAAAATTATTACCATAAATAGATTTTTTACAAAACAAAATATTACCAGCGATAAAAATTTTGTCGGCATTAAATAACCCATTGAGCTTGATATGCCGTAAAACAAACAAAACCAAAATTGAAAATAACACAGGAATAATTTTGAATTTGATTCACCGATTCCTCTTTCGGTGCCAATAACCGTTACGCTACCAGGAACATCATTAACCAGGGACATCATTACACCATTCTTTTAATGAAAAAATCAATTCCATAATATGAGTAAAAAAGAAAAATATATAATTTCTTCGCTTAGGAAAGTAATTTTATGGTATGGTCGAATTATGATATTATCTGTACAATGTCATAAAATAGTAGTTCAAATCAGTAATTATACTGTTTAATAACGTTAATATCGAAACACAAAATGTATGTGTCTTTTTCACTTCGGAAAATAAATGAACTTGTACTTTTTATGCTTTACAAAGTGGCGATTCCGATAAATTTGTTTCAGCGAGAAATGAACTTACTGTCTATGTTTCTTTTTCTTCTTCAACGTTAGCTATATATTAACATTCAAATATTTGCCATGCTTTATAATACTTTTTTTTATTTAGATTGTAATAACTGGAACGTTTTTTAGGCTACAGATCACCTGAGCTTTAAATTATTTTCAATAAATGAAACACCGCTCTTATATTTTAAGTTTGTTCATCTCGGAGAAACAAACGAAGGTTATTACAAGAACTAAGGCCTCTGAACGAGAGTTTTTGAGTAGCCTAGAACCACCACTTAATTGGTGTTCCCAAGTCCACACTGACCGTGGGTGGTAGCATCTGTTAGGGTCTCAATTCTGAGCAAATACTTAACCACCCACCACCACCAAACTGGGGGCGGGACTATGAAATTAATAAAACACAAGCAATATATGTTCCCAATATCAAAAAATTACCAGCAATACATTTTTAAAAAATATTAAAAGCAATATATCTTTGTAAAAGAAATCACTAATTCTCCCCCAAAATTAAATTTCCGCATTAAATGACCCATAAGAAGTTGATATGCCACTAAACAAACAAGAAAACGATGTGATGTTTTCGAAAATATGTGAGTAATATTTATTTTCTTAAACGTTATCATTTCACCCCAAGCAAAGCAATAAAACCACTAAGACGTAAGAATCTACTGAATGTGAAAGAATATGAGAAAAAAATGAACAAGAACAAGAATTAAAAAGACGGAATATAACGACTGAAATTACATTTCAATTTTTTGAAGATCAAAGTCGACTAGAAAACAAGGAGCCGGAAGAGAGTTCCACAAACAAGAAGTGCCAGAGAAAAAATTGTTAACATGGAACTTACGATTAACTCTAGTCATTTCACATGGAACTTACGATTAAATGGGGTTATATGAAGAAATGATGAAAACTTGCCGCTAATCTAATACTGTGCTTAAATTCATAAAGCATAGCATAGAGGAAAATATTTATAGAAAAGACACAGGGACACTACTAAGGACAACTGTAAAAGGCAAAGGTTGGCCAATGATAATCTCATGGAATATGACCAAATGAGGTTTACTTTTCAACATAATCTCCCATGCGGTACATACAGTTCTTCTCTTGGAGGTGCAGGGATCCAACCCTTTGGCGAATTGTCCATCCTGTCGGTCAAAATGTCATCAACACTAGATATGATGTCGTTATTACTGCGATAAGTGTTTCCAGCCAAGTAATTTTTTTTTACTTTGTAACAGATGATAGTCAGATAGAGCCAAATAAGTAGAATAGGGAAGACATTGAAACCAATGAATTGTGTGCTGGAGCAATTTTCCGATCAAATTGAGACCCTTTTGCAGATAGTCAATGAAGACACTGCTTTTCCTTCCCAAAAAGCTAAGGCCATCATCTTCCTTGCAAATGAAATGACCTTGGCCTTCTTTGTATCAGGCGGATGGAGTTTTTCCACTGAATGGATTATCGCTTTCACTGGTTCAAAGTAATGAACCAAAAACTCACCCTGGGTTGGAAAACATTCAAGGAAACTATTTGGATCTGCCTCAAACAATGTCAGATATTCCTGTGGTGTGATCAGTCGGGTGTTTTTGATCAGGGGTCAGAAGACGTGACACCAACCGAGCAGAAACGTTCGTCATACCAAATTCATTTCTGCAGAATATTCTGAACAATTGCAGGAAGTCGAGTCATCGGGTCACATTCAAGAATCTATATTTTCTTTCTAAATAGGGCTTTTGTACTGTCGACGAAAATGGTGTGCCATCCCCTAATATAGCAAACTCTGTTCATTTTCACGAAAAATAGGTTCAAGCCTTCTTTGAACAGACAGATATCAGTTTATCAATGAGAATCGTTGAATTTTATGCATGCAAGATGTTATAGCTCTAGCATCATTCTGTCATAGTCAACCTATGAACGTTATATATATATATATATATATATATATATATATATATATATATATATATATATATATATATATTACATACAATAGAAATTCAAAATTACTTCATTCGAATATCCATATTGGCAACAAAGGCTTAATTGTATGCCTTGTTAACTCAGAGGGGAGAAGAAATGAGAAAAAAGAAACTATTTTTCTTCACACCTCTGAGTCGACAAGGCATAAAGGTGAGTCTTTGTGGGCCGAAATAGCTATTCGAATGGGCTAATTTTTTATTTCTCTTCTATATAATTTATATATTCTGTTATAATAAATACATTGAGCTCTCTTTGTGGAACATTTAATATTTTATATTATTAAGATTTACTTGTACTATATACCAACGGATTATTACCGCTATATATATATATATATATATATATATATATATATATATATATATATAATATTATATATGTGTGTGTGTGTGTTTGTGTGTCTGTGTATGTGTATCATGAATATTTTTCTATGAGAATAGTAATGGTAAGTGTAAATATTTGTTATTAAAGAGTTGACTTTAATTTATATTTGCGCATTCTTTTTCATAAACAGGCTTTCATCTTCCTACACAGATGATGACATGCAAAAGTAGAAAGCTTGGCCCATATTATTTCCGAAATGAACTTTGGAAAATTTCTGAATTTCCCGTGAAGGATTATAATTAATTTGGAAAAGTCGATCTATAAAATTAATCAACATAAAATGTCTGTTATCTTTAATAACATTTTCCTTAAATACACACACAGACATATATATATATATATATATATATATATATATATATATATATATATATATATATATATATATATATATATATATAATGAAGGTAATAAATCCGTTGGTATATAAGTGGATCCTAGTAATATACAATAATAAAGATCCACAAAAAAATGCTCAATGTACTTATTATAACAGAGTTAAATTTGATACACATTAAAATCTAGAATCGCCTCATATGCAGAATAAGCTTATTTCGCCTACCCAAAATATTCTTCAGTCTTATTCAGATCCAGTATAGACTGAGTTCGTGATGGAAATAGAAGTTTAATAGTGAAAGTTAAAAAAAAATCGAAAAACTAATACAGAATTTAGCCATTTCAATGTTTTAGTCAGACTACAGGCAGGGGACAGTGGTCAGTGAAGGGTGAAATATATTTTTCTTAAAGTGCAGAAGTTTTATAAAATTGTGACGTCACCCCGGCCTCTCCCGCGCCCGTGCTATTTCGTGACGACTAATGTGTCGCGGCACCAAATTTGACGTTCTAACCCTTGGCTGATTCGGATGGGAATGTGGTTAGATTCGGTATCAGCCTTGTCGTTCCCAGCTCGACTCCAACGTCTGGTTACAGTTAAAGTAACTGCTTTGATTTCTAGTCCAACCTACCCACGTTGTGATTTGATCTTAGCTAGACGAAATCAATCAGTCGCCGGGCCGTAATGCAAGCCGAATTCGAGCAAAGGTGACATCGCACAAGTATATGTAAAAGAAAATAAAGTAACAACTCGAAAAGTTCAAATGTGTTACAAAAAATTAACAAATATTTTTTTATATCTGGTTGCTGAATACAGGACTGCGTCTTTCTCCAGAACCGCTTCTATGGATATGTGACACTTTGCGTTTGTTAGCCGAGTCTTAATATCTTAAGTTGTTTTTCAATAACTGGTTTTTGGTATCTTCAGGCGATATTCGTAAAACTTGTTTTGGAGGTGTGAGTCTTAGTCGTCCTTCAAAAACAAATTGTTTTTGGTTAGAAGTCTAAGTCGGAATGTATGGATATCTTTCAGTCAGCTTCCTGCGAGGCTGGTCTGCGCCTGTCCGCGTCTGCTGTCTTCTCGGAACTGCAACTCTCCAACGCTGCGACTCTGTTTATATGGACGCCGACCAAAACCGGCTGTGGGCCTGTCGCGGTTTGGGTTCCTCGATAATTCCAAATCCACAATAAGGATTTTCTTAGTTTTCGGACAGGAAAATTTATCACTTTCCATTTTTTGGAAGTCCATCACTTTCTGCTTTAGAGGGGTTCTTAAGGGAATCGTCCTCCCAAATTCTTCCTTTCTCATATTGGTATCTCACACCAATCCCCTCAGAGGGTCTTAAAAGGTTTACCTTCTTTCTCATAGTGGTATCCCACACCAATCCCCTCAGAGGCGTCAACAGGCCTCCCCTCCTTCTCATATGTTTACCTTCGCCCACCGCTGACGCCACCACTCAGCCAATGAACGCCCGACAGCGTGGGTGTGGCTAGTCTGGCCTCAGCTTACAATTAACGCTCAAAGAAAAAAAAAATGATCTTCCTTTTTTCTTTTCTATCTTTTCCTTGACCAGACACCTACGACTCGTAGTGTGGTCCTTAATCTCTATCTTAACTGAATGTCATCTGGAATTTATCAACGAGATTTTCGCCAGGCTTTAAATGGGTGGTCAACCGAACGTCTTCGCACCCTGTCGCCAATTATCTGTCCCGGTAACAAACTTTTATCATGTCCAGGTCTGGACATAAAACAGGTGTCTTTTCCCAAAACCAAATGATATCTCCGAAAGATAGTTAATGTTTTATTCTTTCTCTTTTTCTCTTTACCCTTCCTTTTTTTTCTTTGGGGGTGGTCTAAACTGATCTTTTTTATTCGTTCGTATCCATTATCTTTTAGCATTCTGCCTTGTAGGCCACTTGACCAATTTGAAATTTTCATTATTGCCATGGGCAGATTGATATTTAATCGCCGCGTCGTAGCATAAATAAATTCCGAAAGATCCGAGATCTTACAAATTTCCTATCTTCTGCGAAAAAAAAAATACTTTTCTTCGCAAATGAAAATAAAATCTTTACCACTTTTCTTTGTTAAAAAAAATAACATCGCATTTCGTTATAGCTTCTCGCCTTAAGTATTTCTCGCTTTTAATTTTCACGCAACCGCTAAAAAGTGTCACAAAATTAAACCCGTGTATTAAACCTTATGACAGTAAGCTGGGGTTATATGAAGAATCAAATGTTAATTTAAAACTAAGCGAGGAATAAAAGGGGTTTTAAACCTTTACAATATATAACGTTATATTTAAAAATACAAAATCTTAAAAATCATATTCCAAAATCAACTTATATTTTTAATTTTTTTTCTAAATATGACTTATTTTGGAGATATAATTTTTTACTTCTAATTATGATTTTGTATGTTTAAAAATAATTTGATATATTTTATAATATATTATAATGCCATTGAACTCCTAATTAAATGGTTTAAATTTTCAAATCTTAAAAATATAAATTTTAAGCGATTGAACGAGATTTGTCGGCTTTTAAGTACTGTTAAAAGGACATTTTCACTTTCGTTGTTTTCTCTAAGATTTTTGTGAACAATTCCCAGAAGTTCAAGCAACTTCCTTCACTTCCACGAAACAAGAATTTTTTCCCCCTTAAATATGTCCTAATAGTTGAACATCAATCTCACCGCGAGTCTCGCAACTTCATCGCGTGGAACCCAGACTCACTTGAAATGAAGACAAGTCAGGTAACCGCTCAATAATTACCCATTTTGCAAGAACATAATTTACTGGCACACGAAGTTATATGTAACTTTGGTTGTTAACATTTTATGCTCGCCTTTCTTCGTCCTTCTTCATCTGTACACACGCCTTCTGACACAGTCACTCATGGCTGAAAGCTTCGTTCTTTAAGACACGCACGCATATCTCGCGTTTTATGATTCTCCTAATTTTTCGGCCTGTGCATGTCAATGGTATAAGCTGAACCCATTTTCTGTGTAAAGTATTTGCATGCCCGTCTTTGCGGATTAACCAGAATGGAAAGAGAAAAAATGGCGAAGTTAATCGCCCAATAAAACACGAAGACTCCCTTCAGAATATGCTTGTGCGTGCGCATGCGTCAAAATACCTATAAATGAATTCAAAGCTAGGAATAGGTGAGAACACTTTGCGGGAGTATGTATGTATGTATCACGTAACACATAGGGGCATATATGTAATCATGTTTGTGTACGGTTGCTAAGTAATATCTATATTTCTATATGGTTTCTTTATTAGCCCTTGACATAAAACTGACTGGGTTTATATTAAAAACTGTTATATAAAATTATTTTTCTGTTCTTCAGTATCCGATAATGGGAATTCAGATATAATAAAGACATCTTCATTGGGAGTAATGCATGTGTAGACGGTTTGTTTCAAATATAATTGTGATTTTTTTTTGTTTTGCTGCCTGATCACTAAGTATTGTCATAACGCCCGCCTAGTACATTGATTATTATTTTAATCTTTTTTTATAACAATGATTTGGTTGATATTAACTTCGGCCATTTTCAAGGAAACGTTATATCATTGTCGTACTTCAGTGTCGTTCAGAATGTATTAATTCTCCAAAATCCAAGCAGTACGGTATTATGCTAGTCTGGTAACTCTCCTTTCCGATCAGTACGATATTATGCTAGTCTAGTAAATACCCAACTTCCGAACAGTACAGTATTATGGTAGTTTGGTAAATTTCTCAAATCCGAGTAATACGATATTATGCTAGTCTGGTAAATGTCTCAAATCCAAGCAATACGATATTATGGTAGTCTCGTAAATCTATTAAATCCGAGTAATACGGTATTATGCTAGTCTGGTAAATCTCCCAAATCCGAGCAATACGGTATTATGGTAGTCTGGTAAATCTCTCAAATCCGAATAATACGTTATCATGCTTACCTGGTAAATCTCTCAAATCCGATCACTACGGTATTATGGTAGTCTGGTAAATCTCTCAAAACCGAGCGATATGGTATTATGCTAGTCTGGTAAATCTCCCAAATCCGAGTAGTACCGTATCATGCTTGTCTGGTAAATCTCTCATATCCGAGCAATACGGTATTAGGCTAGTCTGGTAATTATCTCAATTCCGATCAATACGGTATTATGCTACACTGGTAAATCTGTCAAATCTGAGCAGTATGGTATTATGCTTAACAGGTAATATATGATTAATCTTGATATTTATCTAGTTTTTCAATCTCTTTTAGTTTCACATTAGTTGACAGAACCTTTCGCATTCACAATTTGAACAAAATTTCATTATCTTCAAGACAGCAAAAGATCTGGATTCTTGGTTTTGTTTGTGTCATGCATTTTGTTTATATAGTTCCAAATTATACTTTTCTTTTCCTTAACCATATAGAACTGACTGATGAAATATCACACCGATCTTTTTAACCTAGAACCGATTATTAGATATATAACTGATATAACGTTATATTTTGAAAAATCCTTCAAATGCGTATGCTGCATTGAAATTTCTTCCATTTCTCCTGTCTTAGAAATTAACACCGTTCTACATAACCTTAAAGAATAGCGATATCCGTGTCTGCTTATGGTAAATATTATTTAGACAGCAACGGATAAATAACATACTTGCATTTAAAAATGATGGAACCTATGAATAAATTAAAAAAAAATATTGCAAGTTCGTCGTCTTCGTACTCTGGCAGGGAACAGGAAAGATACTTTGTTTATTGGCTATAAAGGCAGTGGGAGGAATTATTCTCCTGTTACTACTGTCGTGATGTTTCAACACGACACAACCATAGGAAATTCTACTTCCATGGTGATAGAAATAGTATTAAATGAAATGGCTTCATTTAAAAGAAAGGAAGTGTATATTTTCTTTGTAAACACTGCTCTTAATGGTGTTGTATGAGATTTCTTGAAATACCCTGAATATTGCAAGAACGAAGACGCGTTTCGAACACATTTTTTTATCCAAAAGGAAATGCTCCAGTATCTTGACGCTCAGGAAATTATATCTCTCTCGCGTAACATTTTGGTATTTTTGAAAAAAAATATTATCCATATATAAGAAATTAAATATAAGTTTCTTTCGTTGCCAATTATTATGCCTAATAACCTAATTAGAATGGACCTTTTTTTTCTCTAATACTAAATCTTTCAGTTCTCACTGTGCTATATATTCGTGTTTCAACATATATTAGGGTTACGGCTATATCACGTTGAAACATCGGTTTGATCACCAAAGTTAAGCAACGTCGAGCTGGGTCAGTACTTAGATAGGTGAACGTTTGGGAATATCAGATGGTGTAAGCTTGGATATGTTATTGGTGTAATAAAAAACTGTTCGGAATTAGAAATCGTAGAGTGGAGTCCCAGTTCCAATCTTATACTTACTCACGCGCAAATAATCCTACGAAAAGTATGACTCTACCTCTCATCTCATCCCCATCTATGGGTTAATTAGTAAGTAATGTACCAGTAAATCATTATTATCTCCCAAAAAAGCCTTACAATCTAAAAATAATTTGGGGCTTTAAATTTCCTGCAAAAACTTGTAAAGAGAAAATCAATTTTTCCCCTCTTTCGCTCTCTCTCTCTCTCCCTCTCTCTCTCTCTCTCTACACACAGATACACACACAATTATATATATATATATATATATATATATATATATATATATATATATATTATAGGGTTATATAGAAATAATATAGCAAGTTGTTGTACAAGACAATTTGTTTAAATATGAAGTCTCACCATTTCTGATTTGTATATCACGTAACTAAAATATGCAGTGTGCAGCCGCTTTGCGCACAGTGATATTGAATTTTGTCGCTTATGCACTTTAAGTTGCAACGTTCTTGTAAACGTCCGGATGACTGGTGACCATAAATCAAATTAAATTAGATTACCTTATGACCCATAGACGCCAATATTCTCAGAAATCACAAAGCAATTTTTTATCACATAGCGTTTTGTGTTTCTTTTATTCTAACCTGAGTAAGCCAAAGAGAGCAGACGCTCCCGGTGTAACGTGTTGTTCAAAAATTTTCCACTTTGTCTCAACAACTCGACTTTTGTTTTCTCATACAATTGTACATCTGACAAATACACACACATAACTGCATATATATATATATATATATATGTGTGTGTGTGTGTATGTGTGTGACAAACACAAGTGCTGCTGCTTATATATATATATATATATATATATGTGTGTGTGTGTGTGTGTGTGTGTGTGTGTGTGTGTGGCAGACATACATGCATCTGCATATATACATATACATGTGTTTGTGTGTGTGTGAGTTTGTGCGTGTGTGTGCGTGTGTGACGTGAGATTTAGCAATACATAGTGATTATATGTAAGGCAAGGAAAACTATGAACCACTCTCTTCCCTGCTCAACTATAAGTTTAAAATAGCAGGGAAGACTTACCTCTCTAGCCTTCTTTGTCAACGAGTTTACAAAAAAAACATTTTTGGATTTAAAAATAGGTTGGGCAACACCACACCATAAAAACCTACTTTCTATAGAAACCACAACAGCAATAACAAGCGTGGCGAAAATGTGACCCTATATTCCACAATAAAGTCCCATGGAATTAAGGACTCTTATCATTGTTATTATTATTAGTAGTATAATTATTAGTAGTAGGTAAGTCATCGTAGATTATGTTATGACAGCAAGAACAAACTTCTAAACTTTGGTAGTGTGGGGTGAGATCTCTTAAAATACTCGGAATTCTACGAGAACGAACACTATCATCATTCCCCTTCGGCAGCTGCTGCTTCAGGATACGGCTTACTTCTCAGGAGGGTGAGGCTAAGGTTATTCGTGAATATGACATCTCTCATTCCCGAACGATCTCCTGAGCAGCAGACATCGTTTTCCAAGAAGCCCCACAGAGATTTTCGTTCAAGCAAATCCTCAATAATAACCAGACATAGAAGAAAAAGTGTGAGTAAAATAAAAATAAAAATAACGAAAAACAAGTAAAAAAAGAAACATAATCGAAAAATGTAGATAAGGGAGAAAAATTATCCGAAATGGGGCTGGTAATATGATGAATGTCGATGTGCTGATATTGTAAGAGATATCAACACAGAACGTGGCTTCGAGGAGCTGAGTTCAAATTCCGAGTTAGTCTGTTGCATTCAGTTTTGCAAAAATACACTCGGCAAAGGCATGAATCAGTTCCCGCTTCATCTCCCGGCTATGAGTTAAATCGCAATGTAGTCTAATATCGGTGTGCGTGGATGTGTGTAGGATATCCACTGAAAAGCTGAAGGGTTTGAAAAAGTCATAAATTGTTCGACTTCAAACTTTATTATTATTTTTTAAAATTTTTATTTGCAGGTTATGGAACATCCCTTTGAGATTAAAATGGCTACGTATGATGTCCAGCAACAAGTAAAACTCATTAAATTTTTTCTATTCTAATGAAAGATCAATTATTTAAACTCAGAGTAAATACCAGCAACATTTTAATATCAGAGTATCACCTAGCGATTCGGAACCAAATCTCCAGGTATGAAAAAACTGGATCAGTCTGCGATCCTCCGGGAAAAGGTCCTAAACACACTGTGCGCACTGACGCAGCGGTGGAAGCAGAACGGCAGTTTATCATTGAGGATCCATTAGCTTCTGCCAATCATCACACTGCTCAAACCGAACATCGATTCAGAAGATTCTGAAACTGGATTTAAAAATGTTTCCATACAGGATTCAAATGGTCCAAATTTTACCACCCCAAGATACTCCAGTTTTTGTAAAAGTCATTTTTGTTTGATATCATTCGATCACTCAGTAGCTACCCTGTATATATATATATATATATATATATACATCCATACATCCATATATATATATATATATATATATATATATATATATATATATGAAAATTTATCCGATTAAACCAATAGAGAAGACAATATATATGAATAAAAATGAGAATAGGAAAACTAGTAATTGCTGACGCGTTTCGTCCAATGAGGACTTTATCAAAGCAAAATACGAAAATTTTCGTATTTTGCTTTGAAAAAGTTCACATTGGACGAAACGCGTCAGCAATTACTAGTTTTCCTATTCTCATTTTATTCATATATATATATATATATATATATATATATATATATATATATATATATATAGACACACACATACACACACACAAACACACACACTCCATATATATATATATATATATATATATATATATATATATATATATGCATTCCGTTTTTTACAAATTCTCTCATAATGAATTTTGTCTAATGGCCTAATAATATACAATTATTATTTTTATTATTTTTATTATTATTATTATTATTATTATTATTACTACTACTATTCGGTATTTTTCGGCCGACTTTACTTACATATATTTATATCTACATACATAGACTCACACACTCACACTCAGACTTATGCACACATATATATTATGATTACGATAAACGTTATTGCAGTGTGCGCACATTGGTCCATCATATCTAGGTATTGAAGCATTAGGTCTAAGATCAGAGACGTCTTGCCTTCTAGACTACTTCGCCTACCAAGGCTAGAGAACCTATTCTAGCCTTCATTCTTACCATTAGCAATAATATTTTATCATAATCCTCCTTATAATTTATGGATTCATGCCTTTATCAAGTTTAATAGTTCAAAATGAACGTCACATCTTCAGGCATAATTTGAACTCGGCCAGTCGATTCCATTTTCCGCGCTGATAACCGTTACGCTTCCCGAACATAATGGCCCAATTCTGTCATTCATGGTTGCTTGAATTCACAACCAATGAATTTTGTACTTTTACCTGATTTTCAATGAAAACTAATCAGATTTACTGTAATAATAACATACCAGTGTAGTATAAGTAGCAGTAACCGCCAGAGTACTGCAGTTGACCAAGTTTATGAGGAAGATTCCATGAGGGTCACAAAAACGTGACACCCAACAAAGCCCGTACTCATTAGACGCGCAAAAGAGGTCAAGAGTAACAACTGAGCCATAATTCAAGACACTCTCATGGGCTAATTTTTCTGTTTCTCTGCATTTAGTGATAAACAGAGAATTGAAATTTAATTTATTGAGAGATTTGGTGAACTAGGCCGGTAGAAATATATTTCACCCTGGGTACATATATAATGAATCATATATAACCACTAAAATAGCTATTGTGATAAGAAGAAATACAGAGACAAATAGACACACATATACATATATTTATAAATATATATACAATCAGCGATATATATATATATATATATATATATATATATATATATATATATATATATATAAACGGTATTCTGTTATGGCGGTCATTTCACCGGAAGTCGTTTGTTTATGTATTTGGGTCAAATTATATTGCTTGTTTTTATTTTTTTGTTTCTTATTTTATTTATTTATTTACTCACATACTCACCACAGAATAGAAAAAAGGCCAACAGGAGAAGAAATATCATAGGGTTCAACCCACCGTACAGCAAGAACGAGAGCATGGCACAAATAATAAAAAAGCACAATAGGAAAATTATCAACAAACCACACGAACAAATTAAACCCACGTGCAACTGCAGAATAAAGAACGAATGTCCCTTAAACGGAAATTGTTTACAAAACAACGTAATATACCAAACCACGATAAAATCACCAGATAATGAAGAAAAAGTATACATAGGAGTAACTGAAGGACCCTGGAAACAAAGAAATTATACACACAAAACTTCTTTCACAAATAGTAAATATGCAAACAGTACAATGCTTTCTAAGTATATCTGGAAAATTAAAAACAAAGCGAACATCACACCAAAAATATCTTGGAAGATAAGGAAAAAAATCATTAGCCTACAATAACCAATCAAAAACTTGCAAACTTTGCTTGGAGGAAAAAATAGCCATCATTACTTTCCCCGGCCAAAATCAATTATTAAACAAAAGATCCGAGCTCCTCTCAAAATGCAGACATGAAAATAAATTTTTACTACGTAACCTAAAAAATTAAAAACGGAACAAATAAAATAAAAACAAATAAATATACTAATAAACAAAATAACAATAAAAAAATTAAAATAGAATAATAAAAATAAAACATAAATAAATACTATGTTACTAAAAATCTAAAAACCGAAAATATACAAGTAAATTAAATTGACTCAAATTCATCCAAGTAAATAAATAAATAAACAAACCAATCCCAAATAAAGATAATCAATCAAAAACTGTTCCCGCCAAAATAATACTTAGAATAAACTACAACAATCAAGCCCAAAACTGAACAAATAGCTTTAATTAAATTCCCAAACCAAAACAAAACTGTTAAATAAGTGATATAAACACATTTTTACTACGTTAATAAATAAATAAATAAATAAAATAAGAAACAAAAAAATAAAAACAAGCAATACAATTTGACACAAATAGATAAACAAACGACTTCCAGTGAAATAACCGCCATAACAGAATACCCACAATGCACCACTAACCCGTATATATATAAATAGCCGAGAAAAATAACAGCATATGTGGCCTGACGATTGCATATAGCATGAAACAGACTGTCGCCTCTAAGTGTTGACTTCTATGTTCACTTTTATATTTACACACGCTCTATCTCTGATATTGAGCACTTTATTCCATAAATATAGCACACCTTAAGATTATATTTCTTTATATATATATATATATATATATATATATATATATATATATCTGTGTGTGTGCGCGCGCGCGCGCACCCGCGCAAATATATAGAAAAATAGGAAAGAACCGTTAGGTTAATAATCCCAATTTCTTTAGTATTTTTGTTTTTATTTTAAAAAAACAGTGCTCGATACAACAGTAGAGCCTAAATTATAATTATTTATTTTAAAAATATGATTCCATCGCTACACAAGAGTTCTCATGTTTCAAAAACAGAAGCTAAAAACTTCAATTTAATTATGGAAATTAAATTGAATTAAAGTACCCAGCTCTGTTTCATCCTCAAGCGAATTCTGGAATAACCTGGATATTCTGGATAATCTTGAAATTTATGGAGTTTTATAAGCATATACTCTCGTAATATTAATTACTATGGAAACAGCGGAACCAGTTATTATAATAAGGTGCGTAAAGGTTTACATTTTCAGCAACAACTATTGTATCAAAATATTAGTTACTTCCGGAAAGAAGTTAAGTCAAGGAAGGTCGGTGTTCCTACTTTCAATCGAATGATGGCATCCGTTTGACGCATATCGTCTGGTCTATTTCAACAACAGAAAGGTAATGGCATTTTTGTTATGCCGTTAAATTCGTATTTGTATAGCTAAAGATTTTTTTCTTTAAAACGATTGCTTGTATATCAATACGTCGTACTGAACTACAATTTGGTTTTTGACGATTTCATAAAGGGAGATTTAAAAGGTTTTAGAACCCTTTATTCTTCCTTCAACACCATCACTTCATAAGACACCAGTTGGGTTGAAACAAAATGGCTATTTTTGTAGTGATTTTATAACATATTTATGTTATAATTTTCGAATTAATTATATATATATATATATATATATGTGTGTGTGTGTGTGTGTGTGTGTGTGTGTGTGTGTGTGTGTGTGTGTGTGTTTTATTAAAGACAACTGAGAGTATCAAGGGTTTTCTCTGTTTTTTTTTTTGTTAGTTAATGTCTGGATATTTTGTCCGTTCAGATATATAGAAAGTTTTGGATCATTTTTCGAGATTTTAAGTCCAGAAAAGAAAAGACTAATACGGACACAAGAAAAATTAAATAAAATGCTCAATTGCAAGACGTTGTAAATCGTCTTTAATGAAATTTGCAAAAAAGAGGGATTGCTTCCCAAATACAGAATTATATATATATATATATATATATATATATATATATATATATATATATATATACATACAAACAAACATATATATATATATATATATATATATATATATATATATATAAAACTTGAATTTAGTGTTTTAGGGCAGCAGATCATTATTCAAACATATATTGTTAAATATAACAGACAACGAATCTCTATTATTTTTTATCATGAGCCGGTCTAAGCTTCGTATAGATGCTTCAATTTCGGGGGAAAATAGAAAAAACCTGTCCAGCATTTGTATATTTTTTATCATGCTGTTACTTGATCTAAATTATCGGCACATATGAGCGATCTTCAGAGTAGTTATACATTTATTTTATTTGTATTCTAACCTATTTCATTTAGTTTCTTTTTGTTTAAGTTTTCATTAATTTTCTTATTAATTATTCCACATTGTGATAACAGGAGATTTGCCAAGAAATTTCAAATGTTGTAACAACCTGGACATAAATTTATTGTGAATGATCTTCAGATAAAAGCACTCTGTATAAACTTTTCGTCTTAGTATAGTACTTTCCATTTAATTTTTTAAAATGAACTCATTATGGTGAGTAACTAATGTGTCGAGTGTGTTATTTGTTTTATATAGAGACGCGTGAAATCTCAAATCATCAAATTCAAGTAGCGACTCGAACTGTGTCTCGTTAAGTGTTGACGCTGCTAAGGGTTTTTCCTTTGTCTAGATAGACTAGGCTTTGAGCATTGCTTTGGTAGGTGGCTGGCTTTTTGTCTTTTCTGTTTTCTTAGTTACCGACATTTTTTATAAGATTTTTATTGTATTTTGGCAGGTCCCATATTAGTCGTGCCAATATATATATATATATATATATATATATATATATATGGGGGGTGTAGGCAGGTAAGATGAAAACGAATAGAGTAATTATATGTTGAAACGCGACAGAATTGGGCAGCGATTCTTACAAGTTTTTGATGTAATATCCTCTAAATAAATAAAATCATATATATATATATATATATATATATACATATATATATATATATATATATATATATATATATATATATATATATATATATATATGTATGTATGTATGTATGTAATCTTTACAATTGGAATTACGATGCAGGTAAAGGTACCTTAATTCCAATTGTAAAGAAATTTGCTCTGTTTAATGAAAATAAACATTGATCTCTTTTTTGTGAGTCAGTTTTAACATATTTCACATTTAATGCCTGGATTATACCAACGGATTACTACTTATATATATATATATATATATATATATATATATATATGTGTGTGTGTGTGTGTGTGTGTGTGTGTGTGTGTGTGTGTGTGTGTGACTACTTTCGTTTTTTTTCACAGTTTATGTTTTCTTTTTTCTTGTTTTATTGGTTTGTCTCTTAATTTTTGTATTTATTACCTTTGTTTTTCATTTATTTTTTTTATTTTCCTTCCTTACATGGCAGATTTTCTGTTTATTTTCCTAATATTTTGTTGTTGAGTTTTTTGGTTTTTTTTTTTTGCATATGTTGCAAAAATATTTATCTATTTATTCGAACATCTCGAGCATATAGGTATAAAAGAAAGGTACCCTGGCATTTTTTTCTCGGTTACTTGCTTCTGCGTGAGACGGTCATAGCATATCCCTGACGTTATAATTTTTTTACCTAAACTATTCGAGTGCAGGTAGAAATGTCATTATGCTTTTCTAACGATTTAGTGTAATGTGAAGAAAAAACTCCACAGCCAAAATTCGAAAACCGGCGGAGTATTGGATAGCGGCTCGGATTGAGGAAACTGAGAACCGAGTTCGAATGCCAGTCAAGTGCCTTACATTCACTTAACTGCTAATACCCTTGAGAAAGGTATAAATCCTCTTCTCTCCCACCA
>OZ010576.1:124008864-124051364 GCA_963932145.1 Acanthosepion lycidas | reverse complement strand
CTATATCTGTTTTTGTATGAATGATTCATGTAATGTAAATATTATATTATATATATATATATATATATATATATATATAGATAGATAGATAGATAGATAGATAGATAGATAGATATAGATATTTACTAACACCTAATGAGATGTGATAATATACAATGAAACATGATTGCATTTATATAGTTTTATTGACATGTTTTAATGTATCATATAATAAAGAATATTGATCTACTATTGTATTGAGCCCTCTTAAATTAATGTTACGACCGTCAGAATTTATATTAGTTTCGTTCTCATTTCATATATATATATATATATATATATATATATATATATATATATATGTATATATATATATATATATATTAGTAGTAGTAGTAATAATCTTATAAGTATAAGAAATTATACTCGTTCGCAAAAACTTCAGTGTTTCGATTTGCAAATAATCAATACCAAAGGGGAAAAAAAGTATGAAAAAAGAAAGAACCAAGAACATGTACGTTAGCCGAAAATAATCGCGTAGCATGCAAGTCCAAAGCTCAAAGAAAAAAAACCGATACGAGTATGCAAAATAACGAAATAAATCGCTCAATACAGTAAGTAGAGCAGACCTAGTTAAACCTAGAGAGCCAGACAAACCTACCAAGGTTTCACCTAAGGGGATCACCAAGGAAGGCTGGGGTTATATATATATAGAGAGAGTTACTGATATTGAGAGAGAGAATGAGAGAGTGAGAGTGAGAGACAGACAGACGAATAGATAAAGAGAGAGAGAGAGAGAGAGAGAGAGTGATACGCAAGTTCGAGGTATTTAATATTTTTTAAGGAAACTAATAATTTGTATTATAGCCAGTAACCTAAAACTTGAAATGAATATATTTAATATTTAGATTATGCGATGTAGAAATAGAAATAAAGAAATCTTTACCTACATACAAATTTTTTGACAAATTTAATAGAAATTAATGCGCACAAATTTTAAAAATCTCTGCGCAAACAATGTTAAATATTTAACAACGTGTCCGAGTTTGGGAATAACATTCTTTTTAATTGCAGAAATTAATAGCATTTTTATCAGGTGTCTGATAAAATAGATAGTCAGGCGCACGCACGCACACACTCACACACACACAAACACAAACACACACACACGTGTAGATGTTTATATATATATATATATATATATATATATATATATATATATATATATATATATATATATATATATATATATATATATATATATATATATATATATATGTATATTAATAAAAAGAAAGAACAGTAAGATATATAATCCGGTGTTCTTATAGATATTTTTTTTTTACAAAATAGTGCTCAATGTAAATTTACAGAGCATTAATATCATAAGTTAATAGACTTAAAATATGGTTTTTCGCTACACAGTTCCAACCATGTTTCAAAAATGGAAGCTAAAAGCCCCTAATTTAATTTTGTACTTAAATTAAAGACATCACTTCCATTTCATCCTCAAGCGAATTTTGGAGTAACTTTAAAAATTACAGGGTTTTAAATACACAGCTTAAACAAAATTCATGTTTCCAAGGTTACAGATAAATCTATTTTGCTAGACTAGGGGTGTCAGTATGTTCAATATGTTTATATTTTAATGTATAAGTTATTGTTACGTTTTGGTAGTGGGTAGGGATGTATTTTTCAATGAAACGTAACAATAACTTATACATTAATTATAAGATACATTAAGATTAATATAAAATAAATATCAAATATCCAGTAATAATTGTGCTTTTTCTTCATTTTGTTTATTTGCACGAATTCTACGCCCTGTCGATATTTCATAAATAATGGTCTATTCCGTTTTCGTCACTTGGAAAAAGGGAAAAGTCACCACTTTGTTTCACTACTTGATGTTTGTGTGTGTCTTTTTGTGTGTTTTTCCGTGTGTGTGTGTACTGACGTACAAATATCTTGGGCCAAATAATATATAATATGATTATATACCTATGTTCTATTTTTAAGTTAAGATTATTTAGTAGCATTTTTTTATAAGTAGTAGCTGGAAACCTTGAAGATTGGTAAATAACTTGTTGGGTTTTCGTAGGTGTCGTGTAACAGAAGATACGCCGTTTTAAGCAGTTTGAAGCTTAAAAACGCCATGTAAAACTATTGGGCCATTAAAACATCTTAGGTGATAAAGTTATGATAATATGTAAATTTCTAAGTCGGAATTTCTCCATCGTTTTTTACATGAGTGTAGGGTACCTTGGCAATTCATAGTATTTGAATATTCGCTTGTGATTTTACAAAAATCATGTTCAAAGTCTTTGCAGAAACAACGATAAGTTTTGTGATTTTAAAGGGGAAGATGACTCAAAGAGAGATAGACATATAATTTGTTGACATGGTGATCAGACCATCGATACGACGTTTGCTAGTATTGGAAGTGTTTAAGGGCACAAAGAAAACAGAAAGATCACAAAAGTGAAAAACAAGGGATATCAGCGGAATTTTATGAATGTATCGATGAGAGAATTCGCGGACTGCGGACTGGTTTGAAAAAAAACTATTTAAGATATTATATTATACGTACACACACACACACATACACACACACACACACACACACACACACACACACACACATATATATATATATATATATATATATATATATATATATATATATATATATATAAATAATTCATCGTCTATATATAAATGCTCTGAAGGGAATTTGTGTTGTGGTAATTTACCTACGCACGCATGGACACTCTCAGCTATAAATAGGAGCAGGTACTGCCTTTTGGAGAGGAAATTTCCCAGCTGTCAACTCTGACATTCGGACCAAACATTATTGCTGAAACACTCTCGTTTGTATATATTTGTATTATTGTTAATATATTTGTTTAACTCAATTCCTCTCTTTGGGTCTTTACTTCTGGCCCTAACAAGGCCTCAACAATTTGTTTATACGGTACTGTTAGGCAGTATATTGGCTTAAGTCTTCAGCTGCAGTGCCTTGGAACTAGTTACACATTTTTTAACGTTTTTTGCTATACTGGCAAGCGGTTGCAGGTGGGAAACATTTTATTTATTCATTTATTTATTTTGTTGTTTTGCCATTTTAGAACTTGTCTGGGTGATCTACACTCCTCACGACAGTGCGGGTTTGGTTTCCTTACCAAATGGAACTCGCCCTGTGGAATGTCTGGTATTCATCTTATTACAAGTCACTGGCTACCTGATGACTGTGTGAAAAACATAAAAAATAATCGTAGTGACCTGTTATTGCTAACCTGGTTATTTGAATTAATATATATATATATATATATATATATATATATATATATATATATATATATATGTGTGTGTGTGTGTGTGTGTGTGTGTGTGTGTGTGTTTGGATGTCTGGTCTGTTTATATACACGCATATATACGTACATGCACATGCACACACACACACACACGCACACACACACACACATATATATATATATAGATATATATATATATATATTAAAGCCGCTGATGTCTGTAAATTTCGATCAGCTGTTTCCACGTAGGCTCCTGTCCGTCTCTTCACTAGAATATATACCGCATTGTGCTATTATTGTCTTTGCGATGATTGCTGAAATAGTGTATGACACTGGTCTTAGGTTTACTGTTGAGAATTGCGAGATTAGCAGACTTTCAATGCATTTCTTTCTCAGTTAATTGTGTTCTGTCCTGATCAGACTGGCATTTTTTTAAAAAGGAAACTATGATCAGACGTTGCGTTTAGATTGTTGTTATGCAGAATATCCCTTTGATTTTCATATAATCTTTTTTTGGGTTTACTAGATGTTTCACCGATGTACATCAATAGCATTTTTTGAAGTCTTTTTTGAATATTCCCACCTCTGTTCTGTTGTTGTTGCTATAGCATTTGATGTTAACTATATTTATAACGGGATTAAGGCGATAATGAATTCGGCAATATTTTCTTTATAGATAACATTAAAATAAACGAAAACAGTTGTATGAGCTTTTAATAAACAAATAATTAGTTTAATAAAAAGAAAATTAAAAATGAATATATATATTTGTACATTTACAGCATGCGATGGATACATTGTCCTCTAAATTAGGCAAAATTGAAAATAACACCATAATCTGAGTTTAACAAATATAGGCACCAAAATTGCATCAAAATATCTTGAAATACTAAAGAATAGATTTATTCAATAAAATCACCATTGGCTCCCAGACGATTTCGGAATCTCCTGCAATTCTTCTGGTCCGTCTCCTTGTTGAAGTTTTTGGTTGCGTCCATAATCATTACCTTCAGTTCATATTTGGTGTTAAAAGCAGTTTTACTGGTTTCCCGCTCAACTGTGCCCCACACATAATAATCAAGGGGGTTGCAGTCTGGGAAGTTAGGTGGCCTAATAAAGGGGTTGCAAAAATTGACAGCCATGGCTGGGTTCTCCTGCTTGTGTGACAATGTGGAGAGTCCTGTTGCCAGATATGATGTCTTCCAGCAGTCACCATCTTCACCCAAGGCAGCACTATCTCCTCAAGTCAATTGATGTAGGTCTCTGTGTTGATTCTGAGGCATTGTGAGATGATGAATGGAGGTATAACATCGCCATCACTAGCGATCACTCCAAATACCTTCGTACCAAATTAGACTTATCCATCTCTTTCCAAATCCTCTGCACTATCCTCAGATTGATACGCAATCTCTCTGAAATGTTAGTATTAGAGCTTTCGTTGCGCATGCCAAACAGTATTGCATGCCGTTTCCAGATTTCTGGAAGAGTGAATTGCGTCATGGTGCTCTTTTTCTCACAGACTTTACCTTACTCAGCCTTCTATACTGTGCGATCGACAAAATCAATAAAAATCAAAGCCCATGCGCGAGAATATAAAATGGCGAAAATTTACCTACATGTATAAATTTTACCTATATGAATAAATTTTAACTATATGTATATATGTATATATTCCCGGTAAATGAAAATATGAATATTAGTTTATATGATAAATATATGTATATATTCCCGGTAAATGAAAATATGATTATTAGTTTATTATGATATATATATATATATATATATATATATATATATATATATATATATATATATATATATATATATATATATAAATTCACTTGCTGCCAATTTATTACCCAAGCTCGTTAGGTACATTATTCGTCTATCTCGTCTTCAGTATCGTCTGTGAGTCTCATATAGTCCAAGACCTCTTTCCTCATCATATGTCCAAGACATTTAACTTTCTACTGTTGATTCTATATTATATATATTTAAACATGAATTCAATAAGCAAAACATGATTTCTTGAATCTATATACATAAAACTGTTGAAACCTAACCTGAACAAGGTAAAATATGAACTCTCCACAAATATTCTTAAATGCCTATAATTGATAATAGAAGCCATTAGATTATACCAACGGCTTCCCATAATTAATACTTCACGTTTTCACTCTCGCGTGGTCATGTGTGACGTCACGAGCTCCGGTGCGATTTTCGCTTCCGAGTGTCATATACACGAGTTTGTCGGTGCTTGGAAATCTTTCCTGCAACAAAAACAGACTATCATTATTGTTTTTTTTCCGTGTTTTGTTTAATATATTCAAATGCAATTGTCATCTTTGATAATGGCTTATGTAAGCCGAAAGCTTAGATTGGATTGAAAAACATGTATCAATATGGTGATTTCCTTTCATCTTTCAATGATAATGTTATTAAGCTTATCAGACAATATGAAAGGAAATTACTTAAAATAAATAGACAAAACTTGTCTATATTATTTAATGAAACATGCATCAATAAAGAAATGCTGTTTAAATACACAATATATATATATATATATATATATATATATATATATATATATATAGGTCTGCTCTACTTAATGTATTGAACACTTTATTTAGTTATTTTGTTTACTCGTATCGAGTTTTTTTTTCTTTGAACTTTGACTTGGATGCTAGACGATTATTTTTGGCTGACGTATACCATTTTATATACCTTTTTTCCCTTTGGTATTGGTTTGATTATTTGCAAATCAAAGCACTGAAAGTTTTCGGAACGAGTATAATTTCTTATACTCATAAGATTATTGATAATAATTTAGCTCTAGGTCACTCTATATCGAGCACTTTATAAAATCAACTAGCATGGAACGTGTAGATATAGGATATTCGCTTAAGAAAGCCAGCCTTCTTTGACGATCTGCTTAGGTGAAACCTTGGTGGTTTTGTCTGGCTGTCTAGGTTTAACAAGGTCTACTTTACGTATTGAGCACTTTATTTTGTTATTTTGCTTACTCGTATCGGGTTTTCTTTCTTTGGATTTTGACTTGGATCCTAGACGATTATTTTCGACTGACGTACCTGTTATTTGTTCTTTCTTTTTTATATACATTTTTTTCCTTTGGTATTGGTTTGATTATTTCCAAATCAAAACACTCAAGTTTATCCGGACGAGTATAATTTCTTAAACTTATAAGATTATTACTAGTATATATATATATATATATATATATATATATATATTAACGGTCGAATTTACTGCTTATAAACTTCAATCTTCCATGAATCTCGTACATTCATAACTGCTCATGGCGTATCAAATTTAAACAAATGACGTCATACATTAAGAAATGGACAAAGTCCGACAATTTATTTCTTAAAGACATTTTTATGTTTAACTTTTTATGTTTAAATTCGACCTTACCAACCGAACGATCCTTTGCGGCCGAGCGGTTATGCACGTCAGGTTAAATGACGGTTCCATATAGGATGCAGGTTCGAATCCTGTCCAAGGACGAATATTTTCTATGAAAATTTCTTGGACATTCAGGCTGGTAAATGTTATTTAATACTGTTTATTATAAACAGAGCATTTACTTAAATACTTGTATCTATAAAAAGAACGTTAAACATAAAAATGTCTTTAATAAATAAATTGTCGGACTTTGTCCATTTCTTAATGTATATATATATATTACGAATTATTTGACTTTTATGGCGAACTCACGTGATAGATAGTTATAGGCGTAAAAATTATTATATGAAAGTGAACGTGTACAAATAAGCATTTACAAAAAAAAAAATATATTCTATAATGAATTCAGTAAATCTTAACCGAAATCCTAATGAGTGGAAAATCATGAAACACAACGTTGACGTCTGTTAGCAATTGCCAACATTATTATTTCATATTCTATAATTATTGCTTTAGAAAAATATCGAGCAAGTTATTTTCAGAAATTCCGTTCACCTTGATACCAGTTGAATTATGTAATTTAACATATATCTGTATGTGCCATGATTATATTATTATATTTTAAATATACATACACAAAAACATATACGTGTGGGAGTACGTATGTCTGGTTTGGTTTCGTTTGTTTTACAGCATATCAATCTCAAGGGTTTATTTAATGCCGACAAGATTTTTATTGCTGGTTATATTTTTTCAAAAATATATTGTTGGTAAGATTTTTTTCCAAAAATGTATTGCTAGTAATATTTTCTTTTTCAAAATTTACTGATGGTAATAATTTATTATTATTAGTGCTGACATTAAAACCCATTTTTATACTTTCATAGTCTTTTGATCCCTTTTGGGGGACGGTAACTTTTTTTTTTTTGCTGGCAATATTTTCCTTTTTCAAAAATGTCCTGGTGTATATTACTGGTAGTAATTTTTCAAAAATAGAATTGCTTGTATTAAAACACATTTTTATACGGTATTAAAACCTATTTTTATACTTTCATAGTCTTTTGACCACTTTTTTGGGGGGTGGGGAGTAACTATTTTTTTCTGGCAATATCTTCCTTTTTCAAAAATGTACTGGCGTATATTGTTGGTAGTAATTTTTCCAAAATAGTATTGCTGGTCTTAAAAACCATTTTATACGGTATTAAAACCTATTTTTATACTTTCATAGACGTTTTACCCCTGTTGGGGCATTAACAATTTGCGCATAGCTGTGACCCTGGCATTTTCTACAACCCTGGGTCAGAGAGGACCTGGCAACATGAGCAATTAAGAGGTGGTTCACGGTCCTCAAAAACCCCTAATGAAAAGCCTTACTCTCGGATGTATTTATCATCTTACCCAGGACATGAATGTACTCTATCGTCTTACCCAGGACACGGATGTAGTTTATCGTCTTACCCAGGACGCGGATACATTTTGCGTGTGTCTGTGTCTGTGGGTGTATGTATATAGGGTGAGAGAAAGACTCATTTTCAAACTTTAAACTCGCAATGTGGCTATTAATTTCTTAAAATACTGATTGCATTTTCTTTGCATTTTCGCATCAAAACTATACAGATAGACGTTGTTATCATTTCACAAATAAATATGAATTTATTTTATATAAATAGATATAATAAAAAGTGGTTAATCTTGTGAAATGCAAAGTACATACCCACGAGCGCGGCATTGGAATTATTGCCTCCTCTTTTATTACGTGGATTCATTAGACTGCTGTTATGTTAGGGGAGAATTACATTTAACCACAAAAAAGTATATTTTAATTTTTTTTTTTTTTTTTGTCAGATAATAGGCAGCAGTCTTGAAAAATTTTGTCTGACATGTGTAGGAAACAAATAGATGTTATAATATTCTTCTATGAACAGAATAATTGCACCCGTTTCTTTGTCGACGCAGAATAATTGCACCCTTTGTCTTTGTCGACGCTTTCTGAATATATCCCGAGAGCAAACAGTGGATATGAACACAGCTTAAACGATGAGTAGTCAGTATAGCAGAATCGATTAACTGACACAATAACAAGCCACCTTTTTAACAACTCTGAATCCTCGATACGTATATGACTTAAAAATGCATGAGCTGTAGCTGTAAAGAAAGGAGAAAATAATGTTTTTAAAAGATGAATAGCATATTTTGTCAAGCAGTATTATACCTCCCTGCATCTGTTGTATTTACAGTGGTAATAAATTGTAGATATTACTATAAGGAATATACATCATATACAAAGAGATCCATGATGGGTGGCCGGTTGTCACCATCGCGTGATACAATTTAAAGACTCAATTTTACATGCTATATCATGACATACACAGTGCATGAAATGGATAATGAGGATAATGGCGTGCACAGGGTTCCTAACACTATTTAAAAAGACCAGCATGCATCCCGTACCTCGATCCAATAAAAGAAACGAACAACCATATAGGGTGATGTCAACTTACTGTAATTACATCGGACTTTTCCTTCTATTTGGATATCTTAACAGATGCTAGATATTTTACCATCTGTACACACACGTCAAACACACATTATTAACAGATGCTAAATATTATACCATCCGTACACACACGTCAAACACACATTATTAACAGATGCTAAATATTTTACCATCTGTACACACACGTCAAACACACATTATTAACAGATGCTAAATATTTTACCATCTGTAAACACACGTCAAACACACCTTATTAACAGATGCTCAATATTTTACCATCTGTACACACACGTCAAACACACATTTTTAACAGATGCTAAATATTTTACCATCTGTACACACACGTCAAACACACATTAGTAACAGATGCTAAATATTTTACCATCTGTAAACACACGTCAAACACACATTATTATATTTTCTGCGTTTATAAAATCCATAGTTAAAGAGTCTAGAATATTTCTACTAGTTAATGCAAACGGTGAAACTTAAGTTATTTCACACTCATACAAATCATTCCCAAATCAGCATACGAGCAACGACCAAACATGGCTAAAACTGCTACATAGACTTTTGAGTGTGTGCACACGCATGCACGAGTGCGCACACACACGCACAGACACAAACGAATATACATTATAATACCATATAATCAAACAAGAATTATGATACATATACGCACAATAATTATATACACGAACTCTGAAAACAAACAAAAGTAGAATTAAAATTAACTTACTTTCTAGCCTGTTGGAAGACCTCATCTATTGCCATTGTCTTTAAGAACTCTGGAGACCCTTCTGACCCAATTAACTACCGTTCTATAATTCTCCTACCACTCTTCGGTAAAGTCTTTCGGGCTTTAATCAAAGCCAAAGTGTTTAAGAACCTTACATCTCACGATCTGCTCACTGACAAGCAATGTGGTTTCCGCTTTCCCCGATCTACCGCTGATGTGCTCACGGCCATAACTGAATTTCTACACCAAGCACTTCACAATAACAGAGAAGTTCGAGCCATCGCTCTAGATATCTCTAAAGCGTTTGATAGGGTTTGGCATGCCTGCCTTCTTCGTAAGTTTAAGAGATACGGCATTGCAGGACGATTATTCGACTACAATCATTCCTGTCAAATCGTGAAATGAATGCCGTCCTAAACGGGTTCTCCTCCAGCTGCTTTCTCACAAACGCATGTTTTCGACAATGCTCTATCCTGAGTTCTACACTGTTTCTGATCTTCATTAACGACCTTCCCGATATCATCAGTTCCCAAGTAGGCATCTATGTAGCAGACATTACTATTTACTCCTGCCTCGATAGTAAATCCGGTATCGCTGACAAAAGTAACCTGGCCGTTAGTGTCGAAATGGACTTCCAATCTGTTGTTGACTGGGACAAAAATGGCTGATGAACCTCAATGCTTCCAAAATGAAACGGCTCTCATTTACCCACCACAGAGACCCTTCCACTGCCTCCCATCAGATTGGCTAATGCCCAACTCCACGAGAGCGCCTCTCTGCGCCTGCTTGGCCTCACTCAATACATTGAATCAATCGTTACCCTTACCGCAAGGGAAGTTGGTTCTCTGTGTAGTGCCAAAATGTTTTTTCTCGCCTGAGTCTATCACTGAGATCTATAAATGAACTATTTGTCCTTGCATGGAATACTGCTGTCATATATGGTCTGGTACCCCTGCTGTTCACCTTGAGGTCCTCGAAAGAATCCAGAGACGTATATGCAAATAATAGGTCCTGATCTGCCATCTCGTCTACAATCACTTTCTCACAGATGTGACGTTGCTTCCTTCTTTCTTTTCTACAAGTATTTTCAAGGCAACTGCTCTTACGAGCTATTTTCGCTGGGTCCTAAACTACATGAATTTAAGCGAGCCTATTAGATTAAATTAATGATATCTTGATCCCACACTTTCACTGTCGAAACTGGGAAATGTAACCGTCTCTTCTACTCAAACAGCTTATTATCTCGCACTTCACGTCTATGGAACTCCCTTCTACTTACCTGTTTCCCTGATAGCTATAATCTTCAAATATTGAAATCTAATGTCAATCAATATCTTCTGATGCCTTGAATTACTTCCCTGTCCTTCTCTTCATCCATTCCTCAAACACGGTCTGTCATCCCATGCGTGCTGGTGGCACTCCTTTGATGCTTGGGGTGAAATGATTAAAAAATCAATAAAATAATAATAGAAAAAGCCAACACTGAATAACCATAACTACGAAGCCGGTCACAATTAGATGGGCGTGTTTGGAAAATAAAACATCCCTATAACTCTAGAAACATACACACAACATTCAATTAAAAAAAATAAAAGCATCCTTGATAGTAGCTAAAAGAATAGCTGGAATCGCTTGTATATGCAGAACGTTTAGACAATTTTGCACACTGTTTCCACAAAAGAAAATACTTGTAAGAACACAAAGAAAAAATAAATAAAGAGCTTAATGCCTCTAACGAAATATATATATATATATATATATATATATATATATATATATATATATATCGTCATCCACAGACAGACTGTTTCGCAGATCATCAGTGTGGTTAGACATCCGGTTGCCTCTAGCTCGGAAACCTGACTGAAATGGTATCAGCCGGAGATTCTACCACAAAGCCCTTGGCGCACTGCAGGGAAGGAGGTGGATTTTTACCGTATTTATTTTTAGAAAACACGCCCAGTGACTGACAGTGACTCAATTCGCTATGCGAAGAGTCTCGCTATATAAGCTATAATAGTCACTGTTTACAAACCCAAACCTACTCCCTAGAGAGCTCAACTGAAATTAATATTTATTTCAGGAGCCAATATATATATATATATATATGTATAAATATATATATATATATATATATATATATATTTGTCTACGTGTTTGTGTATTATAATCTGATTGTGTACGTATTATCTTTTGCAGGATTTCACCCTCCCTGCCCATATCATCACATCAAATGTATCTAAGTTGTAACGAAGCTCAGAGCAACATTAGATTTTAACGTTTATTCTAACTGAATTTTGGCCTTTCAATAAAAACAAAATAGATAACAAAACATATATATTTTTCCTCAGTTTCTTCTTTAAAAATTTTATAATTTTTTATACTAAATACAGATTAAATTTAAAATTTAAGATTGGTAATTTTGAATTTTGAATTTTATAGAAAAATTTAATATTAATTAGTGAGAATGAATTCTATTTTAGTCTCACCTTAACAATTATTATAGCCAAGGTTCGTTGTCAAGTTTTTCGAATTCTCATATACTTGATTGGTCATTCCAGCTTATGTAAAAGCGTTTTCCCTAGCGAAGGGTGTTTGGATGAATTTGAACCTTTTATTCTACATTCAACACCATTACTTGATAAGGCACCAGAAGTGTTGAAACAAAATGGCTATTTTATATCATATTTTTGTTTCGAATAAATAATTATATTACATATATATATAAATAATTATTTATATATATATATATATATATATATATATATATAGTTTTCAGGTATGCTATATTTATTGGCTAAAGTGCTCAATATCAGAGGTAGAGCGTATGTAAATATAAATATAAAAGTAATTATTGAAGTTAACACAAAGGTGGTCTGATGATTGCGTTTAGCATGAAACGGGTTGTCGCCACTGAGTGGTGACTTCAATGTTCACATACACACACACGCGCACGCACGCACGCACACGCACGCACACACACACACACACACACACACACACACACATATATATATATATATATATATATATATATATATATATATATATATTATAGTAAAAAGAAAGAACAGTAAGATAAATATAATCCGGTGTTCTTATTGATATTTTTTTCTTTTTACAAAACAGTGCTCAATGTAAAATTACAGATCATAAATATTATAGAGTAACTGATTTAAAAATATGGTTCATTTGCTACACAGGAATTACCATGTTTCAAACACAGAAGCTAAAATCTTCAAATTTAATTCGCTTGAAGATGAAACAGATCTAATGATTTTAATTTAATTATATAATTAAATTTGAAGTTTTTAACTTCGGTTTTTGAACCATGGTAATTCCTGTGTAGCGAAGGAACCATATTTTTAAACCAGTTTTTTATAATATATATATATATATATATATATATTACATAACATTTTATTTTCAAGGTTACTTCTTTAGACAGTTGCAACATTTCTATTAAAGCGTGTGTATTATATCTATCGGTCGGCGAATTTGATAAATCCTAGTAAAGAAAATACGTCCTCTTTCCAGAGGCAAATCACCATGTAATGCTGTGTGTTTTACCGCCTCGGTCATTACGAATGTCACAGTACGTTAGTATTTTCTCTTCTTTTTTTTAAAGAAAGTAAATATTCTTCACACAGATTATTTTCTCGGAATCGTCACATCTCGAAAGCGTCATACTTCATATCCGAAACTTAAACAAAGCAATTTCTCAAGAATTAATGGATTTATTTTTAATCTGACATTTTTATTTCTTCGAACATTATTATAGTGGCTACTTCATATTTGATAGATAGATAGATAGATAGATAGATAGATAGATAAAAACAGGTATTTCTTGATATTATCAGAATGTAAAAGATATATGAATGAGAAATATGTGAAGTTACATAGATGTTTACTTAAAATGTATTAGGATATAAAAGAACCACCATACATTTGAACATATCGAGATAGATAGATAGATAGACTGAAAGAAAGAAGCGCATATCTAGATAGATAGATAGATATAAATACACATAGAAAACAGACAAATAGATAGATAGATAGATAGATAGATAGTAGAAAGAAACACACACACACACATATATATATATGTGTGTGTGTGTGTGTATATAAAGTGAGAGAAGAGCGAGAAAGATGAAAAATTAGGAAGTAAAATTTATTTATTTAATTTTCTTTACTTTAAAGGTAGGCAGGCTCATTTGAATGTTCCTATTTAAGTATCTGTCAAGTGTTCTCAAGCCTGCACAGTTTCGCAGTTTTATTGTGTGAATGTGTGCATTCGTGTTTAGATAGATGACTGATACACTCGCATGATTCAAAAGACTTTGTTTTTTATCAAGAAGGAAAGAAAGGATTGCTCTCATGTTGAAACTTTTATTTAAGACCATGCCCTCCTACAGAGAAACCATTTCCAGTGAAGGCAACTGACTGCGCCAGGGTATCACATTTTTTCATCGCAGTGGTCCCTTGTTTTATTTAATTTGGCCCGAAATTATTGTCCCGAGAACACCTGCTTTTGTCGAAGAGGTTGTAAATACTTACGACAGATAGGTTGTTACTTTTTTGTTTACTTGATTTACCTCCCTTGTTTCCCGTCTTAAATGAAAAAGAATATACATGACAGTTACATTTTAAATACGAATTTCGACTTCATACATGGGCTTTCTTCAAAAACCACACGATTAATCTGACCTTTAGTTCCTTCCTTTTAAAGTACCCAGAGTGTATTTGTGCCAAAATTAGTGTTTATTATTGTGAAATGTCGACACCTAAAATAAATGCAACGCAAATTAATTAAATACTTTGAAATATTTATTAACTATTCCGATATTTTTTCTCATACGACATATATTTTACACACGCGGGCTTGCGCACGCACGCACGCACGCGCTTGCGCGCACACACACAACTCTCATGGATTCTACTACCATCGATTTCCACGAATGAGAATCCGACAACCTCATTCAATTTTATATATATATATATATATATATATATATATATATATATATATATGTGTGTATGTGTGTGTGTGTGTGTGCGTGTGTGTGTGTGTGTGTTTATTTCATTATATCTAATGCGTATTACTTTATATTTCTTTAAGTATCACGGACAAGAAAATTTTAATAATTTTTTTATTGACGTTTTCCAGTGTTCTTACATTTTTCCGTTTGGTGGGAACGAGGGAGTCCAAAAAGCGCCCACACCGTCCATTGTACCAACTTTCTTAGCCATTTTCAAGGAGGAGGTATTAGTAGCCGCCTCACGTGTCACTTTTTAGTGCAATAAACAAAAACATCTATCCACCTACAATCTACAAGTACCCTTACAAAAAATTGTAGTCGAAAACATTAAAATTCTATGTAATTCAAATTACCGAAAAGATCTCGTTATAAGAGAGCCCTGTATATTAAACATCTCACTCCCACTATCAAGTTCACCTTGTTTAACAATGGCAGTGGTGTGCTGAATTTTTATTAAAGAGAAAGGCGCTCACTCCAATTACAACCGCGCTCAACAAACGAATGCTTGGAATAAATGCTTCTGCTAATATTCAGATCCACACGAAATAAAAAAAAAAGAAATCAACAGGACCAAAGCAAAACCCACTTGAAAATGGATAAGGAAGCGAAAACACCGGGAGAATTGTCCCCCTCAGCCTTCATCAAGGCAGACATCTAGAAGGAAAACTCGGATATAACAACTGTAGTGTCTCTAGCCTCCAATGACGTAGATTTGTTCTTTTTTGGAACAAGGTAGCAGTTATTCAGAGAGTGAGAGTGGTTTTGTGCAAAGCCTTTCCTTACTTAAAAAAACAAAAAAAAAAAAAAACATGAGTCACAGGCATTGCTAAATGACTTAAATCTCTTCAATATCTTACTGTGTCTTGGCACTGAGGTCGGCGTAGCCAATAAACGCAAACCCATTCAATGAAGTTTTCTAATGATATTAACATCAATGGCAATAGGGCTCTGTGAGCCGTTGTGAAAATATCTGTCCCGGCATCTGTCCCAGAGCGTTGCAGGAACTGCTGCTGAGATGTTCATGTCTGTCAGTCCAGTGCCAAAAATGCATGTCTTTAGCTAGAATAAAAAGCCACAAAAGTGTATCTCATCGATGGGCAATTTTACAAGTATTCAAGCAATAGCAGTACTAGAACACGAGTTTGCAACCATCATATATGTATATACGTATATATAAGATCTAAAATATTACAGACACTAACGTTTTCCGCAACCGCGGTTTGTACCAATGATGGTTTCCTCAGGCAATGAAAAGATCAATTGCTTTTCTATCACTTTATTTATACACTTCCGCTATTGATGGGAAATTTAATGGGGGAGGAAAGGGATAAAGCAAGAGTAGAGAAACTATGTGAGAAGGAAGAAGGGGAGAAAAAAAGAAGAAAAAAGATTTTAAAAAACGAAAAAGAGTGAAAAATGTGTTACTCTCATCCAGTTCATATTGTCCTAGTAGATATTTTTTGCATGTTTGCTAGCTGCCATTCTTTCCATTCTCTCGTTTAACAAGTTGCTTTGTTTTAAATAGAGCATAATCACCATCAAAAAATGTCATCATTTCATGTATATTACTTACATTATTAGGACTCGTGTCCTCATCTTTGTCACCATATTTATTACAACGTTTCGGCCGTGGTACGCTCCGGCCTTCTTCAGGTGGTTGGAATGTCGAACTGAACCCTTTATTTCGCTCCCTGGGGTAGACTGTTCTAGTTCCATGTGCCATGTTTAATGGATGTCTGTTATCAGTTATATCCCGTTAAGTTTCACTCTGAACGTTCTCCACTGCCTTTATCCACTGTGCCACATGGCACAGTGGATAAAGGCGTTGGTTAGATCCAGTGACAGAACCCAAAGAGTGCGAGTTCAATACCCGGCTAAGGCAATGGTAAACTTTCAGAGGTAAACTTAACAGGAGATAACTGATAACTGACATCCATTAAATATGGCACGTGGAACTCGAACAGTCTCCCCCAGGGAGCGAAATAAAGGGTTCAGTTCGACATTCCATCCACTTGAAGAAGGCCGGAGATTACAACGGCCGAAATGTTGTAATAAATATGGCGACAAAGATGAGTCCGAATAATGTGAATAATGTACATAATACCTCATTTCGGAAATATAGATAGATATTTCATGTATAATCCTATACTTTCAGAAATCTTCTCAAGCCATGATCGAAATAAGTTCGGCGTTATTGTGATCACTTGTTCCATAATTTTGCCAAAGTTTTTCTTAATTGTGTTCCGTGTAGTCGAATTATCGTAATACACTTATCATATCTACTTTCAAGAAGTCCTATCGAAAAGAACAATCGTTATTGCTCTTCTTACATAATTCGTCTTATATTTAAATAAAGATTTGTAAATAATTATTATTTATTTTCTGATAGATCGAAATGCGTAGATTGATGTACTGCAAATTAATTTACCTTGATAAATCTTTCTGAACCATACGGGAATACATGTTTAACTAATATTAAGATTTTATTGAGCTATCGGAGCTGCAACTTCGGCTTCTTCGAATATTGAGCTCTTTCGACGATTCTGTGGGATGTGAGGGTGGTGTAACTGATATCAACGCATGAAACGGAATTTTTGAATGGAGTTCAAATACCGGGCAAATTCATTTCACTTTTGCACAAGTGCACTTGCGATATGCATGAACCAGTTTCGTCTTCCCACAGCTACGAGGTAAATAGCAGAGTTTACTCTGCTTTCTAAACTTGGATGTAAACCTCTAGGAATTGACAGGAAAGACTAAATAAACATTTCCAAGGATGCATAGTAATTTACAGATAATAAATAAAAGACGTATTGCTCATAAATTATTTTGTTTAGAATACAAACATCGAAAGGTTGTAACAAGATATGTACATTTCTAAATAGGATAATTGAGTCACACTTTCTGGTGTGATAACTTCTCTTGGTTTTTAATGGATCCTGTTGTAAATTTGTTTTCCCAAGTTATAAAGAAAAGGCAGATAGAAAGTAAGTGTGAAAAAACAATTTTCAACTGCAAATATATCAGCATAAATATTAATCAAATATTATAAAATGTTTTCAATGCGTAAACAGATCAATCTAACATATTTTTAGATATATTTCTTACTTCTATAACGCTCTCTTTAACTAAGTACATAGCAAATATCTAGCAATTCCCAAAATTGAAGCCATCCAATATATGCTTTATTTATTTCATTAACAGATTTTTATGTAGCCTTTGATATCTCGCTTTGAATTTTATAAAACATAATATCACGTGTAGAATTTATAAAATAGATACGTTAAGTTTGTTTAGCGGATGCCTTATATATCATATAAGACTTTTCTATAATATAAGACTTTTCTATTTATAATGCATAATATCATGGGTAGAATTTCAAAAGCCAGATAGTGTATTACAAGACAGGAGGATTTCTTTAGTAACAAAGAAAAGAATAAAGAGCTGCTACTTGACATCTGTCCTCCCTTACGGCCAACTCAAAGAAGAAAAAGAGAATCAAAGCAACGGCGGTATGGTTCTACAGAAGGAAGCTAAGGATAATATGGACCGATCGTGCGAGCATCGATGAGGTTTTGAAGAGGATGTAAACAAGGAGGAAACTTATACTTAACATCAGGAAGATTCAGCTGAAATATCTGGAACACGTAATGAGAAAGAAGGGCTGGGAGAATCTGATACTCACAGGTCAAATAGAGAAAAAGAGACACAAGAGAAAGCAATGCATGACTTACCTAGCGGGCTTAAGCAAGTGGATAACATAACGTGGCCTGGTGGAAGTAGCAAAGGGACAACACATTGAGAGCTACAAAGGATAGGAGGAAGTGGAGAGCCATGATCGCTTACGTCCTGAAGGGACAGGGCACATAAAAATAAAAAAGTAACGGTAAGTGTAGGTATTATTTCGAAATAAACCAACTCAAAACGGATAATTCTTATGACTATATTTAAACATAGAAAATATAATTTAAAAAAGAGAGAAAATTTAAATTATATTTAAGTATCTTTCGATACATTACTGACGAGTCAGATTTTCCAGCAGTAAGTTTCCATTTCTTTCTGCTGTAGACCAGTTGCCATTCAAGGCTATAGAACCCAGTCTGTCATGCTATTTACCCATAGGGGGAAAGAATAGGATTCATAATTTTCCCAAGGGTAAGGGAATGTAATGGATTCGACTGAAATTCGAACTCGGCTCTCCGATTCTTCAAACTGAGCCGCTATCCATAACTCTACCGTGCCTCCTTCGTGTTTACATATAGCTAAAAAAGGAGGAAAATCATTTGGGAGATTAGCGCTAGTATGTAGGGGATTTCGGAGGTGTCTCTGTGCGAGTGTGTTTGAATTCGAGTGTGCACTACGTGGTTTGGTGAAAACATGAGGAAGACTGAACAACGTCTTGTATTTACAGCATCCTATGAATGATAAAGCAAGAGAAAGTGGGTTATACCTGATACTTTTATAGTCTTGAACAGAACACCATATAACAACGTTAAAGCGTGGTATACTGGTAGACAATGTGCGGTAATGCTACTATTGTTACTCACTAAACTTTGTATAGTGATGTACAATCTTAACAGCAGATATAAAGCATAAACCGACTGCAAGATTGCTGTAGCATTGTAATCGTGTGAATAGATATAACTAATAAAATATTGATACTAATAAAATCACCATTAAAATAAAAAAAACATAATCATAAAATTGGTGCAAAATGTTAACTATCTTGATAGTAGGATGTTTTTTCGTCACGCCTTTCAAAATTGTTTTTGCAATAAACGGTTCTTTTTATATCCTAGTTTTCATTCAAGATCATTCATGGAACTTTATTGAATGAAAGTTAATATATTTGACACTACCACTCATGATACTTGATTTGATGATTTAAGCAACTAATTCTGCCGGTTTGGGAACCAGTGACAGTATCTCCTCATAGTAGTTGCCATGAAAATATTTGTAGAAAAGACAGAGGGAACACACAGCACGTATGTGAGAAAGTGACTGCAGATGTGATTTTGTCGAAGAACTCGAGATGAACAGCAAGAACACCAGACCATATATGGCAGCAGCATTCAATGGAAGGACGAAGAGTTGATTTATAGATTTGAAGGATGGACTCAGGCTAGAAACATAATGTCGTGACACAGAGAACCAACTTTCATTGTGGTAGATGTTTCAATGTAGTTGTTGCACCTCAGGTTAGTGGAAAGCGTGAGACCAATCAGGGACAGAGAGACGCTCTCGTGGAGTTGGACATCAGCCATTCTAGTGGGAGGTAGGGAGGGTTCTCTATGGTGGGCAAAAGAGAGCAGTTTCGTTTTGGAAGTATTAAAGATTAGAAGCTATTTATTTCCCCATTCAACCACAGATTGGATGTCCTTTATGAGACCAACGGCCAGGTTAATTTTGTTAGCTATGCCAGATTTACTATTGAGGGAGTGTCCGCTACGTAGATGCCTATTTAGGAACTGATGACATCAGGAATATCGTTGATAAAAATCAGATACAGTGTACAACCTAGGATTGAGTTAACCAACTAATTCTACAAGTTTTGGACATTTGTTTTTCAACGCATATTATGAATGTTTCGAGTTGAAAATCAATAAGAAAAGATAATCACACTATTTACATTATTCGGACATAATACCTCATCTGAGATGAGGTATTATGTACACTATTTACATTATTCGGGCTATTGTCTTCGTCTTTGTCGCCATATTTATTACATTTCGGCCGTTCAACGATTCGGCCTAGTTCAAGTGGTTGGAATGTCGAACTGAACCCTTTATTTCGCTACTGGGGTAGACTGTTCTAGTTCCACATGGCATGTTTTAATGGATGTCAGTTGTCAGTTATCTCCTGTTAATTCACCTCTGAAAGTTCTCCACTGCCTTAACCGGGTACTGAACTCACATTTTTTGGGGTCATGTCTCTGGATCTAACTAACGCATTTATCCATGTGTTCTTGAGGGTTCAGTTCAAAATGAAGAAGGCCGGAGCAGACAACGGATGAAACGTTGTAATAAATATGGCGACAAAGATGAAGACAATAGCCCAAATAATGTAAATAGTGCACATAATACCTCATCTCAGAAATATAGACAGATGCTAAAAGATAATTAATAGTTTGGAATTAATGCATTTCCGATAAAATAGGTTTATTGAGGATTTCAATGAATGTCTAATAATGTTCCAATAAAATCATTCAAAATATGCTTACGAGAAATATTTTTTCTACAAATATTTTCATGGCAACTGCTCTGACGAGCCTTTTTTCTCTAGTACCCGGGGTACATGGATTTAAGCGAGCTACTAGATTGGCATTTAGGTCCCACCCTTTTACTGTTGAAATAGTTAAAAGTAACCGCCAATTCTACTCCAACAGTTTCTTTTCTCGCACTTCCCGACACTGGAACTCCCTTCCACTTGCTTGCTTCCCTTGATAAATACAATCTTCATAAATGTAAATCGCCATCTTCTGTTGATTTGAACACAGTACATCTTTTATCCTATCCTAAATCCCCCTATACCCAGTCTTTTATCTTGCTTTCACTCTCTGTAACCCCACTGCGTACTAGTGAAACTCCCACCATCCTTGGGGGTGGAATAATTAAAAACAGAAAAAAAGAAGAAAAGAATTACCTCTAGAAAAGAGAGTCTAATCTATAAAAAATGATAGAGGGGGTTTTGTTGTTGCATTTTACGACATGTCAACACGTGATAAGTTATTTATTGTCGATATCTGTTTTCACTATAGTGTAGGTCTATTGAACATTTTATCCTTGAATCTAAAGCTGAACCTTAGTTGCGCTTACATCTGACTATAGTTTAACAATGATCGGGTGTGTAATTGAACCTATAAGCAAATATTGACCAGGTTTATATTGATTATATAGATCAATATTGGTAGAACTTCTGCATGAATTTGTAGGTACATAGACGGTTTTTCATCATGTCACCCGTTTTGGGAAATTTTTGCTGATACAGATTAACATATATAATAGTGATGGAGGACGAATTTAAAACGGAGGGTAAAATCTATTCCCACAGCACAATACTTGCTAGTTGAGTCTAGGAAAAATAACGCAATACATGAAAGGAGAAAGTTCGTGGACACATATTTTTTTTTATAAATTTTGTTACTTATTACGCATTTTCTTGCTAAAATTTTCCACTGACATGAAGTGAAAGTATTATATTTAATCACTTGCTGGGTCTGCTGCTAAGAATGTTGGTACATTTTGCTGTAGTAGAATTTTTTCTTGTCAGAATCTGTTTCATACATTCGACTATGCATTGAAATCGGTTGCCAGATCTCGACTGATGCTTACGTATCTAGAGTTTTTTGATAAAATGCAAAGAAGTATCTGCAATTTTATTGGTCCTAGATTTGCATCTCGGCTCCAGCCAATTTCCCACTATTGTAATATATACTTTTCTATAAATATATCCATGGTAATTGTTCTGGTGAACTTATATCATTTGTATTTTTAATGTTAAAAAACGCTATTATTACGTCATTATATTTAGTTATTATTATTATCATTATTTTTATCATTAGTTTACATTGCTAGTTTTAATTAAAAGTTCTATGATAGCAGTTTCTTTTCTGGCACATTTTGCTTGTGGAACTCATGCTTTCCAATCAATTTTGGTTTTCACAAAGTTAAATGCAACTTCAATCGACATCTTCTCTTTCATTAATATCTGTTCTTTTATTGGTCTTTTTCTTTAATAATATGCATTTTCACATTATTTCACACTCAGTGAACAAACGTGGCTTTATCGCCTAGCTTGGGGTGAAATTAAAATGAAAAAAATGAAATGCACTAATGATCAGTGCATTTGAAAAAGAAAAATCGAGAAGTATAACCAGTCAATTGCTGACACTTCCTGACGAGTGGATGGACGTGTCCGTTTACAGAACTCTGGAGTTGGGATGCAGAAGCTAGCATCAAGCAACTAAGTGACAAATCTTTTACATGTATTAGTTCTCTCTCTCTTTCTCTCTGTCTGTCTGTCTGTATCTCTCTCTCTCTCTCTCTCTCTATATATATATATATATATATATATATATATATATATATATATATATACATACATACATACATATATATATATATATATATATATATATATATATATATATATATATAACCCTTTTTTTTCCTCTCATTTCGTTGTTGGAAGTGTTACCTGATCATCCGTAGTCCTTTAAAAAGGATTTTGGTGAAATAAATTATTGTAATGGTACTTTAAAGTGGTATGTTTTTCATTATATATATATATATATGTGTGTGTGTGTGTGTGTAGTTAATAGATGTGATATATATATATATATATATATATATATATATATATATATATATATATACAGTGTAACCCGGATATAAGAGAAACCCGGATATAAGTTAGATTTTCTCTGGTCCTGTATTAATGTAAACAAAATAGACCAAACCCGGATATAAGAGAAACCCGGATAATAGAGACACATTAGGTCCCGGCAACTCTCTTATATCCGGGTTACACTGTACATATATATATATATATATATATATATATATATATATATATATATATATATATATATATATTACATCTATTAACTACAAGTGCGTGTGTATGGTATTCAGGATTCTTAGACATGATCAAACTCAAAAGTATATTCCTAAAAATCCACACTTAACCATGAATCGAATGTACTTCTCGGTGAAATGAGATTTCTGCTTTGGAGTCCCTATTGTGGCCACTTTTGCTCCACATGCATACTATTTTTCCTCCAATAAAAAGAGTTTTACGCTTAACCGTATAGGCAGCCGGTTAGTCCTGGAGCCCAGACGATCAAAAAGACGATTTTCTTTAGATTTTTTTAGCATACAATGAACTCAACGCAGTCCCAAATCAAAAGCCTTCTTACTCTTCAGTGAGCGTTGTCCCCAAACAGATTGTATCTCACGTGATGAACGCTGAATTCACCATATGCTGTGTACAAAGCTGAACACCGCGCTTTAAGATTTATAGCCTTCTTTGCTAGACAAGGTCAGGACGCATGTTAACCAGTTTCTTAGGTTAGGGCCTCAGTACGTACGTACGTACGTACGTACGTACATACATACATACATACATACATACATACATACATACATACGTAAGTGAACGCAAATAAATTTGTATATATATGCGAGTGTAAGTGTACAGCATATGGAAATAGAGAGAGAGAGAATTAATGATAATGTATGTACGTACGTATGCTGGCGTTCATAAAATAACGTACGTATACGTGTCAGTGCGTGTGTTTCTGTGCGTGGGTGTGAGTTTATTGGCTGTTGATTTGGTCTCCCAAACGCTACTTTGTCGGTTGTAAATTATGAGTGGTTGTATGTATTTTGTTACAAATTCATAAAGGCCACACAAGCACACATACTAAGGTATACATAAATTTTAATTGAAATACGGTTTTACTTGTTTGAAAAAAATATATAGATTCATACGAAGACACAGACATGAAAAGGCCGATAGAGAATGATGGTTCGTTTTAGCTTAAATGGACTGACAGAGAACATTGATAGACGTAGCAATGTAGATATTCACAGATGAGTATTTCTGGGGTTACCGGTTAGTGAGTGAGACTGGCAGATACCTATCTGCATTGGGTATCCTACGATGTTCTGGTGGCAGACAAAACTAAACGTTGTAAATATATATTTCTATCTTTCTCTGTCTGTCTCTCTCTCTCCCTCTCCCTCCCCCCTCTCTCTCTTTCTCTGTATACATATATATATATATATATATATATATATATATATATATATATATATATATATATATATGCTTAAAAAATTAGGAGAATACCCAATCGCGACAGCTGGGTTTCACCCTTTTGATATTTTCAGGCGATTTGGGCCGATTTCCTATATTTTCTAAATATAATAACTCTCCAAGTTAAATCTTTATTTTCCGTATACGTGCATTGAACACTTCTTAATATTACTGGTCTAATAATTCAACTCTGACAAATTATTGTTTTATAAATATTTGTGTGTGTGTGTATGAATCGGTACCGCCATTGAAACGCTATACGTAAGATACCTCGAAAGAAACGTGATGCCTGAAATTAATTTGACAAATGTAAAACTTTTTCTTGAATCTTCTATTTTAGTTTTAATTTCAAGCTAATAGATTTTTACAAAATAATATTTCCAGTAAACAAAATATTTTGATGTATTTCGAAACAAATTTAAATTTACAAGAATTAGTTCTCGATTTGAAATCGCTAAAATTTCTGATTATTAACAATTTTTGATCACAATGTGTTTCTCCTTATTAAAAAAAAAAACAAGCATTATTTAAAAACAAAATATACATTTCTGATATTTTATTTGAAGAATATTAGCCGATTTAATGTTTAATCTGTTTTGAAATTAATATTACTTATTTTCAATTGAAAATATCAAAGAAATGTATTTTCTTAATACGACTCTAGCTGTTTATTTAAGGTTTTCACATGTTGAGGGCATAACAGACAAACGGAAGTTTAAGTATTTTTGTCTACGATCGACATATCTGTAACAATTACTTCAGGAATATAATGTGAGCGCCGTTTATATATAATTTTAATTACCCACTATTCTTAAAAATTAGGACAATATTTTCTGTAATTTAATGTTTCATTGAATGCCAGGCATTTTGATTATTAAATTTAATAATCGGTTTTATTTTCTGGTAATGTTGTCTATGGTCGCCTATATTTAAAAATAACGGCAAGTTTACTCGCAAAAATAAATCAAAATTACTTTTAAAATATTGGGTTCATTGAATTGCAGTAAGCATTACAATTTATGATTGGTATATATAGTTTTTACTTAATAGCAGTATCTAACCGTTACAAATTAATACAATTTTTTTTAAGTTTTAAATCTTTATAAATTGTTCTAATTAAAATTAAAAAAAATGAAAACAGTTCTTGTAAAAATTCATTATTCAACGAAAATATTTTCATTAAGACAATGATGTCCTTAATATATCTTATTCAAAAAAGAAATTAATTTTTTCTTATTAAATAATGTATTAGTTTTTAATGATTTTTTTATTTTATTTTATGATTCAGTGTAGAATTTCAGTAACTGGAGGTCCTGTTTTACAGAAAGAATTGATTATTTAAATTCTCCAAGGATTTCTGCGTATAACTAATATAACCATTAAATAGTACAAAGAAAAGAATTTTTCGAAATTCTCTAAAACTAAATATGTGTGGCGTAATAGATGTAAAAAAAATCATTTTCCAAGATTTTCTAAAGAAAGAACCATTTCCGAAGTAACGACATTCGATTCTAAATAAATTCTGATCATTTTATTAATATCAGAATATTATTGATTTTTGCAAGAATTTCCAAAGCAATGTGTTTTACAACACATAAAAGGCAAACAAGTTTCCTATACTAATTTTTGCCCCCACCTATTCGACGCAAGAAAATCAAGCTATTTAACCAAAATATCTAAAGTTCAAAAAAAGGATTACAAATATAATTTAATAATAAAAAATATTTGATCATTCCTCTTAATAATATCATAAATATCTTGATGTTGTAATCTACTTTTATATTTACAGGCGCTCTATCCCCGATAAACACTTTTACCCATAGCATGCCTTAAAGAAAAAGAAAAAGAAAAATAGCATACCATAATGGCCCAAGCTTAATAAGGCACAGTATTATCGTCATAAATGTTTATGTTATCATTAAGAGGAAATAGCAAAATATTTTTTTATTATTAAATTATATTTTTTGATGGGGGCGACTATAAATTAGTATGCGAAATCTTAGCGTTTTCTTTTTGTTTTTGTTTTTTTGTTAGTGCAAAAAACAGTTTTGTAATTTCTTCCAAAATTCTGAAGATTGCCGGATTTTAACGAAATTTTCCGGACAAGCGAGTTAAATCATCTTTTTTTAGAAAAAATTTAGAAAATATTTTTTTCTATCTCTTAACCACTACTCATTTTATTTTGTGAAATTTCGACATATTCTTTTTTTTTTTTATAACGCTTAGTGCTTATATTAGTTATAAACACATGTCCTCGGAGAATTTAATCATGCAAGTTTGTTTATCAGACTGGGCTCCCAGTTTTACAAAATCTGCTCTAAATCATAAAATAAAAATGAAATAGGACTAAGACATTATTTAATTAGAAAAGTTTTTGATTGCTTTTATCTATAAATACATTATGAACACTGCCATGAGAACAATTTTTTCAATGAATACAAAATTTTTACAAGAATTGTTTTCATTTTTTTTTAAATTAATTAAAATAATTCATAAAGTTTTAAAACTTTTCTAAAATTCTGTATCAATTTATAGCGGTTAGGTGATATTATTAAGTAAAAAATACGTTTACTAATCTTAAATGGAAAAGCTTACTACAGTCCAACGACCCCCAAAAATTAAAAATAGAATGAATTTAATTTATGCGTGTATAAATGTGTCAGTTTTTATAAATACGGACGTCTGAACGCGACATTATAAGAAAATAAGAGCGTTAACTAAATTAAATTTATAATTTATTTTTAATTTCCGCCATTTCCTCCAAAAGCCTCGAATAAAAGAACAGTAATGAAAGGTAGTTAATTAATGAAATATAATTTTTTTGAAAAATCAATATGCAATTTAGTGGTTTCACCTAGAAGTAGATAATACATAATTCAGATATTGAGCTTTTATCGTGTAAATTTCACTCAAGGAGTTTCTAACGCATTACTTATCATCATTCAGTTGCGTCTCTGTCTTTGGGTAGAGTGCTGCCAGAGGACAGAGTGGCAACTGAGGAAAATTATACTGAGAGGTGCTTAGCACTGAGGAACAGCAGCTCAAGGTCGCGTCCCGTCATGGCACCAGAGAGACGGATCGATACTCGCATCGAGGCCAGCCCAATTGACGGTTGCGGGGGCTGCGGGCATTTTTTGTTCCTTGCCCTGGTCTTTGACTGCGGACGCCTTCTGTCCAACTCTCTGCGTTAGCAGAGAGGAACCCGGACGAGGCTTTGCCGAAGGGAAAGGTTTCGTCCGGGGAGGTCGAGGTAGACAGAGCCTGAATCCGTCTAGGCGGGTTCAAAGGCCATATTTTTGGCCGAGCCTACGGGCTCGGGGATACCCACATAAAACCGGCCTTGTGCCACATTTGGTCCTCGTGGGTGGACTAATAAATACTCAATGTCTTTTTTAGGGTGGGGACCCGAGCGTGAACACCCGGGCAAACTCACAAAATCAGTTGGCATCTATTTGTAAAACTTTTCTTAAGTATAACAAGCCTACCCCCACCCCCACACCCGACCAATTAATTTATTCTGTCTTCACAGTCATATTCTTTGAACATATATATTGAACGTTCACAACCCCTTCAACATTTCATAAATAGTGAACATTAATTCCATAGAAAAACAATTATTTTTTCCCTAGAAAAATTACCAGAGAGTGAGTGAGCGAAGCCTGCTAGTAGAAATTAAATTCGTGCACTTATAGGTTCCTGTCTGTATTGGTTTTATTGATTTAAATAATTGGTAGGGTGTGCGGGTAGGCTTGTTATACTTAAGAAAAGTTTTACAAATAGATGCCAACTTGTTGAAGGCCAAATAAAATGCAAATATTACAAAACATAACTATATCTGATATGAAAATCAAAACAATCCTCGAATAGAAGAACAGTCATGATGGATAATTAATTAATGAAATATATATTTTTAAAAGCAATACACAAATTATTTAAACCTGAAAAGTGATGGCGCCTAGAAGTAGATAATATATAAGTCCAATATTGAGCTTTTATTGTGTAAATTACGATAAAGTAGCTCTGTGACATATTAACCTCCGAATTCATTGGAGAATTGAGCTCCAATTTAGCATGTATCGTTTATCGTCCTGTTCACACTTCTCCCCTGTCTTTTGAACATGGGTTGTGGTTTAAACATTTTTCCCTGTTTAGGATTGGGTTTCTGATTCCTTCTAGTCTACATAAACTCCATACTTCTAACTTCCCAGCCTGAATTCTGAATTCTTTTCACTAATTAATTACTTCTTTCCCATTCCCAATAGGAGTAGATAGGTTCGCCTACCTTTCGGTTCATACGCCTGCCCGGTTTATTGAAAAGGAGTAGAGACTTATCCTTTGTTTCCGGGATTTTTTTTAACTCTCTACATCTGATGTCTCCCCTGAAAACTGTAATTTTATTCAGAAATATGTTTCCTTCTACCAATAGTAGATAGGTTTGCCTATCGTCAGCTTCACAATCCTTCCTGGTTTTTGGAATAGGAGTAGAGGGTCATCCCTTGTTTCCTGTTTGGGATTGCGTTTCCAGTCTGCTTCAACTCTATACGTCTAACTTTTTTGCCTGAATTTTATTCTCTAATTAAATCTTGATTGCTTCAAGTGTAGAATTAGCTATGTTTCATGCTAGTTTGCTCTTTCTTACGCTAATACAACTCCACACAGTTACCCTCTACCCTGAGTAACTCTTGGGCCTTGTATTGGGTGAATTTTTCTTACTTTAAATTTTTAAAGGACCATAAATATTAGACAACCTATTGTAATATTAAACAGTTCGCCCAAAAGTTAAAGAAAAGTAATTTCTCTTGCAAACTTTTCTGGAGTCTCGGAAATAGCGAGCACTTTTAAATTGAACAGTTGAACCGTAAGAAATACTGGCCGATCAAGTCGGATCTCACGGCAATACTCACGGTTGTATGCCCATCAATATCACCTGAACTGCGAATTCTAAACAAGGTGTACAAAGAAGTCGGTTTAATGTCACGTCATATTTTTTTTTCCTACGGTCTATCAGGAAAAAATTCTCAACTGATATCAATGTGCTGGAAACGTTGGTTGATATATGCAACGAAAGAATGACCATACCAAAAAGGTTCTTCTCCCTCCCACATGGCCAAGGAAGTGCCCTGGGAATACAGTTGTTTCTGAGACTTCATCATTTTCTTTTGTAAGTTAAACGTGTATACAATGTGGGCGAAAATATATTAATGCATGCTTTTGAAATATTGGTCTTTCTTTATAATATAAACTTTTCTCAATTATCTGATGCAATGTGTAAATACTTCAGCGTTACTGAAGATGATATATGCATATTTCCCATGTGAGTCCTTTCTCTTCTCTCCACACCTATACTTAATTGTCTCTAAATATGTATATTTATATATATTCATTTTCTAAAGAAAATAAACGATTTTTATGAATCCAGCAGATTTTTAATCACTTTAAACGTAATTTAAATGCTACTCACTATATTTATTAAACAGTATGTTCATTTACTTTTGTTTGAATTTTCGAGAAATCCTATTAAAGAAATATTCGCCCTCTTCGGCAGGTTTCGAACCTGCTTTGCGTTGGGCAGAGGGCGCTACCGTTATCTCCAAAACTCACTAATAAACTGATCTACTGAGAACCCGTCGCTTCGCCCAAGTCGAAATTGCGCTTTTAAGCCAAACTTCTCTCATCATGGATCTCCTGAATGTTTTCTTATCTGAACAGTTGCGTATGCAAACGTACACAAAGCAATATTTTTTTAAAGAAAGTAATGGATTTTTATTCATCCGACAATTTTTTATCATCTTAAACGTTATTTTTAGTAGATACTAACATTTGAATGACTATATTTAATCACCACCCCCCATACACACTCGTGGGCATCATGTGGCACAAGGCCGGTTTAACGTGCGATCTCCGAGCCCGTGGGCTCAGCCAAAAATATGCTCATTGAACCCGTATAAACGGGTTTAGGATCGGTTTACCTCCCCGAAAGAGAATCCGCCCTTCGGCGTAGCCTCCTTCAGGCTCCTCCCCGCCCGAAAGCAGAGACTTCAACCGGTCAGCCGGTCGTCCGACTTCAGACTGAACTCAGACCGACCCACTGAGCGACTAACATTTGAATGACGCTACGTTTATTTATTAAACAGTATATTTATTTATTTTTGACTGCCGGAAAAAAAAAACAAGAATTGGTCAGGCAAGGCTGCATCTCACAAAACAGACGCTCCCTAACCAGGGCAGAGTGTGCTATTGTTAAACCCGGAACCATGAATTTACTAAAAGCTGCTCAATGTTTGAGTGTTTTTCGTTACATAAAGTCAATATAATTAAATGAAGCTAGTTTTTTTTTTTCTATTTGTTTAATTATATTTATTTTATTTATTAATTTTATTTTTCAAGGTTTATATATCCTAGCGTGTGAGCAACGATGGGGTCTTAGAGAGGATGCGAACAAGGAGGAGGCATATACTTAACATCGGGAAGAGGCAGCTGAAATTTCTGGGACACGTAATGAGGAAAGAGGGCGTGGAGAATCTGATACTTACGGGCCGAATTGAGGAAAACGAAACAAGGGAAAACAACGCATGACTTACGTCGCGGGCTTAAGCAAGTGGATGACAGAACGTGGTCTGGGAGAGGTAGAAGAGGAAAGGAACTTGACGAGAGCTTCAGGGATTAAGGGAGGTGGAGAGCTATGACCGCCTACGTCCTGAAAGGACATGGCACATAAAAAGAAAAAAATATAATTTGTATACTAATTTTGTAAGAACAGGCGATAACCGAAATCTCTCGGTCATGTATTAAAAAGCAGGGATTCCGTGCATCATGGCACTGTTCTTCGTTTGAGTAAATTATATATTTTTTAAAATTAGAACTACCTCTATTGAAGACCACGATATGGAATATTTCTAACCCTACCAGTAGTAAGACAAGGAGTAAAAGAGAGCGTTAGTCTATTTCAAATTTTCTTAGAGTATACTCTCCAAATTTACAATCAGAGATGGAATGAAATGGGCACTTATCACTTAAGTAGACCACATCACATCACACACACGAATCTACTAATAGAAGACAACAATCCTGGTCTCACTTTCGAGGTCCATGTATAACTAATGAAGGGGAATATGATGGCGACATAGGTATTCATATTTGGGATAAGAATTACCTTGAACAAAAATTAAAACATTCTTCTAACTTTTTATGAATAAAAACAAGGACTCAAGATAAACCTTTCCAAAACAGAAATTATTATCTGGAATTGGAAGGATGGAAGTGACGTCACCTATCCTGAATCTATCATAAAAATGCAGGATCTTCCTTTAGTATACGCCAAACACTTCAAATAGCTCAATATATAGAACAGTTATAACAAATTTAGCTTAGAAAATAAGGAAAAACAACATATAATGCTAGGTGTAGTTTAATTCAAAGCCGAATAAAGCAAGAAAAAAATCTTTAACTTAAAAACTCGTATCATATTCTTAAATAGCCTTGTCAGATCGAAACTTTGACGCGAATGTTCTCAAATATCCAATCTGTCAGCTGTATGCAACCGCTGTTCTCAAATATATGTTTTAAAATGACTTTGAAGGATCAGCAAAGATCACACTTATTTAAACTTTGCGGACTGGCGCTACAGAATCACAAACCAAATAACAGAAATGACATCACTTTACGACTTCAAAATAGTAACAATTAAAATGGATGATGCCTATAACTAGAAGAGAAAATAATGAAATAAGATGTTGACTCTTCTCTCTACTTGGAACAAAACCTTAGGAAGGAAGCCTCTATCAATACTGGAAAGAGCGAAGACAGCTACTGCTTTGGAGAAACCTATTTTCCCGAAAAAAACTTGTCAAGGAAGATTTTCTAAATTTCAACCGACACAGTCACTGGTTATTCAGTCAATGTAAGTCGAATCTTTCCTTATAAGTAAACGGCTAATTTTTTACCATTATTACCATTTTTACTAGATTCATGCCAAAATTATGATCGAGAAGTTTCCGGTGAGATGAAATTGAATTCACTGTGTTGTTAAATTCAAATATGTTTTATATACAATATACAGGATTTTCTTTTTCACGTTGGTTAGTTGACGCATTGTGTATATGGAGAGGGATTCGTATATCCACACACCCACACCCACATACACACACGCACACACAAACACAAACAAACGCAAACATATATATATGTGTGTGTGCGTCTGTATCAAATACAGTAAGATACGCATACATACATACGCCCGAACACACACACATTGCGCGTAAGTATGTATGCGTATCATACTGTATTTGATATATACACACAATTGCATATCTATATATTATGAGTGTATATATGAATACATATGAGTGTGTGCGCGTGCTCGTACGTATGTATGCGTATCATACTGTACTTGATATATATATATATATATATATATATATATATATATATATATATATATATATATATCATGAGCAGCAGCAATTGCACGCAAACTGTTTAACAAATACCCTTACCGGCTTCCTCCATTGAAATGTGACGGTCATGTCTTACTAGGATATCACTTAACACTGCATCTCTAGCCTTTACTACTTTGCTTGCTATTTCCTGGGCAACAATGAACCAAAAATCTCCTCCAGTTATCATCATCTTCTTATTTGCTATTCTTTCCGTTCAAATTCCATTTTTGTTGTTGTTGTTGATTATTTACTTAATAAAAGTATCTTCACCTGATTTCGTATTCAAATCCAATACCCTATAAATTTCTATGTTACCACGCCTCAACTCATTCTGATGGAATACTATTGAGGGTTAAGAAACGACAAAACTTTCACATCGGCGATAATCAAACTATAAAACTATAAAACTGCGTGTGGTGAGAAATTAACGCGACCACTATCCATCTACTCACTAACAATCGGTACGAAATGAAAGATTTGAAGAGACGTTCATTTCTTAGAAAGTGTCATTGTACTTAAGTATATAAGGGAAACGGATTTTCCATCCCTACTGAAAGACATCTAGTTTTTATTAAGACTTTCGATTTCCCAGGCCGGTTAACGTTAATTGCCCAGTTGATAAAAAAAAAATGATATTGTTTATTTATCCCCTAAGTTTAACGTTTAAATAATAAGATATAATATCGAATGAAAAAATCACTTTGTTTAAGTTTCAGATACGTGAATAAAGTCGTCAGATATAGACAGCTAAATTTTCCAATGAAAGATGGATTGTTTGCTATGATGACTCTTGTAGCTGAGTGGTCTGAAGCACACTTAAATTCAAGGAAATTTTTCCAGTGTAATGCAAACACAGGTTCAGTCTTTATACTTTATTTTCTTTAAGCCTTTCGATTACCACGGAAAGTAGATATTAATTACACTGTTAAAAACACAATACTAAAAACAGTGATGGATACACAAAGATGTATATCCAATAAAGTTCAATTTTAAATAAGGTATATGTGTGTGCGCGTGATTATATGTCGGTCTATAGTGATTTACTAAGCATTGGTTAGATGTGGTACAAGGCCGAAAATATGGAGCACCCAGTGAGCATCAACTGATCTAGCGAGACAAACTTGCTAATCATTACACTACCGTTTATACGGCGTTATATTTCTCTCCCTCTACCCGTATAACAGACATTTAATTTAAATTTACTACGTGGACAGAAATATATATTCAATTCCTGTTGTAATTGCATGTCATCTTGCACAGAAAACGGGCATTACTATTTATTACTTCTTTAACGTTACCCCTATGAGTAATTTCAAGCGGAATTATAAGAAATCACCTTCTCTTTACACTCGACACAGTTTTAAACATGTCACATTTAAATGTCTCTTGTTGCATGCAGTCTTTTCTTTCATTTCCTTTTAGTGGGCTTTTTTCTTTCTTTCTCTTTATTTGACATACCATTATTGATATTTATGTTCAATTGTTAATAATTAATGGTGACGCTTTTTTTTCTTTTTCTCATTCTTTCCCTCTTTCTGCGCAAATGTTTAAACAAATTTAGATTTACTTGGAATTAAGCTGCGAACCAAGTACAAACTGAACTTAAAAATATCTCGGTAACTAATGAATAACTACAGGAATTGATGCACAGAATATAATGGACAGGGATAGAACGGAAAAAAAATCCTGTGTGACGTGTTTCGTCCTTCGAAGGGACATCTTCAGGCTGATGTTTCCAACCTGCATTACTTACATTATTCTGACTGTTATCCTCATCTTCTTTGTTATATACACAAAGTTTCGGTCGTTGTACGCTCCGGCCTTCTTCAGGTGACTGGAATTTCGAATCGAACACTTTAGTTCGTCCACGGGGTAGATTGTTCTAGGTCCACGTGCCATGCCTCTTCTGGGTGTCTCAGTTTGACTCAACTCTCCAAGTTTTGGTTCACCACTGCAGTGGCCTAGTATTGAACCCACAACTCTTTGCGTCTAGCCAGTGGATCTAACCAACGTCTTTATCCACTGGACCATGATGAAGATAACAGTCCGAATAATCTTTTAAATAACGCAAGTAATCATCATAACTTATCTCAGAGATATAGGCAGGTAATATTTTCAATTATAGAATCATAATATATGTAGAGGGAGAGGATGAAATAAGACAAACGTCGCTGCAATTCTTCATTGAGAAAGGCTGAAGATACAACGACACTTAACTCGAAATATTAATTTTAATTATTTGTCGTCGGATGTAATTTGTCGTTGATATTCGCCTTGATATATATATATATATATATATATATATATATATATATATATATATATATATATATATCCAAGATGGTCTCATTCCGCTTTTTAACATTTCTTTTTCAATGTCGTTTTGCCCACATTGCAATAACAGTAATTTTGTTAGGAAAATGATTTGTTTCATGAGAATGGACGTAAATTTGCCGTGAAAGAAAAAAGAATAAATGTGTTTTCTATACATTTTCGACTTAATAATTTATTTCCTCATTTAATTAAATCTGCATTCAACTGTTAGGTTTCAACTGTTTTATGTATAAAGCTTCAAGAATTTTTTAATTTTTGTTTATTGCTGCATATATATATATATATATATATATATATATATATATATATATATATATATATATACAGAGAGACAGAGAGAGATCCTTGACAAAATACAAAGGACGGCCTCTAATGTCATCTGTCCTTTTCCCACCGCCATGATGTGATTTTCCTCTGTCTTTTCTATAAATATTTTCGTGGATTTGTTCTAATGAGCTTTCTTCCTTGAATATACGACTTCATGAATTGAAGGCTGCTACTTGATTGGCAACTAGGTCTCATGTTTTTGCTGTATCAATCAACTAATGTAGTGGTAGTTTCTATCCTTGCAATTTCTCTTCTAGTAATTCTCACCTGTGGAAATGTCTTCTGGATCAATGCTTCCCTTCCACTTACAATATTTAAAACTTTAAATGCAACGCCAGTCGCAATCTTCTGCCTTCCACGCATTTTCTTTCACTTTCGGTATGCACTAGGGTGAAATGATAAAAAAAAAATACCGTTTAGAGTATGACAAACAATATTGGATAAAAAGAAGTAATTCCATAGAAATTCATATGGACGCATAGCCGAATGGTTACAATGTTCGCTTTCTGACCATGAGGCATGTTTTGAATCTCCCACGGTTGATTTGTCAGTATGGAGATATATCGGTCTGGAGGAGGACGATCCCAGCAAGAAAGATCCCAAGCACGGAACACTTGCTGGCCATCGATAGCTGTGCTAGTACGAATACACAAATCCTCGTGACCGAGTGCTGGCGTTCAGATTGTTGGTCATGCTAGATAACATGCTCCCTCCCAGTAGTTGCAGTATAAAACATAGAACAAACACAAATATGCCTGAGCAAGCGTCTGTAATAGTTGACGGGTATCCTCGAATACGAGTACCCAGCAATTATTATATATATATATGACGTCACCCCGGCCTCTCCACCCCTGTCCGTGCTATCCCGCGACGACCAATGTGACTTAGTATTGGTCGCGGTGCCAAATGTGACGTGATCCTGTTGTCACGGCACCAAATGTGGCGTTCTAAACCTTGGCTGATTCGGATGGGAATTGCCGTTCCCAGCTCGCCTCCAACGTCTCGTTATCGAAGTAACTTGCTTTGATTTCTAGTCCAACCTACCCACGATGGGATTTGATCTTAGGTAGACGAAGTCAATCAGTCGCCGGGCCGTAATGCAAGCCGAATTCGAGCAAAGGTGACATTGCACAAGTATATGTAAAAGAAAATAAAGTAACAACTCGAAAGGTTCAAATGTGTTAAAAAAAAGAATAACAAATATTTTTATATCTGGTTGCTGAATACAGGACTGCGTCTTTCTCCCAAACCGCTTCTATGGATTCGTGACACTTTGTGTTTGTTAGGCGAGTCTTAATATCTTAAGTTGTTTTTTGATAACTGTTTTTTTGTATCTTCAGGTGATATTCGTAAAACTTGTTTTGGTGGTGTGAGTCTAAGTCGTTCTTCAAAAATAAATTGTTCCTGGTTAGAAGTCGTAGTCAGAATGTGTAGATCTTCCGTCAGCTTCCTGCGAAGCTGGTCTCTGTCTGCGTCTGCGTCTCTCTCTCCAACTCCAACTCTCCAACTGCCGTCTAGTCGCTGCGACTCTGTTTATATGAACGCCGACCAAAACCGGGTGTGGACCTGTCGTGGTTTGGGTTCCTCGACAATTTGAAATCCTCAATAAGGATTTTCTTTGTTTTCGGACAGGAAAATTTATCACTTTCCATTTTTGGAAGTCCATTACTTTTTGCTTTAGAGGGGTTCTTAAGAGAATCGTCCTCCCAAATTCTTCCTTTCTCATATTGGTATCTCACACCAATCCCCTCAGAGGGCGTCAACAGGTTTCCCCTCTTTCTCATAGTGGTATCTCACACCAATCCCCTCAGAGGCGTCAACAGGCCACCCTCCTTCTCATACGTTTACCTTCGCCCACCGCTTACGTCACCACTCAGCCAATGACGCTTGGCAGCGCGGGTGTTTACAATTATCGCTCAAAGGAAAAAAATTATCTTCTTTTTTTTTCTTTTCTTCTCTTTCTTTTCCCTCCGCCAGACCCCTACGACTCGTAGCGTGGTCCTTAATCTCTATCTTAATCGAATGTCATCTGGAACTTATCAACGAGATTTTCGCCAAGCTTCAAATGGGTGGTCAACTAGACGTCTTCGCACCCTGTCGCCAATTATCTGTCCCAGTAACAAACTTTTATCCCGTCCACGGTCTGAACATAAACAGGTGGTCTCTTTCCAAAACCAAATGATATCTCCGAAAGATAGTTAATGGCTTATTCTTCCCTTTTCCTTGGGTGGTCTCAACTGATGCCTTTCTCGGTCAGTACGAGATCTGATTACGATTAACTTCCAGAATTCTGTTTTGTAGGCTACTTGACCAATTTGAAATGTTCTTTATTGCCATGGACAGATGGCTATCTTTTATTCGCCGCCTCGTAGCATAAATTAATTCCGAGAGATCCGAGATCTTACGAATTTCCTATCTTCTGCGAAAAAAAATACCTTTTTTTTTCTCGCAAATGAAAATAAAATCTTTACCACTTTTCTTTGTTAAAAAGAAATAACATCGCCCAGTATGTTTTTCGTGATAGCTTCTCGCCTTAATTATTTCAGCTTCTTCTCGCCTTAATTGTTTCTCGCTTTTAATTTTCACGCGACTGCTAAATAGTGTCATATATATATCAGGTCATCCCATAAGTTCTATCCGAATTTTGAATAAAGAAAACAAGTGACAAAATGTTACATTTAATTACAGATTCAATCAACAATGTATTTTCCCTGATCATCTATGACTTCCTTCCATCTATTAACAAGGTTACTAATTCCATTACTGTAAAATTCTTTTGGCGTTGATTTGAAGAACTCATAAATGTCAGTTTTAACCTCTTCCTGTGTTACAAAAGCTGTTTCTTCCAAATGATTCTGTAAGCTACGAAACAAATGGTAGTCTGAAGGAGCAAGATCAGGAGAATAAGGTGGATGAGGAATTTTCTCCCAACCAAGTCCTTCGATCTTCTGTGACGTGATTCTTGCCGTGTGGGGTCGCGCATTGTCCTGATGAAACATCACCTCTTTTCGATTTACTAGAGCAGTTTTTTTTTCTCAAAGCTTCGTTTAAACGCTCTAATTGCTGACAGTATATTTGAGCATTAATTGTTGCATTAGGTGGTAAGAATTCAAAGTGGATTATTCCTTGGCGATCCCACCAGATTGAAAGAAGAACCTTTTGCCAATGAAGTTTCCTTCTCGGCTGTGGCTGGGGCTCTTTCCCTTTACCAAGCCACTGTCTACGATGATCACTGTCTGGAATGACCTGATATATATATATATATATATATATATATGTACAAACAAAAGTAAAACCGACGCGTTTCTTTCTCTTAAAGACTTTATCAGTTAAATTTAAAACATTCTATTATTTAAAATATATAATACATAACTTAATTCTTATTTCTCGAATATCGTAAACAATATTTATATTATTAAAAAATCAACAATAACAAAATTTCTTCACTTTGGCTTATTATATGCTAAATTATGTCACTTGGCCATTTGCATTTAAATCTCACTTAGCGTGAAGTATATTTATGAGTCTTTTAATTTGTTAAATTATGAAAAGCTTATGACAATTTCTTTTTGAAAAATAAAATCCTTACATTTGTTTTAATTAATTCGCCCCAAGGCACCGAAAACCCAACCCTAAACGAGAAACAAGGGATAAATCTCTACTCTTGTCCAGCAAGCAGTGTGAATCGGATGATAAGGCGAACTTATCGACTCCTATTATTGAGATTTAAGTGAACCTGACGACTGACATTAGAATTAATAGCTAACGCTGTAGACATCTTAGTTGTTTCAAAACCATATAATTTTATCCGAAAAAATTGAGAATGCATTCTTCCCGTTGGATAGCAAAATGTTTGCACTCAGATCAGCGCTAGCTTCAAATGGAAATATTAAATAAGTAGGATTAATATCCTGAAGGTTTTCTTGTATGAATCTTAACAGATGAAACTTGGCTTTACCAGTATGATCCTGAAATGAAAGCTTAGTTGTTATTAAAATGATAAGAAAATCCAATCAAAGTAAAAGTAAGCCGAGTAAGAGGAAAGCTTTATGGCGAGAGTTCTAAGGGATGCTGTGGACATTTATTAGTTTCAGAGGTGAATAAAGCAGTAACAAAACAATTGCATATTCCGAAAGTTTTTTTTAGGGAAAGTAGCAAGAATATAGTAAAAATTACAGCAGATTTATTTATTTTTACTCTGTACAAAGTCAACGTAGTGGGATAAGTAAAGGGGAAGTTAATATGGATAGGATTGTGACACCATTTAGGTTGCTAGGAAGAAAGAAGAAAAAAAAAGAAAAGGCGGGAATTAAATTTAGGTGATAAGAAGCCATCACGAACAGGACACTAAGCAATGTTATTTTTCTAACAAAGAAAAGTGGTAAAATTTTATTTTCATTGTCAACAAAGTAAGATACTGGATTTAATCTGATTTATGTTACGGGGCGGAGAATAAGATATAGCCAATCTGCCCATGGCAATGGTGAAAATTCCAGGCTGGTCAAATGGCTGCGAGACAGAATTCTAACGAGATAAAAATTAATTGGGTCGCGAAAGTTAATGTCTTTTGGACCTCCCGCAGGGTGCTAAGAGATAATACTGATTAAGCATGCACTGACCGAAACCAAAATGTCCGATTGGATCAACCGCAGAATTACAAAAACAAAAGACTGAGCCATTGGCTATCTACGAAGATCTTTGAAAAAGGTATCTGTTTTGTGTCGGAGCTGGCTATGATAAGAAAATTATTTTATCGGGACGAAAAATTGGCTGTGTTTCGCCAGATGACCACCCACTTGATAATTGGCGAAAATCTCGTTGACGAATTCCATATGAAATTCGATTGCGATTAAGGGACCACACTACGAAGAAAAAGAAAGACAAAAAAAAGAACAAAAAAAGGAGATAAATTTTTTTTTCTTTGAGCAAGATTTTTTAAACCGAGGCCAGTCTAGCCAGACCCACGCCGCTGAGCGCCCATTGGCTGGATGGTGACATGTGCGTTAGGCGGAGGTAATCATGTGAAGAAGGAGGGGAGGCCTGTTGCGACCCGCTGAAAGGATAGGTGTGAGATGCCACTGTGAGATAGAGGGGAAACCCGTTGACACCCTCTGAGTGTATGGTGAGATACCAATATGAGAACAGAAGATGATGGGAAGACGAAAGACTTCCAAAAATGGAAAATAATAAATTTTCCTGACCGAAAACAAAGAAGTGGATTGTAGGTTTAGAATTATCAAGGAACCTCAAACCCCGACAAGACCACCCCAGTTTTGGTCGGCGTCCATATAAGCCGAGTCGCAGCGAGTGAAAAGCGGTACCAGTTCGAGTTCCAGTTGAGAGGCAGTTGAGTGAAGTTCGCAGTTGGAGTTGCACCCGCCTCGCAGATAGCTGACTTGAAAGATTCCAGGCCTCACGGCCTCAACTTCTAGCCAAGAAAATTTATTTTTGAAGAACGACTTAGACTCATACCACCAAAACAAGTTTTACGAATATCGCCTGAAGATACACCAAGAAGCAGTTTCTTAAAGAACAAACAACTTAAGATGTTAAGACTCGCCTAACAAACACAAAGTGTCACGAATCCATATAGCGGGTTTGGGAGAAAGACGCAGTCCTGTATTCAGCAACCAGATATAAAATATTGTTATCCTTTTTTAACACATTTGAACTTTTCGAGTTATTACTTTATTTTCTTTTACATACACTTGTGCGGTATTGCCCTTGTCCGAACTCGACTTGCATTACGGCCCGGCGACTGATTGATTTCGTCTACCTAAGATCAATCGCAACGTGGGTAGGTTGGACTAGAAATCAAAGCAGTTACTTCGGTAACCAGACGTTGGAGGCGAGCTGGGAACGACAAGGCTGATACCGAATCTAACCAGATTCCCATCCGAATCACCAAAAGGTTACAACGTCACATTTGGTGCCGCGACCAATACCAAGCCAGTTGGTCGTCGCAGGACAGAATAGCACGACGGACGCGGTCAGACAGACGTCACATTTGGCGCAGCGACACCAGGGGACGTCACAGGATGCGAAGATAACGGTTGACTCTAGACATGAACAGGTTAAGATTGTAATGATCGGGAAAAGCAGGGGATAGCAGGAAGAAAGTTTTTGAGTGGAGCTTACTTCTCACCAATGGAATACGGAGGGAATGTGTGTCGCTTGTTTAAATGACATGGTGGATCCTAGCCATATTGTTCAGATATGGTGGGACCAAGGAATGTATTTCGGCCGAGCACTTTCCATGGAATAACTGTAGAGCAGTGAGAGGCTCGCCACCTCCCGTCTGTGAGAGACTTGACTTTTGACTTGTATTGGTTTTCATCCTGGTCGGGTTGAAACTGCTTCCTCCCGAGCAAGTACAGCATCCCGGACCATCGCTGCTCACGTTCGCCGATCCTGAGCCAGGTCACAAGAAATGGCAAGCCAATCGCGATTCCATAGTCAAAGACTATTAGGTCATCCTTGATTGTGCTAGTCCATGTCCTCAGCTCCCCACCGACACGTTTTCGCCAGCCGGGAAGAGAAGGAGGGAGAAGTACATCGCGTATGAGCTCTCCCTTCGAGCGTTGAGCTGCG
>OZ010576.1:123998864-124003864 GCA_963932145.1 Acanthosepion lycidas | reverse complement strand
CCTTATTGTAATTCGGACTTCTAAATGGTTACAATACACAATTCTAACGATTTTTTTAACTATAATAAAAAAGACGCCATGTTTATAAATTGATTTATTTGCGTATGGGTTTCCTTGATTTCATTGTTTTCTTTCCGATGTTTAATTTTAAATGATGTGATTCATTTTCACACTGATCTGAAAAATCTTCCCTTTATCTCTAATACAACATTCATCCACTTCTCTCTATGGATGGTGCCTCCTGTAATAAAGGTTCAACATCTTGACCTCCGTCTTTACGGTATTTTAAGAACATGATAAAAATTATTGATTTTTGCATCTGTTGTAAACATCAGAGAAAAACATCTACAAGGTTAATGCAAGCAGAATGTAAAGGTCCCGATAGTATTACTGCTTTCTAACTTTGAACACCACCGTTATTTCCACAACTGTTCTTTATTTAAATTTGATGTAGTCTAATGATGATTCTATTGAAGATAATGTATTGGATTAGAAAATCTAATTCTTAAAAGAGAATCAAATGACGACTTTAAACAAAAAGCTATCAGGGGATTAATATTTGATCTTTTATTTGAATAAAAAATAAAATACCATGTCCCTTATGGGTGTAGACGCTTATGATTCTCCACAGTTTCCTTTCTTTTATTTTTTTTAATGAATTACCAGACATTCTTGACAAAGATAAAGAGGTTCACCGTTATGGTTTGGAAATCAGACTAATTGACAAATAAGACTAGATAGCTCAGTCTACCATAAATTTTAATCCATTGCATAGTAAATGAACAGAAATATTCGTGTATTTCCAAATGACATTAGTACAAAAGTAATTTGAAATCACCAATTCGCTATCTGTACTGATAGACTAGCCTTTAATCAAGAAAGTTTAATCTATACTTTATTTAAATGAACTCCGAAAAATAACGTAAAAATCGTCAGTAAACCGAGCTAAGACAAAGAACAATTAATAATAATTGACCATTATTCCTCTAAAAATTTCAATTACTATAATATAATGGACTCTCCTGTCGGTTTCGACGTATGAGGATCTGACAGCTTAATTGATTAGGTTCTGAAATTTTGTGCAATAATCTTAAGTGGAATTTGGGACCTGCTAGGGATTTAAAAAGGAGGCCACATATGGAGTAAGATTGAAGATTGAAGATTGTGCGATGAGATGACTGTTAGATTGGCTGGTCTTTTATATCTTGCTCTCGCTTCTTGAAGACGATTCAGACAAGCAGATTGAAAACTGTATATACTAAATTAAAAAAAAATGTTTTTTTAAATGTCATGTTCCTTCAGGACGTGGGCTAACCTCAAGCCTTTTCTTTATTTTCTATGAATTACTACATTTTCGAGAAAAATAAAAGGGTTTCATGTATCATTCTCTGTTTTCCTTCTAAATGATTTTGTTGTTATCTAAGGCTAGAGAGACAAGTCTTGCTAAATTTGAATTACCTGTTATATTACAATCTCTAAATACTGAATTAACGATGTCAAAAATCATTTTAAAATATTAGCATCGCGAAATCATACTTAAAAAATTGCCCCAAACAATGCGATGATGCCACGAAGACATGGGATGGTACTGGGAGTGAAAGAGAATTAAAAGACTTTAGAAGAAACAGAAACCCAATTCTAGACAGGCAACAAGATATAAACATCTGCTGTTCAAAAGATTGAAGATTAATATGAAACGGTCGATACAATTAATAACATTTTAAATTCCTTCCTATAACAAATTCGAATACTATAAGAAATAATATTACAATTAGAATTATATGGTGTTTTACAGATTTTCTTCATTTACTGTGATTTACCATGCATTCTGGGATTGGATTCTCGTTGCTATCTTTCGATTTTAGTTTCCGATTCGGAGTTGTCATTCTCATAGACAGGTTGTCATTCCAAACTCGAAAGCACAGTCTACACTGATATTTAACACAAAGCCGCGAAAAAGAAGAGGCGGCTTCAGGTCTTATTCAAAGTTTTTAGAGCAAAAGTGAAAAAACTGTGATAAAAATCACATTAAATGAACGTCAGCAGACTGTGTTGAACATAAGGTAAACTCTAACTAAAGACACCATTACAGTATTATGTTATTTTTTTAAAATCTATACATTGATTAACATGGGCACATGGCCGAATAATTAAAACGTTCGCTTTCTGAGCATGAGACGCGGGTTCGAATCACACCATGGTGGATCTCTAAGGAAGGAGACCTCCTGATGTTTTCGGACTGGAGTAGTTGATACCAGCGTGGATTACCTTTGGAAAGTTCAAAACATACGACAGATAGACCCAAGCATTGTGATTGAAATTGGGTAGACGGTACCGGGGGCCGTTCATAGGTATACTAGCAGGAAGTTACAAGTCATCGTGCTTGAGCGTGTTGGTCTTATTCAGATTGTTGATCATGCTAGATAACACGCTCTTTCCCCAAAACTGTAACTAAGGTCAGCTCAGCATAGTTGCAGTATAAACCAAACGTGCGCTCTGTGGGTGTTGAACAAACACAAGTGTGCTTGAGCATGCATCAGCAATAGGGATTGGCTAGTCGCCCTAGTAGCCAGATATACATGTATACATTAATTAAGAGTTTAGCATATGTGATAGTCATTTTAATAAGGAACCACACCGATATGAATGAAAAGTGACAGGAATTTACAAAGTAAACTACATAAATATAATCATTGAATTTTACAATCATTTAACATTAAGAAAGAGAAGCTTACCTGGGGTAAACGATGTTTTAGTCTACTTACAAAGCACTCCCGTTTTTTATGCACATGTTTTTCTTAATGTTTCTTGTCAAAACAATCTGCAAATTCGTTCTCAGGATCGCATTATTATACTTCGTCTAATTCTCCTTAATCTCGTCCACTATCTGAAGTCTTTCATTTTTGGAAACAGACAGAAATAATTAGAGATCAATACTGAAGCGATATTTTGCAAAAAAAAAAAAAAAATCGATACGGAATATAAATAACCTACGCGATCTGTCTGCACACATAATCAATATGGCGTCTCTTTTGTACAACTCAATAACGAAACATATTTGACCGTATTTCTTTTTTAATTAATAAATTACATTTTCAGATAAGACACTTAGCCATCGTGACATCATTTGTCGAAAGAATCACTGAAAAATCCTTTGAATTATTCAGTTAGAAATAGAACAGGTTAAAATCTTTTTGTGTCAGTCCCGTATGTTCCCAAATGAGTAATGGTGAGAGGAAAAAGATCATTCAGGCCTTCAGTAATCGGACTTCAACACCAAACGGAGACACACATGGCCTGAAGATTGCTTTGAAGCACGAAACAATTTGTCAGCGTTTGGTGTTGACCTTATTATCTAGTGTCAATTTCTTATCAACGTTTCATTTGGCAAGAAATCATTATTATTCCATGTTCATTGTTTTATTTTCATTTTTGTCTTATCGCGTCAGGGCGTGAGCGTTCATTATTCTCCATATTTTCCTGCACCTAGAAATTCTAAGTAATGTTTAGATCTGTACCATTTCTTCTTTTCTTCATATTTGTCATCCATTCACAAAAAATAAATGATAATTATGCTATTTTTTCTCTTTTCTTCAAAGTTCAAAGAGTGTTAAAGTTTCCAACTTCTCTTTACTTCACTATTCACATTATTCGGACTATTGTCATCATCCTTGTCGCCATATTTATCACAACGTTTCAGCCGTTGTACGCTCCGGCCTTCTTCAAGGACACATGGCACAGTGGATAAAGGCGTTAGGTAGATCCAGTGACTGGACCCAAAAAGTGTGAGTTCAATACCCGGTTAATGTAGTGGAGCACTTGGAGAGGGGAATTAACAGGAGATAACTGACAACTGATATCCATTAAACATGGTTCGTGGAACTAGAACAGTTTACCCCAGTGAGCGAAATAAAGGCTTCAGTTCGACATTCCAACCACCTGAAGAAAGCCGGAGCGTAAAACGGCCGAAAAGTTGTAATAAATATGGCGACAAAGAGGAGGACAATAGTCCGAATAATGTAAATAGTGTACATTATGCCTCATCTCAAAAATATAGACAGATATTCTCTTTACGTATCTTGCGGTCATGAAATTGTAACTCGCTCTTTCTAATGTTAATTATCAACGTCATGTTCACTGTAGTAATATATTAATAATCGCTTTCGCATCAGAAATGACAGCATGTATGAAATTGTTATTTAACTGATTCCTTCAGCTCGTAATTGCTTCTGAAATCGTTTTTTTTCCTCTCATGGTTTTGTAAATGTCTTCAAATCGTCCGTGGCCAGAACAATACATGTTCATCCCTGGTGACAAGAGTCGCTAATGTATCAGAATACTGATTTATTTCACTCTTTTTGAAATGGTGTGCTTATGTTCCGGTTTTTAGGAAACCCAGGACTAAGTTCGATTTGTTTTTGTCGCATACTATCCAAGTACAAGCATACACTGACGATGAGAAACATACATTCGGATTCCAGCTCTAATGACCCTGACTACTCTCAGATTCTAGTTTGAAAATGTTTCGATATAAACAAGAAGAATTGGAATATTTTTAAAAATGTCACGTCACTTCAGGACGTATGAAATCAGTGTTTTACACAGATTCTATTTCGTTATTCTTGGAGGTTCGTCATGATTTCTTGGAAAATATATTGAAAAGGTTTCTTGTTGCCTTCTTTTTATTTTACTCAGATCTTTCCTTTTCCTGGATCAACTAGCACCTAAGTCCAAGTATAATGATTTTATCCCATAACTTAAGAAGTGCAGGAAGACATATTTATGCTTTTTCGTCAAGGGCATTTGTTCAAAAGGGAAGACCTGTTTGGCCAAAAGACAGCTATTATTAAATTATTTGATAGTTAAGTAGACGGAATACGAAACACGTTGTAATATCCTCTTTAAATCTTCCTTTTCTTGTTTGTCATACACAGGCACACACAAATATATACGCACACATAAATTTCTGAATGTGTTGATTGTTCTTTTTCTGCATTTTT
>OZ010576.1:123991364-123993864 GCA_963932145.1 Acanthosepion lycidas | reverse complement strand
TTTACCATTCTCGTTTACCAAAGCCTGTCACATTTTATGATTTACGAATGTTATACAATATGTGAAAAGCTATTGCTATAATAAAATTGCTGTGGCTTCTATTCTTTCACGCCAAAAGAGCTAACTCTTTATTTATAGGAATTTAATCCATGGAGCGAGTTACATTTTAAATAATTTTTAATATGACGAAACAAATAGAGTTTTACAGGAAATGTGAGGAATTAACAAGACGTCCACCATCCCTGTCACTTTCTCTCTATCTTCTTTATTTCTGTCTTTCGTGTCTGTATCTGGGTTGATCACAGGCATTTAGTCATTCAAAATGAATCAGAATCTTCTAGCTATATATATATATATATATATATATATATATATATATATATATATATATATATATATGCATATTTCATTAAACACGACAGGCAAGGTACTACGGTTAAGCTTTTTATTTAATTTTTCTTATGTCCGAACAAGAGCTTTCTTTTCTGATCAAAGAGTGTGTAAAAACTGTTCAAATGTTTTATTGTTCCGAGCGCTTTCGGCTATACCTTTAGCCATTATCAAGGATGATTTAATTTTTCAGCTTAATTGAGTGTGTGTATTATGTGTAAGTTTTAGTGCGTTATAGAGATGTTTTTAATTTCCAAATACGGTTAGCACATTGTGGTCTTATTCATAGTTAATATTGTTAAGAGTTAGCTTTTTCTTTTTTATAAAAGCTTCAATTATTTTTAATCTTTTATACAGGTGGATGAAGTTATTATATTTGTGTTTTCTACTAACATGTTTCTAATGGAGTCTGGTAAGTTTGTGTGTGTGTTTAAATGGATTCTAATGGAGCGATGATAAGATACGTGTAACGTAAGACGTCTGGATAAGGATGTAGTTGTGTAACCGATGTAATTATTTATGAGTCCGGTTTGAGCAGGAACACAGTTCCTTAAGGGGCATTTGAACTCATAGATAATATTTGTTCTTTGTAATTTTGACTTAACTGGTGTGTTGTTATGTTTGCAGATAAGGTTAGCTGTCATCAATTTTTTTATAATAGAAAATTAATTTGATTTTTCATTCGGGTCAATTGGGGTAGTGTATTTCTTTATATTTGACAGTGAAGATTCGTCTTTTTTGTAGTTAATGTGCAAAGCTTTTTGTAATAAATGTTTATGTAATTATTTACTGTATGTTCACAATCGTTATTATTTACTTTGGGGAGAAATAGTCTAATTTGGTGATCTATAAGGTGGTTGGGGAGGCCATTGTTAACTAGTGTCTGTTTAAAATATTGAGTTCTTTAAGGAAGATTAGTCGAGAGGATGTATTCTGGTGTGCTCTTTTTAGGAAGATTTTGATTACTGCTATTTTGTATCTGAGTGGGCATTCACTTTTAAAGTTAAGGTGGAAAGAGTTTTTTCTAGTGTTTTTTTTTTATATAATGAGGTGATAAAAGTGTTATTGCTATATTTTACGAGAACATCTAAGAATAGGAGTTCGTGTTTTTGACAAAGCTCATATTTAAAGTTAAGGACGGAGTTTTTCTCAAATGTCGTCTTCAGTGTATCTATTTCTTTAATGTAATTTGCTAAAATAAAAACATCATCTACGTAGCGAACATATATTTTAGGTTTACAGCCCTGTGTAAATATCGTATTTTCTACATGGGACATGTAATAGTTGGTAAAAGCATGGACCGAGTGGACTTCCCATGCTAGCACCATTTGTTTGGGTGTAAATGCTGCCATTATGGTCATATATATATATATATATATATATATATATATATATATATATATGCAATTTGTATATTATTTATATATTATATATGCTCGGTACTTATTGGAAAGCGATCAATATCAGTTATAGAGCTAACATATTTAGTTGATGTCCAAATATATATCGACGTGGTGTTATGATTAGCAAGCTTGTCTTGCTAAAACAGTTACGACTGAGAAGTGAGTTCGATCCTCACTGGGTGCCTCATACATTCGGCCTTGTGCCATATCTAAGCCGGGCTTAGAAAATTACTATATATATATACATCGGTTACTCTCGTTTTCCGGGCACACCCACATTTGTGATTGTTAAACACCAACAGAGCTTATACTGTGCTGAACGAACCTCAGTTTCAGTTACAGAGATCAACACCAGTACGTGAAAACATCGTATACGATGATTTGTGATTTCGCGCTTGCACATCCACCGGCAATTTGCTAAACGTTCCGTCAACCCAGTTTCACACATAATGATTGGATGCTTGTATAATCGTGGATGGCTTTCAAGCACTTTCCAAACCCAGACCGATAAAATAAAGAAATCACCTACCTAACAAGTCGGACACGCTTTAATTCGAACTCGAATGATATAGACACCTGACCAAGTGGCTATAACTTACACACAGAACCGAACAAACACGCGCGCACATGAGGTTAGGTAAAAATTATCCTCACACGATCTTGCCAGTTTTCTTATTGCAGTTACAATGTAAACGTTGCCGTTTTGC
>OZ010576.1:123896364-123988864 GCA_963932145.1 Acanthosepion lycidas | reverse complement strand
TACAATATATCATATGCCTGAATAGAATTTTATTTTATCAGTTGATAGAATTTCCTTGGCAATCTTATGCTTTCATCAGCCAGTCTTTCCATCATTGATTTTCGTGACTTTTCTGCTGTTTTGACTTAAACATTGCAGCAGATTTTAATATTTCCCATAGATTTTCATTTTTTTTTTAATACCGTTTTGCTTTCTCTGTTAGTCATGGATTACAAGTTTTCTTTCTTTTATGTGCCATATCTTTTCAGGACGTAGGCGATCATGGCTCTCCACCTCCCTCTGTCACTTGCAACTTTCAACAAGTCCCTTCCCTCTGCTATCTCCCCCAGACCACGTACTAACGCCAGGAATGTCACGTGCTACTTTCCCTTGTCTCTCTTTCCCTCTATTCGACCCGCGAATTTTATATTCTCAAGACCCTCCTTTCTCATTACGGGTCCCAGAAATATCAGCTACTTCTTCCTGATGGTAAGCATGAAACTCCTCTTTGTCTGCATCCTCTTCAAGACCTCATCTTTACTCACACGCTCTGTCGACGAAATCCTCAGCATCCTTCTGTAGAACCGCATGTCTGTCGCCTCGACTCTCTTCTTCATCCTTGAGAAAATAGTCCAACATTCGCTGCCTTAAAGGAGGACAGATATCACGTAACTGTGCATTATTCTTTTCTTTGTTACCAAAGTGTTGTGGAGTGAATTCACAGTGGAGGCTTGTATTTGTATTAAGTCGGTCCTAAAATAGGTTCGACGTACAAAACGTTAGGAATTTGATACAATAGGTAATGACGCAGAGAAATCTAGTTGTGGTCGCTGATACTTTAGTATTCGACTAACTGTCGTCCGACATCGACTGAGTTACCGTCTGACTGACTGACTAACTCACCGAGTCACGTAGCGACGGTATTTAGTCACCCCCCAACGAGGGAATCATGTGGCATAAGGCCAGTTTAACGTGGGATCTCCGAGCCCGTGGGCTTGGCCAAAAATATGCCCATTTGAACCTGAATAAACGGGTTCAAGGTCGGTTTACCTCCCCGAAAGAGAATCCGCTCTTCGGCGTAGCCTCGTTCGGGTTCCTCCACGCCCGAAGTCAGAGAGTTCAACCGGTCAGCCGGTCGTCCGACTTCAGACTGAATTCAGACCGACACACAGAGCGACCTCCACGTTACACTTACTACTACTACTTATAAATGGGTGGGAGACTCAAATTTAAAATAGGTGTGTTCCACTATAACACAAAGAAATCCTCCTATCTCGCAATACGCGTCCTTGGATATACATTTATAAGACATTTTTTATGTTTATACGTTCTTTTTATAGATAAAAATATTTAAGTATATGCTCTGCTTATAATAAACAGTATTAACGACATTTACCGGCCTGAATGTCCGAGAAATTTTACAGAAAATATATATCCTCCGACAGGAATCGAACTTGTATCCTATACGGAACCGTCAATATAGCCTGAAGTGCTTTAGCCAATGAGCTGCAGAGGATCGTCTCGGTTAACAAGGTCGATGTTACTGTTTTTAAACTACAATTCGACCTTGCTAACTGAAACATTCCCCTGTGGCTAAATCGGTAAAGCACGTCAGGCTATATAGCGGTTCGTATAGGATACAGGTTCGATTCTTTTCGGGGGACGCATATTTTCTATGAAAATTTCTCGTACATTCAGGCCGGTAAATGTCGTTAATACAGTTTATTATAAGCAGAACATTTACTTAAATATTTATAACTATAACATAACGTATAAACATTAAAAAGTGTCTTAAAATAAAGACCTACTGTCAAGAATAATTGTAGCTGAAGAATTCAACAGTTTACATAACTATGTTAAATCAACTGCGTAGAAAGATAATATACAAGTAAATCAGCATATGTTGCTGGATTTGCGAATTGACTGATATTATGGTACGAATACTGAATCTTAAATCTCAAAACTGGAATCTTATGGGAGATAAATGTTCAAGATGTAGTGATATGAAAATGACTAATTAGCATAGCTAAGGCATAGACTATAAAAATGCCCAAGCTGTAAGGGTAGAGCAGCTCTCGGTATACAAGTTAAACGACTACTGTTGGACTGATAAAATAAGAAGGAAATCATATTTCATAACACAAGAAAAGAAGGAAGAGAAATAATTACTTATGTTAGATCAGTAATATATTTAAAAGAATTATTTCAAATTTAAAATAAGAAAAATGTAACAAAACAGCAATTAACATCTTGGTGAAAAATGACAACTGAGTTATTTAAGGAGAGGAGCTAATGTGAATTGTGTTAATAACTTTGGTTTCAATCATTGTACAGTAATAATTTCAAAGTTGATTCTGAAGAATAGAGTGTCTAGGACTTTGAAAAATTGAAGTCTTTCACTTTCTGGTTGATATCAGAATTACAAATCTTGGGTCGCTCTATTTGAAAGTCTTCTTCAAATGGTTAATTTATAATGTAAGCGAGAAGTAAACATAAAAAGGAAACTCGCTTTTTCCTTTCCATTCTTTCCTGTCTTGGATATGCGGGTGGTGTAAAGAATAGCCGCACAGAATTTGAAGTTGGTGAGCCAAGTTCGAATTCCAGTCGGCTTCGTCACATTCACTTACGCGGAAAGGCCGTTCAAAAAAGTATGGATCCAGACACTCCACCCAGATATAGGTTAAATGCTACATGTTTCTAAGAAAAAGTCGAGTATTCATACAATTCTAAATATGATTCAACAGTCTATTTCCTACTTATCGTCAGTTCATATACGTTTTGTCTTAGCTTGAATATCTAAATATGCTGGCCAACGGTGCATTATGAGTAGGTCTTCAGTATTATTCTAACCATTTGGGGAGGGCGGTAACGTTTATATTTTGAATTATTCTAGAGAATATTGAGTGGAAATAATTGTGGATGCGAATGCATTTCTGTGGCTATTTTATAGCCTTGTTTGTTAATTCTTTTTTTTTCATTATTTTTTATTGATTATTTGTTGTTGGTTGTTATCATTTCGTTTACTTGTGTTTATGTGTGTGTTCGTGGTTTGTTAATTTGTTTATTATTTAATTAATTTACTTATTTATTGATTTCGATTTATTTATTTTATTTTATTTTACAGAACCACTTTATATACACTCATCTTCCAACCACACATCATAAATGATCAAGTAGATCTCACAATCAATCAATAGCATGTTATCTGACAATTCTCCTGGTGACACCATCCTTAACGTAACCAAGAAAAATTATGAAACAGCCCTAAAATATAGTGGATTTTTGACAACATTCACATACACACTACATAGCTCTTAATAATCCAACAGGAAAAGAAACATCATATGGTTTCACCCGTTGCAGAACAAAAACAAACGTAGGAAAATATTCATTAAATGCACATACAAACACTTCCCCGCATCAAGCACTCTCCACAAGATATTCAACAAAAAGTAAAACCAAGCTACTGTTGTTCCGAGAACAGTCCTCAAATAATAAAAAAGTTAATAGGAAGACATCCAACACAAAACCTACACAAATCAAACCTACGTGTTATTGCAGAGCAAAGAACTTATATCTCCCAATGGCAATTGCTTACAGAACAATGTAATATACCAAACCACTGTAAAATCATTAGATAACCAATAAAAATATACGTGAAGGACCCTGGAAACAAAGAAACTAAGCACAGAAATCCTCCTTTACTTAATACACGAACAACACAATGATTTCTAACCATATCTGAGAAATTTCTTTCTAAACATATCTGAGAAAATGAAAAAAAAAAAAATAACAACAAATTAATAACACCAAAAATATCATGGAATAAAGCAAAAAAGCATCAGCTCATAATAAATCGCAAAACTGTAAACTCTTTGTGGAGGAGAAAATATACCGTCCCAAACCAACGCAAATTACTAAATAAATGATCAGAACTCATCTCAAAATGCAAGCACGAACACAATTCTTTACTACGTTAATTAAAAATTGGAAAATAAAAATGAAGTAAAAATATATGAAAGATAAATAAAAATAAATAAAATAAATTAATCCAAAATAATACAGAAGAAACAAATTAAGAAACTAAGAATGCACACATAAATAATATGTAAAATGTGAACAATGCATACTATAAAATAGCAACAATACTGCATCTGGATGCACAATTATTTCCACTCAATAGCCCCAAGAATATTTCGAAACAAATCCGTTACCGCCAACCCGTTAGAATAATATATTAGACTTTCACATAATGCACTCCTGACCAGCATATATAAATAGTCCAGTCAAAACACAACGCACATGGTTTGATGATTGCGTTTAAGCATGAAACACACCGTTGACATCAGGTGTTGAACAAAGTTCACACTTTTATATTTACATAAGCTCTATCACAGATATTGGGCAATTTTACCGATAAGTATCGCATGAATTGAACTATATTTTAACTTATTTTCTATTAAATCAAAACCGGCAAAAACTTGTTGGTTACCTTGTACTTATCTAAAAGAAGACCCTGCCAGGTGAGATGGTTAACATTTTCAAAGTAAATTATGTAATAATTTAGCAAAAACAGGTAAAAGACTAATAGGGCGATAGTTAGAAGTATCAGATGGTTCACCCGAGTTCTTAAAGACTGGAATTGCAGAAGTGGATTTTGAACAAGCAAGAAATGGTAAGGTATTTTTTTGTATAGATTAGATAGAACAAGAGCCCATCCAGGGACATTTTTCTTAAGAATTATTGCAGGGATGTTATTAAGTCCATTTGATTTTTCGGGATCCAGTTTAGAGAATAGCAGAAAATCGTTTTAAAACTACTACTATTATTATTATTATTATTATTATTATTATTATTGTTGTTGTTGTTTTTGTTGTTTTATTTCCTTTGATTTCTGACGTGTACTCATTTCTTTCCCAGAGACCTAAAGTCAGAAATGGCATCATGAAATTTTGTACTGAGCAATAAAAAAAAAACACATATTTTACATAGCTAAATACTTTGTAAGGTGTGGGCTGTACACATGAAAACTATTTTTTATATATTTCTTTAAAGCATAGGCTACCAGGAATCCCTTCAATGAGTCTATTGGAATCTCTTCCAACCAATCCGAGGGCTCCAACTACAACAGGGATTGTTGATGTGTGGATGTTCTCATGTGCCACTTTTTTTAGACTTCGATTTCAAGGGCCTTATACTTTAATAGCTTTTTAAAGATCTTCAAAGATACATTGCAGTCTGCAGGAACTACTATATCAATAAGGGGACTTTTTTTTTGTTTGCGGTCTCTAATAGTAATGTCAGGGCAATTAGCTTTGATTGCTCTGTCTGTCTATTGTGTAATCCAAAAAATTGTTACAGATCCTATCTCCGTAACCAGGTATGTGTGTTGTTATTATGATTATGATTATTATTATTATTATTTTATTGTATCGCTCATTGACTGTTCTTGAGTTGTCAACAAAACTCATTACAACTCGTAAAAACCTCGCAGAGTAAGGGATGGCAAGTTTCTGGAGGGCTACAATCTTGATTTCAATATCTATCATTATCATTATCATCAATGGGCGAGAGGTCAACAAGCCAAAATGACATTAGGATACAAATGTACGTAGCCTTATATACACGTCATGGCAGCACGTCTGAAAAGGGTACACCATGCAGATTCATCACAGACAAATATATACGATTAACGGATTTTGATAAAGGCAGTACGTAAAATCAATCTCTTGCAAGACCATCTAAAGCCGAAACGTTCTCCAATTAAAGGTTTTCACAAGCATCTAGATCTGACTTCCCAAATCACCTTTGCTGCTTCATCCTTTAAATTAACAAAAATAAAAATTTCCTGACACCCAGCAATGATGCGCCCGCATTACCCCCCCCTGCACTTTTATAGACATGCACATTGCGTTAGTTCCTAGGAGACGTTCCCAAATTTTAAGGTCGAGCAAATAGCAAACAAATCTTTGGTACTAAACAGGTTATGTATTGTAGGTCATATTATTATTATTAGTAGTAGTAGTAGTAGTAGTAGTAGTAGTTGTTGTTGTTGTTGATTTATAAGATGATTATATTGGTCTTACTAATAGTAATGGCAATAATTGTGATAAAATCTCTGATGTCATTGACATTAAAGCCAATAACTAAATTAACAAGGAAAACCTACTATACACACAGGCAGACACACAGATACAGGCCGTACGCATTTACAGTCACACATAGAAGGATTTGACCATTGCACGACGATGTTTCAGTTAAGACTATTTTGGGCGATTGGCATTTAAGGCGCTACTGAATTCCCCTTGGCAGATATATTTTCTCTTGCCTCAATATAAAAATCTATCCGGCATTTATATTAGTATTTTTGTACACTTTTTCTTTGCTTTGTCTACCAGGATTATTCTCCAGATGTAAGCAGTCTCGCTATCTTATCGGGAGAGCTGTTCACATTAGCTGGCTGCCGTACAGGCACCCCTGCCCTCACAACCCAACTAGTGGCATTTGGGCAATTTTTTTAGACACAATCAATAACGCTTTATCTATGGATAAAAAAAGAAAGGAAAAAAAAACACCACGTATTGAAATATATAAAATTGATGTCGGCATAATAATATTTCTTTCACTAAAAGAAATAAAAAATATACGAATGCTTTCGTTGTTAATCTTTGCGAGTATGTGTATGTGTGAGTGTATGTGTGTGTGAATGTATGTGTATGTGGGCGTGTATGTGTATGTGGCGTGTACTTTTAGATTTCTCTCCATATTTCTTCACAACTACACGCGTACATGAATTTTATATATGGAAACCTTATGGTCAGATAATAGCGTGCTGTTCTAGTATTTTATCATTACTCTGAGTTAAATCCGATTTCAGTCGGTGCTCAACAACATATGTCCTTGTGTCAGTCTGTGATAAAGTCTAATAAGGAACAATAAATACCGACACTGCTCTGAAATAAAAAAAAATCTCCACACTCACAAATGCATCAACCATTTTTTAGGTTTACGCAAATTAAGAAAGAAATGGATTGTTAATTTTAACACACCAAAAGAACACCCCTCTCTCTCTCTCTCTCTCTTAATATTCTTCGAGAATATTTTTCTTTCATTAGCATGTCACATGCCAACCTTCTGCAGAGTAAATCCTGGAATTATTTATCGAATCAATTACTAAATCTACTGTGGTGAGGAATTAGACATTCTTCTCGCCAGACACTAACTTGAAGCTATATAAATCAACCATTTTCATACATTAAATATTTCTGCTACATCTGGTGTAGTACTTGTGCCATATATAGAAAAATTCTTGACAAAATCCAAAGAAGAATCTGCAACGTTATCGGTCCTGGCCTGGCATTCCGGCTACAATCACTTTTCTCCTGCCATAACATAGATTCTCTGGGCCTTTTCTATAAATAGTTTAATGATAATTCTTCTAATGAAATCGCTTTTTTGGTATCTCGATTTCACGAATTGAAGCGCTGTACTCAGTTGGTAGTTCGGTCTCATAAATACATTGTTGAAGTTTCTATATTTAACTATAAGTTCTTTGCTAATGGTATCTTCTCTTTATTGTGGAACACTCTTTCAGCTTCTTGCTTTCCTTCAACCATGATTAAATGCAACGTCAATTATTATCTTCTAATTCTTTGGACTTGTTCATGTATTGCCCTCTTTTCTCGACCACGTTTTCTCAGTTTCTTTCATTTTCAGTAACGTCTTGCGTCTTAGTGGTTTTATCGACTTGCTTGGGTTAAGATTTTCAAAAAGAAATATACCTATACAAATAAATATTGTGCCAGCATTAGAATGATAATTACAAGAGTAGTCGCTCAGAAATTCGTGAATATAAGATGACTCCAATGTTTACGACGACATTGAGGTGGGGAATGATACCAACAAAGACAATTCTATTTTAGGAACAACCTTCAAATCAAAACATTAACCCCAAAACTCGAGTCATGTTCTTAAATAGCTTCATCCTATCAAGACTTTCATACGGATGTCATGCATAGCATCAAATACGTTGAAAAATATTTAAACTGTCAGCTATATACCAAACCTTTCTCCGATCTATTATTAATAATTGCTACGACCGGAGGAAGCCTGTAGGTCTTAGCGAAGTCCATGATTCTTTGAAACTCATGGACTAGCGCCACAGAATAACAAACAAATAACTTTACCATATGAGAGAAACGACATGACTTGGAGACTTTCAAAAGCAGCAACAACTAAAATGAATATCACATTTAATGTGTATGTTTTGTTCCTTTTTTAGGATTGTGTTTGCGGTTATTCTAAAGTGTTTTCATTCTCTTTCACTCCCATTAATCTCGTAAGCTTTAGTGCCATTATCGCCTTGCTTGGGGTGAATTGATTTTTTTTAATTACTGGAAATAGCAATAACTGCTTGAAAAACTTATTTTGCTAAAAAAATTGTTTTAATAGTGTTATAGTGGAACACACCTATTCTATAGTTAATAGACTCTCCCACCTATAATAAGTAGGATTTAGTAAGAGTAACAGTGAGTTGGTCAGTCAGTCGATGTCGGACGACGGTTACTCGAATACTACAGTATCAGCGACCACAACTAGATTACTCTGCGTTATACCTATTATATGAAGTTCCTAACGTTTTGTACGTCGAACCTATTTTAGGACCGACTTAGTACAAATACAAGCCTCCACTGTGAAATCACTCCATAACAAATAGAAAGATTTTATAAATTATAACCGACAGTAGCATTGACTACACGGTCAATGAATACCAAATATTTCCTTATAAGGAATCGGCTAATATTACATTTACTATTGCATATTTTTCGTATATTAAAGATAAAAATATTTACAAGTATATCATGCAATACATCTGAGTGTGAAGGCTTACTACCGGCGCTAATGAGGAATGCAAAACTCGAGGCAGCAAACAGACCGAGATGTTTAATTATCCGGTATAGTTAGCCACACACTACGAAGCAAACGCTTGGTGTATGAAATAGTCTAAAAATTTGTTGTTTTTTTTTTATCATTGCCCTTCGTCAAACAACCTGTTCATACATTTTTATCGGGTAGATTTTGAATATTCTTTCACTACAAACGCTAGAGGCATTCCATATTTCTCATGGTTTAACAAGGTTACTTAAATTTTTCGGATTACCAGGAGGTAAGATGAAAACGTTTTGAAATGACTCCATTATTAACTTGAAGATGATTTCAACGTTCAGACTACCCGCCCCTCAAAATATTTGTTTTCATTAAATTATTTATTATTTATGCTTAATTAGACAATGATTTCTACAATTAAATTCAAACCGTTCTCGGACTCATAATGCAGAAAGACGATTTGGTGAATTTATTATTTTGGGAAAAATGTTTCATTTTCAAACGAATTTTTTAATTTGTTTTTAATATAGTAACTAAGAAGCTGAGAATCCCTGAAGTACCGGAGCGGTGACTAACACTTCTACCAGAGGTATGAGCTGACAATTGGACTCGTTTCAAGCTGAGAAGGGCATAAAAAGAATCACGATCGACGTATAAACACATCACCAGCCGGGTTTTGAACTTTATGTGTTCCGAGTGTGAAGAAGGTATTTCTATAAAAACATATTTACAGTCTACACCGGGGAAGGCGTTAAGAAGACATATTTTGCTTAGATTTACAAATAACAGGAACGTATGGAGAGTCATGACCGCGCTCGTCTTAAAATGACACGGCTCAAAAGTAAATCTAAAGAAAGTGAAAGGAAGAACCTATTAACTATATCAAAGCAGAATGTATGATTGTCAGCAAATGTCACAGTCGCACTATTGAAGAAGTCAGAAAGCAGGTACAGACATTTAGTTATCTGGTGCGTAACAGACTAGGTAAACAGTGACAGAAAAATCCAAAGCTTCACAGAAAGAGTGAAAGATGCTTTTCAGAAGAAAAAAAAATATGTAAAATATTAGGTTGGTGCAAAAATAATGACGTAATAATGTCGTTTTTTGACGTTAAAAAATACGTCAAAAAATGACATTATTAGGTCATTATTTTTGCACCAACCTAATATTACAAGGCCGGAAAATATCCATAAAACTATACAGTGCTAAATAGTTAATTAATTTTCTGTATGTAATTTTCGGTACGTGGCCGAGTGGTTGGAACGTTCACATTCTGAATACGAGACCCGGATCTAATCTAGTCATGGTCGATTTATCAGACTGGAGGGTTCGTGCGGTATATTTGAAAAGTGCCTGAAAATAAGAAGTAGTGAAACTGGGTAGAAAAAAACACTTGGGATCCGTCGTTAGCCGTGCTAGCACGAAGCCACAAGTCATCGTGGCCGAGAGCTTGAACGTGCAGTTGATCAGGTTAGAACACAATCTTTCCCAGAAACTGTAAATAAGTCCTGGTCAGCATAGTCGCAGTATAAACTACATGAGTATCCTCTAATACGAGTGGCCATATAATTTTCTATATTGGAGTGAATACAAGACATTTTCTTGAAATTCAGTTATAATTACGAATAATGTGGATACAATAGACAGAAAATTTGAGAAACGAAAACTTTTTAGATATAACAGGAACATCAAGGAAACATATGAAGAGACAGACTTTAGAATTCTCTGCGACACATAATGAGGAAAGAAGCTTTGGAGAGTTTATCCCCTACATGACATACAATTAGGCAAGATGATCAACAATGAAAAGCAAGTAACCGAATTAACAAGTTTCAGTGAAATGATTACAAAAGAAGTAGGTATATCCCTGAGTTTCCCTACTGAGACGAAGTGTGACACAAGGCCAGGTTTAATGTGGGGGAACCCGAGCCCGTAAACCAGGGATAAAGACTACCCATCTCCCGCAACCATCAATGGCGCTGGCACCGGTATAACTACCGATCTCCCAGCTCTAGTGAAATGGGGGTGCAATCTCGGACAGCTTTATGAAAGAAGGACGGTAACACTTTGCTTTTATATATATATATATATATATATATATATATATATATATGTATATATATATATATATATATATATATATATATATATTTAGCATCCCGATACCACTTTCTTATCAATGATGAATTTTGTACAAATCTGTGCAAAACATGGATCAAAGAGCTTACCAAGCTTCATACAATATTTCAGGAAATCTCAGCTTCTAATTGGTCAATAAACACACAAGTGGGCGTTGCAATTCACACATGTACAAGTTTTTTTTTCCAGCGCGTGACCAAGTCAAGTTTTCCCGCTATTTTTCTAGGATCCTGTTACGTGGTTATATTAATTATAAATACCAGACAGGAGTTTGTTCTTTCGCTTCCTTCCTTGATTTCTCTCACTACATGATGTAGTAATAAAAAGGATTCGCGTCTTGACCATGTGCAATCATACGCTTATAAAAAATATATTCACGCATGCACGTACGTACTAAGTTTTCCAAACTACATTACAAACATACGAAACATTTCGAAACCAGCAACAAGAAGTTTTCTCTTTGAAATACTCTACTAAAGCTAAGTTTCTTCAGCATTTCTCAGTTTTATAATTCATTCAACTTTTGTGAGCTCGAATAAAAATATTTCAATTTCATTAGTAAAACTTTAATTCAGTCAAAGGGACATAATACCAACAAAATAGTGACCTCTTGTTGTTATTATAAAACTGCTTGTCTTCATTCTTGTTGTTTCATATTTGTGATATTTTGCATTAAATATAAATCGAAAGTTCATATCAACTAACGGCCTTGTATATATATATATATATATACATATATATATATATATATATATATATATATATATATATATATATATATATATATATATTGCTTTAAGTAACTGAGACTATCTTTCAGTGTTTTATATTATAATTTTCATACTTTATTCAATATCGAATCATGAATTGTCATAATCGTAATGACTAGCTTGGATTTTCATGATTTTACATGAGTATTTTTTTTAATCATTTCATCCTAAGCAAGGTGATAATTCCACTAAGATTCAAGGGGTGGGGGTAATTGAGAGGAAAAAAATGTGAAAAACTTCATAGAGGAGAAAAGGAAAGAATAGAACATGACTGAAAAAGACAGATGGCGTTGCGTTTAAATCTTTGAAGATATTTTATATTTGCCAAGGAAAGCGAGAAGCCAATAAAGAATTTTACAAGCGGGAAAGGCGACAGAGGAAACTATGAGGATTGGACTTATTTTTACATATTGCAATTTCCAAAGGAAAATGGTGAGGCCTAAATGTCAAACTAGAGTTGAATTGGTGAAATGTAAGTACCAATGATGACCGCTCATCACAACAATAGTCATGAAAATATTTATAGACAGAGTGAATCTAATTTATAGCAGTGAGAAAATGACTGAAACCAAGATGCCAGGTCAGGGCCGATAACCTTGCAGATGTTGGTCAATATATATTTTTTAAATGTGCCTATGAGAAGTAAATCACTAGTATGCTCTTCTTTGTTTCTCTAGCCATGTCAGATAAATCTGAGTTTATTTTCCCTAATTACATCTGATATGGGAGCAAATTTACCATAGAGCATTTCTATATTCTGATGGTCCTTCCATCATATGTACAGAATTCATTATAACGTGCGGGTATGATTACATTCTAATATATTTTCAAGAAAGACAGATCTGATTTCCAGATTTCATTTAGCTTTTTCAAAGCGGCCCATGCGGTTTGACAAACCTCTGACCAGTCCCACGGTTCTGAAGGAAAACTACTTGAATAAAACAGTTATTGTTCTCACTTTGTCTAACTTTGATTATATTTAGCTTGAATACGATTAAGTATGGAAGCAGAACTAGGGAAATAATAGGCGAGGTTATCTTAATTATATTATCAGTTCTTATTTTTAGGTTTTCTCTTAATTCATTCTTCGCCACAGTAATTATCAACACATTTTTTTCAATTCCATTTAGTCGACTGATTTGTTCAAGTCGATGTCATCCACCGCGACCACGAGCCCGGTAAACGGTAGTCAAGCCGTCCGTACTATATCTATTCTTCACATAGGCCACAGTGAAAAACATATTTCTGCAAACGTATGTGATGGCCTCCATATAGATAGATAGATAGATATGAACAAAATCAGATAGATAGATAGATAGATAGATAGATAGATAGATAGATAGATAGATAGATAGATAGAACTCTTGCCACGATAGTTAAGGTGATCAGTCCAAAAAGCTCAAAATGACAGTCCATGTCCAAAACGACGTCTAGTCCAGCGTTAATTGGGGCAAAAGATGACGTGAATTTTAACGCTTCCAAAACCAAACTTCTCTCTAGTAATCATCTGCGAGACCCATCTTCCTTCCATCAGCATGGCTGATGCTAACCTTTAGGAAAGTGTCTCGTTGCGCGTTCTCTGGCTAACGTTCTGACATGAAGTGGAAAGATTATATTGAATACATTCCTAGGGTCAGCTACTGAGAATGTCGGTTCACTTTGTCGTGCAAGACATTTTTTCTCCAGAATCTATTTTACACATCTAAAATCTTCCATTCGTCCATCTTAGAATATTGCTGCCACATATGGTTCGATGCCCCTGCTGTTCACCTGGAGCTCCTTGGTAAGATCCAAATAAAAACAAATAAAAAAATATTTTTGGTCCAGATATGGAGGCTTGCCTTCAGTCACTTTCCTATCGCCTAAGGTTTATGCCTTTTCAATAAATACTTTCATGGTAAATGTTCGGATGAGCTCTTCGCAATGTTGCATAGATTCTTTGAAATTCTTAAGCGCATTACTAGAATGGCGACAAGGTCTCACCAATTTACAGCTGAGTTGGCTAGATATAACCGTAAATTCTATTATGACAGTTTCTTTTTTCGGATTTCATGAAACTCACTTCCGGCCCCATAGTTTCCAGCCAACTTTAATCTGCAAAATTTTAAATCCAATGTCAATCGCTATATACTAGTTTTATATATATATATATATATATATATATATATATATATATATATATATATATATATATATAGTGAAAAAGAATTGTAAATATGTTTTAAAAATAGAAACCCTAAAAACTGTAAATTTAACCAAGAAACATCGAAGTCGGAATATGTTGATATTTAAAAGGTAATTGTTTTCATATAATATTATTAACATGCTATTTTAATACTATTTCAATATTTTTAATATTAAGCACTAAAAATATGTAAAAAAACTCTGCTGTTTCTTAAATATTATATATATATATATATATATATATATATATATATATATATATATATATATATAGAGAGAGAGAGAGAGAGATAGATAGATAAATTCCCAGATCAATTCTGTGGACAAGACAGATTGGTATAAATAAAATGACAATTGGAAAAAAGATAGACCCTTCTGTCTAAGCCTTTTTTTCTGGTTAATGTAAATTACATTTATACTAAGAGATTTTTTTTTTTTCGATTTCATTTTTGCCTTGAAAAAGTCGGAAGACGAAACGCGTTGGCAAAATCTAAGATCTTTTTTCCAATTGTCATTTTATTTATACCATATATATATATATATATATATATATATATATATATATATTGTTTAAAAGACATATACTGTTCAATTTTCTCTGCGTGTAGCTCATTCTCTCACTCACATCTTTCTCTCTATATACATACAATATATATATATATATATATATATATATATATATATATATATATATATATATATATATATATATATATATGAGTGCACAGAGAGATCTCGTGGTAATTAAACACTGTTCGATGTAAAAAAAAAAAAAAAAGAAAAACACAACTAAAATAAAATATGGAGAAAGTCATGGGAAACTATTTCACAATCTTTTGCAAGAAGTCAGGGCAATTCACAGTATATAAAGAAAACGAATCTGTGGCGAGCCATTGTAGACTTATTTCCCGAAGGAACATGCCATTAAAAAATAACAACCGCTTACTGAGAAACTGCGTTAAATTACATTAAATTTCTTTCAAATAGACGCATATCCTTACAAAAACACACGCTCGCGGTCGCGCGCGAAAACACACACGCGCGCGCGCGCGCGTGTGTGTGTGCGTAAGTGTGTGTGCGTAAGTGTGTGTGCGTGTAAGTGTGTGTGTGTGTGTGACGTAAATAAAAAAATGGAATCCCGGTAGCCAACACTTGTGCCGTCTAAGCATTATTCCCATTGGTCGCCATTCGTTTATTTTATCAGTTTTCTTTCCTGGTTACTTGTGCAGCCGCGTCATCAGTAAATAGCAAATTATATTTCTCCCCGAAGGCAGAAAATCTGGATGTACAGTCCGTCATCACTGATACGCAAAACATACTGTGAAACGGTTCGTCATTTTTTTTAAGGATGCATAATGTTTTTTTTTTTTATATGTGCAAATGTTTAAAACAAATAGAAAGCACAGATGAATAGTGCAAATGGAGATGCAATGATAAAGAAAACGTAGAAATAATAATGAAATTATTGAGCTTATTGTTGCTTGCCTGTTTTACATGCTACTTTTTCAGGCCATAACACTTTATTTTCATTCTATTTAAATCGTAATTAATTAGGTATTTGGGTATATATAAACTTGCATAACTACACATATACACGCACTCACACACGCACATATATAAAGGTGTATATATTGTAATATTGTATGTATGCGTGTGTGTGTATATATATATATATATATATACATATATATATATATATAAAGGTATATGCAAAGTATATATATATATATATATATATATGTATATATATATATGTATGTATGTATACATATTCTAGCATGATTCGTTATTTAATAAAGTATGAAAATTATAAAACACTGAAAGATAGTCTCAGTAAATTAAAACAATATATATATATATATATATATATACATATATATATATATATATATATATATATATATATATATATATATATGTATATATATATATATATATATATATTGTTTTAATTTACTGAGACTATCTTTCAGTGTTTTATAATTTTCATACTTTATTAAATAACGAATCATGCTAGAATATGTATACATACATACATATATATATATACATATATATATATATATATATATATACTTTGCATATACCTTTATATATATATATATATGTATATATATATATATATATATATTGTTTTATGTGTGTGTGTGTGTTCTAGCATCGTAGGTTTTGAACCTATACTCGACAAGGGAGGATAAATGATTTTTGTACATATCCATCATCACAAACAACCAAACATCCACACCGACACATACACCAATACGTAGACAAAGAAAAATATATTTCTTTGTCTACATGTTTCACATTCATATGGGAAATATGATATGAGAACATGCGTGTTTATATATATATATATATATATATGTGTGTGTGTGTGTGTGTGTGTATATATATATATATATATATATATATATATATTACTAATGTCACCCAACAGGACGTACAAGAGTCACTCAATGTAGAGGGTCGAGATGTGGAGATATATCAGCATAGGAAAGGACAAGGGTTAGGATTACAGAGCTGAAGTAGAGTTTGGGAGGAACCAGAATGCCAAACCTAAACATGAAACACGGGATAAACATCTACTCCTTTTTATAAGACAGGGAAGGGGTGTAAACCGATAGATAGTCACACCTATCTATTCTTAAGTATTTTACGACAAATTTTGTGTCCAAAGTCATCTTCAGATAATATGTGACATGGTGTGAAGATCGTTTGAAACTTGAAACTGACAGAAACTATGGAGTGTTCGTTTCTATGTCCACAGAGGGCATATCTGCAAACGACTAGGCATCTTAACTGAACAATCGTCCCAAAAATACATAAAATTTTTAATAATATAATTATTTATGCGTATATATATATATATATATATATATATATATATATATATATATATATATATATATATATACATACACATATATATATTCGAGGATAAACGTCTATCAGGGCGGTTATCCAATCCCTATTGTAGACGCTCGCTCAGGCACATTTGTGTTTGTTCAACACCCACACACCGCACCTGTGGTTTATACTGCAACTAGGCTGAGCAAAGCTTAGTTACAGTTTCTGGGAAAGAGCGTGTTATCTAGAGTGATCAACAATCTGAACAAGCCCAGCACACTCAAACCCTCGGTCACGATGACTTTTGACTTTATGGTAGCATATCTATCGACGGCCCCCAAGTGTTCCGTCTAGCCAATTTTTCTCACAAGGCTAGGATCAAACCGTGTTACGGTTTTCAGGCACTTTCCAAAGGAGCCGCACGCTGGGATCACCCCCTCCAGAGAGATAACATCATGTAGTCTACTTCCTGACTAACCAACCTTGCTGAGATTCGAACCCGGGTTTCATGGCCAGAAATACATACATACATACATACATATATATATATATATATATATATATATATATATATATATATATATATATATATATATATATATATGAAAGGGGGTGATGTATAATGGTACATGAATAATTAAAGATCTATTTATATGGAGAGCTTTTCCACTCTATCTATTTTGTGTGTGCATGTGTGTCTGTGTGTGTTTGTATAGAATCAGGATACATGCATATCTGATAAAGAATACAAAACTTAATTAGTTGTATTATTTACCCTCTCTCCTTCCATATACACATAAACAACAATTAGAGAATTTTTGACTACAGTTTTTGTTTGATATAATGGTGTGTGTGTATGTATATCGGTGTGTTTGTGGTTACGTATACATCACTTCACAGCAAAACCTAAATACATAACGGTTTGAAAATATTCCTATTTCTACAGATCTTTCGATAATTCAAGATAATACACTATTTGAACACAACACTTGGGACTATTTACTGTGACATTTATTTTTCATTATGAAATTGCGAGATTAAATTCACAAAAAATAAATATTCCCACAATCTCTCTCCTCATTCTCTTTCCTTGCCTGTATATCTCTCTCTCCCTTTTTTTCTTTCTTTCTCTCTCATTACCGCCCTTTGCTTTTATATACTGGGGAAAATTAGCAATGTCTGTTTTTGGAGATTTTTCATAAAAAAATATAAAACCAATGAAACAAGTCAGAAAATATGTTTATATTCAATGAGAATATTCTTTACTTTAGGCATTCAAGTCTGTTTCTTAGACTTAGAGAAATAATTTTGGTTCTGGAACTGTAAATAATGGCCACTTCCCAGAAATAATTTCTATTTGTAAACAGTTTACTTCGTTATATGCTGGGTATGTTTTCATTGATTCCTGACGGGATACAGATCTGGTTTTTAATTTGAACATTAATTTAGTGCGTTTTTCTCAAACCAGAGTTCAGCTCTTTATATTATTTAGGTTCAATATCCTGTTATGAAATGTCTCTTACGCTTCTTCTATGAAAAACTTTTGGCTACTATTAACTTCTTTCGAGATAACATTGCTTGCCCTTATTGTTAATGATGTATTTGTAATTCTACATATATCATTAATTAACTGATCATAGAATTACTGGTAAGTGTGTGTTTTTTTTAAAGATAGCATGTCAGGATTTGCAAATTTTACTCCGAAATATTTATTTACTTAAAATACATACATTTAAAATAACTAAAACCTAACATTATAATTGTGCAACAAAATTATAATTAACATTCAAGTTTTGCAGACAAATTTTCACAATTTTAAATCCTTCCTAGTTATATCCACAATTGGGATCCCAATTTCAAAAATACAAACTGCTCGGACTTTCTAGTGAGCTCTCAATAATGTGAGTACAAGTTCATATTACCAAATAAGCGTGATGTTTTATTAACTAAGCGCTGTTATGATTAGCCTCTTAATAATTTTTCGTATTTGAAACTCATTTCAGGCTTGATTAATTCTTCACGCCAGATTCATTTACCCGAAAGAACTTGCTATTCGCCATAATAAACAAAGTAGTCGCAGATAAGCGTCACTTAATATTGGAAATTCAGACTATGTATAGGACTTTGTTATTCTATCAGACAAATTCACTGGAGTTACTAAACTACTGCTCACTTTTAAAAAAAGAGCAGCAGGAGATATCGGCATGTATATAAATATAAAGAAAACATAAAACTAGCACAAGCATGCATAAAAATACGATCCGCATGTCGTGAACTGCATTTGGCCCGTGAACTACATGTGGCCCGTGAACCACATGTGGCTCACGAACCACATGTGGTCTACGTCAATACCCACTGTGGTCCGCGAGGGATTTTCAGAAAACTCAACGGTTTTTTTTTTGTGTTTATTAGCTAAATTCGGCGATTTATTGCATACGAAAAATTCAGTTTGGTGGAATTATGGCAATACAGTTTGATTTTTACTTTTTTTTATTATTAACATTTCATTCAGTGTCAAATCTGGAGTTTGATGTGACACTAAAAATTAGATTTATAGCATTTACCAATTTATGAGCATTTACTTGTACCGATGGTGTGAAATGGATGTACAGAAATACATAATTACCGCAGAGATTTGCTTAAAAAACTGACTTCAAAATTTGACTATTTCAAAAATAAATCCAAATGGTTAATATATTTTTTGTACATTATTTACATTATTCGGACAATTGTCCTCATCTTTTTCGCCATATTTATTACAACGTTTCGGCCGTTGTAAGCTTCGGCCTTCTTCAGGTGGCTGGAATGTCGAACAGAACCCTTTATTTCGCTCACTGGGATAGTCTGTTCTACTTCCACGTGCCATGACTTATGGATGTCAGAAGATAATTAATAAAACAAAACCTAGATAAAATCGTATATAACACACTAATGACGCTGGACACAAATTATAGAAGATGTTTTAAATTTGTATTGTGCCTTCAAAATTGTACTAAAACTACTGCAGTATGTAAGAGGATGTTCAGTGTAATTTCACTTTGGAGTAAATGAAGCTCTTATTTGGTGACAATTATTTAGAAATAATCGGCCTGTGTCTTATTTCTTGTCATTATATATATTTTATAAATTTCAGTAAATTATAAGTTTTATAAACTGTGCTCTAAGGCTTTCACGTTTCACCGCAATAAAATTCCAAAGCTACGATTTGAACGCAAAATTAATCTTTAAACCAGTCTTCTCAAAAAAGGGAAAAAAAGCGGTAAGGATTTTGGAAAAAATATTGTATATCTTTATTTATCAAGTCACACCCCAACTCAAATTGAGGGCTGAAATCGACCTGCCATAAAGGCCATAGACACCCAATGCACCACGTTTATTAAATCTAATTAATTTTCTCGCTACTCTTCCCTCTCTCTTTCCATATATATTTATATATATATATATATATATATATATATATATATATATATATATATATATATATATATATATATATATATATATATATATATTAAAGACATTTTTTATGTTTAACGTTCTTTTTAAAAAATGTCTATAATAAATAAATTGTCGGACTTTGTCCATTTCGTAATATATGACGTCATATATATATATATATATATATATATATATATATATTACATAGCAGAGAAATCAAAAATTACCTCATGAGTATAGACTATGTCGACTAACGTCGAATGCGTTAGTCTTATTCAACTCAAATGGTGGACTGTATTCAGTTCCGGATTTATTACCTATACTATATATATATATATATATATATATATATATATATTGTCATCCACAGACAGACTGTTTCGCTGTATCACAGTTCATCAGTGTGGCTAGTCGTCCGGTTGCCTCTAGCTAGGGTCGAAACCCGATTGAATTGGCATCAGTCGGAGATTCTACCACTAAGACGTTGGCGAAAGGCAGAGATGAACTATCTTGCACCTACTCAGTATTTTAGTTTAAAATTTGCATTTGCGTCCTTCAGCTAATTTTCTGCGATCTCTGAAGCCTTACGGATTTTCTAAATCTACAGAGGCTTTCACTAGCTATAAATATGATTGCACATTTTTTTTTAATCGGTATCACGCCAAGCATGGCAGTAGAGTCACAATAACGCAAAGGCTTACAGTTTATAGTAGAATTCTGAACAGAAACGTTAATGAAGAGAAAAAGAAACAGAGCAGTAGATAAATAGCAGGAGCACAGCATCCTATGTGGTAGCAGTATTAGGATTAATATAAAGAACATTTATTACTTAGCTGATTGATGTCATATTCACCACCTCGAATCTGAAGATTTGTAGACGAATTTTGCTTCACCTAAATTGGATGCTACTTAAATCAAATAAGTGCAGCTATTTAATCCATAACTGGCGAAAGAAAAGATAAATTCATGACTTTCTTGTGGACAGTTGCACGAAAATAAATGCAATAAATGAGGTTGGAATTTGAATCGGGCTCGTTTATATCCGTTTCGCGCTGAAAATCTTACCTAGATAAATACTTGTCCAAAACAACTTCTGTTGGAATAAGTTGCAGTCAGTTGACAGAAATCTCAAATGTTCAAGTTGGCGCAGTATAGTCATAGTTAGTGTAGACAATTATAAATCTATAAAATATATGTGTAAAGGAAAATCTAATCACCAGGTTTGAATTGGAATTTGGTTCTTTGGATTCAAGCTTCCGCACCGAAAAGTGTTACACAAAACAAACGCACTGTTCTATTTTCTGCGAGCCTCTCACTAAGAATATGACATTATCTATCTATCTATCTATCTATCTATCTATCTATCTATCTATCTATCCTATACAAAATGAAAGAATAGAACAAAGTGGAAAGCCTTTTAATGAGAACGCGCTTTGCATTCTGGCGTTAGGTAAGCGTATCAGTTCAGAATGTAAAATCTTTTCTGTTATAATGTATAAAAAAAAAACAGTTTTTTTTTTCATTTCCACCTAAAGACGCCTACCTAACTCAGGAACGTGAAACACGTTGTCATTTAAAATACTATATATATATATATATATATATATATATATATATATATATATATATATATATCATAAAATGAGTGGTGGCGGTATATAATACTGTGTTCTATGTAAAATGACAGGGCTAAAATTTCTACTATATATATATATATATATATATATATATATATATATATACACACACTTTATATAAATATATTTTTTAAACCAAAGCTGCTATATTATTTTTTGTCTGTGACTTGCACTGACTCACTCACTTTTAAGACTCTATCTCCACACATCCACACAAGTTTAAGTTGAGGTTGATATCCAGTTTTGTATTTACATACGCGCTATCTCTGATATCTATCAATTTTTACCCATAAATATAGCATATTAAAGTATATATATATATATATATATATATATATATATATATATATATAGTCTTAAGGTGTGCTATATTTATGGAATAAAGTGCTCAATATCAGAGATAGAGCGTGTGTAAATATAAAAGGGAACATAGAAGTCTACACTTAGAGGCGACAGTCTGTTTCATGCTATATGCAATCGCCAGGCCACATATGCTGTTATTTTTCTCGGCTATTTATATATATACGGGTTAGTGGTGCATTGTGGGTATTTTATTATGGCGGTTATTTTCCCGGAAGTCGTTTGTTTATTTATTTCGGTCCATTTATATTGCTTGTTTTTAGTTTTTATTTTTTTGTTTCTTATTTTATTTATTTATGTATTTATTAACGTAGTAAAAATTTGTTTATATCACTTATTTAACAGTTTTGTTTTGGTTTGAGAATTTAATTAAAGCTATTTGTTCGATTTTGGGGTTGATTGTTGTAGTTAATTCTAAGTATTATTTTGGCGGGAACAGTTTTTAATTATCTTTATTAGTTTGTTTATTTATTTACTTGGATGAATTTAGGTCAATTTATTTTACTTGTATATTTTCTCTTTTCGGTTTTCGATTTTTAAGTAACATAGTATTTTTTTATGTTTTATTTCTATTTTTTTATTGTCATTTTGTTTATTAGTATATTTATTTGTTTTTATTTTATTTTTTCCGTTTTTCATTTTTTAGGTTACGTAGTAAAAATTTATTTTCATGTCTGCATTTTGAGATGAGCTCAGATCTTTTGTTTAATAATTTATTTTGGTCGGGGCAAGTAATGATAGCTATTTTTTCCTCCAAGCAAAGTTTGCAAGTTTTTGATTGGTTGTTGTAGGCTGATGATTTTTTCCTTATCTTCCAAGATATTTTTGGTGTGATGTGCGTTTTGTTTTTAATTTCCCAGATATACTTAGAAAGCATTGTACTGTTCGCATATTTACTATTTGTGAAAGATGTTTTGTGTGTATAATTTCTTTGTTTCCAGGGTCCTTCAGTTACTCCTATGTATACTTTTTCTTCATTATCTGGTGATTTTATCGTGGCTTGGTATATTACATTGTTTTGTAAACAATTTCCGTTTAAGGGACATTCGTTCTTTATTCTGCAGTTGCACGTGGGTTTAATTTGTTCGTGTGGTGTGTTGATAATTTTCCTATTGTGATTTTTTATTATTTGTGCCATGCTCTCGGTGCAGCTGTAGCTGATTTTTACTGTGTTTTTGTTGAATATCTTGTGTAAGGTGCTTGATTCTGGGAAGTGTTTGCGTAAGAGTTTGAAGAATATTTTTCCTACGTTTGTTTTTACGTTCTTGTTGTACGGTGGGTTGAACCATATGATATTTCTTCTCCTGTTGGCCTTTTTTTCTATTCTGTGGTGAGTATGTGAGTATTGCTGGGAATCCACTATCTTTTAGGGCCGTTTCATAGTCTTTCTTAGCTTTGTTAAATAGGGATTCATTGGAGGAATTGTCAGAGAGCCTGCGGTTAATCGATTTAATCTGTTTGATTATAGAAGGTGGATGGTTGGAAGATGTGTGTATGTAGAGTGGTTTATCATTAGGTTTTCTATATGCTTTATATGTGCCTTCTCTTAGGTTGAAGGTAACATCTAGAAAATCTACTTCGTTTAGGTTAGTTTTTATATCTATGTCGAATCCGTTATTTTTTAAAATCTTTATTATTGATTTTCTAGTTTTGTCTGTGTTTTGTTTGTTACAGTTTCTTAAGATTATGAGACCGTCGTCCCGGTAGAGTCCTGTGTGATTTCTATCTATTATTTTGCTCAGTTCGTGTAGTAAGTAAATGCCTATGATTTCGCATGCCTCTGCACCGTCAAAAAGAAAGAGAAAAATAACACCATATGTGGCCTGACGATTGCATATAGCATGAAACACACTGTCGCCTCTAAGTATTGACTTCTATGTTCACTTTTATATATATATATATATATATATATATATATATATATATATATATATATATATATATTTGTGTGTGCGTTTTGATACTACTCTTGCTGACTTCGTATATAAGCAAATGTCGAATGAAGAAATCGGCCTTTCTGAATTCCTTCATTTCATTTTAATGCTCTTGACGACCCATGACCTTCACTTTTCTTATTATTTTAAAGTTATTTCTATATTTAATTTATTCATTTTGTATATTTTTCCTTCGATTCTAAATTTTTATTTTTACATTAATTATTATTAAAATTTTTCTCAAAAGATTTTATTTAGCTTTTTTAATAATTGACGCGGCTATATTTAGCGTTTTATGAATTTAGTTTCATGTCTTTTGACACGATATCTGAGTTCAAACCAGAAAATAAAACTCTTATCAAAAACGGACGGTAATATTTACACAAGAGGGAACCAAAATCCACAGATTTTTATTTGTTTTTCTTTCATTTATCTGTTTATGTTTTCATGAGTTTTTACCATCGATAAAAAAGACCGGCTATAAATATATAATCTTTTTTATTTTTAATGAATCTCATATCCCTCAGAGTCAATACATTATCTTTCAAATAAACACCTTCTTGGCTGAACAGTGACATAAAATATTTAAAATAAACACCTTTTTGACTGGACGGTGACAGAATATGTTTAAAATAAACACCTATTTGACTGCACGGTGACAAAATATACTTAAAGTAAACACCTTTGTGACTGAACGGTGACAGAATATGTTTAAAATTAACACCTTTTTGAGTGAACAGTGACAGAATATGTTTAACATAAACACCTATTTGACTGCACGGAGAAATTATATTTAAAGTAAGCACCTTTATGACTGAACGGTGACAGAATATGTTTAAAATAAACACCTTTTATGACTGAACAGTGACAGAATGCAGTGTTTAATCTAAGGTCAGTATTGAGGTTATTGTCATTTACTACGTCCTGAGGTCGATAGAACATTGAGAAGATGGATTTCTACTTGAGGCGTGAAGCTGTAATGTTTCAATATTTTTAATTAAAATTCTACTACTCTGTTAATTCTATATGAAATAAATTTCTTAAAATTTAAAAGGAATTAATTCCTTAAAATAAAATAAAATATCTAACTCTCACCAATATTTACGTGGTTTTAATAAACAGAGTGCAAATGCACATGAGAAAAAACTTAACCGCTACTTTTTAAACTGGTGCAAGAAATCTGAATGAAAAATGTAAAAAGAAAGACTAGAGTATAGTATTTCTATTATTTATCACTAAATGTGAAAAACATTTGGGCCTGAATGTAGGAACTAAATTAGCTTTAATAAAAAAACAAGAAAATTATATTTATATGAATAAACAATAAACAAGTAAAATTCATATCTTATATTTCTGTTTATGGTTAAAGTGACAATACAACGGAGATCTGAGAAAATGCTGAACAAACTTGGTAATTTTAGAAACGATGTGAGTCAGTAACCATAAATGAAAAGTTTTAATAAATATTTCTTAAAATCTTTAATTATGAATAGTTAGAATAGGCTATTGTACTATTTATATAAAACTAACTTAAAAGCCGCACTCCATGAAAAGTTTTAAGCTAGCTCCTGTGGATGGTTAATAGGGCCTCTGGTTCAAAATTAAAAGGACCTCTTGTCCAGCTTAGAATTATAATTTTGAAGAAGTAACTTTGAATTCCTCAATACACTCCATGGAACTTCAAGAGCTCACTTTACCTCTGATTCTGGTTATAAGTCCAATCCAGACTAAAACGATGGTTTTTGCCAAAACTCAGATTTGGGCTGAAATTCCAATTTAAGCAGAAAATTGAGTTCAAATAACAAACACTGCTGAACTTCAAAACTTCACGTCATGAAACTTATCAACTTGTTTAAGTCTGATTCCATGGCATTCTGAAGATATAAAATTGATTTTCTCAATTCACAAAGTTTGGGAGAAAATTTAAACTGAATTTTAAAAAAAATGTTGAAATTCAAAAAGCTGTCGTGTTATTTGAATCTGAATAAAAATTTAAAACTTATGAAATCACTATTTCTTTTTCAGTTATTTTAAAATTTGCAATTTTAACTGTTCCCTCTTGATCTGGACACACCTCCCAATGCTGGCTGTTCAAGCACCAGATGAAGGGTAGATTTTGAATCCCGGGGTCATCCTGATTCCAAAAATGTATAAGTCTATGTAGAGCAAGTGCGGCCCGAGTTAGTGGGGTTTCAGACACACGGACAGACAGAATTTGCTGTTTATTTTCTTAGATTAATGCACAGTTTTAATGTATGAAAATCTGATAAAAGTTACTCTGAGCAGGAAAATAAATTAAGAACATTCTCTTGCAGAATGTTTCAAGTTAGTTTAACCAAAATATTTCATTTTAAGCATTTCATATCTTAGCAATCTTCTAAAATATATTTCGGAATCATTTGAATACTGTTTTCTGTTAGTATACGACTGTAAAATATAACGGTTATGTGACTATATTTTAATTTCGGGACGATTTAAATGTATTAAAATTGTTTTCATTGTGAGGTAGAGGATGATGGTGAAATTATTTGGTCTGGAACCCTGTTCCAAATGTAACTCAAATGATTTGAGTATAGACGAATGAATTACCCGGAAATTCAGTCATTTTCATTTACACTTTTACTGACAACTGAAATCAGATGACGAGCTCAGAACGTAAATATGTTGTCTGAACCACAAAGAGTCTGTGTGTGTTTGTGTGTCTGAGATTGCTAGAGAGAAAGAGAGAAAGAGTGAGAGGGTGTGTGTATGTGTGTTAGGAAAAAAAAGAAATTAAAGTAAACATAGCAATGTACATGATTTGCATATATATTTAACTAAAGAGTGGAATCAGATGACTAGGACAGGACGAAAAGATGTCACAACCACAAAAAAAGAGGAAGAGAGAGAGAGTATGTATGTGTTTGAAAGAGAAAGAGACAATTTGTTTGTATATGGGTGCGTGTTTGTGTGTGTGTGTGTGAGAGAGAGAGAGAAATTAATATATCGATACACATGATTTGCATATATACTTATACCAAAAATCGAAATCATATGACAAGCCCAGGACGTAAAGATAAGAGAGAGTCTGTGTGTGTGTGAGAGAGAGAGAGAGAGAGAGAGAGAGAGAGAGAGAGACGGAAATTGTGTGTGTGTGTGTGTGTGTGTGTGTGTGTGTGTGCTTGTGTATGTATGTGTGTACGAAGCAGAGAGATTATGTGAACGGGAAACAGAAGCGAATATAAAAATATATTACATGATTTGCATATATAATTTTATTGCCAATCGAATCAATTCAGGACGTAAAGATGTTGTCTCAACCACAAAGTGAGAAAGAGAGAGAGAGAGATAGACACAGTGTGTGTGCACGCGCACGTGCGTGTGTGCGTGCGTGGGAATGAGAGAGAGAGAGAGAGAGAGATAAAGTGAAAGAAGCAGAACTTAATGTAGTGATATACATGATTTGCATATATACTCTTACTGATAATCGAGATGTCTAACTGAGAAGATAAAAATGTCACAACCTCAAAGAGAGAGTGTGCGTGCGAGAGAGAGAGAGAGAGACTGTGTGTGTACGTATGAGTGTGTGGGAGAGAGGGAGAGAAAGACAGGGAGAAACAAAAGTCAACAAAGTCATATACATTATTTGAATATATTCTTTTACTGACAACTGAAATCGGATGACGAGCTAAGGACGGAAAGATATCTCAACCAGAGAAAGAGAGAGTAAGAGAAAGAGAGAGTAAGAGAGAGAGAGAGAGAGTTTAAAAAATCAACAGAAATGAATCTAGCGATCTATTAGGTTGGTGCAAAAATAATGTCCTTTTCTCACATATTAACATATATGAGAAAACGACATTATCTTTGCACCAACCTAATACATGCTTTGAATTCATACACACCAACACAACCGACCAGTCACCCCCTCGCATACAAGTGTGCGCAAGCGTACGCACACGGGAAAACACCAATATATATTTAAATAAATACGGTGCATATAATGTGAATAAATATATATATATATATATATATATATATATATATATATATATATATATATATATATATATATATATATATATATATATATATATATATATATATATATATATTGGGGCATGTTTCATTAAATAATATAGACAAGTTTTGGCTATTTATTTTATGTAAATTCTTTTCATATCGGCAGATAAGCTTAATAGCATTATCATTAAACGAAGAAAGAAAATCACAATATTGATACATATTTGGCTTACATAATCTATTATCAAAGATGACAATTACATTACAATATATTAAACAATACACGGACAAAACAATAATGATAGTCCAAGCAACGACAAACTTGTACATACGAGACGCTGGAAGCGAAAATCGCACCGCACACATGACCGCGCGAAAGTGAAAACGAGAAGTATATATATATATATATATATATATATATATATATATATATATATATATATATAATTAGAAGAAAGTGTCCACAGGTGTTTTTTACAGTATGTAAAATAGATAGGTTGGTTAATAAAATAAAGACAAAGGTATGGGTAGCAATATAATCAATACGAAAAACATTTATTAAATATTAATTATTAAACATATGACAGAAATCAAGCGCAGAAAAAGGTTTTAAGTCCGTAATTTTCGGACGTGCCTATGTCCTTCCTCAACGAAGCAATAAATAAACGGAGAAATGGGACTTACTCACCGACAGATGTTTTTGGAGACGGTGTGTTTTCTGGTGGAAATCATATTGTTAGCAAAAGCCCGATCTCCGTCTGATTCCTGTGTGATTCCCCTGCGAATTCTTTTATGAAAATAAGCTTAAATTTAAGGAATTGAACCGTGTATATAAATTCTCCCATTTTATTGTAAATAAATACACAAATACACAATTCACTTTTGATGGAGCCCGAAATGGATGAAATCAATTCCACCGGTCGACATTTTTTTCGACCCAAACGTTGTTTAGAAATGGATACATGTTTCTGGGGTATTTTTTTTTTTTACGCTGAATTGGAAAATCAAGTCCATTTTCCTATCGCATCATATTTTCTCAGTATAGATTATTTCTTTTTTTCTTAAAAAATGCCCAAATACCAATTTAATATTAATATACCAGGGCCAGGTTGTACCAAACTTAGATGTTTTCAGGTTAGAATAACTTATCATAACAGAAAAAGTATCCCAATAACTTAAAGAATCCAGTTTCAGTTCTGAAAAAAAATTTCAGAAAAATCTCACACTAAATTCAGGCAAACATCTATCATCATTTTTTGAATCAATAAATAAATAAATTCATTTGTGTCCATCCAAATGTATAAATTTTCTTTTCCTTTAAACCCTACGGTGCTTTTAAAAAGGTTGCTCTTTTTTGATGCTCCAGCAGCAATCAGCCATCATGCTAACTGATCTACAAATTTCCTAGTTGGCTTTGCCTATCTGGTGTTTAGTAGCTATTTTAAGCGCTGATAAAGAAAATTCTAATCTTCCTAGTCTCAAATACACTTGCCTAACAACCCTCATTTATCGATGTTTTATGCATATTATAGAGAGACTGCATGACATTTCCAGACCTCAGTAAATTCAAGTAATACAATAAAATCTGATTACGGTCTCAGGCTAAAAGTGAAAACTACTAATAAAAACTAAAATCGTTTTACTTGAATTAATTCTAAAGAGCTTCTTCGATGAAAAGTAGAAAAGAAGGCTAAGATTATTAAGGGCTCAAGAACATTTTCCAGTGTGATATATCTTATAAAATCAAGAATTTTCATTATCTTATCTGAACTGAAATAGCTTAGAATTCATTTTGATTGCTATTTAGATACTTTTTCTTAAATGATAAATCATTTAACATGAAAAGAAATGTTTCAATAACTGTCTATATTTCTGAGATGAGGTACACTATTTAAATTATTCTGACTATTGTCCTCATCTTTGTCGCCATATTTTTTACAACGTTTCAGCCGTTGCACACTCCGGCCTTCTTCAGTATATGTCTATAGTTCTGAGATGAGGTATTATGTACACTATATATTATTCGGACTACTGTCCTCATTTTGTCGCCATATTTATTACAACGTTTCAGACGTTGTACAATCCGGCCTTCTTCCGTATCTGTCTATATTTCTGAGATGAGGTATTATGAAAACTTTTGATATTATTCGGACTATTATCCTCATCTTTGTCGCCATATTTATTACAACGTTTCGGTCGTTGTCCACACCGGCCTTCTTCAGGTGGTTGGAATGTCGAACTAAACCCTTTATTTCGGTCACTGAGGTAGACTGTTCTAGTTCCACGTGCCATGTTTAATGGATGTCAGTTGTCAGTTATCTCCTGTTAATTCCCCTCTCCAAGTTCTCCACTGCCTTAACCGTGTATTGAACCCACAGTCTTTGGGTCCTGTCACTGGATCTAACTAACGGCTTTATCCACTGTGTAATGTGTCCTTGAACAGTCTACCCCAGTGAGCAAAATAAAGGGTTTAGTTTGACATTCCAACCACCTGAAGAAGGCCGTAGCGTACAACGGCCGAAATATGACGAGAAAGATGAGGACAATAGTCTGAATAATGGAAATGTTTCAACTATATGACTCGCATATTTAATCCGTAGCATATCACTGTGAATTAAGCATTTTGGCCTATTTTAAGCTAAAGAGAAATTACTTCTACTGATAAAACGTGATGTGATCGGGCAAAATGAACTTGATTCCCAATTTCAGCGTGCAAAATAACTCAGACATATGTACCTATTGCTCAACAATATTTGGGTCGAAAAAAATTTCATCTGCTGGTACTATATAGTTTTTGAAACATTATACTTTCCTGAAATTATACATATATATATATATATATATATATATATATATATATATATATATATATATTGTTGTAGTAAACCCTCCTACAGTAGAATGAACTCCTCCTTCTCTCATAAATACTAACTGCAAGACTTCCTAGGAAGAGTCGTTGGGAAGCAGAGACGCAGTGTTAACCTACCGTTCGGATGTACACCTCTATCTGCTTATTACTAACATTTTTGTTTTGTATATATCTGTTATTTCCATACACTTGTTCAACCTACCTTCCTCTTCCGTGTTTTTTTTTCTGGCCCCTACAGGCCAAAACACACACACATACATACATACATACATACATACATATATATATATATATATATATATATATATATATATATATATATATATATACGTATAAAATAAACAAAAAATAGAAAACGCATATCAATATAACATGTTTCACTTTTATTAAAGCTTCGAGAGAAAATACAGAAAGAGTTAGAAACGCTGGTATTTTCACTTATGTTTGGGTCAGTTCTCATTGGTCAGACATGTCTCACGTGCATTAAAACCGTAGATAATTCTATGTTTATGTAAGTTTATAAAGAATCGTGTATGTCTGAGTGAGTATCGTATAGTAATGTGTATTCTTAAATGTGTCTCTCTATTGAGATTTCTGATTTATTCAACTCTGAACAGCCACCTCGCGCCGCGAGGTGTCACATGGTTCTAATTTATGGCTGACGTCTTTAAGCATATATTCTTTGTATTAGATAGATATAAGTTAGATTCTTTAAGAATGGATTAAAAGAAAGATGGATTCACAGAAAGATGGCGATGTAATGGAATATATACGTACGTACATTGATTAGAATTACATTTTTTTAAGCGTTTCACCCCAAGCAAGGCGGGAAGCCACTAGGACGCAAGGGGTTACAGAAGATTTGGAGCAAGATCAGATAGGAGTGATAGAGGAAAGGATGAGGAGAAGGATAGTGGATAGATCAAGGTAACTGGAGATGTCGATTGACATTACATTTGAATATTTGGAGATTATAGCTCTCAGGGAAACTGGAATAGGGGAGTTCCACAGGCGAGAGGTGCGAGATATGAAGCTATTTGAGTAGAAGAGACGGTTACATTTAATGGGGAAGAGTATTTTATATTGGTGATAGCGCTCTTGTAGATAAAGACATAGGATGAAGATCACTTGAGAGTTGAAACATAGTGACCATAGTGTAGATTTCAGTGTCAATACTATCTCGCTCTTTCTATCTCTAGTCGATATATATATATATATATATATATATATATATATATATATATATATATATATATATATACAATTATTAAGCCGTTGGTAATTAATACAAGTGAATCCTAATAATGTAAACTATTAAAATTGATCCACATAAGATTTATTTATTATAATAGAGCATATAAATTACATTGAATAAAAAACCAGAGTTACCACATTCCAATAGCTATTTCGGCACACAAGTCTTACCTATAGCCCTTGTCAAGTAAGTCTTGTGGGTCGAAATAGCTACTGGAATGAGGTAACTGCTTTTTTACGTAATATATATATATATATATATATATATATATATGCAACTTCGTTCCAGTTATAATTTTGTCATATAGACAAAACATCCCTCTTTTGAATTAATGCTGCGAACGTTAGAATTTATATATTATTTTTGTTCTCATTGCATCGTATATATATATATATATATATATATATATATATGCACATGCACACAGACACACGCACGCATATATTGTTAAAAATTTGCTATATTTATTTTAATAGAACAAATTTTAATTTTAACCAATATAATTTTTAAGTCATTGTTCGCCCAATACAACTCCCGCCATCAGCTCAAGTTAGTGGGTTACTAAATGTGGCTGATTTATGGATGTAAGAATTGTAGATTATCGGGATATATAGGATAGGTAACGGCTGGCCCTAAACGTGAAAAGATTTTAGTGGTTGGTTCCAAAAAGCAGCAGTTTTTGCGAAGCAAATCTCCGAATAGTAATCATTCTTACTAATAAAATACGAAAGGAATGAAGATGGTTCACTGCTGTGTACATGCCAAATATTTTCGAAGTATTTTGCTCATCATATAATGACTGAATGACGCAAATCGAGAGTGCTCTTAAGTAGAAACCTAAAATTATTCCAGTTTGTATTTTGTTTTTGTGGTGTGAGTAGAGATTTATGAAATTACGTTTCTTAGTGGATTAGCTTAAGTTTTCGATCTTTATCCGTGTGTTTTCAAATGTTATCAAGAAACGGTAATGCATTCTTTGTTTATATTTCTTAAGTATATTCAGTTGCATGTTCGACGTTTTTTTAGTTTACAAGCTCAGTTAACAATTTCTTGCGGGATATTTGAATATAGCATCGGTAGTAAATCGGAAATATATTCATTCTTGGAGCAAAATATTTTCGCAAAGATCAATTTGTAGAAATTCTAAGAAAGTAATATGCTAAAATATCACTAAAAAGTGATCAGAATATCTTTCTATAAAATTACCCAAAGTGAAATAGCAAATATTTAATATGTCAGCAAGTCTTTCTGATATCGTCTCTCGCAGGAGTTCTCAACCACGGTGTGTGTGTGTGTGTGGGGGGGGGGGTCCCCTCCATCCGGGGAATTTTAGATTTTCACGGTGGCAGGGGATATTTTATTTCTTCTTGTTTTTTATTTACAGAACTTGGAGCCAACATCTGTAATGATCCACAGAATTTGATCCATAAGTGAATGCAAGAAATATTGTGATTTATTATTGCTAATTGTTAAATTATTTTTTCTTACACATAGTCCTTTAAGTATAGAGAAATTTATTTACTGAAAAAAAATGTTTGAACAAACTAACAATAAACAATTGTTTTATATCCTCTGTCAGCCGCGACGATGGAGAAAGCATTACCTCGAACCATCGCCAGTGAGACACAATGCAAGTGCTATTCCGTTTCGCGAGGCTTGTCCCTTGATCGAGACGCAATCGCAACAATCCTCCGAAGGAACGCCATCGAACGAGGGCCAATAACCCCAGAAGTCTCCACTGCCACAGAAGTAAAAAAAAATAATCTATCAGCAAGAGAAGAATATTTAACTTTTTTTTTTTTAATCTTTGCGTCCCGGGAACGGATCACATCTCAACCGCGGACCTGATCAAATTACCGGCCGAAAATATATCCGCACATGTCGCATCCCAAATCAACGACTTCCCCATTTTATCACCGCAGTCGAGGCCTATAAAGCTGTTTAGAAATAAAATACGCCATGTTGCGGCCTTTTTAATTAGACTTGCATTCCTGGTAAATTAAAATGGCTGCTCTGAAATTCCTGGATTAATGAAGTTCGACACCATCATTTACCGATTCTGCAATCTCTCTCTCGTATTCTTTCTCTCTCTCTCTCTCTCTCTCTCTATATATATATATATATATATATATATATATATATATATATATATATATATATATATATAGATTAGGTTGGTGCGAAAATAATGACGTAATAATGTCGTTTTTTGACGTATTTTTTAACGTCGAAAAACGACATTATAATTCATTATTTTTGCACCAACCTAATATATACACACACGCACACACATACACACACACACACACACACACACACACATATATATATATATATATATATATATATATATATATATATACACATTTGTGTATTTCCGCAGCAGTCCTTTTTTCATGCACATTTCAAATTCCTGTCTCAGAAACTATTGATATTATCATTAATTCGGTGTATAAAGATAATATAATTCCACCTCCATCAATCCAACCCAATTATTTAAGATAACTATTGCTCGCTTACACAACTGGAGTTCCTTTTTATAGACAGAATGGTACTATTTACACACAAACTGATGGAATAAGTATGCGAAACCCTCTCGGACCGAGTTTCTCCAATCATTATATGTCCTATGTTGAAAACAAGGTTTATACTAAAGTGATTAAACCTAAAATATATGTTCGTTATGTAGACAATATACAGTGTGACCTGGATATAAGAGAAACCTGGATATAAGAGAGATTTTCTCTGGTCCCAAATTAGAGCCATAAACAAAATAGACCAAACCCTGATATAAGAGAAACCCGGATATAAGAGACTTCTTCTCCGGTCCCGACAACTCTCTTATATCCGGGTTACACTGTATTTATTTTAGCTGAAAAAAGAAGGAAATCGAAGATCTGAAACCTACATTTCAACAAAAAACCCTCCTAACTTTACTTATGAACTTTCTTTCTTAGATGTTCCCTTCAATTTTAGTAATAATACTTTTAAAACTTCTGTTCATAAAAAAAAACAACGAGTAAATACACTTGCCATCTTAATTTCCCTAGTGAATGCCTTTTTACATATAAAATAGATGTTATTAAAAATCTCAAGCGAACACACGAGAATTATTCTTCTCTCACGCTTTTCTTTAAAGATTTAAACAACGTAAAACAAACCCTTATAAATAACGCATTTCCTAATCAATTGTTGGATTTCCTTATTGGGCGTTTTCTGTTTATGGTAGCTAATAGCAACGACGAGAATAACATTAATATTTTTTATAAAAATCAAACGCTCGAAAATTATAATCAAGTCGAAAGTAGAATTAAGAACACTATAAAACAATGCACAACACCAGTTGACAATAGCAAAAAAATAAATTATTTATTGCAAAAATATTTAAAACCTCTAACTTTATAGTTAAAAATAATGATTCACCTCTTAGAACAAAATTAAATAGTACAACTATTATTTACGTATTTAAATGCCCATTAAGGAATTGTATACCTGATCAATCAAAATTCGTAAATAATTATACAGGCCACACTACAACATGTTTGACACGCAGACTCACTCTAATCCTTTCTGACCATAGCTCAATTAGATCTCATTTATATATTCATGGAGATCTACCGGACCCTATTCGTAACATACTTGTCGACAAGACAAATACAATAGCAACATCTACCACGCAAAAAAAAAAATGCTAAAAATAATGGAAGCCTTATTAAAAGAAAAAAACAACATTCAATAATATCAACTATGAACATGGACACAATATCTTGACTATGTTTTGAAAATGAAAACATTATATAAATACATACATACAACAAACTATTTCTTGTTAACAGTTAATATATTTCAACCTTGAAAATGGTTAAACGTATAGCTGAACGCGCTCGGATAAAAATAAAAATTGGACAGTTTTGATATAATTTATTTTTTTTAAAAAAAAAACGATAATTAGATCACATGAGAAATTGTATAAAAAAATAAATCAAACCATCAAATGTGCATATATATATATATATATATATATATATATATATATATATGCACATTTCATTGAATATGACAGACAAGGTGGTTTGGTTTATTTTTTATACAATTTGTCATGTGATCTAATAATCTTTTTTTTTCTTTTTAGATGATAAATTATATCAAAACTGTTCAATTGTTCTTTTTATCCGAGTTCTTTCGCCTATATATATATATATATTTCAATAAAGGTGCAATTAATTTACAAATTCATGAATTATTGATACAAAAAACAAATACAAAGTTTAATGATTTAATTGGCGAGAAATCTATCTTCGCGAACAATTCAAATAATACACAAAAACCCCGAACTGAGCCCCCATTGGCTGGATGCTGGCATGAGCGTTAGGCGGAGGTAATTATGTGAAGAAGGAGGGGAGGCCTGTTGCGCCCTTCTCCCGAAGGGATAGGGTGAGATGCCACTGTGAGAGAGAGGGGAAACCCGTTGACACCCTTTGAGGGTTTGGTGAGATACCAATATGAGAACAGAAGGTGGGAAGACGAAAGACTTCCAAAAATGGAAAATAATAAATTTTCCTGACCGAAAAAAAAGAAGTGGATTGTGGATTTAGAATTATCAAGGAACCTCAAACCCCGACAGGCCCACCCCGGTTTTGGTCAGCGTCCATATAAGCCGAGTCGCAGCGTGTGAAAAGCAGTACCAGTTCGAGTTGCAGTTGAGAGGCAGTTGAGTGAAGTTCGCAGTTGGAGTTGCACTCGCCTCGCAGATAGCTGACTTGAAAGATTCCAGGCATCACGACCTCAACTTCTAGCCAAGAACAATTTATTTTTGAAGACCGACTTAGACTCATACCACCAAAACAAGTTTTACGAATATCGCCTGAAGATACACCAAGAACCAGTTTCTTAAAAACAAACAACTTAAGATGTTAAGACTCGCCTAACAAACACAAAGTGTCACGAATCCATATAGCGGGTTTGGGAGAAAGACGCAGTCCTGTATTCAGCAACGAGATATAAAATATTGTTATCCTTTTTTAACACATTTGAAATTTTCCAGTTATTATTTTATTTTCTTTTACATATACTTGTGCGGTGTTATCCTTGATCGAACTCGGCTTGCATTACGGCACGGTGACTGATTGATTTCGTCTGCCTAAGATCAAATCACAACGTGGGTAGGTTAGACTGGAAATCAAAACAGTTACTTCGGTAACCAGACGTTGGAGGCGAGCTGGGAACGACAAGGCTGATACTGAATCTAACCAGATTCCCATCCGAATCACCAAAAGGTTAGAACGTCACATTTGGTGCCGCGACCAGTACCAAGCCAGTTGGTCGTCACATGATAGGATAGCACGACGGACGCAGCCAGGCAGACGTCATATTTGGCGCAGCGACACCGGGGGACGTCACAACGTTTCAGAAGTGTATATTTTACTTTAGCGGGATTTTCAAAAACGAAAAAATATGTTCAGTTTTCAAGAATCAACTAAAAATCATTCAAATTTCTATTTGAAATGCACCACGGTATTTTCTCTGAAATGAGAAAATGTAAACCTTTAGGTTTTAATTGAAACGGGAGTAAAGCTTCAAAGCGTATTTTTCTTTGAGGAAAAATACATTTAAACCTTAGGTATACCGAATTATTGGATGTGCCAAATTTATACATGTTTCATTAAAGAAACAGACAAGTTACTGCGATTCAGCATTTTATTTATTTTTTTTTGTGTTCGAACAAATGGTTTCTATTTTGGACACAATGTGTAAAAAATGTCCAGAAAAGAAAACACTTGTTCGAACACAAGAAAAATTAATTAACATCATAATCCTCTTTAAAAAAAAAAAAAAAAAAAAAGAAAGAAAAAAAGATTAATCTTCTTTAAAAATGTTAAACGTCCTTGTCTGTCGTCTTTAATGAATCATGTACGTACACGTACGTACACGTACACACACACACACACACACACACACACAATCACACACACACATATATATATATATATATATATATATATATATATATATATATATATATATATATTGTCCCTGACCGTTTTATTTTCCCTTATTTCCTTATCTTGAAAGAATGTCTATGCGTGAATTCGAGTCAGTTTGTAGTTTATAAATAAAAACATTTACCTCCTCCTCCGTTCCCATAAAGTTACATGGCCAACTTGCTTCAGGCGTAGGATATCCAAGTTAGGCAGTTGTTATTTTAGCGCATTGCCGACGGCTCATGGATTCCCTGTGTTGTGGTGGTAGGGCCTCTTAAATCTCTTCCTGTGGAGACATCTGTTTGAAGTCTGCCGAAAGCGTATGCCTTGTGGGAAGGAAGCCGCAGTGTTCATACTTGCTTAAAAGACGACCGATTCCATAGTGTAGACATGTAGGGATTCTACAAAGCCTTCCTTAGAAATGAGATTTATTTCAGGTGCTGTAATTTTTCGTCTTCAGAGGTTTCTTTTAGAAGCTTCTAAAACATAATGCAGGCTTTAGGCCTTAATGAAACATATTACTCACATTTTTAAACAGAAATTAAAATACGCACAAACATCAATAAAAAATATTATGCGAACTCTGGTCATGAGTTTCTAATGATCATACTCACATCCCGTCCTGGCTGTGACTATAAACTACATCTGCGTCCAGGGTAACACGATAAACTACATCCGACATCAAGGCCTTTGATCAGGAGGATTTGAGGAGCATAGAACCACCTCAATTGCTGGTCTTCCCAGCTTAATCCGGGGTGGTAGCACCTGTCAGGGAGCCTAGATATGGCCAAATACTTCCCCTAATAAAATAGTCAAAACACTATGAAAGTATAAAAATATGTTTTAGTACTAGCAATAAAATTTAGAAAAATGTTACCACCAATACATTTTTGAAAAAAAATATTATCAGCAATAAAAATCTTGTCGGCATTAAATTACCATTGAGGTTGGTATACCGTAAAACAAAACAAAATCAAACCGTACCCACGTCCCTCATTCTTATTCTGTCACCATCTTATTTTTTAGCTTATTGTTATGGGGTCCACCCCTTTTTCTTACAAGTGGACTCGACCAGTGTGTACTTGAACTGCTAGCGTTAAATACCCAGTGTCAGAGTAGTCAGAGAAGAAAAGTGATTGTGATTGAGTTGGAGGTAGAGTAATAGTGTGAGGTAACCTCTTGTAGAAGTCACAGTTACAAGCACGTAGACTCTAAGAAAGTCCAACTTCGAGACTGGATTTACCAGACTATATATATATATCTATTATTATTGCTAATAACCGCGTTTCTGGATTTGCTAACCGTATTACCAATTGTATTATTGTGTAAATACATTTATTTGCTATATTTCATTCCTGCATTTGTCATTCATTGGAGACCGGATTTCATCACGGAATCCACAACACTTATCATAAGCAATTTATGTTTCTGAGAATCAATTGTAATTACGAGTCTACGTCCTACCAGCCGTTTCTTAAATACAGGTTGATTGAAAAGTAAATTCCTATTTTATGTATGATGGACTCTCCCGTCTAAGATAATTTTTACAAGGCGGGAGAGTCCATCATACATAAAATAAGGTGTTACTTTTCAATCAACCTGTATATAAAAGCTGATGAAAACGGGTCGTTTACGACAATGTTCAAGGGAAGAAATAATGGATAGTTAAGGATAAACTAATCGAACATCTGAGCTCCATGTGAGGAAAAATGTTGATCTCCTATCTAACAACGCAGGTTTCTGTACGGAAGATAAGCAGAAGTGAAAACTGATCATTATCTTGAGTATACCAGGTACTGTAAGCTTGGATGTGCGGTTTTGGGTAAAGGATAATGGATAGGATTCTTTATTCGAAGAGCTGAATTTCAATTCGTTATATACATTGATGCGCAAATAGCCTTGAGAAAGATATGGACCTATCTATTCTCCCCTACCTATGGGTTAATTAGTAACACTTTTATTATTAACCCGTTATTATCTCAAAAAATTATTACACTCTAAAAATATTTTCAGGCTTTAAATAACCTGTAAATAATTGATAATCCGTAGAAAACGAACCATTCAATCAATCTATGACAAGATAAGCGAGCATACAATATGAATAACACAGGAAAACAATTTGGAACTCATTTACTACCTTTGTCGATCGCTTCAAAACGCTTTCATGGGGAAACAGATTAAAGACAGTGTCACAAACTTTTTCACATCAAAAGTAGAAATTTACAAAGAATGGTGTCAAAGAAGCAAAGATTAAAATATGCTATAACATAATGGTATAAAAGAAACAAAGAACGGTATCAAAGAATGGTCTCAAAGAATCAAAGTATCAAAGAAGGAATCAAATAAAGGTATCAAAGAATCACAGAACTGTATAATAAATCAAAGAATGATCTCAAAGAATCAAAGAATGGTATCAAAGAATGGTATCAAAGAATCAAAGTATCAAAGAATGGTCTCAAAGAAAGCTATCAAAGAATCGCAGAATTCTATAAAATAATCAAAGAATGGTATCAAAGAAAGATCTCAAAGAATCAAAGAATGGTATCAAAGAATCAAAGTATCGAAGAATGGTATACAAGAAAAGTATTAAAGAATCACAGAATGGTATAAAATAATCAAAGAATGGTATCATAGAAAGATCTCAAAGAATCAAAGAATGGTATCAAAGAATCAAAGAATGGTATCATAGAATGGTCTCAAAGAATCAAAGAATGGTATCAAAGAAAAGTATCAAAGAATGGTCTCAAAGAATCAAGAATGGTCTCAAAGAATGGTATCAAAGAATGTTATCGAAGAACAATGAGCCATCGAATAAGTGGCACCAAGTCATGACAAATAATAGCGAATAAGTTATTGAATATAATGTAATTGTACTTGCGTAAATAGAAATTATTTATTATTAAAACTAGTAGAATTGCGAAACTGATTTGACGCGGATTCTAAAATTCCCCTTAATGATAATTTAATCTAGTCATAAGAAATCAAAAGAATATTTTACTCGTGTCGTCTTTTCTTGTTAATGTGACGTCGTCCCCTGGTCGCAGCGCCAACCGTGACGTACTATCCTAGTCTACCACGGCACCAACTGTGACGTCCCTAAACAGCACCAATTGTGACGTCCTCGCCGGGGCGCTAGCCGTTCGCTCCTCGCTGATCCGTTCGGGTGTCGCTGCTCCAAATGTGACGTTCTAAACTTTTGGTGATTCGTGTGGGAATCTGGTTAGATTTGATATCAGCCTCGTCGTTCCCAACTCGCTTCCAACGCCTGGTTACCGAAGTAACTACTTTGGTTCCCAGTCTGCCTACCCACGTTGTGAATTGATCTAGGCAGAGGAAATCAATCAGTCGTCGGGGCCGTACTGCAAACCGAGTTCAACGGGGGTGATACCACACAAATATGCATAAAAGACAATAAAATGCAAACTCAAAAGTTCAAAGTATCAAAGAAAAAGGTAACAAACTTTATGTCTAGTTGTTCGATACATAGGACTGCATCTATCTCCCGACCCGTTCTATGGATTGTGACACGTCGTTTTCCGCTAGGCAAGTTTTAACACTTCAAGTCGTCTGCTCTCTAAGAAATTGGTGTTTCGGTGGGTCTTTGGACGAAAGTAAAAAAAAAACTTATTTCGGTGATCTGGATCTAAGTCGCTCTTCAAAATAATTGTTCTTGGTTTGAAGAGGGGTCCGGAGTGTGCGTGAATCTTGGTCTGCTATCTGCGAGGCTTGCTTCAACTGGAGACTGACTCTGGGAACTGCTGGGACTCAACTCAACTCTGCTCGTTGTGGCTTCGTTTTTATGGGCGCCGACCAAACCGGTGTGAGTTTGTCGGCGCCGGGGGGTTCCTCGATAATTCTAAATACATATCCACCTCTCTGGTTAGGAATTTCCACCTTTTTCCATTTTTGGGAACCTTTCCTCACTCCCACCTTCTCATCATACTTCAGAGGGGCGTGAACTGCCCTCCCCACATCTTCGTAGCAACCTCTCTTACTCATCCTCCAGATGGGCTGCAACAGCCTCCCTCGTGCGTCACGTGATCACCACTCGACCAATGATGTCTTAGTCGGGCGTGGACGAATCCGCGGCTTTGTTTCAGGAAGAGAAAAAAATATCTTGCTTAACTAAAAAAAAATTATCTCTTCTCTTTTCGTTATCATTTCTCTGGTCGCGAACGGGACAATATGACTCTTGTTCTACACGTGGTTTACGTCAGGTATTTTATCGCTAATTATCAGAATGGGTGGTCTTCTTAACACGGTCTCGAAAAGAAACATCTCCAAAGTTTCAGTCAGTCTGTCGCCTCGAAGAAAGAAAAAAAAAACATTTCTGGGTTCCCATTCATTTTCCTTCGGTACATATTTCTGATAACATAATTTTATTATCGCAGGCCAAGGATGTTCCGTCGAAGGAAAATCGGTCAACGGACACTAGTAGGTGGTCCTTAATTTTTCATATCTGTCCAAAGTCCCTTTAGTTGCCTGTTTTTCGTCACTTATCGAAATAACATTTTCATTTGAATTTTTCTTTCTTTGGCCAGCTGGTCTGTAGTTGATAATAAGATGCCTTCCCGTACCAATAGTTTGTTTTCATATCCTTAGATAACACAGCCGATGCCAAAACATATCTGATTATTTCTTTCTTTCCCTCTCTTTCCACTCAGAATTTCCCTGTCATTGTAATGACACTCTTTCGCCATTTGTTACTTATCAAAATATCCTTTATCCATTGTCTCTTAGCCGTGTGTGTGTTCTTGCTTATCACTCACGATTCGGTCCTTAACCTCTCCCCTTTCCTCTTTTCTTTCTTTTCCCTTTCTGCCTCGTTAAATGGTGCCACATTAACGTTTATTTAAATTATAGAACGTGTGTGAAATTTCCACATTATCTGCGCCTTTTCAAAATCAGCCCATAATGATTTTCCAAACGTAGCTTATATGTGGCACAAGGCCGAAAATTAGTTTCACCCCAGTCGTAATTGTTCAAGCGAGCCAACCTTGCTAACCATTACACCAACTCGCGGTGCCTGAATCAGTTCATAATTCTGCAACAACACATCACACCTATACGCGAAGAAAATAAAACCAAATGAAGGAAATTAGAAACATCATTTGTAGAGTTTATATTTATTTTTCAGTAGAAGAAATTGTTGTAGGCTAATGTCTTTTTCTCTTTAAATACGTTGCTGGGTTTTTCTCTGAATTTCTGGAATGCGAATTTATCATTGTAGTTTAAATAATTATTTATCATTATTTACACTTCTTACATTCGGACTATTCTATTCATCGCTGTTGTTGTCATCACAACGTTTCCATTGATTCCAAGGAGATTGTGCCCGGCTCAAGTGATTGAATTCACAATTAATATGGCATCAAATTCAGTAACCAGCACTTTAATAGAAATAATTTTAATGCAAACGGACGAGCAATCATTTAGAAGAACTAAAAATATGAACGAGACAAAATATTCCAAATCATGAACAGTGGAACGAGAGCAGGCAATAAAGGGTTCAATTCAGAATTCCCTTTAGGTAACCCGGATCGATATACACATGAATAGGACAATAGTCGGGATGAAGACAGTGTAAATAATGTTGCTGCATCAATGCATATCATTTTGACATATATTCACAACTGACCTGCAAATAGATTTATATATAGAGATATAGAAATAGAATAAAATATAGATTAACGAAAGCTTTACAAAATTAACAAATATTTCAGTTAAATCATAAGCACCTGATGATTGGGTGTTTCTTATTAGGTTTGCAGAGCCTCTTGCTAAACAACATTTTTGGTCTTTCCATGTTAGGTATAAATAAACAAATAATTGGGATTGCCGACTCTTGAACATCCCACATAAAGTTAACCATGGGTGAAAACCGGTTCTGCAAGGTTAAGGCCTACAACACTGAATTCGCTAATGCTGACTGCAAAAGTTGGGGTTCACCTGGATTTGCAGCTACTTGAAATGGAAAGACATATTCGAGTAAGAAATTAGAATTTTAGGAATGAATACCGCCTTAACGCTTGCTTTAGAAGTCAGAATTGTCAACTCCAACACTGTTGGCATCATCTTCATAATTGTAAGTCGTGTGCTATTACAAAGCTCTGGTGGAGGCAGCTTTCTTAGCAGCATCACAAATGATTCAAAAATGCTATTGTCTAATTAAACGGCCGTAATTAAAAATAAAACATAACGAAGAAGGGAAAGTGGCTCATGCCTGATTAAAAGGACGTTTGGAATTTTTTAAGAAGGAAGTTTATTTCCACAGCTAAAACTCTTTTTACACAGACGGTATATGTCATGATAATATGCTTCAAACAGGTTGTTATTCCACAGACAACAACAACAACTATAACCACGATATACCTCCTTAAGTCTATGTTGAAGTATGAGCTTAGGTAAAGTTTCTAATCGGAAATAAAATCAGTTTAAATGTTATTTTACTTTTAAATGACCGAATGGAACCAGTTAATTTCTTTGAATTTAATAAATTCGCACTTGGTGAATTTATTGATGCTCATGGCGGAAATCATAACTCGTCTTATTTTTGCAATGTAAACACACTACGGAGATCATATTCATATGAAAAATTATGTTGAATTAATGTGTAAAATAAAGATTTTATTTAGAAAATAACCTGCGATTCGTTCAGATGTAGTCCCACTAAATTTAAATCAGATAAAGATACATACATGTCTGTAATTTTAAGCTTTATAAGAGTTACTATATCGCAACACGTATATCTTAATTTCTAAAAAGTTTGCGAGACCATTTATCTCCCTTGTTTAAACACTGTGACCAAAATGTAAGCGTTTCGCGGAAGACCCGGCGAAGGTCTGTGATCTAGAGGCCCTGACGGTCTCATTATACAAGTTTATAAAAAATAAAAGGCAGTTAGCCTAGTAACAAAAGGGATGTTAGTTTCACTTGTATGCAAAGTTTCGTCAATATTGGCCCACGGGTTTAGGCGGCAACTTGATTCAAACAGACAGAAATTGTCATATATATGTGTGTGTGTGTGTGTGTACGCGCGCGCGCGTCTGGGTGTGTGTGTGTTTGCGGTGTATGAGAGAGAGTAACAGTAAGGTCTTTGATAACAGTTTCTTCTCTCGTTTTCTGGATGTGCGTGTGTATGTAAGAATATATATATATATATATATATATATATATATATATATATATATATATATATATATATATATATATATATATATATTGTTTTATTACCTTTCACACAGAACTTTTTCACTGCCCGTTCAAGGAAGACATTTAGGTCACTAACACACAAAAAAGAGAATGTCTAATATCTAAAATATTTAACATCGAAAAAAGTAAGAAAAATTAATTTCTTTTAATAATATGTTGCGATATCCACTCTTTGCCTGATGAAGATCGCGAGACCGGAAACGCGTGTAGCAAAATTATGGAAAATAAAACATAATATTTTTTTTTTCAAAATTCACATTAGAATCAAAAACGTTTGCAGTTTCTCTCTACTTTTTAACACACACGCGCGCACACACACAGGCACACACACACACACAAGCACACACACACATATATATATATATTCAACAAACAAATGTCTTACAAATCACTGCACTTACGACAGTAACAGCATAAATCCTGCCAAACGAATTCCTTTAAAGTGACAGAAGAAAATAAAAATAAAATCCGATAATCAATGAACAAATGACGACGCAAAACAAACAGAAAACAAGGGACCAACAAAAAAGGAAAAACAAAAACAAGAAAAAAGTTAAAGCATAGACAGAAAAGAAAATACTGACCCATCCATGCAATTAAAGACAAGACTCAATATCCAAATCAACTAAGACAGAAAAAAAATAGCAAACCAGCGACACTGCACCGAAAAAGAGACACTTCAAACCTCTACTAAAGTTTCACGCAAATTTCCGTTATAATTTATTTCGTGAATATATACAAATATTCATCTTTTCAGACCGAAGTTTTTTTTCGAAATGAAATCATTTTGTCCAGACAAAAAGAAAAAGATGAGAAAAAAATAAAATAAAAGAAATAGGAAAACTGTTTTATATTAAAACAGAAAGGAAGAAAAATAAAAATGTCAATATAAGTTTACAAAAAAAATAAAAAAACCTGGGAGAAAAAGAGACAAAGAAAGAGAGGGGGAGGAGAGAGAGGGATAGAGTGATAGAAGGAGGAAGAGAAAAATGAAAGAAGGAAGAATTAAATATGAGTCGATAGGTTGACCTAGAAATATATTTTCTTCTTTAAGAGCTGAACAAGTTAATGTACAGTGTATGGGAGATGGGTGGCCATACTTAAAATAGATACACTAATATGTCTAATAGTCATGTCATTTCTGATAGCAAAAGAAATAATCCTCGCATTATAATCATCACAAATTCAAATTAATAATACTAATAATAATAATATTCGACATCAATAAAATAAAGCAAGTTAAATAAAATATATATGTGTGTGTGTGTGTGTGTGTGTGTGTGTGTGTGAAATGAGAAATGAAAATGTGAATGACTCTTTCTTACACTTTTTCTTCTCTTCCTTTTCGTTTTGAAAAAAAAAGTGGTATGTGGTTTTAAATCTCAGTAAATCTTTCACGCACCAGTAATTTACAATCGGCTGATGAGATGTGTTGATACGCATCGAAACACGTCTGCAATTGTGTAGCGATTTTGACATGTTTTCGATGTAATATCCTAAAAACGCATTTATATAAGAATGGTAAACAATAGTCATTGATCTCTGAGAATCAATAAAATATGCTACATGTAATTTCAATGTCGAAATAGTCAAAGGGTTAATATTACCATTAACATTCTCTTGGGGGTAACATTTTCCTTCTGGATTAAGTATGCATGTTTTCTGTTTTGCTATGCATGACATATAGATTAATTACTGTATTATATCCTAATTCGTATTTTAATCAGTAAAAAATGTCCTTTTTGACAGAGATATTTAGTCTGTAGTACTAAAATTAACTGAAGTAAATCAGAGATCTTATTACTACAGCCTGTTGGTTAGTAAAGTATATTTAGAAATCTTGTCCTGCGTACGCTTACGGGTTTAAACAATACAGTTAACGCTAATATACGAAAAGACACTGTCTCATTTTTTTGCCTAATGCCTGAAGATGTAATTATTACGAACGACGTACATTCCAGAAGTTATTTTCAGTAGAGACGTTTATTAATTTCAAAGAAGTACAAAATGTTAATGTCCTTCAAATTAGAATCCACTAACTTCAATTCCTTTGTTGTAGCCCTCCAGCCACTTCGTCAAGGCGCCATAAAGTCATTCAAATTGAAGGTCTCCAGAAGTCTACTAAGACACTGCAATGGCTTCACTGTCGACTTGCTCGATGATCAAGCGTACCAAATGTTGTCCTGAGTAGTCTTTGTCATTGCCTACTTTATTCTAATGTCTCCAAAACGACAGTTTGGGAAACAATCAAAAGTTACAGGGGGTAAGATCTGGACTGTAGGGAGCCTGGGAGACAGTTTTGACGCACAAAATTTTATTGCCCAGCAAGCTACCAAATTTTCTTCAGTTTCCAACTGCAATGTTTAGTAAGGTGTGTTTAAAGAGATCTTATAGCTAACAAAAGTAAGTAAGTCCGCTAATTTGATGTATAGTAATGATATACTAAAATTTAAAATATTCTCGGACAATTATAACAACCTCTGCTAAAAAAGTCTCAAGACTTCTGGAATGCCGTTTGTATGTTATCAGCTGTGATGTTGAGGCATTTACTAAATTCATCATAAGATGCATATATGACACTATGTAAGATCAGAATGGAAAGTTTACGAAGTCCTAGCAAAGGAAAACAATGAATGCACTAACTATTAAATGTAAGAGGAGGTTATTTTAATCATTTCCCACCACATTGATAAAGCCACTAAAATGCTTACTGAGTACGAAATAATCTTAAAAAGCTTTATAAAGAAAAGATGACAATAAAAGAACAGAGTTCAAGGTGAGAAAAATGACGATAATTTAATATTGCATTTATATTTGTGAAGATCAAAGTTGATTGAAAAACTGGAAGCCAGATGGTAAGTTTTAAAGAAACAGCTGTTAGCACACAACTTAGAGCTAGACAATTTATATCTTGACATTTAATCTGTAAAATGCTGAGACCTACCTGCCAACCGAGTACTACATTTAAATTCTTAAAAACGATATCAGGCTGGAAGACAAAACATCCCATCCCCCTAGTGGATGTTTTGACTAGCGTGGCACTACTTGTTACTTCCTCTTATTCCCAATTCCAAACGCCACCAAAAAGCACCATGAAAGTATGAAAATACATCTTTATAGGAAAAATACCAGCAATATGTTTTATATAAAAAAGAACCAAAAATACATATTTATAATAAAATGACTAACAATACATTTTTAAAGCAAAATGAACAACAATACATTTTTTCTGTAGTTGAAAACGTACCATTGAGTTCAAAATATATTTTAGCTGAAGCCATAAAATTGCGTTCAAAATATTTAGATTTCAGCATTAAATAATCCATCTCTATAGACATGCTCCTAAACAAAATCAAGCAATCAACTAAATCCATGAATTTAACGTACCGTAGAAGAAAGCAATATTCATTTTGTTGTAATACAAAAATGTGGCACAAGGCCAAAATGTGTGATATAGGAAGTCATTCTTAAATCTATCTTATCAAAAATCTACTGACCCAAATATACCACAATCTTATTTACACCAAAACAACACATTCTTTCTTACGTTTCTTACTACAGTCAACATAATACCTCTAAGTTTCTATGTAGCCCTAACTAGTTTCCATATGTACAATTTATTTGTGGGTTGTAGGGAATAAAAATAACAATATTTAAAAATGAAACCCTAATGAATATTTAAAATGAATACAATTTATATAGAAGAAACTAAATAAAATAGTGTTAGTAATAAATTAGCATCCACCCAGCAATCCTTAAGTGTGGCAGAAAAATCAATAAACTGGACAAAATTAAGGCGAGACTAGGTTATTAACAACAATCAATCGGTCTATCATTTACTCAAACACACGCTCTTCCAAACACAAAACATATACGAAATACACACCCAAAAATCAAAAAGCGCCCTACATCTACCAGAGAACTGACATCTCTGTCCCGTAACGAGGGAGCGGGAATTAATCTAAAGAAATTGTGGACAGAAATAAAAGAGGCAAATGATCATACATCCCCTAGCTAAGTTAATTCGATGGAAGAAACTAAGATAAAACAATAACTAATCTATTTTAGGAGGGTTTGTCTATGGTACAAAACAGAATTCTCAATATCCTGATGCCTAACTGGCAGCAAAATGCCACTCCAATTCAGCTCCTTTCACTCGACAGGGACGCACAAGAATCTTTCTACCATTTGCCAATTTCTGATGGAAGTAGCCGTTTCCTTTTCGTCCTAATCTGGACTTCAAGTAGATGCATTTTAAGTGCATCAGTTGAGAATAGATAAACTTCTCGTACCCACAGAATTTCTTCTGTCGTTCATATCACTACTCTCATAACGTCTAGTAAGCAAAAGAACGCAGAGTGCTCAGCCTTAGTTAAGGGCGGTACCACATTGCTACAAACAGAACTGGACTCGAGGACAAAGAATTTCCCCCATGTCATGCGAACAATGATATCTTCAATAAAATTACACAACAGGACTACGACACTGCAGTGGCTTCACTGTCGACTTGCTAGATGATCAAGCGTACCAAATGAAGGTTGTCCTGAGTAGTCCTGCTTCTCACAGCACAAGTCAGGAGCCAATCAGACTAGATAGGACAGCCTGCAAACAGATGGATAAGGGCTTGGCTAAAATCTTCAGTTATATATTTAACATCGTCAAAGGCCGTGTTACCTATCCCATCATTCTTGTCCTTGAGTAGCAACTCGATCACACCCCTGATGAAGCGTTGAGTCATAGACACCTGCTTCATCCAGCTGTGGTAAATCGATTTCAGCAGAAGAACAAGAACGGGCGAGCTCTTTTAAGACATATTCCCAATCACAATCCCCATCAATTCCTGCTCTAGCATTAGTAATATTTGTTCCTGGAAATCTCGCTCACCAAATAATTTTGCGTTCAATTTCTAGTAACCAGCCACCCTAACCTAAGGCTTATCTAAGTTTACAAGAACCCGGACAAGCCTATGATCCGTGTAAACGATTGAATCAAACTTGGACAACCTAAGAGCCCTACATCGAATCGTTTAATTATGACAGGTTCGCGATAACTCGACTGAGCTGTCCCGATTAATCCAAGTTCACACTGCCCACCGGAGATGCCCATTTCGATACTTATCTAAAAGATCAAGAACTGTCAAAAAAATCTTTAGGCCGGGGTGTTAATACCCGATATGATCTATGTCGGGGTCAGAAACGGCATTCCAATCGCCCGCTAAAACTACTCGACGAGATGTCATCAAAAATGCCTCGATCCTCCGAAGTAAATCAAGTCGTTCCGTATGGTCATTGGGCGCATAAACTCTATAAATTATCCTTTATGGTAACATCCAGCACGCAAAGCTTGCCTGCCGGATCTGCGAAGGCAAGATCACATACCACATTCAAAGTCTTGCTCACTAGCCAGCATACATCATTTGTTCGTCCATCAAAACATGCTGGATAGATGAGAGACCTCTTAAACAGAATGTATTCGAAACTGGGTTTCCTGTACACAACATTCATTCACTCCGAGATACTGAAGATCGTGAGCGAGACTCGACCTGCGACACTAGTAACTCAGGCTCCAGGCATTTATAAGGGCTAACCAGAGTGTCGTGATCAGTCCAATCAGATTTGATCATCTGAATTGACACCGACGGCCTGTCCCATCGAGCTTTAGACCATCTCATGCTTGAGGGAACCATCCGGAGTCAGGTCACCAATGTCCTAAGAGAAAGTGAGTTTTAAAGTTCTATACAGGAAGCGGTGAACGATAAGCGAGAGCGTTCCAGAACAATATCGATGTAAACGTCTGACATTGTCGTCGATCAAGAAAGCTAAATGTGGGTAATTTTCGAAGGTGGAATTGGTATCTTCTATCATTTCTCATATTACTTGGACACCTTGTCCTGATCTTACCACCGTCAGAATCTTTTGTTTTTTGTTTTGGAAAATCTTTCGGATTTTTCACATCTATATTATTCGCTTAGTTGGCGTTCAGGAAGAATTCAAGGTCTTATTTTTTTATTTTGTGATTCCATTAGAGCTTTTCCAGCCTGTTCTTTTGACACTTGTCATACGTTTTCTCCAGTGTTAAAAATGAGCTCGTTTTTTTTTCTTTTCTGAAAAGGGGTTCTGCTGAGTCTGGTGCTTTCTTCTTTGGTAAATTTATGTGCAAGAGATGTATTGGGAGTTATGGTAGTCATTTTAGAAGGGGTGGGATTTAATGATTTTGTCAATGGAGCCATGGGCAATTTTGGAGTGATGAGAAACACGGTGTCGAGGAGGAAGAGCTAATCTGTACGGATGGATTTTGTTTGTTACTTTCTTTTCTCCTTCAGGTCTTCTCTGAGTTTTTCGAGCTTTTCGATTATATCTAAACTAGGTTCGTGCTTTATTCACTGCTCTCTGATTTACTTAACATAGCTGGCCGGGCATCGCCTTTGGAACTGGTTGAGGGAGTAGAGATGTTTGTGCCATTACGCGTGGAGGCTTCCACGGTCAGACGTCCCACTACCTGGAGCTTCCCTTTGGTGCTATCAACAAACAGTCATTACCCATTTTTCTTCTCCACAACCATACAAGCGGCAGGCAAAGCCTTTTTGGGGAATGAGGGCTGTGAAATAGACACAATCGGGGGTTTTATCGCAACAATTCTAGTCACTGGCATGCCCATTACAGGCGAGTCGGAAATAACAATCACGGATAAATGGAATTTCCATTGGTAAGATCCAGAATTCCAGGAGCCTTCTCTGAAATTTACTCGAACGCTTGTCGACCACAAAGATTGACACTGTTTTTAATCCACCTTCAGTAAATCATCGGAATCTACCACGAGCTGATCTTCTTTGATAACATGTTCGTAGTTCTTGGCTCTCTCGAGGATATCCGTCATGTTGATGATACATTTCGCTGGGGTCTTCCATCTTGATTGCAACTCTCGGACGCTAAATTGTCGACATTGATGCTGCCGTTGTTGTTGTTGTTGCTGGTCTCTTGTTGGTAATCCATCTTCGTTTTCTTAATTGTTAGTAATCCGTGGTTTCCATACACTTTACCTTTTCAATTTTGTCTTCATTATTTTTGGTAATGGCTACATCCTAGATTTAGTTTTTTTTTATTAATTTTTAAAAATAACTTTTTGTCTCGGAAATCAAAGAATTTTCTTTAAAAAACCCAACAGAAATAAGGAATTAACAAAACAAAATAATACTAAACAAATTCACAAATTAAAGACAGACAAAAGTTCTTTTTTCGAAATCGATTTGTCGTAAAAAATAAAAAGTCACTTAAAAATCTAAACAAATTAAAAGAAACGAGAACAAAAATGGCAGACTAGGAAACGATTGATGTGCAAACTGAAGAAATAAATGTATTCAAACAACAGAATAAAACAAGGTAACAACGCTTCCTCTTTTAAAAAAAATTAAAACTTCAAAATAAAACAATGAAAAAATACTACAAAAGGAGAATTAAAAAAGAGACACATGAAGTATTACCAGACAAAAATGTCCGATGAAAAACGAAAATAAAATAAAAATGAAACAGAATAAATAAGAATGAAATGGAAAAGAAAAGAAAAATTAAACTAGGCCTATGGGTAAAATTTAAAATTCGGACAAAAGAACAAAAAAAAAAAAAAAACACTGAACGAAGAAAATTAAAAGCAAAAAATTAAACAGAAAGAAAAGTTAAACGGTAAAAAATTAATTCACGGCAGCGGGTTGAAAATAAAATACACTATTTAACAATTACATATATGCGCGTGCGTGCAGCGTGCGTGTGTGTGTATGAATATATACTATATGTAAATATTCAAACAACAATTTCTATTAACCCAAACAATAATAAACACCCTAAAAGTAGAAAATTAAATTCACCATTTAAGTACCAGTTTATCAATAACAAAGCACAGCCTTAAGTGTATATGTGTCTTTTTATGCAGGTTTATATGTATATATTTACACATGCGTATACCTATATACATCCGTGCACGTGTGCGTGTAAACAATTGACAAATGCACATATATTCCAACAATAACAAATAAAAATTTAATTATAAATCTAACCTTTTTCAATTAATAATTATTATACCACCAAACCAGAAAGCGAAGTTATAGTCCAGTGAAGATATATATATATATATATATATATATATATATATATATATATATATATATATATATATATATATATAAGTGTATTTGTATTTGTACATGTATGTGCACATGTACGTATTACCTCCTCTGCTCGCTCTTGCCGATATTCGCGATACTCCCCTCTTGGTAACTTTGACTGTGGTATCTGTTGATATTTCGTTCCACTCAAGTAAACCAGGACACCCCTATCTAAAATCCCTCCTTCATTTACTAGCAATTTTATTTGGGCTCAAGCCGTGATTTTTGTCGTGATTTTTGTCGTGACATCTTCAACTTCCAATTTGAAAATTGCGTCAGTGATGTTTCTTTTTGGGTCAAAGCTGGCATGGAGGCTTTCATCCCTTCTCGGAAATAGCAGGTGAAACCTCAATCATCTCCATTGTACATGATCGGCCGCTACAGTTCACAAGAAACATTATTTCTGGCTATACCAACGTGACAGCTCTCGTCATAACGAGCCTTTTCGTTACGGCTTGTAATAAATATAAGTGAGTCCCGACGGAACTAAGTCCCTGTTTGCCGAGATAATGAGGCACAGCATAGCCACTAAAAACTTTCGCGCTCGTGATTACTGGTGGCTCTGTAATAGGATATTAAATGTGCAAGATCTCTATTCCCCCAATCTTCACAGGAGTTTACATGTTATCATCCTCTGCTGATAAAGCTGAATAATTTGCCCATATATTCTCCTCCAAATTTACTCTTGACTCATCTGGAGTGTCTCTGCCTAACTTCCGACTTATAACTGAATCTTGTTTGAGTGATTTGCAAATAACCCCTTCCATGTTTTTATCTCTAACCTTGATCCCCACAAAGTATGTGGACCCAATGACATCCCTGTGATAGTCATTGCGCTCCCTAAGTAGCTCCTGTTCTCTCTAAACGGTATAAAAAATGTCCCGTTGTCCGCTTTCCTGCTCGGAAGTATGTACGTTTTATTTGCTCCCTCTCCAATTCTCTTGCTTTACTCCTCCCCTTTCTATTACATTTCACCTTGTGCGTTTACATATAAACAATAAAACGTAAGGAAATCATTTTGCCTATACCGCCTGATGATACCTAAAGGTTGAAACTATGGTATCGTGATTGGCTGATCTGCTAATATTTTAAATTTAAAACTCGGACCGCTATTTTTTTAAATTTTCTTTATATGTATATTGAACACTTTTTAATACAACTGTTTCCTGGTCTATTTCAGTTCTGACCAATAACTGTTATATATATATATATATATATATATATATATATATATATATATATATTAAAAAGAAGAGAAGAGAGGTGCCGTAAACGTTTTTGGTTGTAATGTGGGTTTATTTACAAAAAATATTATGCTTTTATGTAAAACAAAGCTAAATAAATCCACATTACAACCAAAAACGTTTACGGCACCTATCTTCTCTTCTTTTTAATATACATACTTTTCTCTCGTTGGAACCACTACAACCTCTTTCTTTTATATATATATATATATATATATATATATATATATATATATATATATATATATATATATATATATATATATGTAAATATATATATATATATATATATATATATATATATATATATATATATATATATAATGTAAATATATATATATATATATATATATAATGTATATATATATATATATGGGAAACAATCTACAAATATTTATATATCATTAACAATTTTATGGAAAAATAACTATGACAAAGGGGATTTTTTTTTTAATTTTACTTCCTTTTCAATTATAATTTCTTGAAAACAACTTGGTGAAAGAAACTTCAGATGCAAATAACAGGTAAATTGAGAAATTAGATATTAAGTAGTCGGAGCTTTGGAAATCTGCGTACTATTTATCTAAATATCCCGCAGAAATGCATTACTGACTCTCGCTAGTTTATGTAATGTTTTCTACGGGGAAGTGGGGGCATCTCTGTAAAAATTACTTGATGATTATAAAGTGATGTCCTTTTTGTCTATAATTTTTAACCTCAGAGTAATTTTAGAAATTTAGAAAAATATTCTCCGTATTTTTTTTATTGAATATTATTTACTTTGGTTTTAAATTTGCTATAGTTATCGATCTTCTGATAATAATCTGTTTGGACGTCCGTATTTACAAACATCTGCACTTTTATACAGACACACACAAAAAAAAATCGAAATTCTTGTTTAAAATATTGGGGACGATGAATCGTAGTACGCTTTTCCATTTATGATAAATAAATGTAGTTTTTGCGTAAAACAATAATACCTAATCGGTACAAATTAATACAGATATTCATAAAATATTTTTCTCTAGTTCTTTCTTTTTTATTTACTTATAATTTAAATGTCCATAAATGCGTATTTCGTGGACATTGTTGGGGGTCAGATGTTTCAAACCACGTCTAAATCTCGTCCATTCTCCACGGTGTTCCCATTCACTTTAATTGCGATGCCTTCAGAGAAATTGCGATTCTTCCTTTGAGATAATTTCATTTCAATAAGTTAACAAATATCATGGTAAACACTAATAGTGTTTTCTTAATGACTGCAATGAGCGTCAGCCTCATATAATTTCGCTTTTTGCCATTATTTTTTTATATTCACATTTCCTGAACCTAACGGAAGTTAAACTTTTTAAAATTATGTACACTGCGCGTATTTACGTTGCTAAGATATAGACTTGCCTTCAGGACTACCTCCCGACTAATGGGAATCACTCGTTGTAGCGTGGTTTTAGTCACATTTTCTTCACGATGCCTTTTTCACTGCGATGAAAGTATCCAGCTTCTTTAGGTTCAACAGTAGATGATTGCAAGTCATCAACTCCATACTCAAGTCGTTAAATGCCTAATCAACTTATACGGATTTGTCACAATACATTCTTCACGTACGGAAAGTTGATATTCAAATTAAAATTCAACATTTCTTTCTTGTTCTTCGTTTGAATATAAATTTTTTTTTCTACACTTGAGATTACGTTCGTCTTCTCATTTGTCCATATTTTTCTCTTCTAACGCATCTGCTCCGAAGATATCAGCAGATATCTAATCCTGAAATAACGAGAAAGATATGTTGATATTTCAAAATCCGAGCATAAGTTCATTTTTCCATTCTCAAAAAAAAAAAAAAAAAAAAAAAAAATGCCTTACATTTGAATTCAAATCCATTACGACTTTTCTATCACATATTTTTTTTCGAAATAATTGATTTAATTAGAAATATAATTTAGAGTTTAGGTGAGTCAGACAAATTTGTGATTTCATCAAAGCTTGCACCACCAACAACTTTTCAAAGATTTACCTGAAGATTCAAAAGTTGCAATCAGCGGAGTCATTTGGAGCTTTTGCCTCAAAATGAATTTACTTAATGAGGATTATTTAAAACCAAAGTACCGAAACTTCAATAAAAAATAGTACGGGGAATATAGTGCGTAGTTAAAAATTATCGAAAAAAGGCCATCACTTTATATTCATCAAGCAATTTTTACAGATACGCCCACCATAGAAAAATAAGATAAAAAAACTACCTCTCACTCAAGTATTCAATCTCTCAACAATTTAAATAAACAACTACCTCCGATCAAAAGATGATATAACAACTGTCTCTTCCGATAATAGAAGAATGTTTGGTCCTTGACAAGAAAATGAATTGAGGGGTAGTGAATTCTACTGACACAACTGCCTAGAGTTCAGCTACATGCTATTTGAATGTAGTTCTTTTTTTTGTCACGAAACATTAGAAAATATGAGCTTTTACTTTTTAAATACGGTATTTAGTCTTTATGAGTGTTTTATCTAAGGGAATTACCATTTTATCTGACCTTCAGTTTAAGAATAACGCTTTCTACTGTATGTACTACATGAAAACAAAAGATAGACTCATTATTTTAACAGTGAATAAAATCATTGAAGCTATTTGTCTTATTACTACTCCTCAAATGAGATAACATCTCTATCGATAAAGATTTAGTTTTGGAGATATTGCTATATATTACGTAGAATTGCTGATGGTATAGTAGTTAGAAGTAAGGTTACCTTGTAAACTATTCTCATTTTTTTTCTCGATATATAAAATAACACTCCGATGGTTATCTGTTCAAACATACACCTATTCTGAAAAGTTTATATTGGAAAATAGATCAAGTATTAAGCAAGTCTAATATCATCATTAAGTCATTTATCCCCGATTTTTTTCCTGCTCTCTCATTGAGGTTCCTTGCTTTAAAATGGGTTCTTGAAGTCAAGTTCATTTTAGACCTCAAGATGATCTCATATATGTGACCATTACTAAAGATACTATTGTTGTTATTTCGCTTAAGGCTTTTTCTGCAATCCTATTTAGGTAGGTTGTGCACCGCCTTTGTCTGTCCCTCTTGCCATCAATCTGTCCTGTAAATATCAAATTTATTCAAGGCTTCTATCATGTTTGTTTTTATTTTCATTAAAACATATTCGTTGCGCACATGTTTGCTCCATGGTATTCTCAGCATCCTTCTTCAGAAGCAAATTCTTCTTGACTCGTCTTTTTTCATCTGTAATGAGAGGGGCCCGTATTCACATATAAGTGGGCCGCTATTGTATAACAGTTCAGTACTCTTTTCTTCATTTCTAACAGTTTTTTTTCTTCATACTTTGCTTAGCTTTTAAAAGCATCTTTCACTATCACAATTTCGGAGTCGAACATTCCTGCTTCTTATAAATCAATTCTCAGATATTTAATTTTTTGTACTTGCTTGATATATTCATCTCCAGTTTGTAATTTACATGTTGGGTTATCCCTTTTGCTAACAACCATGCTTTCCGTTTTCTTGCAAGTGATGTTTAGTCATCCTTTCTCTCGCTTTGTTTCTCTGCCTTCTGTAAGAGTCCCTGCAGTCCTTGATTTGCATAGTTACAAGCAGCAAGAAAAGAAAAGGTTCTGGTGCTGCTCCAGAAAAGGCTTAACTTCACTGACTTTAGAAGAGTCTGATTAGATTACAATTGGAGTATTGCTGTCATATCTGGGCTTCGGCTACCCAAACATCCCTCTCCACTCTCTTGTGAGCGTGGAATGCCATATTTCCCACCTGCATCGGCTTCCCCATACACGCAACGTTGCAGGCATCTTGCTAGTAAATTACCATTTCCATGGCAAATGTCGGGCGATCTACATACTTTTACATGTTTACAAACCTATCATGCCGTGCCTACGAAATCGAAGCACCTTTCTTCAGTGACATCCCCCCCGGTGTCGCTGCGCCAAATGTGACGTCTGACTAGCCGCGTCTGTCGTGTTATCCTGTCCTGTGACGACCAACTGGCTGGGTATTGGTCGCGGCACCAAATTTGACGTTCTAACCTTTTTGTGATTCGAATGGGAATCTGGTTAGATTCGGTATCAGCCTTGTCGTTCCCAGCTCGCCTCCAATGTCTGGTTACCGAAGTAACTGCTTTCATTTCCAGTCTAACCTACCCACGTTGTGAATTGATCTTAGGCAGACGAAATCAATCAGTCGCCGGGCCGTAATGCAAGTCGAGTTCGAATAAGGGCGATATCGCACAAGTATATGTAAAAGAAAAGAAAATAATAACTCGAAAAGTTCCAATGTGTTAAAAAAGGATAACAATATTTTATATCTGGTTGCTGAATACAGGACTGCGTCTTCTTCCCAACCCGCTATATGGATTCGTGAAACTGTGTTTGTTAGGCGAGTCTTAAAATCTTAAGTTGTTTGTTCTTTAAGAAACTGGTTCTTGGTGTATCTTCAGGTGATATTCGTAAAACTTGTTTTCGTGGAGTGAGTCTAAGTCGTTCTTCAAAAATAAATTGTTCTTGGTTAGAAATTGAGTTCGGAATTTGCGCGAATCTTAGTCAGCTTCTTCGAGGCGGGTGCAACTGCTTCCCTGTCTGTCTCCAACCTCAACTGCGAACTTGAACTCGAACTCAACTCAACTGGTTCTCACTCGTTGCGACTCTGCTTATATGAACGCCGACCAAAACCGGGGTGGGCTTGTCGGAGTTTGAGGTTCCTTGATAATTCTAAACACACAATCCACTTCTTTGTTTTCGCTCAGGAAAATTTTATTATTTTCCATTTTTGGAAGTCTTCCGTCTTCCCACCTTCTTCTGTTCTCATATTGGTATCTCACCCATACCCTCAGAGGCTGTCAACGGGTTTCCCCTCTCTCTCACAGTAGCATCTCACACCTATCCCCTCAATGGGTGCCAACAGGCCTCCCCTCCTTCTTCACATGATTACCTCCGCCTAACGCTCACGTCACCATTCAGCCAATGGGCGCTCAGCGGCGTGGTTGTGGCCAGACTAGCCTCGGTTTAAAAAATCTTGCTCAAAGAAAAAAAATTATCTTCCTTTTTTCTTTTTTTTTTCTATCTTTTCCTTTTCTCTCTTGTCATCAAGAAGATCTTAACCGGATCACCTGGAATTCGTCAACCAGCTTTTCGCCAGCATCAAGTGGGTGGTCATATGATAAGATCGCATTCTGGCGTTAATTAAAAATAATTTTCTTTTCATAGCCAGACCCTGGCACAAAACAGTTGCCTTTTCCAAACGACCTTTCCGTAGATAACTAATGTTTTAGTCTTTTGTTTTTTGTAATTCTGCGGTTGATGCAACGAACATTTTCTTCGACCTAAATAATTTTTTATCTATTTAGAATTCTGCCCTGTAGGTCATTTGACCATCCTGGAATTTTCACCCGCCCCGTAACATAAATCAGATTAAATCCAGTATCTTCCTTTCTCGACAATGGAACCACTTTTCTTTGTCAGAAAAATAACACCGCTTAGTGTACTTTTCCTGATGGCTTCTTATCACCTAAATTTAATTTTCGCCTTTCTTTCTTTTTTCTTCTTTCTTTTTTATTTAGCAAGCCAAATAGTGTCACAATCCTCCCCTAACCAATATGTCTTTTACTCGTAAATGACACATAAACCCAAATACACTATTTAGAATGCAACATGCATCATGCATCTGTCCCATGCAATTCTATTCTTCTTTTCTTTTTTAGGGTTTTACAAGCAAGGTGATGTACTTTTCATTTTCTTCTTTTCTACATGCAAATTCAATGTTCTTTTTATCTTCTTCGGTTCTACATTCCAATGTAATGTTCTTTCATATCTTCGTTCTACATGCCAATTTAATGTTCTGTTCATCTTCTTCTGTTCTACATGCAAGTGTAATGTTCTTTTCATCTTCTTCGTTCTACATGCAAATGTAATGTGTTTGTGTGCCTGTGGGTGTATGTGTGTGGTTATTATGGCTTGTTTTTCTTGGTCAATGTTTTTCTCTCCGCTGCAGGGTTTGTTTGTTTGTTTTTTGCCGCACGTGTCGCTTTTACGTCAGCCTCCTCCGCCGGTCTTTCTGCAATTTCTTCGCCGACTCTGTATGAGTAAGAAACACTGCTCGACATCTCCCTCTCGAGTTGCTGCATGCTCATTTGATTATCACTAGTTAATTTCCTCTTACATCTAATCTTCCATATTGCCATACCCACTATGGTTATAATTGTGAATGTACCCATCATTGCCGACCAACTTATCGCGATCTGCACATTATCTTTCCAAGCCATACATTCATTTACAAACGCACTTAACTTGTCCCTCAATTGATCCATATCGATCTTTTCTATCGGCTTCATTAGTACTGGCATTTTAATCAAGGTAACATTGGAGAATCCCTTCATTTTTGGCTCCCACAACTCTGTACAATTGACTAAGCTTCTGCCAATCAATTCTATGATTGAATCTTTCTCTTCATATCTTTCTTCTTCCTGGTAATAGGGGGGTAAGGAAATAGATATCTCAAATGCCGAACATCCCATGGGTAACTTTAACAGGGATAATGGTGGCCATACTCTTAATGTCCTTGTGGACTCTCCCCCACATACCCCAGACAAGCTGATGGGTTTCTGCGTGGCCACTGCCCACACCCCGTCTGAAATACTGATAGCTTGTGGTAATGCCGTGTTCGCTAATACCTCTACTTGACAAGTTCTCTTAATTCCCTCTTTCTTCCCTTCAAACAATTCTAGTATGCACATTTTGTGGTTACCAGCTATATAGATAGGGCTTAACGATGTAGAAGACCCTAGAGTATCATTTCTACACTTTCAACCTTCTTCAGACCTTAGCAACATGAATTTTGTTCTACCCGAATTTAAAGCTATGTATTCTGTTTCCATCTTGTACCTTGCTACCATTCGCGTGGCTACCATCATCATCATCATCAACCCTTTAATTTTGATCATTCCTGCAACAAGATTCTCTTGTTTTTATTTTGTTTTTTTTATTCTTCATAACCATTCGGTCTTGTTCAATTCTTCACTCAATTATTCCATAATTTCTTTCTAAGTTTGTAACACTTCAACACTTCCCTCCACTAACTAACTCCTAGCAGACAGAATAATCCTGGCAGGTGCGTGGCGCTCCCACTTCAAAGGTCGTACTTCATGACACCACTGATGGCCAGTCAGCAATGCCAATAATCTTCTTCCGTCCTCCGTGAGGTGCAGCTCGCGACTCATACCCTCCATCCACATCCACCACAGTCAGCCAGTAGGTTTTTGGATGAGCCAATGTCGTTATCTGTCGACACCGAGCCCTTCTATTCTTCATCGCTTTCTTTGTACCACTGAGACTTGGGGTTCTTCACAATTCTCAATCTCATCTTCAGAGGTAGTTCTTGCTCGACCTCTAACATTCCTTCTGTGTTTAATTCCAGTACAGGTGTTTTGTCCTCTTCTTCCTCTCCTGATTCTTCCTTCTGTTTAGAGTACTCGCCCTGGACGTCTTCATTATTTCTTGACTCGATGCTTAATTCTCTCCTGTTTCTTAGTCTTTCTCTGAGTTGGGAAAGGGGTATTTGATCCTCTTTCTCCCACTCGTTGAACTCTTCGTCTTGTTTAGGGTGCCTCTTTTTAGAGCCATTGACTGCTTGATTGGATCCCTTCGTTTTTCTCTTCCTTTTCTTTGGGCATGGGTGTGCGATGGTGACATCACAGGGTCTTCTCTGCACCGATTCAGGCGACGACTGAACGCCGCTGATCCCCGCCGAGGGTTCCAACTCCGTCACTCGGATCGCTTCGTCTATCTGGCCAAGTCGATCTATCTCTTCATTTTCCTCGGGATCTTCTTCCGTCTCCATTTCTTCCGGCTCAACCAGAGTTACCTTCCTTGTCTTTGTCTTCTTAGGTCTCGGCTCGCTCTTTTCCAGGTTAGCTATTTCAGCCTTCTTTAGATTGTTGACATGGACCCTCCTTGCGCGTCCTGCCACTTGATCCCATATTACATATGATACTGGACCAGTCTGCTCTACTATCCGGTAGTACGGTTCCCATCTTTGGACTAGCTTTCCTTCACTCTGTTGGATTTTATAGTAAACAGGTTCTCCAACCTTCAATTCTACTACCTTTCTTTCAGCATTGACTCTCTCATTTCTTCTTTTCTGTGCCTTCATTATTCTTCTTCTGGCCTGTACAAATATTTTATGTTGCTGTTCCAGCAACAACTGATGATGATCTTCTCCCATATACTTTCTTCGGGACTTCAACAGGTTATCCACAGGCAGGACCACGTCTCTGCCAAACAACATAAAGTAAGGAGAAAATCTGGTGGTTTCTTTTATCGTGAACCTCACGGCCGCCAGAAGCTGCGTCAAATACAAATCCCAATTTCCTGTATTCTCTCTGGCCAGCTTGGCCAGCACATATCCCAAGGTTCTATGAAACCTTTCCACTTTAGCGTTTCCTTGGTAGTGATATTGAGATGTTTTTACGTGCTCTATATTCAAACCTGTCAGCACTTCTCTCATTATACTGTTTATATTCTCTGTGCCATTATCAGTGACAAGTTGCACAGGGGCGCCATACCTAGGGAAGATTTCACTTATTATCAAATCGGCTACAGTTTTCGCCTTCTTGTCTGGTACTACAAATGCCTCAGGCCAATTTGTTAGCCAATCGACAAAACTCATTATATAGTTGTTTCATTGTGCAGTTCCCCATATGGTCCTGATACATCCATACTCACTTTCTCGAAGTTCGGCACGTCCATCTCCTCCAATGGTGTCATTTCCTGCCTTCTGCTCTGCGACTGGCACACTACACAGCTCCGAACATAGTTAGCGACCTCTCCGTACAGTTTGAGCCAATAGTATTTTCTCCTTATTAGATCATATGTTCTATCAATTCCCATGTGACCCAACCTCTCGTGGCACTGTTCCAATATCTCTGGTCTTAAACTTTTGGGCACATACAACTTAGGCTTGACTTCTTCATCCCTACCTGAGAGATAATACAGCCTTTCCTCTATTACTGCATACTTGGTGGTCTCTCCTGTCTCCACCATTTCTCTGAGGGTAGCTATTTTATTGTCTGCCTTCTCCTTCTCAATTCCTTCTGTCCAGTAGGGATTGGTTATTATCTGTGCGTCCCCTTCCTCGTCCGATTCTAACATAGGGCGATCTTTTAGCTTATTAGAGTTAATTACTCCGATTCTATAGGCTTTATCATCTACTCCCTGCTCTACTTTTACAGATCTTTCTTCTAGTTGTTTCGGTATTCTTGATAGTAAATCTGCGCACGTGTTTTCCTTCCCTGCCAAATACTCTATCTTACAGTGGTAGCCACTTAAATTTAGCACCCACTGCTGAATCTTATTATTTGTCCATTCTGCCAGCAGTAGGTACTGCAGAGGCTTGTGGTCTGTCTTTATAAACGGCACCATTCAAGTAGTAGTCCTGTTTTTGGAAAGCATACATGATAGCATATGCTTCTGTTTCTATTACTGGCCATCTTTGTTGTGTCTCTGAGAGCTTATGAGAGAGAAAGTATATCGGTACCTCCTCTGGTATGCCTGGCACTGGTCCTTCTTTATCGGGACACGGCTGGGTAAGAACTGCTCCTACACACTGCTCACTGACATCAGTGTATAGTACCATGGGCTTGCTGAGGCTTGGGTACGTCAGCAGTGGGACGGCTGTGAACGGTTCTTTTAAGGTATCAATTGCCCGTTGACAGTCTTCTGTCCATTTGAACTTAGCGTATTTCTTCGTCAGGGCTACTAAGGGTATGGCAATTCTCGAGAATGCCGGGACGAATCGTCAGTAGTACCCTATAGCTCCTATAAAGCCTCTTACTTGTCTCACTGTCTTAGGTTCTGACATTTCCCTTATGACATTCACCTTATCCATATCGGGTTTAATACCGTCTCCGTTTATAACAAAGCCTAAATATCTAGTCTCCTCCTTCAGAATCTGACACTTCGACGATTTCAATTTTAAGCCGTGCTTTCTTTGTCTTCCCAACACTTGTTTTAGATGGAAAAATGTTGTTCTACTGTTTCTGAAAATATCAAAATATCATCTAGATATGCCATGGCAAAGCTCTCGTATCCTCCTAACACTATTGACATCAGCTGTTGGAAGATTCCCGGGGCATTGGGTAAACCGAATGGCATCACCCTGAACTGAAATAGTCCCAGGTGACACGCAAATGCGGCCTTTTCCTTGTCAGCCTAATCAAGGACTACCTGCCAATACCCGGACCTCAAGTCCAACGTAGAGAAGTACTTCGTTTTCCCTAATAATGCCAATATATCATCGATTAGTGGTAATGGCACCGCCAACGGCTTCGATATAGAATTCAGTTTCCTAAAATCTACACAAAAACGGTGCCCGCCATCTTTCTTACCTACTATCACGATTGGAAAGCTCCAAGGGGAGATCGATCTTTCGATCATCCCAGCTTCCAACATCACTTCTACTGCCTCTTCCACAAGGGATCTCTTATGAATAGGTGTCCGGTAAGGCTTCAATTTCACAGGCTGGGGTGGGGGTGATCGCCGGTGTCGATTTTCATTTTTACTGTGTGGGTCTGGCCCAATTCTTTATCGGATTTGGCCACCACATCTCGATTATTTCTCAGAAGACCTCCCACCCTGGCCCTAAATTCATCAGGTGCCAATGTATCTTCGTCCCCTATGCCTTCTGTTTGCTCTACGAGTTTTCCTCGTTTCTCCTCGAATCTCACTCGATTCAGAGTTCGTAGAGGTAGTGCTTTTCCTATCTCTTCCCCTCTCTTAACCTTTATCGTCTTTTGGGCCTGGTTCACCATCATAATGGGCACTAATTCAGCTGCCTCCACTACTGCCTCACACAGATTTACCTCATTTTCTTCTAGGCCCTTCCCTTCTACAGGGACCAATTGCAGGGTTCCTTTTCCTATTTTCTCCCCTGTCATTAGCCTACCCTTTCCCGACACCGCCGTTCTGGGGGGTAGCTTTACATCTTCCTCCACCACTATTGTTATATCTTCTTCCGGTGGGCATCCCAATGGCGTTCTCTCGCCATTCACTACCAGCAGAGTGGGGTTGAACTCTATCCGAGCCCTCTGGCTCTGAAGCCAATCATCTCCCAAGATTGCTTCCGTACACAGGTTGGGGGTTACGTAGAAGTTCTGGGTATGTTTTAATTTCCCAATCCTCACAGGAAGCACCGCCATCCCTTTTATCTCTAGGGGGGCTCCATCTGCCTGCGTGAACTCTATGTCCGCTTCCTGCAACCCATTCTTCTGTTTCACCCGCCTGTATGCTTCCTCTCTCAGCAATGAAATAGACGCTCCTGTGTCTATCAGGGCTTTCACTGCCCTACCCACTATCTCTGCCCTACAAGACAGCCCCCTCTCCTGCGTCAGCGAGGAGAATACTTGGACTTTCCTTTTCCTGGGTTCCCACCATTGGGTCATCCCATACATAGGCGCCGGTAGCAACAAACACCTTTCATTCTTCTCATATGGGGGAGTTCTGCGTTTTCTGCACCTGGGTGGTCCCGACTGGAACTCTCCCAGTTTCTTGCAGCTGTTCCTAAGAGTACAATTCCTCTTCAGGTGCCCTGGTCTCCTACAAAACCAGCACCTTCTTGTTGGACAGTTTACCGCAAAGTGACCCGCCTGACCACATATACAACATTTTACTCTTCCTCTTTTCAACTGGTCCACCCTCTCCCTTATTCCTGGGGGGGGAACTACCCTCTACCTAAGTGGCTCTCCTGACCACATGTCCAACGTTTTACTTTCCTGCTTTTTAACTGGACCACCCTCCCTCTTAATTCTGGGGTGGCCCGCTGGCTTTTCCCTGGTCTTGTCTCTTGGGCTCGGCCTTCCTTAACAACATCGGTGGGGCACCTTTTCTTAACCCGCACCACTTGGCTAGGTGTCCCTTCTTCCCACACCTAGTACATTTATCCCGTCCGAAGTCTGAGGGCAAACCCCACTTCGTCGGACATTCCGTTGCTCTGTGGTTCTCATGTCCACATGTCCAGCAGACCAACCCGTATCTACCCGGCGTGGGCTTATAGAACCCATGCCTTTCTTGTGGGATCCCCTTCCCACACCTCAGGCTCATCCACCTCTAGCTTGACCTTCCGACTCCACGCGAGGGGTCTTCCTCCTTCCCTCTTTCTTCCGACGTCTCGACTTAGCTCTTTCTTCTTCCCACCTTTTTTTATCTTCTCCCAAACTCCCTGCCTCTCTTTGCCCAGCGCCACTGCTGCCGATAACCTTAGCGTTCCTTCCTTCAAAACATCGTGACGAACACGCTCATCACTGAGCGCTTCCACATACAGATCAGCCAACTGGGCCTGCATGACCGCATTATTTCTCACTACCTCTGGGAAAGCTAATGACGACAGCTTCTCCGTTCGGGTCCCCAATTCTCCAGGGGTTTCGCCCCTCAGCTGCGTCATCTTCAGAAGTGATCTCATGGCGTCTATCGCCGTCCCCTCGTCAGCGAACTCCCGAGTTAATAATTCTTCCAACCTTTCCCATGTCAAGTGGGGCTCACTGACTAAGAGTCATTTTATAAACTCAGACGCTTTCCCTCTGGTGGCATCATGCGCCAAATAAAGGGTTCTTGGTCTGAGTGTCCATATATTACGCAGCTCTTATCCAGGACTGCCAGCCAGTTTTTAAAATCCTTTCAAACGCCGGGACCCTCGATCCACCCAATAATTTTCTCAGGTCTGCTGGCAATCCCTGTTCAACCCCCTCTTCCTCTATGTCTACCCTATCTGGCTCGTAGTCAGACATATTTAACAGAGCTAAAGAAAAACAATCTGAGTAACAACAATCGAGAATGGGAGATCAACCGAAAATAAAGTGTCCTACCTGACAGACGATTTCCGATCGTTCTTCTCAGGTCCCGGGTTGTCGTACTAGAGTATCTGGAACCGTATGGTTATAGCCAACCAAAGTCCTTTGGTTCCCACTCTAGTCTGTTTCAATTTGAGTCCTTGAGACGCTGTGTGTTGTCCTGGTCGAATTTTTCTGTGGCGGCGGCTGATCCAGGGTCTTATCCTGCTGTCACAGCAACAATTGCGACGTCCTCCCGATGTCGCTGAGCCAAATGGGACGTCTGCCTGGCCGCATCCGTCGTGCTATCCTGTCCTGTGACGACCAACTGGCTTGGTATTAGTCGGGGCACCAAATGTGACGTTCTAACCTTTTTCTGATTCGAATGGGAATCTGGTTAGATTCGGTATCAGCCTTGTCGTTCCCAACTCGCTTCCAACGTCTTCTTACCGTTTAGATTTCCAGTCTAACCTACCCACGTTGTGAATTGATCTTAGGCAGACGAAATCAATGAGTCGCCGGACCGTAATGCAAGTCGAGTTCGAATAAGGGCGATATCGCACAAGTATATGTAAAATAAAATAAAATAATAACTCGAAAGTTCAAATGTGTTAAAAAAGGATAACAATATTTTATATCTGGTTGCTGAATACAGGACTGCGTCTACTTCCCAACCCGCTATATGGATTTGTGACACTTTGTGTTTGTTAGGCGAGTCTTAACATCTTAAGTTGTTTGTTCTTTAAGAAACTGGTTCTTGGTGTATCTTGAGGCGATATTCGTAAAATTTGTTTTGGTGGTATGAGTCTAAGTCGTTCTTCAAAAATAAATTGTTCTTGGTTAGAAATTGAGTTCGGAATTTGCGCGAATCTTAGCTTCTTCGGTGCGGGTGCAACTGCTTGCCTGTCTGTCTCCAACCCCAACTGCGAACTTGAACTCGAACTCAACTCAACTGGTTCTCACTCGTTGCGACTCTGCTTATATGGCCGCCGACCGAACCGGGGTGGGCTTGTCGGGGTTTAAGGTTCCTTGATAATTCTAAACCTCCAATCCACTTCTTTGTTTTCGGTCTGGAAAATTTTATTATTTTCCATTTTTGGAAGTGTTTCGTCTTCCCACCTTCTTCTGTTCTCATATTGGTATCTCACCCATACCCTCAGAGGCTGTCAACAGGTTTCCCCTCTCTCTCACAATGGCATCTCACACCTATCCCCTCAATGGGTGCCAACAGGCCTCCCCTCCTACTTCACATGATTACCTCCGCCTAACGCTCACGTCACCATTCAGCCAATGGGCGCTCAGCGGCGTGGGTGTGGCCAGACAAGCCTCGGTTTAAAAAATCTTGCTCAAAGAAAAAAAAATTATCTTCCTTTTTTTTTTGTTCTTTCTTTTCCTTTTCTCTCTTCTCTTCGAGGAGACCTCACACCCTAGAATCTTTATCTTAACCGGATCACCTGGAATTCGTCTGCCAGCTTTTAGCCAGCATCAAGTGGGTGGTCATATGATGAGATCGCATTCTGGCGTTAATTAAAAATAATTTTCTTATCATAGCCAGACCCTGGCACAAAACTGATGCCTTTTCCAAACGTTCTTTCCGTAGATATCTAATGTTTTAGTCTTTTGTTTTTTTAATTCTGCGGTTGATCCAACGGACATTTTCTGCGACCTATATATTTTTTTATCTATTTAGAATTCTGTCCTCTAGGTCATTTGACCAGCCTGGAATTTTCACCCGCCCCGTAACATAAATCTGATTAAATCCAGTATCTTCCTTTCTCGACAATGGAAATAAAAAATTTTACCACTTTTCTTTGTCAGAAAAATAACACCGCTTAGTGTCCTTTTCCTGATGGCTTCTTATCACCTGAATTTAATTCTCGCCTTTCTTTTTTTTTTTTAGCAAGCCAAATAGTGTCACAATTCCCCACCGGTAAAAATAACGCCCACATGTATTCACTACAAAACGAGGAAGAATGAAATTAATGATTTTCTTCTGCATATTTCTTTTTCTACGTGACATGTCTCTTGAGAACTATAGCGACCATGGCTCTTCATAATACTCTGTCCATTAATGTTCTTAGTAATTTTTTGTCTTTTTAGTTTCTCTCCTAAACCCTGCCCTGCCAGGCATTTACACAAAGTGGTAAGATAGGTTATGCGCTGTTTTACTTTGTTCCTCTCGACTTCACTTTGTTCTGTGAGTATCAATTTTTCCACGCCCTCTTTCCTCATTAAGTGACCTAGAAATTTCAATTACCCTTTTCCGATGATAAGGGTGACTTTTGGTTTGTTTTTTTCTCTAAAACTTCGTCATTGCTCACATATTCGGTCCAGGCTCTTCTCAGTACTCGTCTATAGAGGCACATTTCTGTTGTCTGAATTCTTTTCTCTATCTGTGATGAGAATATCCAGCATTCGGTGTATATAAGACGACCGATATTATACAACAGTTCAATACTTTTTTCTTCGTTTCTATCCGATATTTTTTTCTTCATACTTTGCTTACCTTCTGGAAGGCATCTTAATCTATCACAATGGACCTTCGGATTTAGGGGCCACACGTCCTGGTTTCTGTTAAAACCCTTCACAGATATTTAATCCTTTGTACCTGCTTGCTTTTACCATCTCCAATATATAATTTTCATGTTGGTTTGTCCCTTTTTCTAGCAACCTTATATTGTATCTTCTTGCAATCAATACTTATTTTTTTCTCACATTCCTAGCACTACTTTATGTAGAACTTCTTGCAGTTTACGTTTATGATCTGTATATTTTCCAACAGCAAAAATAAATGAAGATCAATACATTTCTATTTACAAAATTACAATCCATAAGAAAATTCGCTCTTTGTATATAGCGAATGTCAGTTATGTCTCAATAGAAAACAAATTTGGAAATTGTTTCTATAAATATATAGATGCATAGGATTATATTAGGTTGGTTCAAAAATAATTTCGTTTTCTAACATATGTTACTATGTGAGAAAACGAAATTATTTTTGCACCGACCTAATACAAATGAAATAAAATACAAAGTAGATATTTACTTAAATTCGATGCTCATTAGCAAGAAAAAAATCCCAAGGTGCGTAGTACGAACTGGAAATGTAAGAATCAAGCAGTTGCAGAATTTTAAGTATATTCGAAGCAGTTTAACAGATGTTTGAAAATGATATATCGTGATTCGAATTTGCATCGGACTATCAAAAAGCAAAGCAAAGTTCTGAGAAACTGTAAGAATCGATATAAACAAAGAAAATGAGGCTGCATTGTTATTTTTATCCTCTGATATAGCAGTGAATGCTGGGCAAACCACCCAGCGACGAGGAAAAATCCCGTGTAGAAGGCAACGAGAAACAATTCCACTATCTTTCCTAAGAAGTCATGGTAATTCATAGATTAAAGTAAAAGTAATCTCTACAGTCATTATCCTCCTGAAGAGATAGAGAATATCTAAAATATTATTTGATATCAGATATACATGTAGAGTAATGGTTATTGATGCAGAAAGTGGAAATAAAAATGTAACAAACAACTCTATGAACCAGGTTACCATCAGATAAAGTTATCGGTTGTATTTAATGAAACTCATCTGGTTCAATACATGCTACATAAATATACTTTAATATATATATTGTGCATATTTAGGCAGCAATTTTTCCTTAATGCATGTTTCATTAAATAATATAGACAAGTTTTGTCTATTTTAAGTAAGTTTCTTTCATATTGTCTGATAAGCTTAATAACATTATCGTTGAAAGGCGAAAGGAAAACACCATATTGATACATGTTTAAATCAAATCTAAGCCTCCGCCCTACACAAGCCATTATCAAAGATGACAATTTCGATAAATCAAACAACAACGGACAAAACAACAACAATAATGTTCCGTTTTCAAATCTTAACATAATAGGAAATATAATTATTTATGCAAATAAAGTTAATTCAATAATCATTTTTTTAAAAATCGATCGATAAAATACACAGTGAAACAGAATATTCAGATACGAACGATGGATTTTTATCAATTATTTAGAATTCATGCATACAAGTTTTATTAAATTCAGCCAAAAAGGTATTTTTAATTGTATTGTATTTCCCTCATTTTTAATGCCATTTTGCACACCCGTATTAAAATTGGGATACACTGTTTTATGTTTTGTTCACATCAAAAAAACAAAAACAAAAAAAAAAAACTTTTTTTATCTTTTTCTTGTAGGATGTCGGCGATCATGGCTCTCCACAACTTTCTGTTCTTTTTAGTCCTTAGTAAATTGTCTTCTTTTGCTATATCTTCTAATACCTGTTCTACCAACCATTTGACGAAGCTCATTAGTTATGTTCTCCAATACTCTGTCCATCTTACGTTCAATATGTCCTGTGAGTGTCGAATTTTCCAATCCCTCTTTCAAAATTATGTGCCCTAGAAATGTCAGCTTTCTCTTTCTGTCATTTTTGTTTCCATTTTCTCTAAAACTTCGTCAGTGTTCACATGTTCTGTCCATGCTATTCCCAGCATCCTTCTGTAGGACCAAATTTCTGTTATCTGTTTCTGTAACTACATGGTACAGCATCCAGTGCCATACTCTTTTCTTTATTTCTTATGAAATGTTCCTCATGCTTAACGTTTTCCCAATTCGCTTTCATATTTCGGTGTCGCGTTTTTGTCCTATGTTAAAACTCTTATTATATATTTAATTATTTTTCATTCGAATGTTGGGCTCTTCTTTTTGTAACATTTTTTAAAGATATTTTTGTTTAGTATTTTCTTATCGGTTACCGTCACTAACTTCTGTATAAGTCCATGTCGTTTATTTTCTGTGTCTGCTATCAGGACTGTGTCATGATCGCCACAAATGAATCCTGGCAAGACTTCTAACTGTGACGTCCCCCGGTGTCGCTGCGCCAAATGTGACGTCTACCTGCCTGCGTCCGTCGCGCTATCCTGTCCTGTGACGACCAACTGGCTTGGTATTGGTCGCGGCACCAAATGTGACGTTCTAACCTTTTTGTGATTCGGATGGGAATCTGGTTAGATTCGGTATCAGCCTTGTCGTTCCCAGCTCGCTTCCAACGTCTGCATACCGAAGTAACTGCTTTGATTTCCAGTCTAACCAACCCACGTTGTGATTTGATCCTAGGCAGACGAAATCAATCAGTCACCGGGCCGTAATGCAAGCCGAGTTCGAACAAGGGCGATATCGCACAAGTATATGTGAAAGAAAAGAAAATAATAAATCGAAAATTTCAAATGTGTTAAAAAAGGATAACAATATTTTATATCTGGTTGCTGAATACAGGACTGCGTCTTCTTTCCAACCAGCTATATGGATTCGTGACACTTTGTGTTTGTTAGGCGAGTCTTAACATCTTAAGTTGTTTGTTCTTTAAGAAACTGGTTCTTGGTGTATCTTGAGGCGATATTCGTAAAACTTGTTTTGGTGGTATGAGTCTAAGTCGTTCTTCAAAAATAAATTGTTCTTGGCTAGAAGTTGAGGTCGTGATGCCTGGAATCTTTCAAGTAAGCTATCTGCGAGGCGGGTGCAACTCCAACTGCGAACTTTACTCAACTGCCTCTCAACTGGTACTCGAACTGGTACTTAACTCGCTGCGACTCTGCTTATATGGCCGCCGACCAAAACCGGGCTGTGCTTGTCGGAGTTTGAGGTTCCTTGATAATTCTAAACCTACAATCCACCTCTTTGTTTTCGGTCAGGAAAATTATATTATTTTCCATTTTTGGAAGTCTTTCGTCTTCCCACCTTCTTCTGTTCTCATATTGGTATCTCACCTTGCCCTCAGAGGGTGTCAACGGGTTTCCCCTCTCTCTCACAGTGGCATCTCACACCTATCCCTTCAGGGGGCGCAACAGGCATACCCTCGTTCTTCACATGATTACCTCCGCCTAACGCTCATGCCACCATCCAGCCAATGGGCGCTCAGCAGCGTAGGTGTGGCCAGACTAGCCTCGGTTTAAGAAATCTTGCTCAAAGAAAAAAAAATTATCTTCCTTTTTCTTTTTTTTTTCTTTTCTTTCACTTTCTTTCCTTCTGCCCGACAACAAACCTCAGACTCTTATCATAGTCAAATGTCACTTGGACTTCACCAAACAAGTGGGTGGTCAATTGAACGTATTTGCATTCTGTTGTTAATTAACTGTTCTGATAAAATAATTTCGCTATCATAGCCACCCCTGATGATAAACAGGTGTTTTTCCCAAATGACATGGAGGTGGTTCCATGGACATTTTGGTTTCGGTCAACCTTGTCCTAATATAATTTTTATCTCCCAGCACCCTGCGGGAGGTCTCTTGTCCAACTTTAAAAAATCTTTTTTTATCATTGCCATGGGCAGATTGGATATATCTTACTCACCGCCCCGTAACATAAATCAGATTAAATTCTGTGTTTCACCTTCTCGACAATGGAAATAAAAATATTACCACTTTCCCTGTCAGAAAAATAACATTGCTTAGTGTCCTTTTCGTGATGGCTTTTTATTACCTAAATTTAATTCTCGCCTTTCTTTTTTTTTCTTTCTTTCTAGCGACGTAAATAGTGTCACATAACTAAGGATTGCTTCACTGTACAGATTGAATGAGAAGACACATCTTTGCCTTACGCCCATTTCTATTTTTGTGTATTATCTGAATTCATTTTCTATCTTCATACTGTCTCTTTGCTATTATTATAATTTCTATATTATTCTAATAGCCTTCCCAAATAAATTACCTTTCATTTCTCACAGTTCTTTATGGCATCCATTGTCAAAATCTTTTGCATAATCTTTATTATAAGGTATACAATATTTATGTTCAAGTGTCTTTAACGAAACCACACTCATTTTTTTCTATTTCCAGTCTAGTTCTGTGACTCGATCTATTCCTCAGAATTCAGATGCGAAGTTTTTGTTACGTTGCTCATTAGGCTGATTGACCGATGGAACTGCGCATGCGTTTGCAACTGGCTTCATAGGCTGCATTATGAAAATGGTTCTACTTAGGTCTCTCCGGTATATCACCCTCGTCGTAAAATCCATTTATTATGTCTGTAATCTTGTCAGTGCCGAAATTATCTAAAGCTGCCATCATCTCTATTATAATTCCATCAGGTCCTTCTGATTTGTTATTGGTCATTTTGTCCAATACCGATTTCATTTCAGACTTTAATATTTCTTTGTCCTTTGATATTTCTCTATATTGCAGGCTGTCTTCTCCCGTCGACTTTGAGTTCATCGGTGCATTTCTTCCATCTCTGAAGTTTATTTCTCTTTCTCTTATTAATTGCATCCTTTTAATGAGCATGTCTTCTGTCTTGTTATTTCTATTATCTTTTATGACTATCAGTTTCATCTGCAATACTTATTCTTTCGATTTCTGCGACTGAAACATTTTCACTTGTTCCTAATTTATTTATGCAATGTCTTTTATTGGGTACCATTTCCTTGACGTCATTTGCCGTCTCATTTTGATCATGTCAAGAATTTCATCTGACGTTTTTTTCATGTCTATTTTTTATTGCTAAGATCTCGCTTACAAAAATTGCTAAAACTTATTTTAATGAGTTCTAATTCGAATTCCTGTTCTCTTTTAGTTTATATAATTTTATAATGCTGTCCATATATATCTCCTATTGTTTGCTGTGAAGCTGTTCGTAGCCGAGCGGTAAAAGCGCGCCGGATCAGACGACAGTTCCTCCTTCAAAGGAAAACGCATGTTTGAATCCTGTCTGAGGACACCTCTTTTTAATTAAGTTACGATTACTCAGGCCATTATAAAAAATAAATAATGTTTAAATAAAGAGATTGATTACTCAAATACGAATATCCATTAAAAATAACTTTTCATATGATAAATATATGTATATGTACGTACTGACATAAAATAAACTGCAAAAGACTGAAAATGTCTACTGATTCTGATCTAGTCAAACTGGCAAAGGGTCACCAAAATATTCTGGTAGAAATTTTGAAGTGTTTACCGTCATGAGCTCTAATAACAATCGTACCTGTGTAACGTGTGTAACTAAGGTTGAGATTGAAACGGATGATGCAACAATATTGTCATATCATCAATAGTCCCCTTTTTCGCTCGGACACTGATTACCACGTCTTCATGCATCTTGAAATTTTTTAAGCTAAAAGAGATTTCGTTGCACAAAATGTACTCAAAGTTTTCTTGGTGTCCAAACCTTTAAATTTATATCGTAAAGGCAAACATATCTCTGTAACTTGATGGCAGGAAATGCTCATAGTTTATATTTTGACTTATTTAAACACGGTTTAAATACATTAATTCAGGGAAAATCTTTTTGGGATTTTTTGAACAAACCCATTTCTTGTATAATGGGACAACTCTGACCATGTTCTTAAATAGCCTCGTCAAATCGAGAATTTTGGGACTTTTATACATAAGATATATTATGGACAATATTGCCGCCAAAACACTTTCTTTTCGATGAATATTGAATTTTTACAAAAAAAAAAAAAAAAATTGTTTGTCTATTTTTTTAAAATTTATTTATATTAATATATAGATTTTTAAATCTTTTAAATTTCTGTAAGCGTTCTGAAAGCAAAGGAAGCATTTGTCGGAGATTACTTCCACAACACAAAGAAAAATCACAGTAAATACAGACTCTAATATCGGGGGCAGAAAGAAATGCTGAAAACTCAATTCGCCGCTACTATATCGCAAATCACACTGCGTGTAACCAGTCAGAAAAATAACTCAGTCTCCAACAAACACGGTAGCCAAACTACCCGAATTTTACTCCCTGATTCGAGAAAACCAACTGCTTTTATCGGCCGATCAGTTTTTCCATTCGTCGACAGCTGGGAGAGGATGTTCATTATTTTGCATATCAAAATACTTTTATAGCGACTCCTGCGACGGACTTGTTTTTTAATTCAAATATTCCATCTTCAGCATGTTATGCGAAATACGTGCCCTTTTGTTTGGTAAGTAATTTTTTTTTCGCCACATTTTCCTTCGTAGAATACACGCGACGCGCTGTCGCTTCGTTGGACGAGGTAAGTCGCCGTTTTCTTCGCTATAATTTCTGTATTAATTTGTACCGATAAGGTTGCATTGTTATTAAGTAAATACTATATTTACTAATTATAAATGTAAAATCATACTACGATTCATCATTACGGATTACGCAGAATACGTTCCTAAATTTAAAGATTACTTGGAAGTTAAAAAGCATCTAAAAAGGCGCTCATGTTATATTCGTCCATTAATTTTTACAGATATACCCACTATAGGAAAAACTTAGATAAACTTCCGCCTTTCAGTAAAGCTGTCAACTTGTCTACACTTTAAATAAACAGGCACGTCAATGTTAAAATTTCATTTCTGCGATATTTTAAACTAAAAGTAAGTAATATTTATTTAAACTTTAAATCTGATAATATTCCTCAAATGAATCTTCAGAAAATTATATTTTATATTTGCAAGATTTTTTAATAAACAGAACTCCATTGTGATGACAGATGTGTAAGCCGACAATAAAAAAAAATCCACTGATGCTTAGTATTAGGTTGGTGCAAAAATAATGACGTAATAATGTCGATTTTTGACGTATTTTTAACGTCAAAAAACGACATTATTACATCATTAGTTTTGCATCAACCTAACAATTTCAAAACGAACATTACTTCCAGCCAATTTAAATTACTTTTGAAATACAACAAAGTATTTTGCGTACTTGAAATAATAAATTTAATTCATGAGCCTAAATTAAAACAAAAATAAAAGCTTTAAGAAAGATTGAAGTACGTACACACACACATATATGTATTAGGTTGGTGCAAAAATAATGACGTAATAATGTCGTTTTTTGACGTATAACGTCAAAAGGCGCCATTATTACGTCATTATTTTTGCACTAACTTAATATATATATATATATATATATATATATATATATATATATATATATGAAAGTGAACATTGAAGTCAACACTTAGAAGCGAGATCTGTTTAATTCTGGACGAAATCGTCACTTTGACCACATTTTCCCATAAATAGCACACCTTAAAACTATATTTCTTCATATATATATATATACATGAGGCTATTAAAAAAGAATGAACCGATTTCATTACGTAATATTTTAATAAGAAAAAGCAATAAAAAAAATTCCAGCGAAGTCATAAGTATTCTACGTACAATCAAATTCTTTTTATGTTTCCAGTCTTACAAGAGTTCAATGTGGCCACCAACTGAAGCACGAAGAATACCAATTCGATAAGAGAATTCCTCCCAGACGTGTATCAGCATACCTTGATCCACTGAGTTGATCGCTGTTGTTATTCAATGTTTAAGGCCATCGAGGTCAGTGCGTAGCGGTGGAACATAAACGCGATCTTTTACGTATCCCAACAAGAAAACATCATACACGGTGTGGTCTGGGGATCTCGTAGGCCAAGCACAATGATCAAGGTCTTGATAAGTGCCTGCACGAGGCGTAGTCTGTATGGTTGCAAATGAAGACGTCTTCTTAGCACACGCCAGATATTGGTTTGAGAAGACAAGCTCACAGTTAGCTCGATTTTTGGACATTCATGAACTCCCCCCAAACGTAGCACGGATTCTCCCCACTTGTTCCTTCGAAATTCGTGGTTGTCCTGGACTTTTTTTTCCCTATACACAGACATCCAATCTCTTGAAACCACCGTTGAATGTTCTTAGGAGAGGACGGATTAACGTCGAATTTCCTTTTAAAAGCACAATGCACAGTGACAACAGTATTTGTTTTCACAAACTCAATAACAGAATTTTGCTGAGGACTTGCCATTCTGGAGATAAACGAACAACTGAACTTTGCCGGAGCAACTACAGTTTTACCTATTATTTTCGACTGGATCCTTTCATATTCAAAGACAAGATTTTTGCTATCATTTTTAATAGCGTATTAATACATTTAATACATTTAGTAATGTATCGACAACCTCATATCTTATTTACTTCCCCTGAAGCTTTAATCAAGCTGTCAGACAGAGCTCTTCTCGGCGTTCTTCACGTTACAAGTAAAAAGTTTTCTGATGAACACAGCAATTTTGTATTTGAAAATGATGAACACTACAATATTTGTCTCATAATAAACAATACCCTGATGATGACTATATGCTCCGGTCGAAATTACTAGTAATAAACAATATGTATCAATAAAATAATTTTTCCCTTTCTTTCAATAATGATACCAAAAAGCTTGTCCGTGAATATGAAAGGATACAACTGAAAGTAAGTAGACAAAACATGTCTAAACTATTCAATGAATCATGTTTCTATGAAAACATGCCAAAATAAGCGCAATATATATATATATATATATATATATATATATATATATATATATATATATGTGTGTGTGTGTGTGTGTGTGTGTGGTTGTGTGTGTGTGTTTGTATTTAGGCAGCAAATGTTCATTTAGGCATGTCTGATTAAATAAATAACAGTGCATTATGTTTGCTTAATTTTTTTTTTTTAATTATCCGTTCATGGTCACGAATAACCTTCCGAGTATTGCAATTGAATAATGTGAGAAATGTGTTATAATTATGAAAATGGTTTTTCCATTTTACAAGTACTTTCGATCCTCTTCCGAGATCATCTTGAAAGCAAAAAGAAAAATTAGAGTAATGGATATCAAAAATCAGTTTTGTATTACTACGTACACCCCTGAAGATGTTCCATTTCATTTTAATGTCTTTTTTCACTGCTCTTTGGACTATCCTAGGTGAAACTCCTCTCTCACGTGCCAAACGTCTTATGAATTGAGATGGATATGCACAAATGTGAACAATGATAGTCCGAAAAAATAGTACCTTTTCTAATCTATATTATTATTTTTTATTATGAATCACAAATTCTCTCGGAACCCAGCTGACAAATTGGAAAAATTACTAAATGTTTTCCTAACTTGTCTTTCAAAATAGCTTTGAAATAGCAGCTGCCTTTCAGCGAACGGAAGGATCTGTCATATAATTTGTGATTTTAGAAGCAGCATGTAATAAAAACATGCAAATAAATTTAGTGGTTGTTTCGGAAATGATGTAGTTGATACAGTGTAACCCGGATATAAGAGGGTTGTCGGGACCGGAGAGAAAGTATCTTATATCCGGGTTTCTCTTATATCCGGGTTTCTCTTATATCCGGGTTTCTCTTAAATCATGGTCTCTTATATCCAGGTTACACTGTATAAGCAAAGTAAGCATAACATTTGCGTGGAGGGAAGTGCGTCATACTGTGATGGCACCACTAAAAATTCTGTGACGTCACCCCGGCTTCTCTGCCCCCGTGCTATCCTGTGACGACCAATGTGACTTGGTATTGGTCGCGGCGCCAAATGTGACGTTCTAACTCTTGGCTGATTCGGATGGGAATCTGGTTAGATTCGGTATCAGCTTTGTTGTTTCCAGCTCGCCTCCAACGTCTCGTTACCGAAGTAACTGCTTTGATTTCTAGTCTAACCTACCCACGTTGTGAATTGATCTTAGGTAGACGAAATCAATCAGTCGCCGGGCCGTAATGCAAGCCGAATTCGAGCAAAGGTGACATTGCACAAGTATATGTAAAAGAAAATGAAGTAACAACTCGAAAAGTTCAAATGTGTTAAAAAAAAGAATAACAAATATTTTTATATCTGGTTGCTGAATACAGGACTGCGTCTTTCTTCCAAACCGCTTCTATGGATTCGTGACACTTTGTGTTTGTTAGGCGAGTCTTAATATCTTAAGTGGTTTTTCAATAACTGTTTTTTGGTGTCTTCAGGCGATATTCATATAACTTGTTTTGGTGGTGTGAGTCTAAGTCGTTCTTAAAAAATAAATTGTTCTTGGTTAGAAGTCTAAGTCAGAATGCGTGGATATCTTTCAGTCAGCTTCCTGCTAGGCTGGTCTCAGAGCTCACAGCTCAACTCTGTCTGCGTCTGCGTCTCTCTGCGTCTGCTGCGACTTCTGCTGCCACCGTCTACTCGGTTTATATGGACGCCGACCAAAACCGGGTGTGGGCCTGTGGTGGATTGGGTTCCTCGATAATTCCAAATCCATTGTTTTCGGACAGGAAAATTTATCACTTTCCATTTTTGGAAGTCCATTACTTTCTGCTTTAGAGGGATTCTTAAAGGAATCGTCCTCCCAAATTCTTCCTTTCTCATATTGGTATCTTACACAAATCCCCTCAGAGGGTGTCAACTGGTTTCCCTTCTTTCTCATAGGTTTACCTTCGCCCACCGCTCACGCCACCACTCAGGCAATGAACGCTCGGCAGCGTTGGCGCGGCCAGTCTGGCCTCAGCTTATACTTATCGCTCAAGAAAAAAAACATCTTCCTTTTTCTTTTCTTTCTTTTCCTCGACCAGACCGCTACGATCGTAGTGTGGTCCTTAATCTCTATCTTAACTTAATGTCATCTGGAATTTATCAACGAGATTTTCGCCAAGAGTTAAATGGGTAGTCAATTGAACGTCTTCGGACCCTGTCGCCAGCAATCTGTCCCGGTAACAAACTTTTATCATGTGCAGGTCTGGACATAAAACAGGTGTCTCTTCCCAAAACCAAATGATATCTCCGAAAGATAGTTAATGCTTTATTCTTTCCCTTTTTCTCTTTTCCCTTCCTTTTACTTTGGGGTGTCCTCAGCTGATCTTTCTCTCAGTCGGTACTCGACCTGATTACGATTATCTTCCAGCATTTCGCACTTCGAGCAACTTGACCAATTTGAAATTTTCATTATTGCCATGGACAGATTGCTATCTTTTATTCGCCGCGTCATAACATAAATTAATTCCGACAGATCCGAGATCTTACGAATTTCCTATCTTCTGCGGAAAAAATACTTTTTTTTCGCAAATAAAAATAAAATATTTACACTTTTCTTTGTTAAAAAAATGACATCGCTCAGTATGTCTTTCGTGATAGCTTCTTCTCGCCTTAAGTATTTCTCGCTTTTAATTTGCACGCAACCACTAAATAGTGTCACAATTCTGTCTTCGACGTGAGCTCATTTTCAAAACTCATCGTAAGTCTTCTTCGATCTAGATTTGTTTGAGAATTAATTTAAATAACCAGATATGCAATCGCATCTGATGGCTGAAAAACCTTACCTCATCATTCCTATACTTCTGACCCTCATCTGTTTTAACCCAGGAAGAAGGTACGTAGCCTGATATGGGTTCCCCAATGATAACTATGTGGAAGATCAACTCACATGGTTAAGAATGCAACTAAGAACCTTCTACGATGTGTATATACATGGCTTCGTTTGGGCACCCCGACGTGGTGTAATGGTTAGAAAGTTTATCTTTAGATCAATTACGACTGAGTAGTGAGTTCGATCCTCACTGGCTGCCCCATATTTTCGGCCTTGTGCCACACCTAAGCCGGGCTTAGAAAATCACTATACATGGCTTTGTTCAAAGGCAAATTAATACAATTTAGAAAGTATGTGATTCTGTTGGCAAAATTTAGAATCCTGAGTCTTTTCTGCACTTTGACGTTTAAATCCCTTGTATTTTAAGAACGAGAACTAATACTTGATCAAACATTCAAGTTTATCATTCTTATGTCACAAGGTGTATTTTAACTCTTTGATTTGATTGGGGTTTTTATCAATTATTTCGTGTCGATTAAGACCCTAATCATGCGTAAGTTGGGTATTGGCTTTGTATTCAGTATATTTTCTTAGACTGTTACACAAAAGTAACACAAAGTAGGAATTGAACTCTTTATGCCAGATTTAATATACAGAGTTCAATCGCTGAATGACATTCAGTACGAGTGTATATATGCGTATATCTGCGTGCATAACTATGCGTATATCTATGTGTATAGATATGTATGAGTGTAAAGATATGTGTGCCGATTGGTGATTGAGTATGTTTGGTTTGATAAGAGCGTTTACGCGCTTGCGTATATGAATGTACCTCATATAAACACTCATGTGTAAACTTTAACCTCTAGTCATTTTTCTTTTATATCCCGCCTCCCTCCAGGACAAAGGCGATAATGGCTTTCTACCCCTTTCTAGCTTGTCTGGTCTTTTTCTCCCTTTTCTATGGCCTCCAACTCTCGTTCCGTAAGTGACTCGTATTTCTCTTTCGCTCAGTATACGCTGTTAAGTTTTCCAAGCCCTTCTTTTTTATTCTGTCCAAGGAATTGCAGCTGTCTTCTCCTGATTCTGAGCATCAGTATTCTTTCTGTAACCATTTTCTTTCAGACCTCTTGGTGCTTACTCGCCCCGTCCATAGAATTTTCAGTGTCCAGCATTCACAGCCTTGGATGGATAGTACGAAGCAATATAGGGAACTCTCTTTTTGTTTCTCATGAAATCTTTCCTTTCTTCAACACTTTTCTTAATTATTGGAATGCTTCTTTCGCTAGTTCAAGGCGTGTTCAGATCTTGGCATGTGGCTAAGTCGCTTGACATTCCAATAAGCCACGGCTTGCCTATTATATATATATATATATATATATATATATATATATATATATATATATATACGGGGTGTCCAAATCTTTTAACAACATAAGAGCATATTTAATTTTTCGATTAAGCTCAGAACTGTTGTAGCTTAGAAATGATTAAAGATGTCTTACTGGAATTCTCCGAGGGTTTCATAACACTAATGTACTCTACTTTGAGCAATAAGAATGTATAACTACTCTTTAAGATTAACAGAAGTATGTTGATGAAATTGATCATAGACAAAAATGACATTGATTAATTATAGCTATGGAACGGAAGCTCATGAAATATCGAATTAAAGTTGAAACATATATTTATTGTTCCAGGATAATTTTCAAACTTATTCAAGATGATCTCCACCCTCTCTAACTAACTTTCTCTCCTGACACAACAAGTTACCTCACAAGTTTCACATATGATTTCATTTTCAAGCCTTTTTTTCATTGCTCTTTGGACTGCCATACGTGAAACTCCTTTCTCACGTGCCAAACATCTTATGAATTGAGTCGGACCTTTTCTAATAGTTATCTTTATATTTACGTTAAATTGATGATCTCTCTTCTTGTTTTGACCTCCTGATCCAAGTTTCTTCTCGACTCTTCCCTCTTTTTTTAAATTATTCCCCATTATCTTGGTTGTTCTTGAATGGATTTTGAAGATAGACGCCAGTATATGAATGTTGGTACCATTACTGAAGCCTAAATAATCTTATTCCTCACACCATTGCTTAGTTGAGAAGACAGTGGGTCTGACACAAAAGCGGCTCTATGTTTCGCTGAATAGATCAAAGCGTATTACAGTGATTCTTACGAAAAATGGTGGTAAGATGACTGAATGTCTTATCTAAAAAAACTGTAAAAAAAAAACTATTTGTTTAGTGATTCGTAAGATATTAAAACATTTTGTGGGAGGGACAATTATGCTGTAACACGATTTGAACAATTTTGCTATTACACCACGTATATATATATATATATATATATATATATACAGAGAGAGAGAGAGAGAGGGGGGGGAGAGATAGGGGGAGACAAACAGTGAGAGATATTTTCGATTGGTTCGTTACAACGTCAAATAGGAAAGTCAATTGAAACGTTTAAATATATTGTTAGTTCAGGCTTTTATGTAGGTGGCGTTTCTGCTTTGAAAACATGGGAATACGGATAAAAGAAAATTGCGTTGTGTCACTCATCTTTGCAGTAAGGCTCATTCTCTCAGCATTAACAGTTAACATTGAAAACACTGACTCGTCTCTGAGCCTGACTTCTCCCAGCAAGTGAAAAATTAATATATATTTGTATGTGGGGTGTATGTATATATATATATATATGTGGGGTGTATGTAACAAGAATACACGAAAACAAATTGTGCTACATCTAACTGACATTCTGTCTCTTTAAATTTGTAATTATTTTCCAATTATTGAATAAGATGTTGCACATCGGAACCAGAATATATATATATATATATATATATATATATATATATATATATATATATATATATATGTGTGTGTGTGTGTGTGTGTGTGTGTGTGTGTGTGCGTGTGTGTGTGTGTGTGTGTGTGGTTAGAACGTCTGCTTTCGTATCATGAGTCCTTTTTTCGCCAGGTTGCTTCAGGATGTTATCAGCCTGCGCTAGTTTACATTTCAGCGTGGGAAACCCTTGGAAAATACCTGAAAACCGTAACACGGGTTGACCCAAGCAATTCCTTAGATCGAGCTGTCCAAGGATGTGGTCGGCTGCGCTGTCAGGAAATCACAAGTCATCGTGACTGAGAGTGTGAGCGTGCCGATCTTATTCAAACTCTTGTGCCAGGCGATGCACTCTCTACCAGAGATTATAACTATTGTAACCTCAACTCACTTGCTATATAAAACGTAGTGTGCCCGTTGAACAAACACAAATCTGCTGACTTGCCACCATAGCAGACGGGTATGATCCTAGGTGTTTGTCATTATTATAAATTATTATTATTGTTATTATTATTATTGTTTTGTTTGACATTCTCTTCAACTTTTTAATTGAGTGAAGATGATTATGTATCTCCTTCTACCTGTTGCTTACAGACACAAGATTTTCATCAGCACCAGAGCTGTTCCAAGAAATTCTGCCACTTGTGCACTCCTAATGATGTTATGTATCACGTAGCACAAAGATTCCTTGACATAGTTCAGAGTGCACGGACCACAAGAGGGACAGTTTGAGCTAAGGCTTGGTATATATCTCTGATTTGCACTGGCATCTCTCTGCACGTCTGTATATTATTATTATTATTATTATTATTATTATTATTATTATAACAAGCATTGAAATAAATTGTACTCTTCACTGGAGATTAAGTGAGAGCAAATCTTGTCAATACTCAAGCAGTCATCGTATTATTCTAACGATTCAGTTGCCGTCGCAGCTATAGCTTCAACTGTTTGCTTTAGTCTCGTGGGGACCGTTTCCAATGTTACAATAACGCAAGGCAAGTCATTTTCATTTTGTTTATATAAATTCTCTGTGAAAAACAAATGCTTTCTTTTAAACAAATATAAACATTAATGCTTAAGTTAAATTTGTCTATTTTAAAAGCGACAAATAATCATGTTATTGATAATCATATTGGGAATTTGACGATAGTTAAAAAGATTTTCAGAGAATGATATTAGCATAAAATTCCTTACATTTTTTCTTAGCAATTTTTTTTTTTTAATTGTTTCACCCCAGCAAGGCAAGAATTCTACTAGAAGAGTTACGGGGAGCGAAAGGGAATATGAGGACTTCACTAAGGAAAAGTGAGGAGAAAGGACAAAATTGAAAAATAATCAAGAAGATAGAAAATGGCGATTGGCGCTGTATTTAAATGTTTGAACAAGAAATCGAAAAGGAGTTCCACAGATGAGAAGTGCGTGTAAAGAAACTATCAAAATAGAACAGGCGGTTCTGTAAATGTAATAAAATATAACTCTGCAATTGTAATAATATTTACAAGTCATTCCTTGTCTTAATTATCCACTGAATGGAGTTTCGTTTTGAAAGTATTTACCAGTTTTACTTTGTCGGACTTGCTACTGAGACAGTGGTGTGTAGTTGTGTCATCTACATAAGCACCTAGCTGGAAACTGATGATATCGGGAATGTCATTCATGTAGATAAAAAACAACGTTGGTCCAAAGATAAAACTCTAGAGGATCCCTGCATTAATGTGAAATGATCTAGAAGCGTGTCCGTTCCAGATAACTTTCATTAGGGGATTTGTTAGGAACGATTGAATTAAGCCAAGTCTTCGTCCAGACACACAATATCCCTTGAGTTTAAACGTAAAACAACTGTATTTTTAATACGAAATTTCACCAAATACAAGGCTCGAGAAATAATCAGGGCGGAGCTTTACCATTGAAATGGTTAACAGTTGGTAGGAAGGGAAAATTATGAGAATTGCGAAGACACATTTTGATTGGCTCTTTACTTAAATTGGTTAGGATTGTAGTGTTCAGGGAATCATCAATGCAATAGACTGTTTTAAAAATAACAGTTCTAAATGAAAAGCACTCTGTCTTGAACGTTCCTCTTACATTTGGAATAAGTAGCATGGCGTGTCCAAGATGTAAAGGTATGAACTGGTGGAACTAATGAATGTAGTTCCTCTGGGCATTCATCATAGAAATAGCGACAGAGGAGTGATAAGATTTCAACGTTCTGACAACAGAATGGAAGGGCACATAATCGATTTTGAACTACATCCCGACTGGAAAGTGAGGAATGCGACGCTCCAGATACAGTTTATGAATTAACATAAGGTTAGTTGTTAAACTGTGTCCTACAATCTTAATTAATTGAAGTCAAGATTCAACCTCTTAATACCATTAAGGGTAGTAAAAGAATATGTTGTTCTTTTTCTTCTATCTCCTTAATAATAGTTTTTTCTAATATTTTCTAACACTGTTTCCATTCTAGCGGCGTTATTGCCTTTGCTTGGGGTGAAATGACTATAAAAAAAAAAAAAAAACTTTACTTTTGCAGAGTGGACCTTGTGTTACATTCGATTGCGACTTGTGCGCACTGCAACATCCGAACAAATTTTCAAAGAGATTTTTCCATCTTCAAGTAATATTGAAGCACTTAGTACAATTCTGTTCTCTTTAAGAGAACAGTTGTTAATTTGGTGTTTCCATATTAAATATTTTACTCACAAAATGGTATAGTTCTGAGAAATGGAATTTTTTAAATGAAAATGAAAATTTACAGAAAATATTAGTTTGCAATAAGGTATACAGTGAAATTCACACCTGGACAATTTCAATTGAAATACTAGCGTTTTATTATTATTATTTATAATAATAATAATAATAATAATAATAATAATAATAATAATACAATGTTGTTCACAAGAATAGTAATTGGAGGTTGAGAGATAGTAATTATCTTAAATATTCCATCACGTTTTCAAATTCTATATTCAATAATGGTGTGGTCAAGTTGATTACAGCTCTTTTTCTAATTTCTACTTCTTCCAGTTCTTTTTTCGTGTGCTCTGATAACAACTGGTAAGACTGATATGTACATGTTCCTCAACTTCCGAACTTTTCTGGCAGATCTGAAATGCATGTCAATCCTAACACATTCTGTCAGATATTACAGTTAGTTCTGTCGGATCAGCTAAATGTACAATTTGATATGTTTCCTTTTTCTTATTTAAGGCTATCGGCCTAGATTGGATGATTGGTTTGATTTTCAAATTCCAAGCGTATTTTATTATAGGAAGTTTCTGATTTGCGAATATGCCATTGGAGTGTGTAATTAAAATGCAATCACTTGCACAGTTCCTAGTGAATAACCTTCCCCAAACAGTCATGCTTATTCATGTATTCTTTCTGGACCAACTTACGATATCCACTGAGGTTTGAGTTTTTCTTTCCATTTGTAGAATTTTTTTCTTCCTCGTGGCCCATCTGTATTTGCTAAAAATAAATAAGAATTAGATAAAAAGAAATGACAGATTTGATTTGAATTTTACGTTTCCTCTAATTTTATTCATGATTTTTTCTTCTTTCATTCTTTTTTCTTCTTTGATATTTTTTTTTTCTTTCTTTCTTTTTTTTTTTTTTTTGAAGAATGATTAAAAAGGAAAAAATGAATAACATATCAGCCCATTTTGGGTGTCAGAATTATTTCTTTAAATAGAGAGAAAAAATACAGATATGTGATGATAATGAAACGCTAAAATCGACTCACGTGTAGATTCTAAGTCTTTTTTTTTTTTTGTCTTCCCCAGGAAGCGGTTTTTGAAATCAAAAGACTGTGATGAGAGAATAGTATTTCTTTTTGTCTGCTTCCAAATACTTACGTTTCTTTCTTTTCTTTTTACATGATATCTATTCATACAGAGGAAAATTTCAGTTTGTTTTACAAAATAAAATTAAAGTTACTAATGAAAAGAGAGAAATCATTAAGTTTATGTTCGTGTCAATCTTTTCTTTTGAAATTTTTAATTTCCTCTTTTTTGTCATTTTTTTTTTTTTCCGTTTCCATTTTGAGTTTATCTTGCTCGTCCCAACACAAACTACACACACACAAGAAACAAAAAAAGTCAAATGAAATTATTTTTTAAAATAAAAATAAAATAACGACAATGATGCCCATTGATAAATTCTATTTTTTTCCTTTGTGTATTTTTTTTTCTGTTTTTAGAGGAAATATAACCGTGAAATTGAAAACGGTATTTTTTTCTTGGTGTCTTGTAAAAATGGGAAGGAGAAAGAAAAAATGGGGTCAAAAATGTAAAGAAAATGGACAGAGAGATAAAAGACGTATGCTCTCAGTTTGAGAGAAAATTGAATAAAATAAAATGATATTAATATTATTATTAATTATTATTATATTTTTGTGGTTAATGTTTATTTTCGGTGTCAATTTAGTTATTTCCGATTTTCCTTATTCCTAGAATTATTCGGACGAATTCAGAGTCATTCCCAGAATAAGAAATATATCTCATCTCAAAACTTGAGACAATTTTTTAAAAAGTTTTATCGGGTTTCAGTTTTTCTCTCAAGTTTTTTCATTTGTTATTTATAATATTTTTTTTTTCAATCTGTTTCTTTTTTTTTTTTTTTTTTACCTTTTCAGTTTGTTCTCTCATTTATATATATATTTTTTGTTTCCGTGATTTTTTTTTTTTCATTTTTCGGATTCGGTTCTTCCCGACGTGACACATTGTAGAAAACATGAGGGAAACATGGACCAAACATACGGCACTTGCATCCGGACACAATGAACACGACAGCCATGTCAAGTTGTTTTCTTTTTGTATTCTTATTTTTTTATTTGTTCGTTTTTTTTTTTGCTTTTTTTTTTTTTGCTTTCTTCCACAAGAATATTCCAACTTGAAAGCTCAATAACCGTAATTGTTTCCACATTACTGGTCAACTTCTATTTTTGATCAATGACATTGATGATCTGTTGAATAATATAACATCTTACCTGAATAATGTACACATAATGTATATCATAAATAGAACGCATATTTGCACACACACAAACAATTATATATATATATATATATATATATATATATATATATATATATATATATATATATAAAGAGTGAAAGAGAGAGAGATGTGTATGGATGGATGTATATAACTCCTTTAAAATATATATATTATGTATACCGTGAAGCTGTGTAGTGCAAGGTGATCATGAATAATTATTTACTTCTTTTAATATATACCTTATTTCTATATATGTATATGTATATATATATATATATATATTAGGTTGGTGCAAAAATAATGTCGTTTGCTCACATATTAACATATGTGAGAAAACGACATTATTTTTGCACCAAACTTATATATATATATATATATATATATATATATATATATATATACACATACATATATCTTATCTGTATTTATAAATATATATATATATATATATATATTAGGTTGGTGCAAAAATAATTTCGTTTTCTCACATAGTAACATATGTTAGAAAACGAAATTATTTTTGCACCAACCTAATATATATAATTATATATATATATATATATATATATATATATATATATATATATATATATATGCATGTGTGTGTCTGTGTGTGTGTGTGTGTGTGCGCACGGTCGGGCACGTGTGTGTGGGTACGTGCGTGCACACATGCGCGTGTTAAGTTATTTTGCACAAGATATAGCCTATATCAGAGTTGGTTTTTGCGATTAGTATCAATTAAAATTAATGGGGCACGTAAGGTGGGTTTGGCAAACCTGATACTCACAAGACAGATTGAGGGAAGGAAGAAAAGCAGCCCGTAACATATTGATGAGCTTGAACAAATTTATTTACTTTTTTTAATCATTTATCTTCAATCTTCATGCAAGGCAATTAAGTCACTAATAAGTAAGGGTTTAGTGAGTTTGAGAGAGAAATAGGAGAAAAGAAAACATCATTACGCAGAGAGGACAATAAAACAACAAGAATTAAGAAGGGATAGCTGATCAAATGACATTGCATTTACATTTTTGTAGATCGATTTTGACTGGTAAGCAAGAAACCAGGAATTCCACAAGCCAGAAATGCTGGGCAAGAAACTGGTAGCCTAGAAGTTACGGTTACATCTTAACCATTTCAACTATAAAATGATGAGACCATGCAGCCAATCTAGTAGTACGCTTAATTTCATAAATTCTACGTACCAAATACAAATATATATAACAAGCTAATCTCAATATATATATATATATATATATATATATATATATATATATATATATTAGGTTGGTGCAAAAATAATGACGTAATAATGTCGTTTTTTGACGTTAATAAATACGTCAAAAAACGACATTTTTACGTCATTATTTTTGCACCAACCTAATATATATATATATATATATATATATATATATGATAGGAGAAAGAACAAGTAGGAACCAGAACTTAATCTAACATGTTTTACTTTATTAAAGCTTAGATCAAGATAGATATAGTAGAAATGCTGAAAGCAAGACGCAAATTAATGGTTTGTTATACTATTTCTTATTGGTTAGATACGTGTCATGTGTAATGAAGTAACAAATAATATTGAAATATGGGTGAAAAACATGTTGGGTGCAAAAGTGTGTAAACTTTAGTGAGATGCAGTAGGATTTTTTGATTTGTTAATTCTTATTCGTATAGATACGTGTCAAGTGTAATGACCTGACAGATAATATTCAAATAAGTAAAAGAAAACTTTCTGGATACTAAATTGTGTACAAATGTCTCTCTCTATATATGTTTGTACGTGTGTGTGTGGGGGGGTGACTGTGTTAGATTTAGATTTTGACATAACGTAAAAAGAGGGTTCAATATTTATTTTCATTAAAATTTTCTTTACACCTGGAATTAAGATACGTTTAGTTAATGACCATAAACAGTTTGAAAATTCCTGCGAATTCTTAAATTCTAAAATTTTAAGTTAAAATGTTCATTAACTAAAGTATCTTAATTAAAATGTGAAAGCGTATATATATATATATATATATATATATATATATATATATATATATATATATATATATATATATATGTATATATGCACTCTTTGCAATATATGTATATATTCTGGGCGGTAAATAAATTATAGTCACGGAAACATATGGTTGTCTATTTCTTATTTAATATTTGCTCTAGTTTTACATTGAGCTCTCTGGATCACATCCAATTTGGAATTATCCACACAGATTACCAAAACATTCATTACCTCATATATATATATATATATATATATATATATATATATATATATATATATATATATATATATATATATATATATATATATATATATATATACACACTTGCATAATATATACAAGTTTATATATAAATGTATATTAGGAGGCACGGTGGAGTAATGGATAGCGGCATGGATTGAGAAATCTGAGAGACGACTTCGAATTCCAGTCGAATCCATTACATACACTTACGTTCTAATAACCTTGGGAAAGTTGTGAATTCTCATCTTCTCCTTCCAGTTTTGAGTAAATGGCAGGACAGACTGGGTTCTATAGCCTTGCATGAATTCAAAACCGGCGGAGGGTCGTTTGGGCACCCTGAGGCATGTAGCGCACCAAGTCTCTGAATTCGGCCCTTCAAAAATATGGATGGTTCTGCACAAAACCTTCACCACTATAATCAAATCTCATGTGTTGGTGTCTTAGGAAATGATCTGCCTGACCCTCATACATTGAATTCGATGGGAGAGTTGAGTATATATATATATATATATATAGGTATCCTTATATTATTTATATATATAATTTTACATACA
>OZ010576.1:123891364-123893864 GCA_963932145.1 Acanthosepion lycidas | reverse complement strand
TCAATACTTTTACATCATGCCTCTCTGGTCATTTTCATCATCACTTGTTGCGATGACATGTGAAAAATAACGCGTCTTTCACATGCCTACACGAGCGGCGATGCTGAGGAGGGTCAGAGCCACCCAATGCAAATAACCGGAAGGGTGCTAGAAAGTGCTTGATCACAATTATTCATATAATAAAAATGCTTGTTTAGAAACATTAATATGTGATGGAGGTGACAAATGTATGACATAAACATATGTGGCAGGACGTATCACATGTGCATTCTCTTGCACAGAAACAGAATAATTGAACTAAAATAGTAAAAGGAAAATGATCTATACTTTCTGTCGTTTTAATTCATATATATATATATATATATATATATATATATGTATATATATATATATATATATATATATATATATATATATACTGCATATACATTTGAGTAAATGCTCTGTTTTAATTAAACCATATTAATTGCAATTAACGGCCTGTATATTCGAGAAAATTCCGTAGAAAATATGCGTCCTCCGGCAGGAATCGACCCTGTACCCCAGATGGAAACTGTCATTTGTTCTTCCCATTCATTCATAGAGAACTATCAGGTTAGGAATGTCCAAATTACTGCTTATAAGCACACTTTGCTAGACAAAAAATTGTCTGTGGCTGAATGGTTAACCGCACGCAAGACTAAATGACGGTTTCCATCTGGGATACAAGTTCGAGTCTTGTCAAGGATTGTATAATTTCTACAAAATTTTCTCCAAAATTCAGGCCGGTAAATGTAATTAATAATGTTTAATTAGGAACAGAGTATTTAATCAAATCAGTTGTATCCACTAAAATAACGTTTAAACAGAAAATATATTAAAATATTTGTCGTATTTAATATATATATATATATATATATATATGTGGGGTGTATGTAGCAAGAATACATGTTAACAAATTGTGCTACATTTAACAAACATTTAAATGTTTATTTCATTTTACAATTTTCGAATAAGATGTTGCACATCGGAAACAGAATTGTGGATAAACTGTTCAAAGTTCAAGTTTTGTTCTTTTTTCTTTCAAGACCTTCAAATGACATAACTAATTTAAAAATGACAGTAGAATGTAGCTGACCACCGACCCGACAAGCTTGTGTGAACATACGGCGGAAGGTTCTGTGTAGGAGAAATTGTAGAATGACAAAAATTGCTAAAAGCTACAAAGGATAGAATGTTGTAGAGAGACAAATTTTCTCACATTCTGAAGCAACACAACATGGAAGAATATATTAGACTTCATAGTTCCTTATCATGAACTCTATGCTGTCACTGTGATAAGCATATTATCATTTTTAAGAAAGCTATAATTCAAATTGAATAAATCAAAGAATAACTTATGTAAAGTCATGTGTAAAATTTTTCACATTACTTCAATGGCATTGAAAATAAATATTTCCATTGTCATTTCATACACATATTACACATCAAAGTATATTAAAGTGTGTATAAAATACATAATATGCGTGTGAAATTATAAATATTTTATACTTTAATATCTGTTGAGCTGTGAAACATTTTTACACATGACGTCACTTAATTTGAATTAATTTCAATTCAAGCGTACCAGAAATATGCCAGATTGTAGCCAACAAAATATTCTCTACAATACTGACAAAATAACAATTTTTGGTGAAGACTGGGACAGTTGGAATTACTTTAACAAAACATTAACTTTGGTGAAGTTATCCACAATTTTGACTTAGATGAACAGCAGCTGATTCGAAAAAGTCAAAAGCACGATAAAAATTATTTAAACATGCAGACCTTTTCGTATGAATTTAACAAACTGGTTTAAGTATATATATGTGTGTGTGTGTGTATACAAATGTAATAAGAACGAAAATAATATAAATTCAAAAGTTTAAAATATTAATTTAAAAGAGGACTCAAAACCAAGAGTAGAACAACAGTTATTTATTATAAGTTGTGACATAGGGACAAACAAATAAACGCTACAAAAATGCATATTTGTTTCGATGCCTAAATGTAAGCATCTCATCAGGTGAGGAACAAATTTTTAAATAAAATCGATTATAACCATCTTTGTTCTTCACCTGATGAGATGCTTACATTTAGGCATCGAAACAAATATGCATCTTTTGTAGTGATTACTTGTGTGACCGTAAGTATCAACTCATAATATATATATAAATCTGTGTGTGTTTCTGTGTGTGCGTGTTGTGTGTGTGTGTGTGCGTATGCGTGAGGTTGTCAAAGGCTGACTTGGGAAACGTCCGATTGTTGGCTTTCTCGTACTATTCTTGATGGAATTACCGACAAGCAAACAATTTATATTGTTTCCTTTCTTTTAACACTGGATCAACTGCATTTTATGCTTATTCAATACTAGCTTCTTTTTTTTTCTTCGCTGCTGTGAATACTATTTTATTTCTCCGATTCCTTCCGTGTGTAATTCTTTTGTATTTAATGAGTTTATTATTTAATTTTTTCTTTTTTA
>OZ010576.1:123868864-123888864 GCA_963932145.1 Acanthosepion lycidas | reverse complement strand
CCTTGTAACACCAACGATAAACAGAAGGCAAGGATTATGGCAGCATTCTCCAACTTATACAAAAAGATCGTCCATACGAGATGCAGGAGAGTGAGAAGTCATCTGGTGGTTTTGGTTGAAGCCATTGGTGATTTTATTGAATAAATTTACTCTTCGGTATTTCAAAATATTTTCTTGTAATTTTGATAAATATATGTGTTAAAATGTCAGTCTTATTTTCACTTTTGTGTACTTTAGACGACAATTTATCCATCGCACACTTTATATATATTTGCGTGAAAATATGAGAAAGTGGATAAGATTTTATACTTCGTCACACTTTTCCCATAAAATCGTTTCTTTATATATAAAAAATATATGTTGTATTCCCATATATATATATATATATATAGCTAACATTTTTATCAATTAAATTGTATTTATTACTTGAAATATGTCAACATGCAAGCAGTAAAGCTCCATTAATAATAATAATGTGTCTTTTATAGAAAATATCAACTCTAATTCTTCTGGCGCCTGCAACATATTAAACTTATTTAGAATATTACATTTAAATAATATAATCAAGATTACAATTTACTGACTTAGTTTACCAAAGGTTACAAATGACGCTGGGACACCCAGCTAAGATGAAAATATTATGGATACTGTGAATACATCAGAAGAATTTCTGAAAATTACACATTTTATTTCATTAAAAGGTTTCATTCCTTTTTTTTATATCGGTTATTTTAAAAACATGCATTAATTTCCTTTACTAAAATTGAGATTAAAATTCCGAGGAATACTCTAAACAGCACGCTTTATTTTGCATGTGAATATCTTCTTTTAACGGAAATAAAGAAAACTACAATTTAATACTTGTCCAAAATGATTATTTTATTCTTGTTCTTTTCACTCACTGATTTTAGATGGCGTCTTCTGCATTTCTCTCCGAATAATCGATTAATTTAGAATAATGTTTCAGTAGAGGATATTCTCTTTTAAATCCCAATACATACATATCCTGGCAAAAGCGTGGGGAATTTTATGAAATTAGATTCCATTAGATCATAAACACTTGCGAGCATGTACACATACATACACACACAGATATATATATATATATATATATATAATATCACTTGATGATTAGGAGGGATAATTCCATTGTGGATATAAATCCAAAGAGAGCTCAATCTAAGAACAGAGCAATATTATAATGAATACAGAATCCTTAAAAAACATCCATTCGGTGAGGTGATAATTTATTTCGTGGACTCACACGTCCATCTCTTACGACCAATTTTTACAAAAATTAATGGTGTTCAATTTATTCAGACACAAGGATAAGACCAAAAGGAAGAGAGAGAAAAAAGAAAAAAAAGGAAAAATTTTTAATATTAAAAGGGGGAAGACAGTTGAGAATTTGTGCAAATCAACTCATTCTAAAGCGTTCAGAATTTTATAATTGAAATGCAATATTTACTCTGAAACTAGGTAAACCGGCCGAATATACAATTCACATTTTTTAATTAATTTTTATAAATTCAGGTAATTATTGAACAGACGTTAAAGTGTTTGCCTTCATATTCTTTGAATATATAACCCATTTAAGGTTAAGTGTGTATTCCCTCATAAAAGAATAATTCCATTTTTATTTCAATAGATTGTTCGAAATCTTGAAATTGTTTGGACCGCTATGCAGACAAGATCACATTCGAAACGTCAGGATTCAGTGAACATGTACAGGTCAAATTTCTCTCCTGTTTCATTCTGACTCATCTACTGAATGAACGTCTCTTATTTGAACTCGGATCTAATTTCAATTTCAATAAATCTGTGAAGTTTTCAAACAAAATTAAAATTTAATTTATTGATTTTCTTAAAATTTTGATCAATAACGACATCTTTTGATTGCGAGTATTTAAAAAAAAACAGCTAAGCAATCTGCTGTTCTTGCTACAAAGAAAATTTCATTTTTATTCGATCAAATTTAAATAAATAAAAGTAAATAAAAAAGTAAAACTTTATTCATTGGCAACAAAAAAGAATGAAAGTTGCTGAAAAGATGAATTCTGAATTATCTTATCTACTAAGGATTTTTACTGCTAAATTAAAAAAATAACTAACCAATTGCATTTTTTTTAGCAATTCATAGGAATTGATAACTGATTTTAAATCGATATGAAATTGGTTCCGAGTTGAAATAAGTTCCAAGTAGTAATTAATACCGAGTTGAAATTAGTTCCGAGTTGAAATGAGTTCTGAGTTGTAATTAATTCCGAGTTGAAATTAATCCTGTCGCTCAATAAATCTATTGAAAAAACAACAACCTTGTCTTACGACCATTTCTGTTCTTGCGTATTTGATTGAACCATTTTCTATCTGTAACCATACGTTTGGTTAATAATAAACGTTCCGCATTATTCTATTTTTTCTCAAAGGAATCCTGTTTTTGCTGCTTTTCATTACTCATATAAATATATGTATGTTCCGAAATTTCTGAAATTTCAATAACATCAGTTGGTTCATACCAAATTTATTCTGAAACCATTTTTTCCTTAATAAAGAGTGATGTGGTGTAATAGGTTAAAGTTCCCACAGACGTTTGAATCAACATATACTTGCATCTTGCCAAATCCTATAAGACTAATATTCACTATAAATTGGGAAGTTTTTTTATATTATATTATAGTGATTATCTATTCTACTTGATAAATTAGGTGAATATTCCGTCTAATAAATTGTTCTTTTGTTCTTAATAGGAAAGCAATATTACATGCTCGACACTGTTAGCCAACAGATCATGAAACGACACAGATAAAGTTTCTTCAAAAAAACGTTACTAAATTCATTGTAACAAAGCTATTGAATAAAAAAGAAGTTGGTTATGTTCAGAAGCTTTTCTTTAATGATAATGGCTTTTATACGGGGAATAAGAAATCACTCAAAAGAGGGGTTCATTGTAGTTCGCATCGATCTGTGGAAAACGTAAGGCTCAAAGAAACAGGACATGATTTCTTTTACATATGAATCAATAAAGAGCATATTCTATTGATTTTGGTCACATTTGAGTGAACCATAAAATTATTTATCCATATTCAATAATTCTTTATCATACTTTTGTAACATACATGTAAGGAAACCTTCAACCCCCAATAGCAACTTCAACAAACATTCTTTTTTTCTTAAACAATAGCAATGCATTAATATTCTTAATTTTCGCAGACTGGTGATCTTCGTCATTAACAATGAAAAACCAAGCAACAAACGTTTGTGAAAGAAATTTAAACTTTTCACTATAGAAATAGAAACTACTTTTAAACAAATATGTTACACTGGAATAAGATTATTCTTTCTTCAATAATAACAAGCAAGCCAGAAAAAGGATAAAAAAAATACTTGCATTTTAATTTAGAATTCGGGTAGCCCTACACATTACACTTAAAAAATACAATATGTTTGTGGTAAAAAGCGAAAGAACATCTACATTATTTACATTATTCGGACTGTTATCCTCATCTCTATTGCCATATTGACAACGTTTCGGCCGTTGGACGCCCCGGCCTTCTTCAAGTGTTTGTAATTTCAAACCAAACCTTTATTTAGTCCACCAGGGCAGATTGTTCTAGTTTCGCGTGCCAAGCTTACGGATGTCTCAGTTATTTCTCTTTTAGAAATTACAGTCACCTGAATAAGACCGAAGAGTACAACGGCCGAAACGTTTTGAGTATGGCAATGGAGATGAGGATAACAGTCTGAATAATGTAAATAATCATAGTACCTCAACTCAGAGATACAGACAGATAACGAAAGAGCATTTTTTAAGTTTCACTTAAAAAAGAAAGACTTTGAATCGTGTGGCGTATCAGGTATGATCAAAAAATTCCTTACTGTAATTCACTGACCTCGTGTTACTATCCAACTTTGTTTGGTGGTAAATAAGACATTCCCCGATGAAAGGACAACTCTGACTTGTCGATCGTCTTTGTGATATGTTCAGAATATTCGCGAATTAAACAAAAATCCATATCAACTGGATGTCTTTCTAATCAAACGGGGAACATCATTTCATTTCATTTGGGGGCCGTATACAAAATAGATTAAGCTGAGTTCATTGCGTTCTGAATTTGTTCATGAGTAACTCTGACTTATGATAAATAAAAGCTAATTAAATACAACGTTGATAGTAATGTTTTTGGCGTTGCTTTGCCATGCTGTCTGGTCTAATTGGTCGTCAAAGCGTTCTGTTTCACTGGGAACAAGAAGCAATAAACCGTTATTTTTATCATTTTTCTTTGTTATTTTCATTATCATTTACGCCGGAATTCTCTATTGCTTCTGACTAAATGACACAAAGTCTAAGATCCAGCGCTTTTCACAATATGTTTGCAATCTGTATTAATTAAAAAAGAGAGGTCTTCGGCTTGTTTGATTACTAATTGCTGAACGATGAAAGAAATAATTGGAAGCTGGCGTCGAAGAGGGACGGTTAACGCGTTTGATTCATTCTATATTATTTAATAGTGAAGCGAGTTCTTTTTCAAAGGATGACCGACAACAGTGACCTTATAGTACTAAAGCTTAGTAAATAAGTATACGGTACTTGCTTCGTGGTTGAAGATGTTGTGCATTGCTACCAGAAGTCTGTGTTCGCAATCATATAATATTCCAGTTTTCAAATATTCCTTTCCGAAGTCGGCAAGCCCTTTCTTTTTATAACATCGACTAAATAAAATATGCCTATATGCTGACGTGCCATTAAGCCAACATTAGTAAGAAAAAAAATATATATAGCCTGATGGGGTCGGTTATCAGATAGTTGAAGTCATTGAGACCTATCATGATGAAAAGGGTTTGGATAATTTAACACTCACATGACATGTTGTTGTAGCATACCTACGGACGATAATGGGTATGTCCTCATTCACATAAATACAGGAGTAAATACTGTATGTTGGTCTGAAGTTGGAGATTCATCTTCAGCTGTGCTGATCAAACTCTTTGCTTCCGGGCAAAGAGGATCCCCAGTCGAGGCTATATCGAAGAGCAGATTCTCGTCTCGAGAAACAGCTACCCGACCCCGTTTTATACGGGGTCTATGGGGAATTTTTGGCCGAGCCTCCGTGCTCGGTTACCCCATATTAAATTCGGCCGCGTCTGACCACGTGGGGCGGTTGATAGATATCCTGCAGTTGGAGATTCATTGTGGAATTCACTTGACTCAATTCTAGCCGTTGACTACTTATTCTAGCCGTTGACTACTTTTTCTACTCGCCGTTGGTGAATCTTATATGTGTTGTTCTTGTCTTAATTATTATCGTTCATTACCAACTTTCGTTTGATTATTCTATTCAGTAACCTTCCCTAGGTTACAACACATAGTCAGGATGCTTTTTTGCGCAGAAAAAAAGGTTCATTTTTCTTTAAAGATATCCTGTAGTTGGAGTACTGCGTGGGGAGGTTGGTAGATATCCTGTTGTCGGAGATTCGTCTCCAGCTGTACTGGTCAAAGTCTCTGTCTCCGGACAGAGATAATCCACAGGCGCGTCTATGTCGAAGGGCAGAGTCTCGTCTCGGGAAACAGCTACCCGACCCCGTTTTATACGGGAATTTTTGGCCAGCCTACGAGCTTGGATACCCCACATTAAATTCGATGTGTCACATCTGACTGCGTGGAGTGGTTGATGGATATCCTGCAGTTGGAGATTCATTGTGGAATTCACTCACTTCTAGCAGTTGATTAATTCTTCTACGTGCCGCTGGCGAATCTTATATGCGTTGCTCTTGTCCTAAGTATTAGGTTGGAGCAAAAATAACCTAATATTACCAACCTTCGTTTGATTAATCTATTCAGTAACCTTCCCTAGGTTACAACACATATTGAAAAAAGAGATACAGAATTTTTGAAGATTATAGTTGACTAGAAACCAAAAACCGAAAAAGGTTCAAGAAGCGAGAAATGCGAGAAAGTAATCTATGAAAATAGAACTTACATCTATATCTACCTATTTTAAATGTAAATCGATGAGACCTAATTGCCAATCTAGTAATATGCTTAATTTTATACCGTCGAGGCACCAAGAAGGAAAGTTCATTCGAACAATTATCAGGAAAATATTTATAGAAGAGACAAAGGAAAACACGTTAAAGCAGTGAGAAAGTGATCATTCTTGAGGTTTTGTCTGGAATTTCAGATATATTACAAGAGATTCAAACAAGAGATGACAGCAATATTTGATGAACGGACAAATGGTAGTATTATAAATCTGCAAGTAGCAGACCTATCAATTGATTCAATATAAGCACTTTACTTAATGTCAGTAGAAAACATAAGACCAAGAATGAGCAGATTTGCTTCCCGGAAGTTAAGATCAGTCATGATGATGGGATACAAAAATGCATATCTATAATGATTAAAATATAACACTTTCGTTTTGGAGGCGTTAAAATTTACAAGCAATTTCTTGGGGCAGTTAATATCTGATTGGATGTCATTTGCGAGAGCAGCTGCCATTTCTACATTGTCTGACCTCTCGAGCTTACTATTATATACATATATATGAGATTTCTAAATAATTAATCAGTTTTAATTTATAATCCGATATTATTCAGTAATAATATAAAGCTTGTATTTTGGAGATACTCATGTTTGCGTGATCATCTCTATTATTCAAAGAGTGTAAGTGACATTTACTGACCTGGATTTTCGCGAGTCTTAAGTAAAGAAAACGATAATATATTCTTTACTAAATACTCTCAAAAGCTCAGGCCACTAAATGCCAGTAAATGCCAATTACAGTGTTTAGAAAACAGAAATATCTGCTTAAACGTGTATACATTAAATATAACGTTTACAGTAACAAGAAATGTGTGTGCGTGCGTGAGTGTGTGTGTGCACTTTTCATTAAACGATTGTTATTCTTATTCACTTTTTCAAAGTTAAATAGTTATTTTCGGAGTTAAACTTTCGATGTTCTGTTCACAAGTGCATAACTGAAAAATTGCTGCTCAAAGTATGCACACACACACACACACACACACACACACACACATATATATATATATATATATATATATATATATATATATATATATATATATATATATTCCATTTCATAAAATGTAGTTAGTCTGATGAGATGAATATGCCTATATTCATCGAAATAAATTTATTACCGACAATGGATTTTTAAGGTATTTTTCTTCTAATTAATTATTATTATTATTTTATATATATATATATATATATATATATATATATATATATATATATAAAATTAAGAAAAAGCCTTAAAAATCCACACACATATATATATATATATATATATATATATATATATATATATATATATATATATACACACACCAGGATTGCTGAATTATGCACCACAGCTTCATAATTACCAATAAAGCTGTTTGAATACCTCAAATTTCAAGTGCATTTTTTTCACCAATGATGAAATAACGCATTTAAAAAAGAAGTGCAGTGATGCCTACAAAAAAATGTTTATTTTAATGTCAAACTATTATTTAAAAAAAAAACACAAAAAAACTGCACCAAATCATTTCACATCGGACAAAATTCTTGGCCTTCATGCCTCAATAATCAATTGTGCAAAATTCAAGGTTGATTATTGTCTTTAATCATTTTGATAGTTCCTTACAATTTCACTACACACACTGATAGTTATTTTGCGCCATTTTTCCTTGGCAATATCTTCTACTTCCTGCAAATTTGAAGGACTTCTTTCTCTTACATTTTTCTTCAAATATGCCCATAAATTTTCAATGGGATCAGGACTTTGATCAATCTCTAAGACCGGACTTTGTGTACTTGGACAGAGAGGAAACGGATCAGGCAATACCTGAACATGTACAAAATAAGATTTAGGCGATATATCTCAATTCTTTGATTTACCCCTGTGTAATGAACATAATGATTATTTTCTATTTGGTAGAATTAAAGACGCATAGACCACCACTGCTGTTCCAGATATCTCTGAGGCATTGTGGTCTAATAATAATAATAATAATTATTATCATTAATATATATATATATATATATATATATATATATATATATATAGATAGATAGATAGATAGATAGATAGATAGATACACACACATGCACACACACACACATACTGGGTCCGATAGATACACACATATGCACACACACATACTGGGTCTGATCGGTAAATTGTCGCCATTTTAAAATTTTTCATTTTCGCGCATGTCCTTTGTTTGCTTTTGATTTTATCGACGGCACATTATAGTAGGGCCAACTGGGCAACGTCTGTGTGGAAAAGAGCACAATGACTCAATTCACTCCGCTAGAAATTTGGAAATGCCATAATTTATTGCTTCGCATTCGCTCAAAAGCAACAATACCAACATTTTCAGGGTGTTTGTGTGATTGCCGAGGCTTCAGAAAGAGTTGGCTGAGTCAGATAGTGCTTACAAAGGTACGGTTGCTCGATAAGATCACTATGATCGTTCTGATGAGAAAAGATCTCCCGAATTTGTTGCTGACATCCAGGCCATGATTGACAACGATCCCTCAAGTCAATCAGGTCCATAGCCATGGCCACTGAAGTTTCTTATCAGGCCTGTTAGTGCATGAAGACATTCTGTATTTTTCATATAAGATGAGAAAGAGCAATTTTTGTATCCTAATCCATGAAGCACAAGAAGAAAGCCTGCGCTACGAAAGTTTAAACAAATTCAAGCATCTCCTCTAACCGAACATGGTTTGTTTGTTTTTTTCTTAGATGAGAAACATTTCTGCAAGGATAAGATGGTGAAAATACAGAACAACCACTGCTTTGTTGTCTCCCCAAAAGATGCACCGAGAAGTATGAAAACCAAATAGCCAGTCAACATCATGTTGTTTGGAGTAATGAGTAAGGATGGGGACGTTATGCCTCCTTGTACAGGGAGTCGAACTCAGTGCTTTGAGGAGGTAGTTTTGATTTGAGATGGCTGCTGATGGCTGACTTCGGTTGCTGGAGGAGTCTGCATCATGCCACACAAGCAGGAGAACACTCATGGCTCAGATAATTTCTACAATCACATCATCCCTTACATCTGGCCACCTAACACACCAGACTGAAACACCCTGGATTATTATGCACGAGGCGCGTTTGAGCGAGATAGCAACAAAACTGTGTAACACCAAAGGCGAACTGAAGTCCAGGATTATGGCAGCATTCACCAACTTATATAAAGAAACTGTGAAGAAGAATTACAGAAGATCAGAAAGTCGTTTCTAGGCTTTGGTTGAAGTCAATGGCGATTTAGTATTTAGCATTTTAAGAAATTTTTCTGTAATTATGGTGAATATATATGTTAAAATAAGATATCAGATACTATTTCCATTTTGCATAATTTAGACGACAGTTTATCCATCGCACCCAGTTTGTGCGTGTGTCTGTATCTTGGGACTGTCATTTTCCTTAATAATAATATTAATATTAATAATAATAATAATAATAATAATAATAATAATAATAATAATAATTATAATAATAATAATAATAATAATAATTATTATTATTATTATTATTATTATTATTATTATTATTAATATTAATATTTACTATATATAATTACTATCGCAAAGTAAGATATATTCACTGCTTGAAATGTTTTAAACAAATATTCTAAATGAACATTTCATTCATAAATTGGCTTGTTATAGTTAAGGAACGTTTTACAAATAGATGTAAAACTTGTGGAAGGCCAAGTAAAATGCAAATTTCAAAACCTTTTCTGAACTATATATGACAAGATTCCTAAAGAGAACTATTTTTGATATGAAAATCAAAACAATCCTCGAGTAAAAGAACAGTAATGAAGGACAGTTAATTATTTTTTTTCTTTTAAATAAATATGCAAATTAGTTAAACCTGAAGAGTGATATTGCCTAGAAGTAAATAATGTATAATACAGATATTGAGTTTTTTGTTTGTAAATTACTGGAAAGTAGAGCTGGGTCGTTTTAATCTCGTGGGAGAATTGATCGCCAATTTCGCATTTATTCGTATAGATATAGGTTTTACTTAATTAGCTCTTATGTTTCCCTAACTGTTCAAATGTTGAATGTATAACTATTTTTATTTTCCCATCTTTACACTATATTAATGTTATCTCATAAATTGTCCCCTGCTCTGTTAACCGTGAAATAAAAATAACTGTTTATAAGGAAAATAAGGATCTACGTACATCAAATCGTCTTTAAATTAAGTGGTAGTAGAAGAATTATCGTTGAAATTTTAAAAGTTAAGTTTAAACATTAATTCAATACGGAAATTCGACGATCAATTTTGAGTTCTTCTGTAGTTTATTGATGCCTATCGCAATCTACTCCTCCCTAGCTATTATGATGATGGCCAAACCAAGACTCATCCACAGAAGTTAAGTTAAATTTCGCCCGATAGCTAACTGCAATTTTGGATGCAAAAGGAAAATAACAGTTCTCCCCTTGAACCATGAAAGTAACGATAATGGCTTGTATAATATATTAGTATATATTTTTAACCTCATATAATCTGACAACGCTGAATAAAAATCGTTCCCTGCGGGTAACTTTTCTTTGAATGAGCTATGAATCATTGAAATCGGACCAGTGGGAGCGAAGTTGATTGAACACACATACGCACAAAAACACATACACTTCACTTTATATATAAGATTATTATTATATGAATAATTCTAAATGTTCATGTTCAAGTGTACATTTATATATATGTGATTTTTTTTTATGATTGTTAATTTCTGATGGTATCTCTTCTAATAAAAAGATTAATTTAATATGCCAGATATTTTTCATTTGTGATTAATAATAGAAATTCAATATCGATCTTTTGAAGAAATTGGATTAAAATTCTGGATTTTTCAGCTATAACGGAGATTTCAATTTATTGAGTTCAGATTTATAATTTCAATGGCCGATTGCAGTTGGACAATTTTATGCTCTAATATGACACACTTCACGTTTAAAATTGCATTTTTACAAATTTTCAATTGAAAGAACAAAGACGAAAATATACTTCATAGTAACCGCTAATGCAAATACGGATAAAATGCGCAGTTTAAATGTAGAATGATATTTAAAATGGAAACTAAGTCGTTAATATTTGACATTTCCATGCGTTTCATAAGATTTCTATCTTTATGCTAGCCCAGCCTGTGTTCAATAAAAGAAAACGTTTTCAGCAGAAGTTTACCCTGATATAGAATGAAAAATATTTATGTTGTGTTGGTTAGACGTAATGGAGCAAGGTCTGCATTCATGCCGCTTTTCAAATTCAAAGGCATTTCTTTGTCATTTTTGACAGTCTGAAAGGAGATTCGATTTCAAATAAGGCGTAATTTATTTCAGTTTATGTATATTATTATTTTTTTCTTCTTTTCCTCTTTTTTTCCATAGGTAATCATATACTTTTTTACCTGTCATCAAATTTAATTTCTAAGTCATCGACGGTCATTGTGTCATTAAATCTATTAAGTCTTCTGATCAGGAATCAATGAAAGAGAATTAAGTTCGAAAAATCGAAAGACAGGAAAAATAATTTAAAGAAGAAAAGTTAGTAGATGAGAGAAATAAAAATAATAGAAATAAAAACAGTTCAAGGAATATATATATATATATATATATATATATCCATATCCTTGTCCATTTATATTTGTGTGTAAGAGTTAGTCTGAAGAGTTTGCATCCAATCACTGATTCTAATAAAATAAATATCACGATGGCATTTATATATATATATATATATATATATATATATATATATATATATATATATATATATATATATATATATATATCCATATCCATTTATATTTGTGTGTAAGAGTTAGTCTGAAGAGTTTGCATCCAATCACTGATTCTAATAAAATAAATATCACGATGGCATATATATATATATATATATATATATATATATATATATATATATATATATATATATATATATATATATATATATATATATCCTTGTCCATTTATATTTGTGTGTAAGAGTTAGTCTGAAGAGTTTGCATCCAATCACTGATTCTAATAAAATAAATATCACGATGGCATTTATATATATATATATATATATATATATATATATATGTGTGTGTGTGTGTGTGTGTGTGTGTGTGTGTGTGTGTGTGTAAATAGCAGGACAGACTGGGTTCGATAGCCTTGATTGGCAACTGGTTTAGTAAAGGGACAACTCCGAATTCAAAACCTGCGGCGGTTTTACCTCTTTTACGAAAGTTAAAGGCGGGAGCCATAAGGTCATAATTTAAAAATAGACTTGTGTGCATACCTTGATTAACCAATTAAATGTCAGATCATCGCTAAATAGAAAAGTAAGCTCAGAGGTTGGAGATGGGTGAGGTAATTTTTTATGTCACGATAAACCGAAACATAGGCAGGCCTTCACTGATGATTGCAAAAAATATGTCAACGATAGATTTGTCGCTGACATATTTTCCTCAATTGTCAATGATGGCCAGTCTATGTCCCGGTTTATGGTCACATGACAATATATAACTGACATATAGCAATGACATGAAAAAATAGCCGGCATGTTTTCCGCAATACTTGATTATATGTACTAATTCATCAAACAGATGTATTTCACGAAACATATACAAAGTAATCAAATTTGTACACATGAACGGTTCCATTCAGAGTACCATTAAAGACGAGACAGTGAGTTTAACCATTTTACTTTATTTTTCTTCTGGTCATTTAGATGTACTCTTTTCTGGACATAAAGTGTATAAAAACTGTCAGTGCTTTTGGTTATTCTCTTAACCAAGGATTTTGGTTTTATTTTTAACTGAATCTGTAGATTTTATATATATATATTTATATATATATATATATATATATATATATATATATATATATATATATATATATATATAACCTCTCAATGACCATTCCAAAGACAGGTGAATTTTATATTGGGCATAAGTGCAAACGGTTGAATCAGTATTGGGAGACGCCATAGACTGAATCTGAGTCAGGCTCGATATATTTATTAGTCATTAGAAGAATTTGAGAATCTTAAGCCCAATGTTTTGTCGAAAAATAAGGGGTGGGGGCAGGATTCCAATCTAAAATCGGGTTTGAAGACATGGTACACAATCTGACAAGAATATTTAGTGATAAGTGCTCGCTGTTTAATATTCGTTGGGAGTTCATGAATCTAACCCAAAAAGAGGACGGAGATTTTGTCCCGTATGCTGGTTTCGCCAACAAAGAATGCGAAAATATTAGAATACAGGAAATGACTCCAAATATGTTCAAAGGATTAATTTTCGTTCAAGGTTTAACAGCTATAAATGATGCTGAAATATGAGCGAAAATCTTAAAGAAAATTGAACAAAACAGTAATATTACACTGCAAGATAAATGTGAACGATTGCTTGGCAATTCTAAGTCTGAAACACGATGCTGAAGAAATTCAGAACAAAGAATGTGCATTGATAAAAGCAAATGAAAAATGTACAAAAAGGAAAATAAATCCTTATTTGACTTGTGATAAATTACATCTTGGAAATGACTGACCATTTAAAAATGCAGAATATTATAAGTGTGGTAAAAAAAAAAAAGACATATAAAATCACACTGCAAAAACCAAAACAAAAAAATTCTCACCGAAAAAATTCGTACACAGTATTGCGACGGAAAATGGTCAGAGAAAACAAAAGGAAATTTGTGAATGTGATAATAAATAATGTCTGTGTGAAAATGATACTGCAGACTGATAATGATATTTCAATAATCAGTGAAACCACATGGAATGAAATTGGAAAGTCTTTATTAAAAAGGAGTTCCAATATCGCGATTTCAGTTTTTGGTGAGAATTTTTTTTTTTTTTTTTGAGAAATATCTTGTAATTTCTCATTCTCTAATAAGTGTATAAAAACTAAAACTTATGTATAAAAAAAATGCTACGAATTTATTTGGTACTGAGTGGATTAAACTATTTGAACTTTGGGATTTGCCGATAGATTTTTATTGTAAAACGTAAGTGGACAAGCGAACAATTTAAAAAGTCACAGCGAAAATCTTAAGGAAGAATTTAAAAAAGGCTTTCCAGATATTCTGTCAAATGAACCGGGTCGGTGTTCAACATTCAAGATGGATTTTCAAGTAAACAAAGATCCAACGCTAGTATTCAAGCCGAAACCACAGCATTGGAACAAGTCAACGAGGAATTCGACAGACTCGAAATAATTGGTGTAATAGAAAAAATTAAACATTCAAAATGGATTTCAATGGTTATACGTCAGATTTATCATTAGCACACTACGATCCAAAAGCAAAAATTGTAGTAGCGTCATATGCTAATGAGTACGGTATTGGAGCAATGGTTTTACACAAATACGATGGCAGTAAAATGAAAGCCTTCGCTTATGTTTCACGCTAGCTCCTACCAACAGAGAAAAATTAGAGCTAGATAGAAAAAAAAGAATCTAGCAGTTATATTTCCTGTGAAGAAATTTCATATATTTATTCATGGAAGAAACTTTAGGTGGCAAACAGAGCACAGGTCTATATTAATGAAATACGGTTCAAAGCAAGGAATACTTACGCATACAGCAAATAGTCTACAACATTGGGTTACTGTCTTATTAAACTGTGATTTTACGATGAAGTACCAAACCTCTAAAACATTATGATGGATTATCATGATTAAAAAATGCAGAACCATTTGAGGATATGGTCATTGCATAACTAAAATTCGAAATGGAAATAAAAAAAAAAAAAACACACACAGATTTTGTGCAACTTAGTATGATAGTTACCAGTTAACCTGGAAGAAGTAAAAGTAAAAGCCGAAAATGACGTCTTTATTGCGAAAATAAAAAAAATAAATTGAAAGTAATTAACAAATAGCGAAATCCAGACTTAAACGCTTACTTGCTATGCAATATTTTAATGTTCGGACAAAGAGTTGTAATACCTACTGTGTTACAGAAGCGAATCTTGAAGGATTTTCATAGTGGAAATCTTGGTATTCAAAGATATTAAAAAAAAAATTAGTAAAATCTTACAGAGGTTGTGCTCTAGCAGCAAACATGCCTATCACAAAGAACCTTGACCAATGACAGGCACCCATATATATTTTGCAGTATCTTGTGGTAGTTGATAGTTTCAGTAAATGGCGAGAAATTATAAATGCAAAAATCCATCATCTTCAGTGACAGGGAATTTCTTGCATGCACTGTTTGTAAGATATGACATGTTAAATACCATAATCTCTGATAAAGGTGCAAAATTCACGGGTAAATAATTCGAAGACTTTTGGTAAATGTTCTCCATTGAATATATGACGACACCGCCGTATCAGCCAAGGTCAAACGGACAAGCGGAACGGTTTGTGGGAGCGTTCAAAAGAGCGTTGAAGAAAGCAAGTCTTGAGAAAGTAAATGAGGAAGCACTTCAAAATTGTCTCAGAGTTTACCAGGTAGCACCTAACCCCAATATACCATCGGGCATGTCGCTGGTGGAAGGGAAGGTTAATGTTTGTTAAAAAAGTAAAATCGGTATTCGACAATTTATTACGAAGTCGAAAAACATGAACGGATAACAAAAACTGCACCAAAAGTTTCAAGTTTGGCGATTAAGTGTTCTTGAGAGCATATTAGGATGTTAAAGAAACACAGGAAGATGACATCATATCAGCAAGAATCGGGAAGATAATTTACATGGTAAAAGGGAAAAGATTTGAATATAAAAGGCACTGTATTCAGCTGAAAAAGTTTCATCGATGAAAGACCTGAACCATTGTAACAACCGATAAAAATAAAAATAAAAATAAAAATGCTATCTTTTATTTTCGATGTGGTTGCACGAAAAAAAGTTGTGGAACCTGCAAAGACAAGTTCTAGAAAAAAAAAAAAAGGAGCTTACTAAAGAACTGGAAGTGGATCCGAGACGGAAACGGAAAGTCATGTATTTTGGCGAACTCTCCATGAAGAGGAGGGGGAGATAGTAATACTAATAAAAAATAAAATATTTATAAAAGTAATAATCTCCAATGTTGAATATTTTGGAGTAAACGGTACAGCCCCGATAACTATATGAACTAGTCTATGACTATAAATAAAGAGGTCCAGTATCTGTCTATATTTCTGAGATGAGGTATTATGTACATTATTTACATTATTCGAACTATTATCACCCAAAGTGTGTGAGTTCAGTACCAGGTTAAGCTAGTGGAGAACTTTCAAAGGGGAACTAACAGGAGATAACTGGTAACTGACATCCATTAAACATGGCACGTGGAACTAGAAAAGTCTACCCTTGTGAGCGAAATAAAGGGTTCGACATTCCAACTAACTGAAGTAGGCCGGAGCGTACAACGGCCAAAACGTTGTAATAAATATGGCGACAAAGATGAGGACAATAGTTCAAATAATGTAAATAAAGAGGTCCAGGTCAGAGGTAAGAAAAGGGAGCCGTGTGGAGTCAGGTCGTTCTGTCTAGCTCGTGACAGGCTGGTCGAACGATGTCTTCGAGCAGAGAGATAGAGAAACCTCACCCTGTATATGCGTGATGAAGGGTATTTTTTTACTCGAGCGTATGGGTTCGGAATCACCCTACATAAAATCCGGCCTTTTGCCATATTCCGCCATGTGGGGAGGTTTATAAATAGCAGCCGTTTGGAGTTGGTCTTCAGACTACATAATACAGATATCACGGCGTGTAGCCGAAGCATTACTTATATTATAAGTGCTACGAAGCGGGTTATAACAGGAAATAATGATGATGATTGAGGGAAGGAAATATTGCTTAAAATTCATGGAATATTTGTAAATTTAACAAAATAGTATTACAATCTATGCAGCAGTCTCTCTCTCGTTCTCCCCCCTCTCTCTTTCTCTCTCCATATATATATATATATATATATATATATATATATATATATATATATATATATCAAGACGAAAATTACGGATCCATTTCGGTTATAATTTATTTCGTTAATATAGTTATATTCATCTCTTCAGACCGAAAGTTCTTAATACTCTCAAATCTGCATCTGGGTCACTTTGAATTAATATCCTACGCATACCAGTCACAAATTGGCATTATATATATATATATATATATATAAAGACAAAGAGAGTTAGTGAGAGAGAGAGACCAGGACGGATAAGTAAGTGGAAGAGAGATAGATCGATAGATTACCAGTGCATGGTTTCACGTATTATTGAGTTTTTCAGGATACTAACAGGGATTGATCGATTTCCTCTTTCCTTTGTATTCCCAATCCCCCAAAGAACTATATATAGAGCCCGATAATGTATTAGTGATATTTACTGTGAAGATCGCTTCACGGTATAACAGCCATCATATATAGTGGATTTCTATGTCTACTGTGTCTACATCTATAAAGACTAATTTCTCCGATAGTGAGCACTCCACAAATATAACAATTTTTAAACAATATACACCTACATTCACATATATTTGTGTTGCGTATGCGTGTCTGTATGACCCAGTCCACATTACGAATAGCATAACGTATTCAAGTTTGTGTTCCTACAAGATTATATCAATAGAAAATGAAGGATACATATTATTAAAAGGTAACATTTGTTAATCTATGTTAACGAATGTTATTCACTGAAAGGATTTTAGGAGACGATTGACAAGATTGTTTCGATAGCATTTGTGGTGCAATGTGCGAGTGAAAGTCGTATAAATACATGTATATGGCGTCTATCTAATCATTTGTCGATATTAAATTTTGAAATCGAACGCGCACTCAAAAATACTCTCACAGCAGACCCCTTCACATACACATTGTTTTCTTTGTTTTCTTTTTTTTAATCATCTCCCGGGTGTGGATATTTTAGGATTAGGGTGTCAGAACACATTTAAAGTAACAGAAAGCAAATGGTGTCATGATTTGGGTTGCTATTGCATCTGATGGTTCGAATCGACCTTGGTGCTCAGTGGAGAAGGAGTGAAAATAAATAGAGTTTACCAGCAAATAATGCAGAGACATGTGCTGCTCTGGTTGTCAGCAACGTTTAGAAGACACTATGTCTTCACATATAGCTCCTGTACAAACGGCTTTGTCTTCCATCAAGCGCTAACACTAACCCTATAGACTTATGATTGATATTGGAGAGGACGTTTCACATATCTCATGCTCAAATGTATCGGATATCTTCACTTATATAGCCCCTGCACAAACGGCTATTTTGACCCATAACTGGTGTAAGATATATCCATGGAAATTTTAAAAAGTCAATTTGTCTTCCATCAAGCCCTAACACTATCCCTGTAGGCTTTACAATATGATCGATATTGGAGAGCGATGTTCTACATATCTCATGCTCAAGTATATCGGATATATTCACTTATATAACTCAATCACAATCGGCTATTTTGAGCCATAACTGGCGGAAGAGATATATATCCATGCTCAAGTGTAACTCATCTGAAATAAGCTTTTATGGCGTCCTGGTACAGTTTGAGCGAAAAGGTCGTTAGGAAAATATGCACCTCTATTGAGAAGAGATGAAGAGCAATGGTGAAAGTAAATGTTGGACATTGTGAATTGTAAATATATAAAATATATTGCCAATAAATATAACAACCAATCTGTAAATATTCATCATCCAAAATCTACCTCTTATTATTTTATAAAATGAATTGTGGGCAAATGCATATGTTGCACCCAGTATATTACTGCAAACGCGTATGAATACCTCGTTAAATGTCCATAAACGCCGGGGAGTAGACAAATAATCAAACAATCCTAATTCCTAAAAATTAAACTAATGATCAAACGTCTCGTATTTTGTGATTCAACCAAATTTAATGAATACATTTTTAAAAATAAGAAGAGATTTTGGGAAGATTTTATGTAAAAAATATGGACCTACCTATGCAGGTTGTATTTTATTCAGGACATTACCGATAAGCATTTTATTTTGATATAGAGAAGGCATATAATATATATATATATATATATATATATATGGGGGGGTCTCTCTGTGTGTGTTTGTGTTTGTGTGTGTGAGATGAGAACGAGTAGAGTAAAATATCAAAATCGTAACATTAAATGTGAAATGTTTAACTATATCTCTTGTTTATCTTTGTACTTTCTCTCCACAGTAAAGAATTAGACAGTTGAAAATTCTATATTGGTAGTACTAAGAATTCTTTCAACACTAGCTGGTATCAACATATATAGTCCTTTACTAATAATACTCATAGAAATAATACATTACTTTCTAAATATTTCTTGAGTTTGAAAGATAATAATAAAACTCCCAAGGTAAAATGGAAAATTTTAAAATTAGCAAGGATATGTAGACCCTTATATGAAGCCTCTTTTCTGATTTTACATGAAAAATTGGAAATTATCAGGTTCTTTGATAAGAATGCTTTATTAAACGAAAGAACCGAGTTAACCGTAAATTGTAAAAACAGTATACCCTTTGCAGTACAATTCAGTTAGACTCGGAATTTGACAATGCTTTTACTTAGATTTTAGTTGAACTATGTTGTCCCATATTTTGCTTATCTTTCTATTTGTATGATTAATTTGCATTTAATATAATTTTGCATTAATCTCCTGGTAGCATTAGTAACATCCTGTACGGATATACTGTCATTTGGTTGGTATTGTTATCATTTTACATTGATTTGTTATTGTTATATAAAGAATTTTTACTCAACAGTTGCATATAAAATTACCAAGTATAAATTATTTACTTCAAGTAGTAACTTATTTGTCAAATATATTTTTGTAGGAAAATCACAAAACATATAACTTGTTTAGCATTTTGCTAAATGACCACTCATTTTTCTAAGGATATGACGATTGCATCTAGCATGAAAAAGACTGTCGCCTCTAAGTGTTGACTTCTATGTTCATTTATATATATATATATATATATATATATATATATATATATATATATATATATATATACACATACATACACACACACACACACACATGTAAATTTCCAAG
>OZ010576.1:123768864-123848864 GCA_963932145.1 Acanthosepion lycidas | reverse complement strand
AAATATTCGTTCTTTGACAGGATTCGAACCTGCATCCTATACGGAACCGTCATTTACGCTGACGTGCCTTACCGTTAGGCTACAAAGAAGCGTTCGGTAGGCTGTAAATTCGACCTTGCCTACCGAACGCTTCTTTGTAGCCTAACGGTAAGGCACGTCAGCGTAAATGACGGTTCCGCATAGGATGCAGGTTCGAATCCTGTCAAAGGACGAATATTTTCTATGAAAATTTCTCGGACATTCAGGCGGGTAAATGTTATTTAATACTGTTTATTATAAACAGAGCATTTACTTAAATACTTGTATCTATAAAAAGAACGTTAAACATAAAAATGTCTTTAATAAATAAATTGTCGGACTTTGTCCATTTCGTTATATATATATATATATATATATATATATATATATATATATATATATATATATATATATATATATATATATATATATATATATATATATATATATATATATATATATATATATATATGCGTGTCTGTGTACGTATGCATATATGCTTTAAAATGTCCACGTTAGCATTAACTGATTTATCGTTCTATTTCTAAAATGCTTCTCAGGAAATATTTTGAATCATCTTTTTTCTGTATTAAATAAACAGATAATGATCGTAGTGTGTGTTTAATTAGTTTTACGCCATATCTTCTTGTTTTAATTTTAAACGGATACTAAGCACTAGACAAAATGAATAAAGTTTCAAAAATGGATCATTCACTCTTTATAAAAGTAGATATTTGGAAAAGGTTTTATTTTTGCAAACTAAAAATTTCTTTAAAAAACTCTTGTTAAATTTAATTAAGTTAATGTTAATTTTTAAATAAATATCTTATGTATACTTTAAGAATAATATTAAAATTTGCCCTAACAGTATGAGTTCAATTATATTCTGATATGATAATGATTATGAACGCACACACACTTTATAAATATATACATATATATATATATATATATATATATATATATATATATATATATATATATATATATATATTTATATATACACACATATATATAAACATATATATATACATATGTATACATATATACACATATATATTTACACACACATATATATATACTAACATATATACACATATATACACACAAATATTTATCTACATATATATACAGATACATATCTATAGGCTTATATATACATATAAATACAAATATATAAACATATATATATATATACATATATTTACTCATATATATGCATATACAGTGTAACCCGGATATAAGAGATTTGCCGGGACTGGAGAAGAAGTCTCTTATATCCGAGTTTCTCTTATATCCAGGTTTGGTCTATTTTGTTTAGGTAAGTATGGCTCTAATTTGGGACTATTTAAAATCTCTCTTATATCAGGGTTTCTCTTATATCCGAGTTACACTGTATATATATGCAGACATATATAAGCATATATATACACATATGTATATACAGATATATATATATATATATATATATATATATATATATATATATATATATATATATATATGAAGTCACAATTATATATATAAATATATATGCATAAACATATACATATATACAGAGAGAGAGAGTGTGTGTGTGTGTATGTATGACTGTGTCTTTGTAACTGTCTTATATCTGTCAAAAAAATATTTCTCTATAATACCTGTGTGACGATGAGGACCTTATTTCCGCTGTTTACACGTGGACTATTGCCGTCGACTTCTTTGTTATCACCACAACGTTTCAGGTTTTTTGGCCTACTTGATAGTCGGAGTACTCTTTGAAATACCCAATTATTTTATCTAATCTAATCCGTCGATTAAACAAAAGGGTTAAGAAAGAATTCCCTTAAAAGATAAACCGATCGGCAAGAACTTGATGAACGTCGGAGATCACAGGCACCGATAATAACAACAAATATGAGGAAAATAGTCCAAATTTAAATATTAAATCGCGAGATTTATGTTTAGTTCTAGACGAGGATCTAATTATCTGCACTCTCACATCCTCATGTATAGTACTATATAGTTGTCCTCTTCAAAAGTGTGATGTATATATACATATACACACACACACACACACACACACACACACACACACACATATATATATATATATATATATATATATATATATATATATATATTCATATATATATATATATATAAGGTTGGTGCAAAAACAATGTCGTTTTCTCACATATGTTACTATGTGAGAAAACGACATTATATTTGCACCAACCTAATAAATATATATATATATATATATTTATATATATATATTCATATATATATATATATATATATATATATATATATATATATATATATATATATTCATAAATATTCATATATATATATATTCATATATATATGTGTGTGTTTATATATATTCATATATATATATATATATATATTCATATATACATATATTCATATATATATATATGTATATATTCATATATATATATATATATATATATATATATATATATATATATATATTTAGATAGATAGATAGATAGATAGATAGATAGATAGATAGATAGATAGATAGATATTATATCTGTGGATATTTATATTTAAATATAGAAATCGTGTTAGGAAAGAATAAATAAAGAACTTCGAAAGTCATAAATACGCTCTGAAATATGAATATTAAATATTTTCATCATAAAAAGGGAACGTAATTCAATACAGAAACATTGTCATTATTAGTTGTTGATGATATTTGCTTTCATTTTATTTGAACTTACTTTTTATCACGTCGTCGGTCATTTTTCTATTCTACATGAATCAGAAATTAAGAATGAAAAAAATTAATTAAGGCGGATATCGTTCAGAAACGCACCTCTCAAAGAAATCATTTTGTAACAACATTCCCCTTTATATTACTACCCATTTAAATCTCCACATCACGAATATATATATATATATATATATATATATATGTGTGCTTATTCATATATATATACATACATACATAATATACCTATTATATATATATATATATATATATATATATATATACATATACATACATATATTTATATATAATATACATATATATATAAATATATATATATATATACTTACATACACATATATATATAATATACATACATATATATATATAAATATATATATATATATACACACATATATATATATAATATGCATACATACATATGTATATATATATATGTATATTAAATATATATATGTATATCTATCTATCTATCTATCTATCTATCTATCTATATATATATATATATATATATATATATATATATATATATATATATATATATATATACATTGAAGAGTAGGGTTCAGCTTGTTATTTACATTCTTTAGAAAACCAAAAAATATGAAAATAATAATAATAATAATGATGATGATGATAATAATAATAATAAATTTTACTTACAAGTACATGTCACACATTACGAAGAGCGTTTTTTATGTAAATCGTATGTGATCTTAAGTATTTTGGTTTTATTTTTTATAAAAATGGTCAGTGAAAAATATCATGAATCCATTTCTGACCTTTGGTCTCTTGTTGGGATCCGGGTGGAAATGTGCATACAACAGAAATCAAAGAATAAGTAATAATAATAAAAGAAAAAATTAAATAAGAATTGCTTGTTTTTTTTTTTTGTTTTTTTGTTTTTTTGAATTCACATTACCTGGCTGTTTGGAAATTACTGTAAATAATTATTTCAACACAACACAGGAAAAGGTAAGTGTGAATATCTTCTAAATAATGTAAATACTAACCTTTTATTTTCACTTGCAATTATTTGAAGTTTTGTAAATAAGAACATGCTTTATTAGCTTGTAGGATTATTTAGTGTTGTTTTTGTTTTTGGTTAGGTCTTCCTTCGATTTAAAATCAGTTTACTTAACATATTGGGACCCCCCTCTTAAAATGTGAAAATTAAAATAATATTCATGATCTTGTGTATTTATCCGATAGAAATATTTGAAATAAAAATATGTTGCATTAGTGCGTTTTTCACGAAACAGAAATAAGATGAAAGAAAATAAAATAAAGTAAAAGCAAATGAAGATAATACATCTTCTAGCCGTTGTTAGTGTGTTAGTTTGAAGCCTTGACAAAGAAATTCTAGCATGCAAAGCATAATTCGTTAATATATATATATATATATATATATATATATATATATAAAATGTAATGAAAAACAAACCACTTTAATGTACCATTACGATAATTTATTTCACCTAAATCCTTTTTTAAGGATTCAGGATCATCAGGTAAATCTTCCAACAACGAATTGAGAAATTACACTACCCACCAATTTCTAATCCCATTTTTTCCCATTTTTTTCTCAATTCATTTTTGGAAGATTTACCTGATGATCCTGAATCCTTAAAAAAGGATTTAGGTGAAAAAAATTATCGTAATGGTACATTAAAGTGGTTTGTTTTTCATTACATATTAGCTCTGTCCTAACATTGAGCTCTCAGGATTTCATCCTCTTTGGATTTACCAATTCGGTTTACCAAGTTCCTTACAACTTAATTATATATATATATATATATATATATATATATATATATATATATATATATATATATATATATATATATGAATGGCTAAACCATAAATGGTGAGTTTTAGCAAAGGAAGTTGAGGATCGATATGTTCGTTTACTCATGAAATGACATGATATTTTGAAATATATAAACAATCAATAACTAAACCTATAATCGATTCGAAAATATGTATTGTTATAGATTTTAATTGTCAAACTTAAGACTTTGTTTATTTTTTTACAGATAGTTTATTTTTACATTAAAGCTTTCTTTCTATATCTTTTTAAGATTGAAGATAATGAAATTCCTAAATAATTTAGCTTTTGTAGGTGTTTCTGTGTTCACTTTTTTAGCAAAAATTGATACGATATATATTCATAAAAATGTAATTATGTGCTTTTTGAAAAATTAATTGATGATAAATGCTAAACTGAAATCTATCGTAGTAGATATCTCTTTCCATATATATTTTTCTTGATTTTTATTCATTTATAGTCGAGTTTATATTGGAAAAATATATTTAATTTTTATTATTCTTTTTGACTTTTTTAAAATAATTATTTTTCTCTTTCTTGTTTCAAGTTTATTATTACTTACAATTGATCATGTTTAAACATTCGATAGATTATAACTAGTTGCATTGTAAGTAGATTGGTATACATAGTTCTCCATATCTGTCTATATCTCTGAGATGAGGTATCATGATTATTTACATTATTTACATTATTCGGACTGTTATGCTCATCTTCATTGCCATATTCACAACGTTTCGGTCGTTGTACGCTCCGGCCTTCTTCAGATGATTGGAATTTCGAACAGAACCCTATATTTCATCCACTGGGTTAGATTGTTCTAATTCCAAGTGTCATGCCTCTTTCATTGTCTCAGTTATTTCTCTGTAACTTAATTCTTCAAGTTTTGCTTCACCACTGCTGTGGCCTGGTATTGAACTCACAACTCTTTGAGTCTAATCACTGTATCTAACCAACGTCTGTATCCACTGGGCGTTGTGAATATGGCATTGAAGATGAGGATAACAGTCCGAATAATGTAAATAGTTTTCCATGTTTTCCTAGGGCTCCAACTACAACAGGGATTGTTGATTTTTCCCATGTGCCACATTTTTGAGATTTTTATTTCAAGGTCCTTGTATTTCGACATCTTTTTTAATATCTTCAAATATACATTGCAGTCTGCAGGGACCGACATATCAATAAGGAGACACTTTTTTTTGTTTGTGGTCTTTAATAACAATGTCTGGGCGGTTGGCTTTGATTGTTCTGTCAGTGTATTATTATTATTATTATTATTATTATTATTATTATTATTATTATTATTATTATTATTATTATTCCCTGAGTTCTCACGGCACTAGTTTAATCTTGAGTTTCCCTTATAACAAGCAAGTTCTTTATTATCCTTTTACTAGTGATTTTTTTTTAATCAATTCTTAGTAATGCTGTTGTCTGGATCGTTTCATTTCTCTGTCAGATTTCCAATTATTGTAAGTTTGATTTTTCAGACATTCTCCAAAATAGTTATGAGCAAGATACGGACAGTCTTATTTCTGAATTATTCTCTTTCTTGTTTAAGATCCATATTTAACTAAACATTTTAGATTACTTCAATTTCACTTTGCACTCTACAGGAACAGATTTTCATTACATATTTTACAATCATTTGATCCATTTACAACGCCTGGATTGTGTTAATGTATTCAAAAATCAAAAAGGGAGAAATTTCCTATTTTCGAAGACAATTTCATATTATTTATAATCTTAATGCATTTTATTTTACACATCATATTTCTGACGGTTACCTCTCAAAATTATGTTAGAGAAAGTCTTCTAAACACATTTGAATTCTCTATACTGTAGCTGTTTTCAGCAGTTGTATTATGTTTCTTTTTCTCTGTAAGGTAGTAAACGAAAGAGGGAAGAAAGGACTAACTCTCAATTGTATAATGACAAGGTATATAATCATTAACGTAAGAACAATTTTTTGTATCTCTTTAAGGCATAGGCTTCCAGGAATCTCTTCAGTGTATTTACTGGAATCTTTCCAACCAATTCGAGGGCTCCAACTACAACAGGGATTGCTAATGTTCCCATGTGCCACATTTTTGAGATTTCGATTTCAAGTTCCTTGTATTTTAATAGCTTTTTGAAGATCTTCAAAGATACATTGCAATCTGCAGGGCTGCCATTATTATTATTATTATTATTATTATTATTATTATTATTATTATTATTATTATTATATTTCGATTTCTGCTATGGTCTCGCTACCTACCAAGTCTGCGGGAAGACCTAAGGCAGTTAGTGATGTGTTGTTATGGTTAATTTCCTAGCATTACATGGACAAATTTTTCTTAGCGTGGAGGTTGTATTATCAAGTCAATGTTTTGTATTTCTCTTAAGCTCAGATTTCCAGGGATTTTTTGCAATGTGTTGTTGTGTTCCTTTTTTTATCATTCCGAACGCTCCAACTATGACAGGTACTATTCTTGTTTTCAATTTCTACATTTTTCTATTTCAATTTTCAGGTCTCTATACTCCGATAGATTTCCAAATTCTTTGATAGCTATGTTACAGAAATTAAGGTATTTCCATTACTAATTTCTCGAACACGCACGTCGATAGACTAATAAACTGTTTAATAAATAAAAATGGGGCCTTTATTTCAAATACGAAGTGTTCAATAATAATGTTTGAAGTACTAGAAATGTCGGATTAAACAAATTCATAAATTATATATATATATGTGTGTGTGTGTGTGTGTGTGTGTGTGTGTGTGTGTGTGTGTGATGAATGCATGTGTGTCTATTTTAACAGACTGGAGAAATTGTTTTATTGCTAGTGATAATGAAAATTTGGATAAATATATAAACTTGTCAGATTTACTCTGTCACTTGAAATCCATGGTAATCTACAAGTTAATATTATTAGCAGCAGTAGTATTAGTAGTAGTAGTAATAGTAATAATTATTATCATTATTATTATTATTATTATTATTATTAACTCTTATATCTTATCAGAGTGTTGGGTGCGGTTCAGAACATTTTCAGAAACTGCTAACAATGGAAAGAGTTGGACTCGTCCGGATGACAACATTGTTGAAAATAACTAAAATATGTCGGAAAATGCTACAATATTGAAACCTGATGTGTCGAAATCTCTAGAATAAACCAACAATTACACCCGGGATGAACACACGCTGAGTGCTGAAGAAGAAGAAGAAGAAGAAGAAGGAGAAGGTGGTAGAAGAGGTGGAGGAGAAGGTGGTGGAAGAGGAGGAGTAGGAGGACGAGTAGCAGCAGCAAAAACATAATAATAATAATAATAATAATAATAATAATAATACCCATTGTTTTAAATTGTAGCACTGAAGTAAAACACTGTTGCTTTAATCATTAGTATAAGAGCTGTACTGTTTTAAATAATAATAATAATAATAATAATAATAATAATAATAATAATAATAAATGCACACAATGACTTAATTCACGGCTGCTTACCGTAACGAGTCCTGAAGTCCTGACCTAATAAATGTAAACAAAAGAATAGGCATAAATTTAATCCATCCTAACCGACAATAGTTGTTGAAGAGAAGAATAACAGGGAGAACTACCAGGAACTTGCTTGAGATCTACGAAAGATGTGGAAAATGAAGTCATTTCCACCCGTAATAGTTTGCAAATTTGGAAAACTCTTGAAAGTAAAAGAGATAAAGAATTCGAAATTTGGAAAATGAAAAGAGATTTTTTAAAACCGAAATGTTACAAGAGAGTACAATGTATACGGTGGGGTGGGATGGGGTGGTTTACTGAAATGTTTTTGGCAAGAGGAAGAACAGTTTCAAAAGCTTGAAATGTTTCGGTATTTGGTCAGACTTTTTCGGAACCTCCTTGTGTGTGTCTATGTGTGTCTGTGTGTGTCTGTGTGTAAACTACCAGATAACTTGACTTTTGTCACCACGCATTGGGAACAGTATAATTTGTGAATGAACTAGTTTTCAAATATCCAACAAGGGTTTATTCAAAGGAAGCGGTAAAATTCGGATTACAATTATAAAATAGTTTTTTTCAGAGTCAAATTCGGTGAGATATTGCGCGCACGCGAGCACACACATACACACGCACACACATCTACTTTCCGAAATCAACCGACACATCTCATTTTCCTCGTTCTCCATAATTTATGTCTGTCTTTGAGTAATATATTATTTTTGCAATAATTACATCATAAATATTTTATTTTATTTTTTTTTTTTTAAGATTCTTCGTTTCTTAATAAGAAAAATAAATGAATGAATTAAGAATTAAGAAGTAAATTGATCAGATATGTATTATTGGGTTAATTCTTTTTATGAGTAAGAGAAGGTTAATAAAATGGTTATTTTCTTTCATCAAGGCAGAAACAGTTTAATAGGGTAGCGAAGGTATTAAGAGAAGTTAAGTATGGGAATGTGACGGTGGAAAAAAGGTTAATGAAAAGCGTTTGTCCAAAGGTGTGTACCTGTGTATCGTTGTGTGTTCTGGGGTAGAATTGCTGACTCTGACAACAGCATGGCCACTGTACGGAAAAACAGATTTTACGATGAATTTTCCATGGAAATTTAAGTTTACTACAATTAAACAGTGACATATATGTATACCTTCATCGTATAATAATTATAAAGATAAACAATAATTGAAAAATAGCAAGGAAATAATATTGCAATAAAAAATAGAAAAATTTTTATGTGACTTCTTTTCTCTGATCTCTTTTAGATTTTGAAGATATTTTTCGAACTCATTCTAATCAATATATATATATATATATATATACATCTTACCAGATTGTGACTGGAAGGGATAATTCCGAGGAGGATATAAATCCAGGGAGAGCTCAATGTAGACTTCAGAGTATTATAATAACAATAAGAAGACGGAAACTTTAATCGCCATATTGATGACAATTTATTTCGTGAACACCGAAACGTTCAGCTCTTCAGATCGAAAGGAAAAGATTTTGGTCTGAAGAGCTGAACACCTCAGTGTTCACGAAATAAATTTTAATCAAAATGGATAATTAAATTCTCCATCTTCTTCTTATCATTATATATATATATATATATATATATATATATATATATATATATATATATATTGTGTAGTTTAACGAAACACACACACACATATATATATATATATATATATATATATATATATATATATATATATATATTAGGTTGGTGCAAAAATAATTTCGTTTTCTCACATAGTAACATATGTTAGAAAACGAAATTATTTTTGCACCAACCTAATATATATATTACCTAATATTACCTAATAAATTATTTTAGTTGATACCCGTATCTAAGTAGACTTTCAGTTTTTAAATCATATCTATTTTGTTTGCCCAATCGAAGTAATATTATAAAGAAAGATAATTGATCTCCGGAAAGTTTTCGGATCTGCGCCCCACCACAATATTTTCCGGAGAGCTTTGACAACCCGGCAACGCGGTGCAATTACATTCGAGCAATGTTGTATTTGTGTTAAAGCACATCCCCTCGTTCAGATTTTGACGAAAGCCATAACTACCCAGTTTCCTATCCAAAACGTACATAAAGCAACTTTAAATAAATTCCGACATAATTTTCTTACTTCAAACACTATTTTTAGTGAATGCCCGTAAGACCAGAAAAAATTGAAGACATTTATTCATATTTAGCAAAGATAAATAAAAGTAAATAAATACAAATATATACCTTTTGGTTTTCCATTAACTCAACCTCGTTTACACAAAAATATGTTTATGCGCACACACATTTGCCTACATGCATCCATACGTACAGACATATTCGTTTTTTTTTTTTTTAGATAGAATTAGACATGTTATATCCACATAAAAGTTCACTTATATGTTAAATTTATAGATAGATAGATAGATAGATAGATAGATAGATAGATGAATAAATCAATTTTTTCACAGTTATATTTTCTTAAGCTACCAGTGAATTTTTAGTGTTTGAGACAAAAAGGATTTACTTTTAAAATATGTTTATAATTTTATAAATAATAATTACTTTTTTTAATTTAAGGGAATACTATGCGTAAAAAATGAATTTATTCACAAAAGTTTTTCTGAAATGTACAGGCGCACCTAAAGCTTCGTGCACAGGTGTTCAGTGTTCAATCAATAAAAATCGATCTAATTCTATCCATTTTACATATCAACAGTTGTGAAATTTACATCCTTTAAAGTAGTTCCAAGTTTATTTTACTTTTTCCATCAATTAGTAATGTAACCGAGTATCAAGTTAACCTCGCTTAACAAAGTGGATTTGCGGAGCTTTACGCTATGACAAAAGTGATTTTAAGGATCTTCTATTGGAAGCTTTGTATATATATATATATATGTATGTATTATAATATATTTATAATGTATTTAGATGAAGCCTTTTAGTAAGCAATGCCCAAGTGCATTTTCAGAAATAAAGCCAGGGAAATTCAGAGAAAATGTCATAGAAAATATATTTAGAATAGTTTTTATGTCAGAAGGATGAGGCAACCAAAGTGACTTGTGATACTTTCGAAGCGATTTCTGACTGAGCTCCATCTGCAAGACTATGCGCTGCTCGTATCTAAACCTGTCACCATATTGTGCACATTTTGACGGAGTCTCATGTGCCGAGTATACCCTTATCTGTCTCTCATGATTGGCATAATGGTCTTCTTAAATGTCTATAACGCGTTTCGTATATTTGTAAACCAAGTCACTTTGTTGGCGTGCTCAACTCTGTCTCGCTCCAATATTATTATTATTATTATTATTAATAATAATAATAATAACAATAATAATAATAATAATAATAATTATTATTATTATTATTATTATTATTATTATTATTATTATAGTAACTGCAAAACCATTAATAATTTTAATAAAATTTAAAGTGTAAATAATAATTCCAAGAATACTTAGAATAATCAATAAATATTTCGACAGAAATAATAATAATAATACCGCTCCTCCCTTAATTTCCTATGAACATTGTTTTGAGTGTACTTTAAAAATTCAAACTGTAACAAATCACTATATCATGCACATTTGGCTGTGATGCATGTACTTGATATACCCTTAACTGATTAGCGTCAGAATGGAATACATTTGACTTCAATAACAACAAACATTAAATCGACAACATTAATAAAAGCAATGTAACTATTCTATTTCATATTCTGCAATTAAGAACAATAATTATATTGAGAAAACATGCACAACCGCCACTACAATTATGTAAAAATAACGAAAAGACTAATACTAAAAGCAGTACTGACAATTATAATGAACTTGTTTCAACTAAATAGTTTATTCCAGACCATATATCAGAAGTACTATTCTTCTTATTATTAATATTATTATACGTATTGACTATTTTAGAGTATATTTTGGAGTACATTTACTTAACACTATGCGTTTTCTTTCACTAGAACATCTTTTCTTTATTTTTAAAAATCATTATGTTGCTTCATTGTTTTTTTTTGTTTTTTTTGTGGGGGGGGGTTGTGATTCTCATATTGAATTCCAGAAGATATGTAGATCTGTAGTATCTGGTTTCACGCTTTGAGAGAGAGAGAGACAGAGAGAGAGAGAGAGACAGACAAACTGACAGACAGACAGATAAACACACAGAGACACACAGAGAAAGAGAGCGCGCATTATGATATTGGAATACCTGGGCCGTACTCAGATGTGCAATGCCATAGAAAAATCAAATAAAAAAATTCTGTCTTGCAATGACAAAAATGTTAATAAAATATAACGGATGGTATAGATACAGAAAATGGGCAGAAATATTGAAAATAAAAACAGAAATGGCGAACCCTAATACAAACATTGATAATATTCACAACGACATCAGACAGGAATTTGGAAAATACGACTAAGCATATCAAAATGAAGGAAAACTTTGCGAAGGACAGAAACCAAACTCCATAAAATAAATTTTATCAAAACAATAAATAACGTTATAATTCTAATTCAACCAAATTCAGGACCTTTCTTAAACTGGACTATGGAAGAACACAGAAATAGGGATAGTAAACTTAGACTCCTGATGATACTGTCTAAATCTCTGCGCCAGGCAGACATGTATGAGAAAAGTAAAGAGGGAAGAAACAGATTTATTAGTGTTGAGCATTGTGTTGACTTTTCGATGAATTAACTAAAAATAGAGAATTTAAAAAAAAAGATATTGTTAATTATACGAAGCATAATTTGCATAAGACCGTATTATATACTAATTAGGGAGCCAGGAAATCCGAAAACGAGAATTCAAAAATGAGACAAACAAAACAAACTGTATGACCCCTTCAGAAAACAGATGAATGGAGTTGCAGAAAAAATCAACATAAAAATCAACGTAGGAAGAAACTAAAGAGAAAAACTGAATCGTTGTCAATATTATACCTGAATTATTTATATAAAGTAGAACATTAGTACATAAATAGTCATAACAGTATAACATTAGTATAAGAATCTCTCCTAGAGAATAAAAATGACAAATTTATCTGCTACGTTGCGATACAAAATGATCACCCAAGAGTAAAGCTCAAGTAGGATACGAGGAATTTGATTGATAAGCGCTCGGAGAGAAAGTGCCCTGACAATAGACTTATGTATAAAAGCTGATACAATGAATCTTGATAGGCGTTGATGGTCTACCACAGAAAGAATTGGCAGCCTACTGCGGGAAAATATCTGCCTTGTCAGTCATATATCGAAAGATGCATGATCGTCTAAGCGTGTATCACGCATGGCACATAAGTGACTGGCTGAATAAATATTTACATTGGTGGATTACCGAATAGAAGTAAGTAGTTTATTTAACAAAAGAAGATTGTTGTGACTGATATAAGCAAAGAATGATTAACAAGGAAATTCCATAGGAGAAAGAGAAGAAGAAAAATCGAAGAAAAGAAAGCTGATAAGAAGGGGAAAAGGTAGAAGAAGATATAAAGAAGAGAAGAAGAAATAAAAGAAAGAGGAGTATAGGTCAGGAAAGATATAAAAAAAAAATGGAGGTAACCTTTTATAGTATAATAGACTCATTTCGGACATTTCTATACAATAACTATTAAATGAAGTAACGAAAAATAAATCTCAAAAGAGAAATATTATTTGTCACATGACAACAACCAGTACTACTACTACTGTTACTACTACTACTACTACTACTACTAATAATAATAATAATAATAATAATAATATGCCCTGATTCTACCCCAATCCTGGCTCTTATGGTTGTTCATCTTAACGAGTTGGAGGTGGTAACATATACCGTAATTGCCCATGTAAAATACGCATTTTTTTCTAAAAACATAACAAGAAAAATTAGGGGTGCGCATTATGCACAGCTACAAAAAATCTTTTAAAATATTGCCGTTTCATAGGTCGATCTCAGTTACGAAATTACTACTCACCACAAACATACGACAATTTGACATTCGGCGATTGCGACCCTATAAGGATGTGAAAAACAATCATATGTACCTAAAAATACTTACAAATGTAAAATAAAATAAGAATTACCATAAAACTAAATTAGAATAATATTATTCTATGTGTAAAACTATTTTTTAATAAGAGTAGGAAAAGCTGGCCGTAATACAATTGGAGAGGTACAACTTATAGGTTTTGATATCCAAACAAAGGGTGCGTATTATACGTAACTAGAAGCATTTTCCCACACTTTCAGCACAATTTTAGGGGTGCGTATTATGGATGAAGGCTTATTATACATAGGGAATTACGGTACATGTTTTGTCCCGGGTAATTAAGATAGGCTTACAGTAAATAACCTCAGTATCATGAGCATAACTTTTTGGGTATGTTACCTAGAATCCATCACATGCTGCTAGCTGAGTTAAAAATTAGTATTTGTATCTAGAATAATCAATGCTATTACAAAAATATTATTTACACTAGTTACATTTTTCGGACTGTTGTCCTCATCTTTGTTGCCATATTAACGACGTTTCGTCTGTTGTACGCTCCGACCTTCTTCAGTTGACTGCAAATTGGAACTGAAACCTTTATTTCGTCCACCGGGTTATAATGTTCTACTTCCATGTGTCATGCCTCTTCAGGATGTATTAGTTATCTCACTTTAACTCAATTCTCTGCGGTATTGTTCACCGCCGCAGTAGTCAGGTATTGAACTCACAACTCTGTTGAGTCAAGTTACTGGATTCATATGTCCTTGAGACACATCGTGAATATGACAACAAAGATGAGGACAAATATACGAATAATGTAAATAGTGTAGTAAATAATTACAATACCTCATCAGAGAAATATATACAGACCCTGAAGAAAGCCGCAGCGTATAATAGCCGAAACGTCGTGGATATGGCAACAAAGATGAGGACAACAATCAGAACAATGTAAATAGTGTAAATAATTACAATAACTCATCACAGAAATATATACAGACCCTGAAGAAAGCCGCAGCGTATAATAGCCGAAACGTCGTGCGTATGGCAACAAAGATGAGGACAACAATCAAAACAATGTAAATAGTGTAAATAATTACAATAACTCACAGAAATATAGACAGGTATCAAAAGAAATTATTCTTACAAGACAAAATATATTCGACTTTAAATAACACACACCAGGTTGATAAACCGTACAAAAAACACAAATCAATCACTCAGTCGCCCAAGAGCTGACGCACTGTGAATATGTTCTTAAATGAGAGTAGTGGAGTAGCCTCATGTTCGCTTGTCGAGCGTCTCTGCTTTTCAGGCAGTCAAAGTGACTTGCGTGTACCATATTAGATGTTAAAGATTTGAGACTTGTTCTCGCGCCGTCTCCAGTTTTATGCTAAAGAGTACATTCTTGCAAAACAATATTCTTTCATATTCAGCATGGCTGACTATTTTCAATATCCAACTCAAAAAATGGTTTTAAAGATATCCTAGTAATGGAATGGCCTACAGCCATTCTATATATGAATCCGATCAAAAACTCGGAGTCCATCAAGAAATATATTTGAGAATTAAACACACGATTCAAGTAATGAAGATCTCTAGGAAGCAATAATAATTGCTGAAAATTGAAACAAGAGAAAGTTTTACAAAATCAACAAGTGAAAGATTTGTGAATTTTATAAAATATCAATGAGCCAATGCGAAGGCTCAAATTGATTTGAAAATAAAACCTATTCAAGGATATGGAGTAAAATGTTCTTCAAATATATGGTTCCATATAATCCAAAGAACAATTCTTATATACTAGCGACCAAAATATCTTTGACTTAAAACATATAGATTCAATATACTTTAATTAGATTGGTGAAGTTTATAAATTATTTGGTAAAAACTTTAGCTTACGTTTCTTTTTCTGGCTTGCATATTGTCAGTTCTGATCGGAAGACAGAAATTTCTGGGGGCTATTGGTGAAAGTCTATTTTATCATTGTTTTTTTATGGCTGGGAAAATGTCACACCACATATTCAGACGAGGTGGGGTCAGGGAGAAGTGGCGGTGGGCAGGTAGTAGTAGTAGTAGCAGTAGAATAGTAGTAGCAGTAGTAGTAGACGATGAGATTCCGCCTAAAAGTGCCGATAGTTTTAAAAATGAACTTTTACTAGATTTTGTTTTATTATTATTATTTAACATCATTCACATTTGTCACCAAAAACAACAGAGACACATTTGTGTTGGTATTTGTGTTGATAGAAACAGGATAATACAATAATAAAATGTTACTATATATATATATATATATATATATATATATATATATATATATATATATATATATATATATATATATATAGCACTTTCGCTTCGCTGATGATGCAAAAAGTTTCTAAATTATTTGGTAAAAATTGTGACTTACATTTCCTCTTCTGGCTTGCATTTTGTCTGCTCTGATCGGAAGACAAATTTTTGGGAGATATTGAAAATAGGTATTTCATAAGTTTTCTTTTTTTTATTTGGCATTGAAACAAAATCTGATTTTTACGAACTTTCAGACGCCATGTCTATTCGTGCAATTATGAACAAACTGGTTTCACATATAATTGCTATTTATAGTACGTTCGAATCTTACTCGGTTACCAAATATTGTGGTCTTGTAGAAAAACAAGACACGTTTAGCAAATACGTGTGAGAAGCCGCTCCTTTTTTTTCTACTCGTTTGTGCATTCAGTCATGATTCCGTTTCTTTTCATATATTTTTCATTGGTTTTTTTTTTTTTTTTTTTTTTTTTTTCTTCGGTTTAAAGTGGCGCACATCACTATCGCATTCTATTTCTCTTTCTTCATCATTTATCCAATATCATCTTCCCTCATTTTATCTCTTTTCAATACTATTGGCATTTCATTCCTAGTTTCTCTTTCTTCTTTGATAATACTTTTTTTTCTTAAATGCTCAATCTATGCTATGTATACACGTTATCTTCGTCTTTATTTAGTTTCCAATATCGGTGTGTTTTTCTTTCTGTTGCTAAAAGCAGACAACATCACGTATTATTTGCATTTTTTCTCGCTTTCTCAGTTTCCCTGTTTTCTGTCTCCTTTTTATTTCATTCCTTTCACTCATAATGTAAAGTATTTTTGTTTTGTTTTTTGTCGTATTTTTTTTTTTTTTTTACTTTTTTCTTTTGTATGGAAAATTATTCTTTTATTCATATTCATCATCCTAAGTATTTACATTTTTAAGAATAATAATTCCACCCCAGGAAAGGCGATAATGTCACTAAGATGCAAGGTGTTACCAGGAGTGAAAGGAAATTAAATGATTTTAAGAGAAGGAAGCGAAACCCAAATCCTCTACAGAAAACAAAGGATGAACATCTATTCCTGTTCAATTCCATTTTTTTCTTTCTTTCTAATCTTTTCATTATTCCTCGATCCTTTCTCCTTCCTTTCCTCCTTCCCCCTTCCTCCTTCTCTCCCTCATTCCCTTCGTTCGTTCGTTCCTTCCTTTCTCCCTCTTCCCACCTCACTTCCTTATTTCCTCCCTCCATTCCTTCCTTCCCTCCTTCCTCCTTCCCTAACTCGCTCCCTTCCTTCGTTCGTTCCTTTCTCCCTTCCTTCCTTCCCTCTTTCATCCTTCCTTCCCTCCCTTCCATCGTTGTTCCTTTCTCCCTCCTCCCTCCCTCTTCCTTCCTCCTTCCCTCTCTCCCTCCCTTCCTTCGTTGCTCCTTTCTCCGTCCGTCCTTCCTTCCTTCCTTCCTTACATAATGCTTTTCTTATTTCTCCTTTAGTCTTCTAAGGATTTCCGTTTTTCTTGTCTTTTAAAATATACCCCGTTAACTTCCTTGTTTTTTTGTTGTTTTTTTTATGTCCTCCCCATACTTACTCCAATTCCATGATTCTTTCTTTCCTGCATTTTTTTTTTTTTTTTTTGCTTCTTTCCACCTTTCTTATCTTACTTTCCTTGTTTCAGTCTTTCCTTTCCACGCTCCTTTCCTTTGTTCATTTTCTTTCCTTCATTTCTTCCTTCTTATATTTCCTTCCTTCCATTCCATGCACCCTTTCTTTCTTTCTTTCTTTCTTTCTTTCTTTCTTTCTTTCTTTCTTCCATGCTTCCTTTCTCTTGATATTTACTTATTACGCAAAGTTGAGAACTGACTGAGCTTTTGACGATTTGCCAGAAAAAAAAAAAGTGGAAAACAATCTTCGTACGACGTCTGCAGTGTCTTGGGTGAAGGGAACGTGCTGAAGTGGTGGGTTGGGTCAAAGAAAAGGTTATGAAAGCGATATGTTTCTTTCTGACACAAAAGACACGTACCGCTTCCGAATGGATTCAAGATCAAGACATGACACGAGAAATAAAATAGAGTGAAATGAAAATTATCATAAACACTGACATCTTCATTGACAACGAAATAAAGAAGCAAATCAAAAAAGAATTGAAATAAAAATAAAAATGAATAAAAATAAAATAGAGTGAAATGAAATAAAAAGTGGAACAAAAGTAACAAAGAAAAAGAAAAAAGAAACGAATTAAGAAACATGGATACGAGCATTAACCCATTAAGACCGACTGTAAAATCTGATATTCATTATTCAAATACGATATTAACTGGGGATATTATAATAAAAACCCGATACTTATAATAACTTTGCAAAATTACGCTATTTATCATAAGTTATTATAAAATTACACTGTAAATTATAGGTTCATCAAAAACCGGTATTAATTATAGGTTCACCAAAACCGGTATTAATTATAGGTTCATCAAAAACTGGTAAACCTATAAAATACTATTGTCTACAGTCCGAATTTTGGTGACGCCGGAATATAAGATTTGATAATCAGAATAAAGAAAAAGATATATAGTGGACAAAAATGGAATAAATAACACGCACAAACGCACACATACACACACACATACATATATATATATATTTAACTATCTTAGCTCTACATAGTCGGTTTTGTATTGAGCATTTTTTGTTGTCAATACATTTCAGGCGAGACTGTTTACACATTTACTTTTACCTATTTATATATATATATATATATATATATATATATATATATATATATAGAGAGAGAGAGAGAGAGAGGCGGAGTGATATTATGATTATTATTAGTTTAACGTTATTTTGCGTGGATAAAATATGTCAGATTAATAAATAAAAACCCATCCCTCTCTTTGGAAATATATGTGTGTGTGTGTGTATTTCTCTGTGTGTTTGTGCGCGCTTGTGTATGCGTGTGTGTACGTGTGTGCTTATGAATTGAGAGAAACAGAATAAATTCAAGAGAAGGATTAAACAAGAATCATATAGGAAAATCTCTATAACTTTGACGTTTCGCTAATTTCATTGTAGTTTCATTATTCCTAATGACATTCCGATGAAGCCACAATAAAATTAGAAAAACAGGTTATATATATATATATATATATATATATATATATATATATATATATATATATATATATATATATATATATATATAATAAAAAGGCTTAAACACTAATATTCCATGGCCATAATTTATTCCATTGGAATCGTAAATACGATCCAATTCATCAGACCTACAATTTTGAATTTGTAGGTCTGATGAATTGGATCGTATTTACGATTCCAATGGAATAAATTATGACCATGGAATATTAGTATCAAAGCCTTTTTATTATATCCTTACTTTGTCGTGAACATTGAGTTCTACCTGGATTCTATCCTCTCGGAATTTTTTATTAAAAAAATATACATGTATGTGTATGCACCTATGTATATATATTTATATATTTTGCATATGTATGTGTATATTTACCACTATCTATCTATCTATCTATCTATCTATATATATATATATATATATATATATATATATATATATATATATATATATATAGGGTGATAGATATATTTGAGCTGTAGAGAGAGATACAGAGTGAGGGAGATTATATATATTATGTAATATATATATATATATATATATATATATATATAGAGAGAGAGAGAGAGAGAAAGAGAGAGAGAGAAAGATAGGGAGATTTTAAGACTTAAACGTTATTTTTAGTGAATACTCATATTTGATTAAATGCACTGTTTATTTATTAACCAGTGTATATTTTCGTCTCCTGGCTTGATTATTTGGAATATCTTATTAGAAAAAATATGTGTGTTTCTGTGCATATACGCGTGGGAAATGTATGAATCTTTTTATTCTCCACACGCCTAGTTATAGATAAATAGCACGACAGACTAGGTTCTATCGCCTTGGGTGTCAACTGGTTTACGAGAAGGTAAACTCTGAAATCAAATCCGGTCTGGAGGCAAAACTTGTTGGGAAGAAAGGAGCTCTGGTGCCTTGCAAGGTGACCTATCTAGTGGGGAAGGTCACTCCAAAATATAACCTGCACCTTTGCACGTCGCTTATCTCGTGGCACCCTTTGTACCAGAAAACAAATGGCGGGTATTGGACGAGAAAGTGGAAGCAGGAAAACACAAAACTTTCTCACTGGCAAGGTTACGCCGGATGAAATAGGCTATACACACATGTGGTAATTTTGGATATTTTGCTGTGTAATATATATGTTCTGTTATAATACATTGAGCTCTGTTTGTGGATCAGCTTTAATATTAGATATTACTAGGATCCACCTTGATTATGTACCAACGGATCTATTACTTGTACTTGTGTATTTAGGCAGCAATCCTACATTTATACATGTTTCATTAAAGACGACAGACAAGTTACTATGATGAAGCTTTTATTTAATTTTTCTTGTGTTCAAACAAGTGTTTTCTTTTTTGGAAAAAGACTGTATAGAAACTGTTGAAAGTTCTATAATTCCGAGCGCTTTCGTATATACTTTTAGCCATCATCAAGGATGATTTTAATTTTTTCAATTTAATTAGGTGTGGATTGTGTGTATGCTTTTAGTGTTATAGAGATGTTTCATTTTCCGAACATAGTTAGCACATTGTGTTCGTAGTTAATTTTATTAAGTGTTGGCTTTTTATTTTTTTATTATTAAGGCTTCCATCATTTTTAATACATTTTTTTTACATATGGATGTATTTTCTACTAGTATGTTTCGGATGGAGTCTGGTAAGTTTGTGTGTGTGTGTGTTTAAAGGGGTTTAATAAAGCTGTAGCCAGATAGGTGTAACGTAAGGAGTCAGTATAGGCATGTAGTCATGTGACCAATGTAATTATTTAATTCGGTTTGATCAAGAAAAGAGTTCCTTAAGGTGCTTTTGATCTCATAGATAATGTTCGTTCATTCTAATTTTGATTTTGCTGGTGTATTGTTATTTTTGACGATAAGGTTAACTGTTTTAAATATATATATATATATATATATATATATATATATATATATATATATATATATATATATATATATGCACATAGAGAGAGAGAGAGAGAGAAGGAGGGAGGGAGGGAGAATAAGTGACTCTCCTGTCGTTTTTGACGTATGAGGGCCGAGTAGTTTATCTTATAAAATTGAACCGCCAGACGATCTGCAATCTGGCTTATGTAGAATCGATCACACTTTTCATTCGAAGAAATGCTGCAAAATGTTCAACAACGTCTTCAGATTGCTTTCTTAAATGGGGTTTTAATTACAAATTGAAAAAAGAAAGAAAGAAAGAAAGAATGAAAGAAAAAAAATCAAAGAGACATAAATGAGAAAGAATTACTTGTGTAACGAGAAATCATTCTCAAAAAAATAAGAAAGAATGATTTCATAGTGATGTCCAAAAATGTCCAGAACAAAGTAAGAAATCAACAACAAAATAAAAATGATTCAAACTAAAATATATATATATATATATATATATATATATATATATATATATATATATATATATATATATATATATATATATTGCCTCACGGGAGAAACAATTGCCAAGAAGAAAAACAAAAACAATTTTTATTTACATTTCTTTCGACTTCAACATCATAATTTTCACAATCATTCGCTTTGGACATCTATGGAGAGTGGTTAAAGTTTGAGTAATCTGTCAGCTATCACGGTTCTTCGACTGAGAAGAAAATTTCAAATGTTAATCTTTGAGGAATTTATGTGAACGCTACGAACCTCTGTTGAAACTGACACGCGAAGCTTATATCAACGGATTTTCTGACAAAAATTATCCAAACTAGACATTTGCCCTAAATATATACTGCAGGGTCAGTAAGACTGTAAATTCTGTATCCAGTCAAGAATCTTGCAAGTAATCCACCTTCTACTTGAAATCTTTCCACCTTGCCAACTTTCGTAGTAAGAATATGATTGTATTTCCCTCTTTCTAATATTGATAGAGTCCAGAAGCGTCTACGTGGCCTTGAAGAGGATGAATTATTTTACACCCTAAAACCTCTTTCTCTCATGCGAAACTTTGCTCTACCACTGGAAAGTGTTCAGACGAATTACATTACTTAATTCCACCAGTTCTAACCTACACATCTAAGACACGCCATACTACGCATATTATAATGAACGACATTCATTTCATTCATATTCCATTGATGAGATAAAAATTACACTCGAAAAGCTTCTTTGTGAAGCCGACTTGTACGGTGATGCATCCCCGATGTCTAAAATCTTAACCATTTTCAAGTCTAAGACTAACCGTTACCATCCCTGTCTTCATAATCTGCGCTTCTTACATATTACTCTATAAGCCTCTACATCGTGTGGCTCTTGAGTCTTGTTGTTATGGGATCTTTCCCATAATAATAATAATGGACTATTCTATACTTAATAAATACTGCGCCTCAGGAGTAGGCAGGGAGTCAGTCGTTCACCTCCCGACCGGCTGATCGATTGAACTCTCTGCCTTCGGGCGGGGAGGAACCCGAAGGAGGCTACGCCGATGGACGGATTCTCTTTCGGGGAGGTAAACCGACCCTGAATCCGTTTATACGGGTTCAATGGGCATATTTTTGGCCGAGCCCACGGGCTCGGAGATCCCACGTTAAACTGGCCTTGTGCCACATGATGCCTACGTGGTGGTGGTGGGGGGTGACTAAATATAGTCAGTAGTTCAAGTCGAGTCAAGAATCGAGTCAGAGGCAGTCCGAAACACAGTTGCGTTCAGACTATTACTGCAAGACATTGGAATAGTGATACTGGTCGAGACTACATTGTTCTCTCTACTAAACCTGATTGCCCATACTAACACTTCTACTTCTATGTATATATTCCTGTTTGTAATATATCTGTGTTATTCCATACCGTGTTCGAATTCTTTTTTATTGGTTTTACCTTGGACTATAACCGTGGTACAAGGAACCGGACCATAACACTTGTACAGGGTGATTATTATTGTAAAAAACATTACTGAGAATAGTTTTTCAATATTGGGTCTATTGGTTTTGAGATATCAGATTTCAAACAAATAGAAATTTCGTCGAAATTAAAATAAAATTCATCTTCGTCACTTAGAAGGAGGCGCCGAACTTTATTCAGAAGACCTGAAGAATTTGATGTGTGCTCAGAGTTTCATCACTAAGAGTTTAACCACTATTATAGTGGTCGCGAGATTTTTCTTTATCCAAATGAACACTGAAATTAATACATTATTTTCTTCCAGACGAATTTACAGTAGAATCCCTCATATCCGGAATCCCACATATCCGGACATGATTTTGGTGTGTATATTAGGACTCTTTGGGTGATATGTAACTGACTTGATATTTCGGTTTTTCAGGAAATTTAATTTGAATAATTGTTTATGCTTATTTCGCCCTAATGGCTTGTATTGGTGCAAAAGATGATGGGAATAAGAGGAAAGGATGAGATCGAGACTAATCTGCATCAATATAGCGACTAGATGCATGATTGTGATTAAACCGGGACTGAAATTGAAAAAGCTATTGAAAAGGTTGTCAGCTTTATGGAAAGTAAGCCAGCATTCAGCTATGACAATCAGGCAGAGTTAAAAAGTGTCTTTCTTTTAAAAAGCAAAACGAAATTCGGAAAAGGTTGAGAATGATACTAGAAGAGAAAAAATCATCATGCAACGGCAATTAAAATATCCTCGTTTCATGATTTGTTTTGCATACGTGGCATACGTAATTTAATGAATTTTTAATGATATTACATAATTTATTTCTTTTTCTTTAAAATCAATTCTGTTATATTTCACTCACCATTAGCATATTTTGTTTACTATAAATAAATGTTAAACCTGATTCCAGTTCTTTTATTTTAATCTAAATACAACCCCACATATTAGGACTTTGTAACCAATTCCTCATATCCGGAAGGCATTCTTAGTCCGGTTTTCAAAGATTCTACTGTATCAGTATTTCATGAAAGTGTAAGTGATACAAGGGCTTCATAAAAAACGTGGGATCTGACTAATCGTTCTTGCTTTCTATCTTTCTATTTAAAAATCTAGCTAGGTATACCTATATACGAGGGTAAATAAGAAACTAAAGGCAATTTTGAAATTATGTGGTATAAACAACAGGGATGTGCTGACGCGCGTCACAACGCTTGCGCAAGGAAGGGCGGGTAGCTTGCCACGAGTAGCTATTCTGTCGACTGTCAAGAAGAATCGATGTGAGGCGTATGGACGCTCCACCCAGCGATTGCACCATCGAGGAACAACAGAACATGGATCAACGAAACGCGTGTGATTGGGTAAAATGATTAAAACGGGAAGAATGAGTAGAACGAAAAAATCCAACCTAATCGCCCATCAATATCGCTCTCGGAAGAACACAACGGGTGACGGTGTTTTAGTCAGGAAAGACTGCACTTAGCACAAGTAGCGGCAATGGTTGGCATCAGGTATGGATATGTACAAGACATGGTACATGATAACATGCGGTAGCGTACAATTTGTGCTCATTTTTGAGTGCCCAAACATGCACGCGGCGCATACGTGGCTTCGTAAGCAACCGAAAAGCCTCATTTCGGAAGGGATGAAGAAGCTCATCGAACGATATCAGAATTACATCGCCGTGTAGGTGAACTATATCGAAAGGTGGCATACGTATTTATTCTTCATCAATGGCAATAAAGGCATTGTTTGGAAATTGTCTATATGGTTTGATTTATCCTCGTCTCTCTCTCTACATATATATATATATATATATATATATATATATATATATATATGAATTTTGTCATTTTTCTGGAAAACGTGTGCTCAATATCAAAAACAGAGTGAATACCCATATACATATCACTGTCTGTCTGTCAGTCTGCCTCTCTCTCTTTCTTACTCTCTCTCTATCTCTCTCTCTCTCTCTCTCTCTCTATATATATATATATATATATATATATATATATATATATATTGGGTGGATAGAAGTGTTTGTGCAATCATCACTTCCTTTTCAAAACAGTGTAAATGACGTCTACCGTGTGTGTGTGTGTATATATATATATATATATATATATATATATATATATATATATATATATATATATATATATATATATATATTGAAAGAGGGAGAAGGAAAATAAATAGATACTTCCTATGGAAGTTGATGTAAATAGTGATATGTATGCCTGAATCCACTTCCGTGTTAGTTTAAATTTATTTTTATTTCCTAAACTGATATATTTATTCCAAAAAATATGGCGATATGTTAGCATAAATTATTATTAAGTTATGTTACTTAGTACGCATAGCCTAAATTTGCCATGAGGCCACAAATGCTGAGCAGAAAGTGAGGATCGAACTCACTATACATGACTAATGATCAACCGCAAGCAGCGCATCAAACATTATCTCACGCCTAGGCGGCGAGTTTATGATTGGCTTATTGTGGAAAACTGCGGTCTATTTTTTACAAAAAGCCTAAATTAATTAATTGGCTAATTAATTGAATTACGTAGGTATACACCATATATTTTGTCATAAAATTATATAAATAAGCTATAATGACTCGATATTTCTTTCTCTGTTCTTTCCGAATTAGAAAATAATTCATTTCCATCAAAATGTACACATATGTTCAGTAACAGATGAAATGGTAATCAGCAAGATTTTGTTAACGAATTTCTAACATACGCAGTTATTCATGAGAGAATCAAGAATATCTTTTTTTATATCAACTTGTATCATTGGATGTGTTCAAAAGACCCCAAAATTAGAACCAACTTTACTAACAAGTGTTCTTCAACAAACGTTCTTTGCTATCTCCTGTTTTATATATAGTTTAACCAAGACAATAACAATGCAAGAGGAAGGGCCATAATTGCAATTGCCTGCAAAATTTGCTCGGTAACTATTGTACGATTGCAGATATCCGCCGTATCCGGGATTGGGCCTGATAAATTATAATAGGCCAATAATAATAACTGTCCTGTCAGTTTCATTTAAGTATGTATCCTTCTGGACATTCTCAATATATCTAAAATATTTCGATTACGCCAACAGATACTGTTAATCGCTAACTTTTCAAAATAGATACAAAAGGTTGACATGCTTCCAGACACATCTACCCAATGGTGCATCCAGAAAGATACGCGGTTTCCCATGGAAAAGACTGAGAAATACACCTACTGAGACTAATATGATGAAGTTAGATTATATTATATGGATGTCATGCATGGTGTCAAACCGGTTCAGAAATGTCTAAAATATAAGCTATATGCATATGTTTTCCCAAATCAATGATTTAAAAGGGCCTCAAGTGAACGAATCCTTTAGGTCTCAGCGTAGAGGATTCATTTAATTAAATTTAATTAAAATCACCCTTTCCTTCTCAGGTCCTATAGACTGGCGCTAAAAACATTCACAAAAATAGTTTTACTCTATAACAAAATCGCATCGCATGAAAACGTCGAACAACAAGAGCAACAAAACTAGAAGGGAAAACCAATGGTATAGTCAGGATGATTAATTTCCGCACAACTTTAAATAAAATGTTAAGAAACAAACTCCAGTCAACGCTAGAAAAAGCGATAACTGCTATTTAACTTACGAAGTCTAAATTTCTGAAAACCTGCCCTTCTTCGTTCGGACATGTGTACATTAAATACAAATCTTTTCCCAGTTCAATGATTTTAAATTACTGCAAGAGAATGATATTTTTTTTAGGATTCATTTAATTTAAGCCAGTCAGTCCTTCAACAGACCCTATATAGTGGCCCTACATGATCATAAAAATGTTTTACCCTATAAAAAAACACATAACGTAAGACTTCTAACAACAAAAATGGGTAGCATGTGTAACTAGATAAAATAATTATACAATCAAGATGTTACCTTTCGAGACTAGATTAACTAAAAGGTTTAGATATGAACTCCTATCCGTATTTTTTAAAAAAAGGCGATATCACCTGGCGAACTTGAGAAGTCTATCTTCTTGAAAATCTGTTTTTAGAAAAAAAAAATATTTTATAAATTTCAACCGAGATTAACGCTCGGTGAGTGAATGTCGAATACTTCTTGAATGGAAACAGACAATTTCACCTCTCGCATTACCAAAGTAAAAATAAAAAAAATAAAAAAGATGCGCACATTTTGATCGTATGTCTTTTAAAACGTACACTTCAAGCACGTGCACACAAGCTCCTTCAGTTCTTAACAGTGATATACATGCGCCTTGCATTTTAAATATTTCCACATGCACATTATCATATAAACCCTTCATCTCGCCTTGTTTGACGTATTTGAATTCCTGAATCTCCAGCGATCAACTCTTTTCTTTCTCTTGCTGGTGCTTTCCTATAAATGTTTAGCTAATGTTTCACGGCGTGCATGCGTGTTCTTGCGCACGTATGCCCCTGAAGAATTAAAAAAAAAATACAATCAGCGATCAGTGTTAAATGTATGAGGTTCAAAAAACGCCAATGATAAATATAAATTCTATAATATCAAAAGAAAGAAAAACATGTAAAACATGGAGGAACTAACTCAAATTGCCTTTCATATATATGATAAACCAACTGACTTGGCTGAATTCTCTTATGAGGACGGTGATACAATTTTCAGCATTTCTCTTTTGATAAAATATATTATATACATAAGAACAACCTATTAACATTCGTTGCGTCACATTTTTGACTAGACATTCAATGTAAAAACCATATCATTTGTCATCCGTGCACAGGAAAAAGGGAGTTTTCATTTCCAATGTGTTATTCAGATAAGTTAATTGCTCACATTAGTGTAGCGTAATGAGAGATTTTTTTTTTTTTTTTTTTTTTTTTTTTTTTTTACAGGTTTCGGGAATTCGTAATAAATTTCTTTTATTTTAATTTTCCTTTAATTTTCTTTTCTTTCATTTACTTATTAAACAGAGATGAAAGAGAAAACTAAGTTTCGATCAATTTCTTGTTGAATAATGTCGAATAGATTTCATTAATTTTTGCCAATAATACAGTATAAATGAATCTACATCAATGACCAGCCAATAAAAATATATATCCAACATAGTTCCAAAATAATATTTTAAAATGTGTTAATGAAATCGAATACATTCCACACCTTTTGAATGTTCTGTTTATAGACTTAATAGTCTAAAATAATCGAAGGCATTATATAACGTACATGGTGACATCACGTGTAACACTTAATGGGAGTGAGACCACACCCAAAATGATTATAATTGACGTCACCATTGAATACTGCAAATTATAATATTTCCACAGTATACCAGAATACAGAGAAAGTCTTTAATATCTTAAAATATAGCATAAAAATGGTTCTTGAAAATAACTTTGACGCTCGAAAAATCTGAAAAAACAACAGCAGGAACATGAACCTTGAATAGATTGTCCACAAATTGGATTACAATATACAACAACCAATTCGAAAATTAAAGATAGACCTTTATGTTCTATTTAATGAAAATTATTTGCATATATATATTTAAGACATTTTTATGTTTATACATTCTTTTTTAAGATACAAATATTTAAGTAAATGCTTTGTTTATAATAAACAACATTTACCGATCTGAATGTACGAGAAATTTTCATAGAAAATATTCGATCTCCGACAGGATTCGAACCTGTGTCCTATACGGAACCGTTATTTAGCCTGACGTGCGCTTGACCGATCGAACCACAGAGAATCGCTCGATTAAAAAGGCCGTAATTACTGCCTTTAAGCTTTAATCTTCCATGATTCTCTCACGTACATTCATATCTGCTCATGGCGTATCCAAATGCAAACAAATGACGCCACACATTATGAAATGGACAAAATCCGACAATTATTTTTAAGACATTATTATATTTATACATTCTTTCTATAAATGTCATAAAAATAATTGTCGGAGTTTGTTCATTTCATATATATATATATATTAGAATTAAGTACTATTTTCCATTTGCCTATTTTATTCATTTGTCATCTCTACAGATATATTCTGAGAACTTTCACACACACACACACACACACACACACATATATATATATATATATATATATATATATATATATATATATATATAACCCAACAGACTCCTTCCTAAATATGCTAGTAGAAAATACAAGTATAATAGCCTCATCCACATGTAAAAAATTTTTAAAAAATGGAAGACCTGATAATAAAAGGAAAAGCCAACACAATAGCCTTACCTATGATCACGGCCGCAATAAATATACAGATATATAAAAACCTACATATTTAGTTAAAAAAATGGAAATCCTCCTTGATAATGGATAAAAGAATGGTCGAAAGCGCTTGGATATGCAGAACAGTTTTTACACACTTTCTGTACCGAAAAGAAATCATTTGTACAAGCACAAGAAAAATAAATAAAAAGCTTAATCACATTACCTTTAACGAAACATGTAAAACGGGGTTTCATGCCTAAATACACAATACACACAGACACACACACAAACACACACACACACACACACACATATATATATATATATTTATATATATTTATATATATATATATATGTATATATTATAAATTGATTTATTTAAAATATGGTTTTTTTTCGCTACACAGTTCTAACCATGTTTCAAAAATGGAAGCTAAAAGCTACGAATTTAATTTTGTAATTAAATTAAAGACATTAGTCCCATTTCATCCTCAAGCGAATTTTGGAGTAACTTTTTAAAATTACTGAGTTTTAAAGACACATATAAAATCATAATTCATGTTTCCAAGGTTACAGATAAATCTACTTCAACTAGACAAGGGGTGTCTGGGTGTTCATTATGTCTGTAATTTGATGTATCCGTTATTAGTTACGTTTTGGTAGGGGGTAGTGATGTATTTTTCAATGAAATCTGACATCCGTTGACTGCATGTCGTCTGGATTTTTTTTAAATTTATTGTTAACGGCAAAAATTCTTACGGCATTTTTTCTATTTTCATATTTAAAGATTTTTTTTCTTTATAGATAGATAGATAGATAGATAGATAGATAGATAGATAGATAGATAGATAGATAGATAGATTTTTTTTACTGTTGTTCACTCAATATAAATCCCAAGGACCAATCAAAGTAGTGAGTTACTGAATGACGTTGTTGGAAGTAGATAACGGTTGTTCGGAAAACTAAATATTTTAAGACTGTATTGGTCAGAGAAACATCCACTCGCGACTCCTTTTCGCAAAGTAGTGGTTCCGGGAAATCAGCCGTCCTCAAACAGAGAGGGCATTATTTTTTCTCTCGAGGAAATTACGTTAAGTTGGGACATCGATTTTCTAGGAAAACTAGTTACAATTTTCTTCATTTTTTATTCTCTCGATAAATCCATGTAGGATCGCCACTTACCATCTGGTACAAAATATAAATTTCTGCTGAACAAAACAATTGCTTCGACTCTCGATCGTGTAGAAAAAATCTATTTGATTTCTGACTTTGTGTCTACAGCATGAAAACGGTTTACTATTTTAAGTTTGTGCATAGAAAATAGAATAATCTTTTAAAGCACTATTAAATATCTCTTTAAGAATGTGCTAAAGATACCGCTTTGAACGTTTACATCAATGTAATATTTAAGAAAACGTAATCACTCACTGAGTCCATGAGTGTTAATTCTCTCTATCTATATTTTGAAAAATCTTAAAGACGGTCTTGACCAAAAGTAACTGTTTCGTATCGACCAGAAAGCGAAATACAAGTATTTAAGCGATGATTGATAGTCTTACCTTCATGTATTCAAAATATTTATAAGCCATCGAAGCATTGTATTACTGTTGTTTAATTACAAAACATGGATATACCGGTAGCTTAACCATTCCTGGCGCGAAATGTAGAATCGGGACCAGTTCAAATTTTGGTCAAGTACGTCGGGTTCATATCGTATTAATACCTGTCGGAAAGGTAAGAAGCCGTCTCTTCTTCCACGGCTTTGGGTTAAATAGAAAATATATTTGGCTCTCTAGACACAGCTGTAGCAAATTCAAACGACAAAGAAATCAACGGGAAACCACTTCACTATCTTTCCGAAAATGTAATGGTAAATCACTATTTAAGCAATCTGTGTAGAGCCAAGTTTACTTTTGTCTTCGAGCTATATGATATTTTTTTTTAAATCGATGAAGTACTGAATCAGTTTCAAAATCATTTCTATAACTTATCTAATATCGTTCAAATGTTAGTGCTGAGTACTAAAGAACATGTCAAGAACTTAAGGACAGGAAGATGAGTTACTATGATAAATTCTGTACCCATTTCTCTACGGAAGTTTTTAGTACAGCCTGGCAAAGACTAGAGGGGAGGTATCGATGCTGGTTGCACAATTTCATGCCATCCTCTTTATACTTGTGATGGAATTGATATTGAGATCATCCAAAGAAGAAACTATTGTAATAAAACCTTCACTAAAAGTTTTCATCGATGACATTATAGGGGTAAACTCAGTTAATTCAGTGAGGAAAGTTTTGGAAAGACTTGACAATATCATCAAATGATCGCGTATGAAATTCAAAGCCAACAATTCAAGTTGTACGATTATCAATGGAAATCAAGAGGTAAGTTTCAAGATAGCAGGAGACAATATCCCAACAATAAAAGAGGAGCCTGTGAAAAGCTTTGGTCGGTGGTACAAAAATGACTTGAATGACAGACGTAAAGTAGTTATGGTTTAACAACAAGCACCGGAAGTATTGAAATCAGTAGACAAAGTAAGAGTGAGAAGTTCAAGGTATGGTGTCTACATTATGGCCAGTGACCTATATTGCAATAGTTAATTAAATGAAAATAATTTACAAACGAAAATTTCCCAGTTGTACCATGCGTGTGCTAATTCGTAAATTGGGCTTCTGTGCTTCCATGACGATACAACTTTCAGTTAAATATAACATTAAGTAAATTCCAGTTGAAATAAAATATTTAGCTTTACAGCAAATTCTTAATTTCAACCTCTGCGTTTCAAGTGGTACATTCATCGGTTATATTAGTTCTGTGCGACATTGAAGAACTTGTGTTTAAAAAAGAAAAAAAGTTTCTTTTTTTATCACTCATCGAAACCTCTTTTTATGGAAAAGACTTTTATCAAAATCATTTTCTTCGAAAATTCTTTTCATTAAACTTCCATCGTTAGCAATAATCGTCCAGCGCCTTTTATTATCTCAAATGTAGTCGACGGAGAAACATGCATCGTTAAAATCATACACGAAATTGTCATGACATCTATCATTTACACGGGCAGCATTGACGTAGACTCATCATCATCATCATCATCATCATCATCATCATCATCATCATCATCATCATCAGTCTCATAGCCCTGTATGATCGGAGGGAAGCGCTAGCATGTCTTGAACTAATTAAACCCGGTGGAGCGCATTCTCTCTTTAGATTATTATTATTATTATTACTACTACTACTACTACTACTACTACTACTACCACTACTACTACTACTACTACTATTGTTACTAGTACAATCATGATAATAATAATAATAATAATAATAATTATTATTATTATTATTATTGCAGCAAAAATGATAATATAAGTAATAAAAAGAAAAATGTCTGTGTAGGAAAGGAAACTTTAAGTCCAGAAAAAACAAACTTAATGCTTAATATCTATGTGAATAATTTTTAAACAAATACGGTGTTTGTTTAGCGATTTAAACGTTATTACGCATTCATTAGTTTGAACTCAATATGGCAATATACGTAATCATATAAAAATTAGAATTTACTTCTCATATTTAAGCCTAAATTTTAGGCTTAAATATTTTGAAAAAAAAGGCGTATATTCCACAGATAATGTCGATAACCTTTTCTGTAGATCGCAGATTCAAATGCAGTCAGTACGAACCACAATTAATGCTTGATTTTTCCCGATCATAAGAATTTGTATTGAGACAATATATCTATAAATATTAAACTGAATCAATATTTTTATGTAATTATTTAAAAAAGAGTACCGTTGACATAATTTGTGCAGTGTGGGATCTATCAGCAATTTTAAAACAATACACCGAGTACTAAGTACACATTGTAAAATTTTCTCGATTCGACATTGGAAGATTCTTTTTTTTTATGTGGCAACAAATCAAGTAAAGAACAAATTGTTTTGGAGATGTTTGCTCAGACATTTTGTTCATGCCATACCCAGAATACTGAATAAATTTAGTCACATGCCTCAAATACGTGGGTGGTAAAAAGAATGGAATGAACGAACAAACCTCACCTGACTGAGTTCAGCCTATAAGAAAATGCATGTGTGTAGTTTTTTTAGGCTTTATGATGTGTGTCTAATGGTTGCTCTTCATTCTGATCTTCCTTCTCATGGCTGCTGTTTTTATACTTCTCCCGATTCATATATCAGTTTCGTACTAGTAGGAAATGTGTACGGTATTAATGGCAAATTTGAATGTGAGATTAGGAATGAGAAGCGAGCGTATAAATTGGAAAACGAGTAGAAATAAGAAGAGTAAATAATGAGTTGATCGTTAGGAAATGTAGAGAAAATACACAGAGATTGAGCAGAATTATCAAATAAAAAGTTTTAGAAACAGTAATCGATTTATATAGAGATTAGGTATATATGTGTGCAAATATATAGAAAAATAGGAAAGAACCCGTTAGGTAAATAATCCAGAGTTCTTTAGTAATTTTGTTTTTATTTTTAAAAAATAGTGCTCCATACAAAAGTAGAGCTTTAATTATAATTATTCTTTTAAAAAAAAAATAGATTCCTTCGCAACATAAGAGTTCTCATGTTTCAAAAACAAGAGCCAAAAACCTCAATATAATTATTAAAATTAAATTGAATTAAAGTCCTGTTTCAACCTCAAGCGAAAATTTAGGAATAACTAATCTTGAAATTTTCGGCCCTGCCTCGGCTTGACTTCTTTCCGGAGAAGACTGATATGTTGATATGTTACCCCCGTTATTGAGAGGGTTGTTCCAGCTCTTTCCATAGTAATTAATTTTACGAATGAACATGCTTATAAAGATGCGTAAACTTCAAGATTATTTATTCCTATGCATGTAATGGATTCGAACTCAGCTCTCCGATTCCTCAATCCGAAACGCTATCCATTACTGTACCGTGCATATTTCTTGTAATTCATAGGGTTTATCGGATAATTGAAATCTTTATAACGCTTTTTTTTTTTTTAATTAACGTATTTGTTCCATAACTAATATATTCTTGACCAGGAATCTCAAAAGTGTTCCTTATGCACCCTGGGAGTCCATGTAACTTACTGGAGGTCAACACAAAAATAACAAATTGGGGATCATACAGCAATTTCACTTCGGAACGGTTATTAGAACTGAGAACTGGAATTTCTACAGTAATCTACGCCATATCAAATTACTAAAACAGAAAACAGCTGCGAAACTAGCAGAATACGAGATCAAGCAATGTAAAAGCTGAATAAAAGCTAAGAAGAATATATCAAATAAGGATTATATATATATATATATATATATATATATATATATAGAGAGAGAGAGAGAGAGAGAGAGATAGATAGATATAGATATATATATAAAGAAAAATTATATAAAGCTCTCTAAGTTTATTTATTATTAAAAATGGAGGACCATCAAATAAAAGTAAGAGTAAAATTGGTCATTAGGTAAAAAAAAGGTAGAAAACCTGTGTTCATGAGTCTTCTCTAAGATAATGAATTTTAGCAGCAGATTAGAAACGGTAGATTAGAAACAAATTTTATTGAAAATAAAATGTATTTCCATACAGATGGTACACCTGAATAATGATGTAGATACACATACCGTAAGTTGTGTGACTAAAATTAGTATTACTAAGAACTATCCATTATTCTCACAATCCAGGTAAGTCTTCTTATTTATTATAAGAAGACTTCCTTTCAATATGAGAATAATGGACGGTTCTAAAAGACTATGATACACGGACAAAAACCGGATGAGATTGGTTTAATAGGAACGAGCTAGCTAGCATCATTTTCGGTATAATTACTGACCCAAGAAAGATGTTGACGCGGATAGTTATCGCAGTATTTTAAGTAAAAAATAAATAAAAAAAATTTAAATGTCTGCATTCATTTAAGAAATCATTGAATGAACCTCTTAATTCTCTGAAGATTATATTTTAATTGTGGTATTTATGGATTTCAATCAGCAGACTTCAATGAGATCGAAACAAAATTTTGATGGCAAATTGGAATTATGCTTACGTTATGCTAAGATAATTCTTATCACACTAGATAACGCATAGTAACTTGTGTCCACTCAGCATAGTTGCTTTACAAACTACAGGTCGGCTATGTGAGTGTTGAACAAACACAAATGCGCCCGAGCAGGCGCCTATAACGGGGATTAAATAGTCATCCTAGTAGACGGGCATTCTCGGAGACGATTTAGATTATTAACTAAAATTTGTTATGTTTTTTTTATGCTTAAATATTTGACTTAAAATGAAATGGCGTATGACATTTACTATTTTTATGTGGGCTTATTTTAGGGTTTTAGGATTATGTATGCAGAATATGAGTATCTGAGATACATTCTTAGATATATAAAAAAACTTGACATGTCTTGTGCATTAGAAAGCAACGGACACGGGCTTTTAGTGCATCGTTTTTGTTTTGTTTGTTTTTATTTTTTAACATGCGATATCTAAGGATTGTCACTTCTATTTCACCTTTTTCTTTGTGTCTGTTTTAACCTAAGGAGGATTACTGAATGAGAAATAACCAAAAATGGAGGCTGGAACTGAAATGGCAATCATTATAACATCAACAAAATTCAATACTCGTCAGCGGCTTTAAGCAGGTAAACCACTGCTAGTGACGGACAACTGAGACAACATATTACCCCGACTTACAATAATCCAACGTATTTATGAGGATTGGGACTTGCCTATTAGTGTCCATAGCTATGGTATATAACGGTGTCCTAGCCCTTCAGGACGTGGATGAACATGGATCTCGACAACTTCCTATCCTTTGCAGATCTTAACCGTTTTACTTTCTTTCTTACACACTGTCATCCATTTACACAATGTCTTTACGTAGGTTAATTACTGTTTTCATTTGTCTCTCCATACGAAGTCAGTTTACTCAGCATGACCCCCAATCTGATAAAACTATTCCAGAGAAATGGTTAAAGCTAAATATGAGAACTATAGGGAGAGATCTTGATTTTAGAAAAAAAAAAAGCAGTTCATTTTTAGTGCCAGTTAGAATTAATTTAAATTCGAGTAAGCTAATCAGCTAAGACGGCCTGCGATTAAGGGTGTTTCAAGTATCGATTATTGATACATTGATGTGTTTGCTTAATGGCATATCCATTTTTAGGGGAGCTTTAAAGTAATAAAAATATGATATATGCTATTCTGCTTTCACAATTGAATACATGGAAGATGATATTCAGCTTTTGTGCATATGCATGTTTGTATAGACAGAATTAATTACTAGATGCTCTGATATGTGTTTCATGTTATCGTATTGTTGATGTTATAATTTGGAATACAATTTGATTTCTTTAAGAAATCGTAGGATATTATATGGATTAATGTCATTAAAGAATTATTTCACATTGTTTGTTTGGCTTGATTTTGTTTAGCGGTTTATAAACTTTTATGGGTTATTTAATACTGAAATGGAAATATTTTGAACACAATTTTATGGCTTCAACTAAATATATTTTGAACGTAAAAGTATGCTTTCAGCTACACATAACATGTAGTTTTGTTAATTTTTCTATAAAATGTATTGCTAGTAATTTTGCTATAAAATATATTGTTGGCCATTTTGTGATAAAATGTATCGTTAATTCTACTACTAAATGTTTTTCTAAGTTTGGCGGATCAGACAGCCAAGTTTCATCTTGATAAATCGATAGTCTTAAGTAAGAAGATAAACTACATCCGGCAGCAAGGACAATGATCTAGAGATTATAGGATTTGTGGAGCTTGGACCCACCTCTTAATTGCTGTTCCCATGTCCTCCACTTGACCCGCCTACTAGTTATAAGCAAATAGTAGAACCCAGATATTTTGCTTCAAATTTATCACTGGGCATTTTGCTTTAAAAATTTATCACTGATCATTTTGCGTTAAAAATATATTATTAGTCATTTTACTATAAATAAATTGGTAATTATTTTAATATAAAAATGTATTACTCGTATTTTTAATAAAAATATGTATTTTTATACATTCATAGTGTCATGTTTTTGGAATGGGGTTCACTATTTGCCCATAGCTAATACCTAACAGGTGCTACTATCCCGTGCCAAGGTGAACATGGGAAAAACAGCATTTAAGAGGTGTTTCCACGCTCCACAAAACGTCTAGTTTTTAGATCATAGGCGAATGTAGTATATTATCTTACGTAGGACTATCCATGTATCTAGATTTGGCTGGCTGATCCTTCAAACGTATAAAAACAACACCTTCGACACCCGGTCATGATACCACACCACTTCTGCTCACGGGCAAAGATAGCTCCGAGGGGATAATTTTATCATCGGGCAACTGATACCCAAGTCTGTTGTATTAAACTGCATATTTAATGTAGCCAACCTTAAGGCATAACCTATACATATTAACAATCAATTAAGGTCAGAAGCCATGAGAGTAATATTTAGCGTTGCATCAGGGTATCATCTAGCGTTGCATCAGGGTATCATCTAGCGTTGCATCAGGGTATCATTTAGTGTTGCATCAGGTATTCATTCATGTTTTTATTATTATTAATATTTTTTCAAAATTATTTTTGATTCGGACTCGTTTTATCATGACTCGTTTTGACATGCTAAGTCATAACCGATGATTTAGGGCAAGCGAACGATGTGATTTTTGTTGTTTCCACTCAATTAAACAAAGACGGTTATAAACAAAAAGTAAATAGACAAAGCTCTTCGCGGAATATAGATTGTGTTTGCTAATTCTATTATGGGGATTTGCTAGAGAGATGGAGTAACAAGGATTTTGATGATTTGTTGTTGAGTTCCTTTCTTTATCATACCCAAAGTTCCAACCACAAGAACAATTTTAGTTTTTGCACGCCACATTTTTGTAGATATATTATTATTATTATTATTATTTGTGTATGTAGTGTTTCCTGCTTTGTATCCAGTAGATCCGTGTAAAAACTACGTCCCTAAGGCCTTATGGGAAAACTATTATTTAATTGATTGCACTTTGTATATGGGATGCTCCTAGTAAGGCAATCTTCTAGGCAACTTGTATGTTGATGTTACCTGGGAAACTTTTAGTAAAACTGTCCGTTCCGTTTCTCACGACGTCCAGAGTTCCAATTACTATTGGTACAGTCTCAGTCTTTATTTCCCACATCCTGTTAATCACGATCTCCAGTTTCTTGTATTTGGACAATTTTTTAAATCGAATGGAGGTCTTTTTCTTAGATGGTATTTGTTATGTCAACCAGGCATACACTTTCTGAATTTCTTATGTTTTATGCTAATATCAAAGCTGTTGGTTATTATTACCGTCTCAATATGAATCGACATTTTCTCAGGGTATATTTACATCATTATTTTAGGTAACTCTGTCTGGTTGGTGATCATACCATCTCTCACTGGTTTCGATTTTGTGCTTCTTGCATATCTCCCAATGCACATATGTCCCTACTTTATTATGCCTGTGGGTATATTTATTCATTTATTCATTATTATTATTATTATTATTATTATTATTATTATTATTATTATTTTGTTTTTTGTTGCATACACATTTCCTTCCGGATCTCAACGAGAAACCGCAGGACAGAAATGGCTTAATGCCATCTTCCACAGATCATATTTGTAAAAAAAAAAATCATAAAAATAAGACCACATCCATTTTACATAGATAAAGCCCTTCCCAATGTGATGTACAATTATTATTATTATTATTATTATTATTATTATTATTATTTATTTTCTTTGATTTCTGGCGTTTACACATTTCTTTCCGGGTCCCGCCCAGGGACCTAAGGTTAGAAATGGCATCATGACACTTACCCCTGAAAAAAAAAAAAAAAAAGAAATTACATAGATAAAGCCCTTCGTAGAGTGTGGGCTGTACTTGTCAGAACAATTTTTTGTATCTCCCTGATGCATGGACTTCCAGGAATCCCTTCAATTAGTCTACTGCAATCTTTTCCAACCAGTCCTAGGGCTCCAACTACAACAGGGATTGTTGATGTTCCCATATGCCACATTTTCGAGATTTCTATTTCAAGGTCCTTGTAGTTTGACAGCTTTTTGAATATCTTCAATGATACATTGCAGTCAGCAGAGATTGGCATATCAATAAGGAGGCACCGTTTTTGTTTGTGGTCTTTAATAACAATATCTGGGCTGTTGACCTTGATTGTTCTGTCAGTGTGTATTGTGTAATCCCATAGAATTGTAACATTTCCTATCTCTGTAACCGGGTCTGGGTGGTGTTCATACCAGTTTCTTTCAGTTTCCTTCCCGTAGAAGTTGCAGATTTTCCAGTGCAGATATTGGCCCACTCTGTCATGTCGGGTTTTATATTAAGTGGGTGCCAACATCGTGCAACCTGATACAAGATAATCAATCGTTTCTGGATATTTATCACAGAATCTGCATTTTGGGCTGACGCAGTATTTTAGTATATGTGCTTGATAATTCCTAGTTAGCAAGCATTGGTCCTGCGCAGCAAGGATAAAACCTTCAGTTTCTGCTTTCAACCCTGCACTGCGTAGCCACTGATGGGTACGGGTTTTATCTACATCAGCTTGTTTGGTACGGGCAGAGTATTGGCCATGAAGTGGTTTATCTTGCCATCGCTTCTGTATCTGGTCGGTTGCATTCGTCTTTGCTGTCTTTTTTAAGTATTTTGCAGTTTTAGCCGGTGTATTGTGCTGTAGTTGCATCTCTACGCCCATTTGAAGCTCCAGTTTGAATTTGTTGGCTTCTTTCATTACGGAGTAAAGACACTTACTACTTTCATGTTCCTTGACGCATACCATCATCCAGTCTTCTGTAGTTTCCAAGTATCTTTGGAGGCCAATTGTTGTAGTTTTGTAGGACAGTTCTAGTTGAACTAATCCTCTGCCTCCTTCGGATCTGGGCACATACAGACGATCAACATCAGCTTTGGGATGATGCATGCGATAGCAAGTGAGAAGCTTTCTCGTTTTGGCGTCCATTCGCTTAATTTCAGCTATGGTCCAGTTAAGGACATTAAAGCTGTATTGCACCACAGGGACAGCCAATGTGTTTATAGCTGATATTCTGTTTTTTGAGTTTAGTTCAGTATTTAGTACCAGACGTAGACGCCTGTAGTACTCTTTTCTTATTTTTTCCTTCATTTGGGGGTGTTGTATGCCATCTCCTTCGCTAATTCCTAGGTACTTATAAGCTTCATCATGCTCCAATTCCCTAATCTTTGTGACAAAATCTAAATCTATTAAGGGTGTTTCTGTAATTCTACCTTTCTTGAATGTTACTTTCGCACATTTATCTAATCCGAAGTCCATACCTATGTCGTCACTGAAGTATTTTACAATATTGACGAGGCCTTTCAACTCATTGTCGTCTTTGGCAAAGAGTTTGAGATCATCCATGTAGAGTAGGTGATTGAATATTTTCTTATTTATTTTGTAACCATAGCTACTGTTGTTCAGTTCATGTGTAAGAGGAATTAAGGATAAACAAAACAGAAGGGGTGACAGAGAGTCTCCTTGAAAGATTCCACGTCGGATATTCAGATGGTTAGATATGGCAGTGCCCCCGGTGTGACTAAGGTATAGTTTGGTGTTCCACATTCCCATGCTGTGCTTAAGGAAATTTAATACGACAGGGGAGACTTTGTACATTTCCAAAGTCTTCAGGATCCAAGAATGTGGAACACTATCAAAGGCTTTACGATAATCAATCCACGCTGCACTTAGATTTCTGCGTCATCTCCTGCAATTTTCCAGGATCATTTTATTTATAATAAGTTGATCTTTGCAGCCATATGAACCTCTTCTGCACCCCCTCTGTTCCAGCGAGAGAATGCTGTTTGTTTCTAAAAAGGAATAAGTACGGTTCGTCAGTACAGACGTGATCAACTTATACGTTGTGGAGAGACATGTTATCGGTCTATAATTTTTCGGGTCGTCTGTTTCAGTTGTTTTTGGTATGAGGTATGTAATACCTTCAGTAACCCATTCCGGGATTTTATTGGGATTATTTACAAGCGTTGATAATGTTTTTGCAAGAATTCCATGGGTAGATGAGAGATGATACAGCCAGAAATTGGGCAACTTGTTATTTCCTGGGGATTTCCATTTTGGGGATTTCGTTAGAGCTTGCCTAATATCATCTGTGGCTATATTTTCCCATTCTTGCAGAGGTGTATCCAGCAGTCGTTCTTCTTCACGCCGTATCCATTCTGCATTTGGGTTATATTCCTTTGAGCTGCTCCAAATATTTTCCCAAAATGTCTGTACATTATCAATCGATGGTGGCCTTTCGACATGTATAGGTGTTTTTCCAATTTCCCTGTAAAATTTCTTAAGATCTGTTCGGAATATTTTATTTTGGCGATAGAACGTTTATCGTGTCGTCTTGTTCTCATTATTATTATTAACTAATTTAGCTTTTGGTTTGATACAATTTTTTTACAGCTCATTAAATAAGACCTGGCGTAAACCAAGTTAGTAAATAAATGAATTCTGATCATACAAATTCTGATGTTAAGTGATAGTTAACATAGATTTTTTATATATTTCTTTTGATGACACTCTCAGGAACAATCTTCGCACAATGCAGCTTTTTTAATCTACATTAAGGAGGAACTTATTATTATTATTATTATTATTATTATTATTATTATTATTATTATTATTATTATTGTTATCTGCACTTGAAATCGTTGGTGTAGGATGACAAGTGACAGTAACTCCCTTAAATACGCCATATTATTTCTATTCTTAATTTATATTGAACTGTGTTATATCTGTATTGCCCATATTTGTTCTTGTTTTGAGTGTTTTAATATTGTACACAGCATGTGAGTAGTTATTTAGATGACTGTTTTTTTCATTTATTATTATTGTTATTATTATTTAGCTAATATGAACACGATTTTCACATGACACAGATAACTAACAATCTCACCAGCCCAGAGTCATCACAAAAACTAACCCAAATGAGAAATAAGAAATGAATGAAAAATATTAAGAAAAATAAATAAATAAATAAATATGTATAAAACAATCTAATAAATAAGCTGCCCGTTCGGTTGTGTCGACATTCCAGAGATATGATACAAGTGGATTAGTCGTAAATCAGCGAGATACCATCCTTGGAGGTACCAAAAATTGAACTGGGTCACCGAAGGAAAACGACTTCACATACAACAACTCTAGTCCTTGGCTACCATTGTTCATTTAACATATTGCCCAGAAAGCATACTACATTAATATACACACACAAATATATATATATATATATATATATATATATATATATATATATATATATATATATATATATATATATAGACAGATTGTGAAGGGCAATAGAGAATTAAAAGCCTGAACTCTCAATGTTCGGGTTTTTATGTTATCTTAAAATCATACTAACGCCAATTTGAATTATGACTTAAATGAACAAGAACACTTTAGATGAACGGGTAAATCCTCTAGTCATCAAGTTTCTCAGATTCAAATTCGACCAATTTTTTTATAAAGTATTTTTCTCATATACAGTTATAATTAAATCTATGAATATCCCGCTTTTTCTCCTATGACTATAATGTTTTATATATATATATATATATATATATATATATATATATATATATATATATATATATATATATATATATATATATATTCTCTTCCCGTTTAAATTAGGACGTTGTCACTGCGGTAAACGAAATAAAATGATATGATGGTTTCATTTTTCAGTAAAGATGGATAAAATATTAACGCGAGCTGCAGTGTACATTCATAGCTCAGAGTAGAGGAATACATTGAGGTTTTTGTTTTTGGTTATTGAATATTTGATATGTCAATGATAGAAAACGACTTGGACATCTAAATTTTATTTAAGACAGCCACAGAAAATATCTATAAAAATGTTATGGAATTAAAGGTGATTGACAATGCTTCATCGACTACAAAAATATATTAGAGTGTAACCCGGATATAAGAGAGTTGCCGGGACCGGAGAAGACTCTTATATCCGGGTTTCTTTTATATCCGGGTTTGATCTATTTTGTTTAGGTAAGTATAGCTCTAATTTGGGGCCAGAGAAAATCTCTCTTATATCCGGGTTTTTCTTATATCCAGGTCTCTTATATCCGGATTACACTGTATTACTTATATTTATGACCATAGTATTATGGACTGAGTAACTGCAATAAGCAACTAAATTTAAGATGAACGAAATAGAAGTAATAATTTAATAATGGTTGACAATGCTGCATCGAATAGTAAATTCTATGTATTACTAATGCAAATTACTATAGAGTAACATTGTAGCTGCGATGAAAAATAACTAAAATACAGACGGAAAAAGTGAATAATCAAAAACTGATAATGGTTGACAATGCTTCTTTTAATAAAGAATTATATAATAAATATTTATTATAAAATGACACGGGGAAAAGGGCGATAAGATAGAAAGTGAGAGGGAAATTATGAAAAGGACGAGAAGAAAGAGAAAATAGAATAAAATTAAGACATTGACGATAAAACAGAAAAAAAAATGGAGAAAATTGGGGGAAAAGCAAGTGAAATGCGAGCAAAAAGAAAGACAACGGGAAAAGTGAAAAACCTGAGAAGCGAAATATTGATAGGAAAATAGGAAAGGAGTCGTCAGAGAAATATAAAGTAAAAACTCAGGAATGAAAAGAAAAATAAAACAAAAGAAATAATTGACAGGGAAATGAAGAAAATAAGAGAGAAAATAAGTGAAAGAGGCACGAACAAAAGGAAAGAAAAGTGAAGAAAATATGAAATAAATAAAGAGGGGAGGGTGAAATGAAAACGAAGGCTGTGGAAAAGAAAAAAAAAGAAGAAAAAAGGAAGGCTGTGAAAGAAAAGAAGGGAGGGAATGAAATGAAAGAAAAACTAAAAATGAATGAAAGATAAAAAAAAAACAAGAGAGGAAGTAAAAGAAACATTCTAGAATGAGGTGAAAGACAAAGAACAGAAACGAGTGAAAGAAAGAAAAAAAAAGGAGGTGAATGAGAGTTAAAGAAGGAAGAAGAGGAAAGAAATCAAAAGAGGGGGAAAACAAAATAGAAAGGAAAAAGGAAAGAAAATGAAAAGATGGGAAGCAAATGAAAGACGAAAAGTGTGCAAATTTGTCCGATGAAATTTCCAGAATAGATCTAAAAATATAAAACATAAAAGAAAAAGAAAAAAAAAATAATAATAATATGCGATTTATCCACCAATAACTACATAAGTTACAAAAACAATAAAAAAGATCTTGTTGACGTTTTAAAAACAGTAAGGTGAGGTATGACCTCTAGGGAAAAGATCACGATTGTTGATGTCTGAGATGCTTTTACAATACAACCGGCACTGTAATACGGTGCATAGAGTCCTGCAAGATGCTATGATGTTTTAACATGTGAAATTAAAATGAGAAGACAGTAAGAAAAAATGAAGAGCGAAATGCTTTTCAGTGTGGAAAAAAAAGAGGAAGTAACAGAAAGACAGAATAAAAATAGAAAAATGGACGTAAGAGATGGCATTAAGAAGCATCTAAGAATAGAAATATGTCCGGTGGGATTACGTGCCGTTGTCATTCGAGGGTAAATTGTTGTGATAGGATTTCCAGGGCCATTCAAATCTCCCTAAAGCCTGTGACGTCGTCTTGACTCTCCATAAACTAAATTCATACACCTCCATGCGCGTGTGCGAACGCACCTCCGAAGTCGGTACACGTGGGGACACTAACCATCCGGCTCGCCAGAATTCGATAAAAATAGGGTTGAAACGTGGGACCGACCACATATGTGAAACGAATGAAATAAAAAAATCGTCGAGAACCCAAAGACTAACTTCAGAGACGTCAGCAAGAAAATCTAATTGCTAAATTTATGTCGACCGTAAAACAAATTTTTGTAAAGTGACTGGTAAGTAGAGACAGATTGCTGACATTGACTATTCGGACTTCCTTCTTCGAGAATCTGAAAATTTCCGATTAGGGATTTCGGTACAGCTGCAAAAAAAAAAAAAATACAAGGAAGATGGCATGTGCATTATTCCCGTTTTTAGTGATGGATACCTGAATAAAAACGATCATTTAGTTGAAATAATTGGAATAATAGTCTCAGTTTTATTCCCTCTAAGGACTTGAATTAAGGATTTTTGAAGAGTTATGAACGATTATAACGTTAGATCAAAGATTATCTGAGCAATAGGGATTTCGTCATAAAGGAATATTACTTTCTAAGAACATCCTTTTCTGGTAGATACGAGAGATTACCAACACTATCTCATAATTTCCATGACTTTTGTCAACGTCATTTTATTTACAGAAAAGCGAATACCTAAATGATTTATATTACTTTTCTAACATTGTCTTTTTTGTATTCACACATAAATCTCCCTTTCTCTGTGCCTCTGTCACTCGCAATATATATATATATATATACATACATTATATATATATATATATATATATATAGAGAGAGAGAGAGAGAGAGAGAAAGAAAGAGAGATATAGATATAGAAAGAGATACAGAGAGAGTGAGAGAGGCAGACTGAGAGACAGACAGAGATATGTATGTGCGTATTCACTGTCTTCGATATTAGGCGCATGTTTTCCAGAAATATAATAAAATTCATATATATATATATATATATATGTGTGTGTGTGTGTGTGTAGAGAAAGAAAGAGTGAGAGACGAGGATAAATCAAAGCATATAGGCAATTTCCAAACAATGCCTTTATTGCCATTGATGAAGAATAAATACGTATGCCACCTTTCGATATAGTTCACCTACACGGCGATGTAATTCTGATATCGTTCGATGAGCTTCTTCATCCCTTCCGAAATGAGGCTTTTCGGTTGCTTTGTGGTGTAAAAATTCAGCTAGGAATAAATGTATATGCATAGACTATTTCAGTGAAAGAAATGGAAAAGAAAAGCCTTTTATGTCGATGTGTTTCGTTCCTTCAGCAAATTTAGCAAGGAAAATGTAGAAAATATTGATTAGGAAGCCGTATTTATGGACGCAGCTCTAAATAAAATTTACTGCATTTGTTTTTATAAAGTATATCAAGAATCGAAACATTGGCATAAAATGTTTTACTATTGTCATTTATTTCAAATATGCACACATTTAATATATATATATATATATATATATATATATATATATATATATATATATATATATATATATATATGGTATAATGATATATAAATAGTTGCATATCAAGCAGCGTGACAAAGTGGAAGTTTTGATGCGTCCTTTCGAAGTTTAAGTTGATGCGATTACATACATGTGAACGAAAGATTTTTTAAATATGTGTATCGATGATGACAGTAAATTCTTATATCTATATATATCATATACAACGATTTTTTTTAAATATGTGTTTTGGATATAACCGATGTCAATAGATTCTTATATACAGCGAGTTAAATGCTTAAAATGAGTTATATTCATAGAATAACGGCAGTCAGATTGTATATAGATATCAAAAGTTTGCCCATAGAAAATATCACTTATCTATGTCTCCATATATATATATATATATATATATATATATATATATATATATATATATATATATAGCCAGCACATATAATTTGATTATAGTGGTGAAGGCTTTGTGAAGAACCAACCACACTTTTTGAACGACTGAATACAGCGACCTGGTACACTAATCCTCAAACAATCTCCTGCAGGTTTTGGCTTCAAGGTTGCCATCCAAGGCTACAGAACCCAGTCTGTTCCTAGCTAGAGGGAGAAGAAGAGCATTCATTAGTATCTAGATCCGAGCCACTACCCACTACCCACTACTCCACTGTGCCTCCTTGACACACATATATATATGATTTTTTTCTTTTATTCATAATCATGATATAAACTTTCATTATTTTATTTACTTAATTATTTATTTTTTACTTTATTTATATTTATTTATTTTAAATTTACTCTATTTTTTTTATTTATTCATTAAGACATTTGCTTTCTAAGAAAGTTTAAAAAAGTATTAGGTTATGTGGTTTTCTCAATTTTTAATATATTTGATATAATTTAAATAGCATAATAGGAATTTATATATATATATATATATATATATATATATATATATATATATATATATAGTTGGGGAAATAAATATGCGTACACATGAAAAATTGTATTTTTATAAATGTAAAAGCCTAACTAAAAAACATTTTTATACATTTGATGCGTAAAGATACTTTTTTTATTAAAAAATAATAATAAACTTAATTAATTCTTATTCTAAAAGAAATTAATGCATTTTGTTTTATTTTAACTGATGAAAAAAGTATTCGTACAAAACAAAAAAGCACATTAACTTAATTTAATACTTTGTGGAATATCTTTTATTGAGTTCAACAGCTACCAGTCTATTCCTGTACATCTCAACTAATGATTTGCACACATTGAGTGGTATTTTGTCCCATTCTTCTTGGCATATTGTCTTCAAATTCTTGATATTTGTTGGTGCTCTTTTCCCAATTTGAATTTTCAAATATCGCCATAAATTCTCGATTGGGTTCAAGTCTGGGGACTGACTTGGCCATTGCAAGACATCAACGTTACTTTCAGCTAACCATTTCCTTGTAGATCTAGCCATATGCTTAGGATCATTATCCAGTTGGAAAACCCAATCAGGACGTGGCCAAAGTCTCTCAACAGAACGCATTAAATTGTCTTGCAGGATTTTTTGCTAGCTTTCGGCATTCATCTTGCCATCTATTATTGATATTCTGCCAACACCTTCTGCCGAAAAACAGCCCCAGATCATGATACTGACACCACCAAACTTTACAGTTGGTAACGTGTTCTTTGGTAAGTAGGCTTCACTGTCCTTCCTCCTCCACATATGATTTCGATAATTATGACCAAACAACTCTATTTTAGTTTCATCTGTCCATAGTACATTTTCCCAAAACGAATATTCTTTATCCTTATGCTCTCTAACGAATTTTAGCCTAGAATCTCTGTGTCGTTTCAAGAGGAGCGGAGTCTTCCTTGGGATGTGTGATTGCAGACTCTTTTTGTGTAGTTCATTACTTATTGTACGCTTGGTTACTTTAATCCCTAATGCACGAAGATGTTCCGGCAGTTCTTCTCGGGTAACCTGTGTATTTTGTTGGATCTGGCGTCCTAATATTCTTGCTGATCTTAGAGAAATCTTCCTCGGAGGACCTGTCCGTCTTTGGTTTTCAACGCTGTTACGTGTTTTAAACCTTGCAATGAACGAAGCAATTGTAGTAAAAGGAATATTCAAGTTGTTAGAAATCGTTCTGTAACTGTTCCCATCTTTCCAAAGAGACAAAATATGTTGTTTTTATGAAATAGTCAATTCTTTACTTTTAGGCATTATTAGAACCTTGTCGTAAGACTAAAAATTGCAAAATGGTCTGATAATGGCTAATAGCATTAACTATAATTGCTGATAACTTTACTAAAACATTCTAGAATATAATTGTTTCATAATTAATTGATTATTTTATTCTAAAAATTGATTTGTACTAATACTTTTTACACCAGTTAGAATTTTAAAAAGTGCATTAATTTCTATTAGAATAAGAATTAATTAAGTTTATTATTATTTTTTATTAGTTTGTGTCTTTATACATAAAATGTGCCGAGATTTGTTTTATTTAAGGCTTTTACATTTATAAAAATACAATTTTCAAGTGTACGAATATTTATTTTCCCTCACTGTATATATATGTATGTATGGATAGATAGATAGATAGATAGATAGATAGATAGATAGATAGGAAAATGTCCTGTGTGCAATATGGCCGAGGATACTAAAATTGCAGGTTATTTCAAATATTTTTCTGTCTCCTAGCTGTTGGCTCCTATAAGAATCTTATCCCCGTTTTGCTAACTTTCTTTTGGCTGCTTTAAGTTCACAGTTATCCATTACTCTTCCTATTCTGCCGGCAAACAAGGCTATTGGGTTCTGTTTGAACTGGTATTTACCCAAGACTGTGAGTGTTCATTGAGTCAATACACAACAGCATAAGTCAGTTTCATGTTCAAACGCACTCACCATTTCATATGGTTTGTGTTTTGACTCGACTATTTATATATGCTGATCAATGTTGAATTATGGTTAGGTCTCTATTATTATTCTAAAGGTTATTTAGGTATTTTATAGTGTTGTGTGTTAACTTTTGTACTCATTATTTATTAGTGATTTATTAGTTATTTTATTATTTGACGTTGATTGTTATTATTATATTTACTTGTGTTTATTCGCCAATCAAAAACCGTTAGAATTATACAACACACATAAAATGCACCATTGACCAGAATACACATGGTTTGAAGATAGCTTTTAATCACGAGACTGAATATCGCCGCTGAGTATTGGCTTAAATGCCTGCTTTTATATTTGCATATGCTCTATACCTGATATTGAACACTTGAACACCATAACTTAAAACTATATTTTTATCACACGCACATACACACACACACACACATATATATATATATATATATATATATATATATATATATATATAAGTATGCAAGAATATATATATATATATACATACATATATATATATATATATATATATATATATATATACATACATACATACATACATATACATACATACACACACACACACACACACACACATATATATATATATATATATATATATATATATATATATGCACGACAGTGATGTACACTCTCCAATCTTCTTCTTTTCACACAAACCCGTCAGGTAGGTGGCCTACTGCCTCCCATTTTTCCTTCTGCCCTCTCTATTTCTGAATCTGAGTATAAGGAGACCTTTATCGCTCTATTTTCCATAAGACTTTTACGTTGCTTACGCACGCTGTCCATAGAATATTCAGCATCTTTCTAAAGAATCACATATGATGCCTCCATCTGTTGCAACATTCACCTCACAGATGAAGAGAAATTCGGCCAGACAAATTCAGAATGAATTTTCGCCGTATAGTTCTAGATCAGTCATGATACAAATGTAGACAGTCTTTGAATGAAGGAAATCAAAGAGAAAGTGTAAAGATAATCATTTCCAACTAATCCTTCATTTCTCTATTAAAATAGACCCAAAAATCTAGCTCATATAACAATACCATCTAGTATTGCTCTAACGCTTCCAGCAGTTTCGATTCTCAATGATTTGGTGTATGTGAGTTCATCTCGAATTACTCAAACCAGCGAATGGAATAAGATATAAGGATATATTGCAAAGAACTCCTCCGTGACGTGCGTCTCATTCAGGTGATATAAAATTATACACTTCCAAGAAGAAATCTTTTATATAACAAGCAACTGTTCTATAGCTGCTAAAGGATAACAACACCTAGGAGGAGATATAAGGGTTCAGCAAATCGACCATTGTCGCCTGTAGAAACAAGCCGGGCCTGTGAACAAGAAAGGGTGCTGACAGCGATATATAGTTACACAAGTTCTCTCAGACAAACCGTCTCTCTGAATTAAATCGTAGAACAAACGCGGGAAATTATTAAGGGAAATTGTAAAACTGCAGATCTCTCCGGTTGCTAAAACTTCTCCTACAGCAGTTGCCGAAACGCCTGTTCCGCGTCGATATCCTAGCTAACAGGGCTCCTACACAAGTCGTGGAAAACACTCGTAAATCTACATTCGCGAAGTCACCTCCGAGCGGTTTACAATTCTGGCATTCTTCTTTATCAACAAGTTGTGTTGATGGAATTTTTAAGGGCTAAACTCTGATAAAACCTACTCGCACTTTATAACTCGGGTGCGTAGACCAAACAGAAGAGGCTAGTAAAGAAAGATGGCGACATAAAGAGACATGCACTTAATACCCATTCAGTGCTTGCAAGAGAAAAAAATATTTTACAAGCAAATACCAAAAATATGTGGTTGCAAGAAAGATTTTGGAAAATGATATTTTTAGCCACGTTTAAATTTGATTTTTTCTTGATGATTCTAATAATTCAATAAGATTGAAAACAGTCATTCATAAAGAGTTATATACACAAAAACATAAACGAAATATATATATACTATCTCCTCCCTCTCCTTTCTTGCACTTTTTCCTTATTCTTTTCTTTCTCGGAAAAAGAGAGTGTATCTTGTGTCTTTCTTTCTTACCCTTTTTCTTTTCTTCATTTTCTCTTGAAAAGAGGATATAGGCTGTTTTTAAATCTCAATGAATTGTCTACTAACCAGTTATATACTAATTCCTGGTTAGTACACAAGATTGCACTTCAGTATCTGACTATATTTCTGAGATGAGTTATTATGTACATTATTTACATTGTTAGGACTATTGTCCTCATGGCACATGGACAGTCTACCCCAGTGAGCGAAATAAAGGGTTAAGTTCGACATTACAACCACCTGAAGAAGGCCGGAGTTTACAACGACCGAAACGTTGTAATAAATATGGCGACAAAGATGAGGAACTAGTCTGAATAATGTAAATAATGATTGCACTTGTGTAGCGTTTTTTACATGTTTTAATGTAATATACTAAAATGAAGAATATTGCTTGACTTTTGTATTGGGCCATCTTTTAAATTAAATATTACGAACGTCGGAATTGGATACTATTCGTTCTAATTTCACATGATTATATATATATATATATATATATATATATATATATATATATATATATATATATATATATATATATCTATATATATATATCTATATATATATATATATATATATATATATATATATGAACATTGAAGCTAACACCGAGAGGTGACATATTAAATGTTTCATGTTAAACGCAATCGTTGGTTTGTTGAGTTCTAACTTCTAAGTACACTTTTATATTTACATACTCTCTACCCCTGATATTGTCCACTTTTATCCATATACAGGCACTTTTCATTATATTTTCCTTACAATCATAAAAGTGATTTCTTTCTGGAGTTAAGAATGCAAAAAAAAAATAATAATAAAATAGATCTTATAAAAGACTCCATCGCAGTGTGTTGTCAGTCATCCTCAGTAAAACCTAAAAGAAGGTCTGATACCCAAAGATACAGTTATTAATCAAATACACACACACTCAGACACACACGCATATATATATATATATATATATATATATATATATATATATATATATATATATCGCCTCTGTCGACTTATATATATAAAAGTGAACATAGAAGTCAACAATTAGAGGCGACAGTCTGTTTCATGCTAGATGCAATACTCAGGCCCCGAGTGGCTTGAGGATTGCATCGAGCATGAAACAGACTGTAAGTGTTGACTTCTATGTTCACTTTTATATTTGCACACGCTCTATCTCTGATATTGAGCACTTTATCCCATAAATATAGCACATCTTAAGACTATATTTCTTCATATATATATATATATATATATATATATATATATATATATATATATATATATATATGAGATAACGGCATATTTTTTTTCATATATTTTTATATATCAAGAGCAATATTGCTAAAAGTGTAAAAACTTCACTTGTTACGCGTTTCGACCGTCAGAACTTCATCGGTCGTATTTTTTTTTAATGCTGATACGGCTGCACATGCGCAGATGAAGTCCTAAAGTTCGAAACGGCTGACACGTTTCTCCACTTTATCATACAATTTCCTCATATATATATACATACGCACATACACACATACATACACATGTGTGTGAGTGTGTGTGTGTATGTATGTACTTGTATGTGTGTGTATATGTGTGTATTCGTCCCACTGTGCACATATTAAGTTAGATCATTGAGTCTAGTTTCCTATTTCATTTTTAGCTAATTTTGTTCTTTAATTTTCCAGGTATAATATCCGAATTCCGTGATTAATATTCATCCCAGAAATCGCAAATAATGTGATGTTGAAAAATGTATATTTTGTCCAAATTAAATCCTTTTACATCAATTGTCTGCGTACGTAAGGATGCATACATAGATCCGTCTCTCTGTCTATTTATGAGTGTAAGTATGTCTGTAAATGCTACTTTCATTTATAGTTTTTTTTTTTATTTAGAATTATAATTTTAAAATAATTCTGAATGTAGTATTAATAAATGATAAACATTAGAAATATTACGATATACGATATTATAATAAAATATAAAAGAGATAGATATTATAAATGATTTTCATTTATTAATCCGACGTATTTTATTTTATTGTTTAAAAGTTATTTCTCGTATTTGAGTAGCTCTGTTTATTTATTAAACAGTATTTTTATTTATTTCCATCTACCAATTTAAACATTCAGTAATAATACGTATTTATTAAATTTACTAAGCAGGGAATAATATTTATTAAATTTATTGAACTGGAAATAAATATCTATTAAATTTAATAAACAATATATTTAGATGGAAATAAATAAATATACTGTTTAATAAATAAGCCCATCATTTACTCAAATATGCGTACCGAAAATACCATACACACACAAATATATATATATATATATATATATATATATATAATTATTTATTTAAAATATGATTCCATCGCTACATAAGAGTTCTCATGTTTCAAAACCAGAGCCGAAAACTTCAATATAATTATTTGAATTAAATTGAACTAAATTACCAAGCTCTCTTCCATCTTCATGCGAAAATTTTTGGGAACACAAAAAAAATTTCGCTTGAAGATGGAACAGAGCATATGTATATATCAACAGAACATATAGGAACAGAACATATATATATATATATATATATATATATATATATATATATATATATATATATATATATATATATATATATTTCTGAAGCGTTAATGAATTTTTTAATCCTACATATTTGTATTACTTCAAACGTTATTTTTAGTGGATGCCCGTATCTGTGTACATGCTCCGTTTATTTTAAACAGTATTTATTTCAAGTACAAGCCTGCGTACTTGTACTGTGTATTCAGGCAGCAAATATTTCAACATGATGAAAGAAATGTGTTCTCCGGCAGGATTCGAACCTGCGTTCAAAATCAATATTCGGGCTTTGATTGGCCATTAGTTTCTTTGTACCCGAGCAGTTAAAGCACGTCAGATCTAATGACAGTTTTCCCTAGGGAAACACTGGTTCGAATCCTGCCAAAGGACGCATATTTTTCTAATAATATTTCTTGAATATTCAGACCGGTAGATGGAAATAAGTAAACTGTTTAATAAATAAATAGATCATCCAGTAAAATATGGGTGCTCACTAAAAATAATGTTTAAGCAATAAAAAAAATAGATATTGATAGTATTATATAATAATTTATTATACGGAGGTTTCCTGAGACAGGAAGATTATTTCAAGGGTTTCACAGATCTAAAAAGCTAAAAACTCTCTTCTAAACTATAATCAGCACACAGCCGTTTACACAGATCAACGATTAAAAATCGTTTGAAACGAACGAATCTTTTTCCTGCTTTAAAGAAGGAGACTCTTCTCCAGGCTAGAGGTGCAGAATCACAAAAAAATTACCAAATGACAAAAACCTCACAACTTGAGTTCTTCCAATAAATAGAATAGCAATGAAGGAAAAATACTGATAAAATGAAGTTGTTAACCTTCCCCACTACCAAGACGAAAAGGTTTGGAAAGAAACTCCCGTCATTAATAGAAAGAACGATGTCAGTGGATTTGAGAAGTTTAATTTCCTGAGGAAATATTTGACGGAAAAATAATTTATAAATCTTAACTGACATAACAAACTGTTCGCTCAATGAATGCCGACATTTTCCTGCATGGAAACTGTTAATTTGCCCATTACTATTAACATTACCATTTAAATGAAGAATAAATGCTTTAAGAATAAAGATTCTCTTCAGGCATCAAATTTTTAGGCTAAATATTTAGGTTTATATCTTGTTTTCTGAAAAATTTCCATGAATATATTCTACAAAATATTCGAACTTTTATCCTCATGATTTTGTTTTTAGTACTTTATTCTAACAGGTTTTCAACCCCTACACATATCTAATAAATCTTTATAAGTATCACTCCGCTGAGCATATCTGTCTATATTTCTGAGATGAGGTATTATGTACTCTATTTACATTATTCGGACTTTTGTCCTCATCTTTGTTGCCATATTTATTACAACGTTTCGGCCATTCAGTATCTGTCTATATTTCTGAGATGAGGTATTATGTACGCTATTTACATTATTCGGACTATTGCCCTCATCTTTGTTGCCATATTTATTACAACGTTTCGGCCATTCAGTATCTGTCTATATTTCTGAGATGAGGTATTATGTACACTATTTACATTATTCGGACTATTGTATTTGAGCTTACATTAGAGAAAAAGAAAACCTATTATTCCAAGTATTTAATAAAAAAACAGACCATTTTGAATTTCAAAAATATTATTAAAGACGTTCTTCTAACAACAGAGACGTGGATATTCGTCTAATTCGTGGGACAGTAGTCAATGATTTTGAGGATTTCTTACTTTTTTAGTACAGAAGCAAGAAGATGAAATGTCAGCGGTGAAAAGTTGAGCTCTTAATTTTGTAGAGACTTTCAAACAGCCAGCAAACTTAATTTGAATGTTGACACGGAAACAGCGCTGATTTATACACTAAGAGATTAAGACGATATGTCACGGATAACGATAGCAAGGCCAAGGCGAAAATTAAGCTGTTCGCAATCAAGACGCATTTATTTTTTATACATACACAAACACACACACACATAAAATGAAAGCAATATATATATATATATATATATATATATATATATATATATATATATATATATATAATATGTTTATTATAAGAGATTCTAACAACAAACATTTTACATCGCTACTCAAAAGCTATATTGAAACGTGAAAGTTATTTGTTGCGATGTAAAATGTTTTTTTAACATAATCTCTTATAAAACAAATTTATAAAAGAAATAAAAAAATATATAAACATCAAAATGTCTTAAAACAATTTTCGGACTTTGTCCATTTCATAATGTGTGACGTCATTTGTTTATGTTTGGATACGCCATGAGCAGATATGAATGTACCTGAGAGAATCATGGAATATTGTAATCTAAAGACAGTAAAATCGACCTTTCTAACCGAACGCTCCTCTGTGGCCCAAACGATTAATGCACGTCAGGCTATATGACGGCTCCGTATAGGATACAGGTTCGATTCCTGTCGGAGGACGAATATTTTCTATGAAAATTTCTCGGACATTCAGGCCAGTAAATGTTGTTTAATACTGTTATAAACAGAGCATTTACTTAAATATTTGCATCTATAAAAAAGAATGCATAAACAGAAAAATGTATCTCTCTCTCTCTCTCTCTCTATATATATATATATTAAGATAAAAGGGGAAAAACTTATTTTTACGCGTTTCATCCGACCGGTTTTTTGACATTTTGTAAATAGACATACACATGAACGAGAGATGCTGGGAGTTTCAAAAGTTTCGGAAATAATTTTTGCAATCTCGGAAAAATCGACTATATAATTTTTCTTTTACTTTCTATCATCTTTGTTGTTAAATATCCAACATTGTGATAACGAAAACTCTGCCAAGAATGAAGAAGCGTTGTAGGAAACTGGACGTAAATTCACTGTGGCTGAACTAGCGGTTAAAACAATTTTTCAAGATTTTCATCTTATTAATTTCTTTTATAATTAGAGAAGCATTCTTATGTTAAAACTGTAATCATTTTCGTTACAGTATGCGCATATGTATTCACAACAACGTCAACAAACCCAGTCTGATGAAGTCCTAACGGATGAAACGCGTCACAAATATTTTTCCATTTTGTCTTTTCTAAATTTCCTAAGTACTGTTCTTGGTCAACTAAAATGCATATCGTTTTTTTTTATCTCATATATCTGTAAACGTCTACACATATAGCCTCATTTTATATGCTGGAAAATTTTCGGCTCGATTTAACTTAGAAGCGCATTATTTCCGCTTTGGCTATATGACGTATTTCGGAGAGAACTGTTCTACATACTCTCAAATAAGCATGCATTTGTATTAATACAAACACACACACACACACACACACACACACACACACACACACACACACACATATATATATATATATATATATATATATATATATATATATATATATATATATATATATATATATATATATATAGTTGTAACTTTTACGTAGGCGTCTGTAAGCCCATATAACAAAATGTATTCGCGTATATATTCGCGGGTGTACGTTATATTATTTTTATATATTACATGGGCCAGTTTTTTTTTTTTTTTTTTTTTTTTTTAAAAGTCCCCTTTAAATTGTTCGCGAAGTGATACATTTCTAGACTGCACTAAAACTGTCCGTTTTACGCATTCACACTTATACATTCGAGTCATAACTTACTTTTAGTTGACAACATGTACTCATTCATTCAACGCCACCAACGTGGAAATAAAGAAAACACTTACACACAGTAGCACGCGCAAACCCACACGAGGCACACGCACACGCGCGCGGACACACACACACACACACACGTGTATATATATATATATATATATATATATTAAGCTTCCTGAAAAATGCTCGGCCAGATCCATTTTCCTAATATCAGAGTTATATTTTGGTGAATTCTAGTTTGTATATAGATATCTGTGTTTGTTCAACTATCTGTCTGCCTGTCAGCCTCTCTATCTATCTATCTCAGTCATTTCATATCTATCTCTACCAGTCTCTCTCTCTCCATATATATATATATATATATATATATATATATATATGGCTAGATGGATTGATTGACAAGCATCAGTATATTTCTGTGTATATCTGTCTGTGTGAGAGAGGAAGATGGTGAAAGTTATCGTAACACGTAAGAAAACATCAAAATTTTCTTAGTTGCACAGAATAATTTTCAGCAGCCTCTTGTATTTTTTGTGTTAATATATATATTTTTATCTCTCTCCCTTTACCTCTCTTTCTCTCTCTCTCTCTCTGAGATATGGGAGGTGCTGAAAAGACTATAATTAAACTGTCTTATTCTTTCGGAGCAGTTTCCACGTCTTTTTCATTCGCTGATTTTCAGAGGATGTTAATCCTGGTCTTTCTCGGTTGTGGTTTGAAAATAGTCATTCGGATAATTTATGTTAGATACAATAGGATGTATGTTCTTCTCTGATACTTTTCGATGTCATGTATGTGATTCTCGCTTTCGTTTCTTTTCTGATCCAGATAATGTATGTGATTCTCTCTTTCGTTTCTTTTCTGATCCAGGTCATGTATGTGATTCTCGCTTTCGTTTCTTTTTTGATACAGATCATGTATGTGATTCTCGCTTTCGTTTCTTTTCTGATCCAGATCATGTATGTGATTCTCACTTTTGTTTCTTTTCTGATCCAGATCATGTATGTGATTCTCGCTTTCGTTTCTTTTCCGATCCATGTCATGTATGTGATTCTCGCTTTTGTTTCTTTTTTGATCCAGGTCATGTATGTGATTCTCTCTTTCGTTTCTTTCCTGATCCAGGTCATGTATGTGATTCTCGCTTTCGTTTCATTTCTGATCCAGATCATGTATGTGATTCTCGCTTCCGTTTCTTTTCTGATCCAGGTCATGTATGTGTTTCTCACTTTTGTTTCTTTTCTGATCCAGGTCATGTATGTGATACTCGCTTTCGTTTCGTTTCTGATCCAGATCATGTATGTGATACTCGCTTTCGTTTCTTTTTGATCCAGATCATGTATGTGATTCTCGCTTCCGTTTCTTTTCTGATCCAGATCATGTATGTGATTCTCGCTTCCGTTTCTTTTCTGATCCAGGTCATGTATGTGATTCTCACTTTTGTTTCTTTTCTGATCCAGATCATGTATGTGATACTCGCTTTCGTTTCTTTTTTGATCCAGATCATGTATGTGATTCTCGCTTCCGTTTCTTTTCTGATCCAGATCATGTATATGATACTCGCTTTCGTTTCTTTTTGATCCAGATCATGTATGTGATTCTCGCTTTTGTTTCTTTTTTAATCCAGGTCATGTATGTGATTCTCGCTTTCGTTTCTTTTCTGATCCAGGTCATGTATGTGATTCTCTCTTTCGTTTCTTTTCTGATCCAGATCATGTATGTGATTCTTGCTTTCGTTTCTTTTTTGATCCAGATCATGTATGTGGTTCTCGCTTTCGTTTCTTTTCTGATCCAGATCATGTATGTGATACTCGCTTTCGTTTCTTTTTGATCCAGATCATGTATGTGATTCTCGCTTTCGTTTCTTTTCTGATCCAGGTCATGTATGTGATTCTCGCTTTTGTTTCTTTTTTGATCCAGATCATGTATGTGATTCTCACTTTTCTTTCTTTTCTGATCCAGGTCATGTATGTGGTTCTCGCTTCCGTTTTTTTATGATTCATCCAGGGCGTGTACTTTTTTTTTCTCTCAGGCTATTATTACTTTTGGTCTGACATGCAATCATATATTTGATGCAGGCAGTAAAGCAAATAACATCTAAAAGGCTTAAGTCGAGAACTCGTTGGAAGTACTGGAGCGGTTATGCTCATTATGAAAATTAATTAATTTCTATCTTTGCTAAGAAACTCGTTGCAGTTTATACTGTACAAAGGAGATAACTTGAAGTTATCAAGCTCTATTTACTTTTATCTTATTTGAGAAATAATAAAAATAAATAATATTTATATGGGCAACGAGATAAATATGGCGGCATTTCTATTCACGAATCTGGAATTGCACACGGAATGTAAAAACAGCCATCGGAAATAGTAGGTAGGCTTTTTAAGACACAGTGAGAGACAAGAACAAATTGCGATAGATAGATAGATAGATAGATAGATAGGAAAAAACTCGGATAGATAGATAGATAGATAGATAGATAGATAGATAGATATTCTGAATTCGTGAGTGCGAAAAAGAACAAATTTATCAAACTGAATATTAAGTAGCAAGGAAATATTCTTGATGAAATTTACGAAATGTTAATATTTTGAGGAAAACAATTTAATTGTCAGCATTTACAATTTTAAACCAGATGCACGCTAATTTCATTCACATTAACATATACAATACAACCAATTTAATTATTCGCAATGACTCCTCACCACCATCTGATGTATTACCTAAAACCAACATTATATACCAACTTCCCAAACCACATTGTAGATGAACAAACAAGACGATATATAAAATAACCTCAACACACGTCAACTAAAATATAGTACTTCCTCAAAGGACACTATGATATTAACCCAGAAATATAGCATACTTTAACCCATGAATATACCATTCCTTGAAACTATATTTTATCTCACACACAAACACACACAGACACATATATATATATATTACTTAAAATTACTATAATTGATGCTCGTATTTGAAATAGACGTTCTGTTTTTATTTTACTTTAAATAGTGTATATTACATCTATCGGCCTACTTATTCGAGAAATCTTGCTCCCCGGTAGGAATTGAACCTGCGCCCCCTTGTTTTGGAGGGGGGGGGTCAACACAAAACTAAAATTGGGAAGCAGCTCTGGTCCCTGCAGTAAAACACATTTACTTTATTATTATTTCTCGAATGAGCACCCTGATAGATGTGATGCTCACCGTTTTACATAAAGAGAAAAATGGGACGTCTATTTCATATACCAAAATTTACGATAATAATTTTTGAAGTTAAAAAGAATATCGGAAAAAATAAATCCATTAATTCTTTAGAAAAATTGTGTGTGTGTGTGTGTGTTGTTGTTGTTGTTGTTTCTTTTAAGTTGTTTCGGTCGAATTATTTTCGACAAAAATATCTATCTTGAAATATCACTGAAGAACATGGTCTTACGACGAAACAAATATTTCAACTCGACGAAAGCTAAAAACTTAACAGAAAACAAAGCAAAATGTAATTTAACCAACCCTACATTAAAAATGAGGAGAACTAGAAAAGGAAAGCCATCAATTAATAAAACCAATATTATTATTTAAATAGACTCTTATTTATTTATTTATTTTATGTGTTTTGCTAATTTCGTTTCCACTTAGCAACTACTAAATTAATCTAACAGAAGCAGACACAAGAGGTAACATATTTAGATAAGACAACACTTTGCTACTGGCGAGCAACCATCAACACAGCAATCATGTTTCTCACAGATGCAATTTTGTAACCTTCCCGCGAGCAGCTTGATAAGACAATAACGCCTTAACCTCGCCGGGAAATAGCCCCTTCTGCTTTCTCGGCCATAAATTTACTGATAGCGTCAACTGCGTGTGGTTGGCAGTGTAGGACTGAAGGTCCTTCTGTGTTAGAACTAAGAGCTTAAAACGATACAAACCAGACCGACTCACTAGGCATGAAAATGGGTTTGGGTAAGGTTGTTAGGCGCTAGAAGATCGATGGAAATTTTAATTAGACATATATATATATATATATATATATATATATATAATATATATATATATATATATATATATATATATATATATATATGTGTGTGTATATGCGTGTGTGTTATATATGTATACGTATACAAGTTTTCATTAATGTGATTGTTATCGGCAATATTTTAGAGATTTTTTTGCGACGAATTTTTCAAACGATAACGAGTTTTATATCTTGGAAATAAATTTGAGTATAATCGAAATTATTTACGAAATCCAGCGGAAGTCACCTATGAAATAAAAATAATTGTTTGCTCGGAAAGTAAGGACCTACGTACATCAAACTCTCTTAAAATTAAATGACAGCAGAAGAATTATCGTTGAACATTTGAAACGTAAGCTTAAATATTAATGCAATACTTAAATACAGTGATCACTTTTGCGTTATTTTGTAGTTTATTGTTGCCTGGCGCATCTATTCCTCGATACTTATTGTGATGAAAGCCTAATGAAGAGGCCTCCGCAGCACAAATGTCACCAGATAGGGCGGGTTTAAGCAAATATATATATATATATATATATATATATATATATATATATATATATATATATATATATATATATATATATATATATATATATATATATATAAGGTTGGTGCAAAAATAATGTCGTTTTCTCACATATGTTACTATGTAAGAAAACGACATTATTTTTGAACCAACCTAATATATATGAATTCGTACATTGATGTCAGTCTGAGTTTAAGACCTTAAATGTCATTAACACCACACACTATATATATATATATATATATATATATATATATATATATATATATATATATATATATAGGGGTGCATGCATTGTGTATTTCGGCAGCACTCTACGTTTATTTCCCAAGTACTTTTAATGTATTTCTGATTTTCCCTGTTACAGTGCATGTCTTGCCTCATCTGATTGTAATGCACGTGAATATGAAAGGTTTATACTAAAAACAAGCACACATAATGTTTGCAATTTATTTAATCAAACATGTTTAAAGAGAATTTGCTCCCTAAATATAGAAATACACACACACACACACATATATATATATGTAAATATAACGTCACACATTATGAAATGGACAAAGTCCGACAATTATTTTTAGGACATTTTTATGTTTATACATTCTTTTTTAGATACAAATATTTAAGTAAATGCTGTGTTTTATAATAAACAGTATTAAACAACATTTACTGATCTCAATGTCCGAGAAATTTTCATAGAAAAATATTCGTCCTCCGACAGGATTCGAACCTTTATTCAATAGGGAACTGTCATTTAGCTTGACGTGCCATTAACCGATTTGGCCACAGAGGAGTGTTCGTTTAGCAAGGTCGAATTTACTGTATTTAAACTTCAATCTTCACTGAATCGCTCACATGCATTTATATCTGCTTATTGTGTATCAAATGTAAACAAATGGTGTAACACATTATGAAATGAACAAAGTCCGACAATTATTTTTAAAAAGAATTATAAACATAAAAATGTCTTTAAAATAATAACGAAATAGGATTGTTTATAACAACAGGCCTGGCCGCACAAACAATTCCGGAAAATCCTCGTTGAAAATACAACTATACTTAAACATTAAAAACAATAAACAAAAACTAAAAAATCTTGATACTATATACATAAATCAGTTGAAATCTAACCTGAACAAAATAAAGTAAGAAAACTCGACAAATATACCCAAATGCCTATAATTAATAACAGAAACCATTTGTTCATACCAACGGCTTCCCATACTTCATGTGTGAAGCTATGAGCCACGGTGCGATTTTCGCTTCCAGCGTCTCGTACGCACGAGTTTGTCGTTGCTTGGAAATCTTCCATGCAAACAAAAACAGACTATCATTATTACCATGCCCGTGTATTGTCTAATATATTGTAATGTTATTGTCATCTTTGATGATGGCTTATCTAAGCTTTCAGCTTAGATATGATTAAAAAAACATGCATCAATATAGTGATTTCCTTTCGTCTTTCAATGATAATGTTATTAAGCTTATCAGACGATATGAAAGGAATTTGCATAAAATAAATAACCAAAACTTGTCCATATTATTTAATGAAACATGCATCAATATATATATATATATATATATATATATATATATATATATATATATATGTGTGTGTGTGTGTGTGTTCATATTATTATTATTATTATTATTATTATTATTATTATTATTATAGATTACAATAAAACCAGTTATCATACGATTTACTTAAAAATTCGTGAAATTTTATTTCATAAATCAAATCATTATCTCTCCTTTAAATTACGAAAATTTAAATTGTGAAAATATAAAGAAGATAAAAAGTCGATTTTGTGCGTGAACAGAAAATTAAAGTTGATTGTCTGTCATGCTAAATTTATGTAAACACTTAAAGAGTCGATTATTTTGTAAGAATAGCCACTCAATTTGCCTAAAGATTTCTGCTTATTTGTTTCTGTCCGCAATAGCATTTGGCAAAGATGCATCAACATAAGGGCGTTGACTGCGCCTCGTACCTTATAGCGCTCTATAAAAAGTCACGTTTTCTTATCTATTATTCTATACATTATTTCAACACCGTTTTAAGTGACACGGTGTCATGAAGCCGACCGACCGTTTTCTCTCCACAGACGTGGGAAAGGCAACAAACCAATAAACAAATAAACTCTATCATATTGATAAACTGAGTTGAAGATACCAAATAACAAATACAGAAACAGAAATTATTACCCCCCCTGTTACTTTGAGAAGGAAAATATTAGAGAGCACATGGAGATGATAGAAATAAAAGTGAGAATAGACGCGAGAAAGAGCGACGAGATATTTTTTTAAAATTTTGAATTAACATATTGAGCATAATGAGATCATAATCGCCATTCAAGATGGCTTACGAAAGCAACCTTTATGTTTAGTCTTAAATGACATATTTGACAAAACTAGTCAATAAATAATGGATAACTCTGTCTTCATTTTATACTTGTTTACTGATCTTATCATTATTTGACATTAGGTCATACTATGGGATATGCGATTAGGATCGATGTAACAAACTGACTGAAGTATTAGTCATATTTGTTCCATCTATAAGTAGTGTGGCTCTTGGCCCCGGACGTAAAACCCCTTATGTATACCTATCTCATTTAACCAGTAATTTGCATGCTACAGAAGATTAGTGATTATCACGCTACAGAAGGCCTGGGAAGAATCGATCTACATATGTGAGTAGCAACAGGGGACGCATATTTATTATTTCGTTTTAAATTAGACTTGAAAATATATTTACAAATTGTAAACGAGACTCTTCTAATTTAAAAATTGGAAAGAAATATCAGCTTTCTTCATCATCAGCATATAGTACGAGTTCATTGCTGGACATTCACCTCTATTTAATCCTTCCATGACGATTGTGACAATGCTATTCTCCGTTGTGTTTTATCATTAAGAGATAATGTTTTCATATTCTATCTTACTTTTTACTCTGATATTTTGTTATTCAAAAGTAACCTTTTAATTCATCTTTTATCTTTTCTTTTTGCAGTTTCCAGATTGTATCATTCACTGAATTTAATATTTTTTATATTCATCTTTTATTTGGCCCCTCTCCACCTTTTCCTATCTGTTAGTTTTATACATAAATTTATTTTTTGTATTGATCTAACATAGTTTTTAACTTTATTTTCATGTTCTACCCATGTATGCCAAATAGTCGTAATTTTAATTTCTTTTATGTCAAAGTTCGTACTCATCGTCTCATCAACGTCAAAAAATTCAATATATAGTTTATTCTGATGCATGAACTAAGGGCGTTTAGAGAATCCTAATGCAATTATAAAAAGTAGACTTTTGTGCATGAATAAAAAAAATTATTAATTCGTCGAAGTCTATAATTTTATGTAAATAAAATTGATCAATCGATTATATTGTAAGGAAAATATCCAGTCGCTATCCTTAAACTTTACCAATTAGTTTTTGGGCAGCGATAACATTTGGCGCAGAAGCATCAACATGAGGGCTTTGTAGATATGGCTTTATAAAAGGTCGACTTTCCTTATCATTGTGTTAAAATTATTACATCATTGAAAGAAGTGACAAAATATCATCAAACTGACCGGACGCCTTATCTTCACAGAACTGTAAGATTTATAAAATTACCAATAAACAAAAGAAAACAATAAGCAAATGAACTTCTCACCATGTAAAAATTTGTAAAAGCCATAAAATTGAACATTGAAAGAAATTTCGTTTGGATAAACCGATTTTCTTATAATCGATATTCAAATGCATTTATTACGGAATCTGTCACACAGATGTTAGAAGCCATATTTATGAATATTCAGAAGATATTGATTGCAACGGAAGTAGACAGGGAGGAAAAGTAGTTCCACAATCATGTACGTATATCATACACACATCATATATATATATATATATATATATATATATAATTCAAAACTATATTTTAAAACAATATATATATATATATGATAAAATGTAGTTTTAAAATATTTGTTATATTTATAGAAAAGTGGTGGAGTAATTGCGGAATCAGAGAGCCGAGTTCGAATTCCAGTCGAATCCATTACATTCGTGTTAATACCCTTAGGAAAGTTAAGAATCCTCTTCTTCTCCGCCCCACCCCAACTATGGATAAATAACAGGACTGACCGGATTATATAGCTTTGGATGGCAACTGGTCTACCGCAAAAAGTAATGGCAACCTACTGCAGGAAATAAAATCTGCCTCGTCTGTCATGTATCGACATATACATGATCGCCTAACCGTGTATCACGCATGGCACATAACTGACTGACTGATCAAACTGAAAGACAGAATTTATGCAAATATAGATATTGTGGCCATAAGTATAAATATAATATAATATATTACAATATAATATTATAAATATAAATAAATTCAACCTTAAATCACCAGGCTTTTCAGTCACCATCCTGTTGATACCTAATATATATTTATAAAGATATATGTGTGTGTGTGTGTGTGTGTGTGTGTGTGTGTGTGTGTGTGTGTCTGTTTGCGCTTGCGTGTATGTCAGTGGCATTTATTCTTAAGGAAAATGAAACATAATTCTTACCCGATACGAATTATTCTCTACAAAATTCAAAAGAATTTTTGCTAATTAATGTTATTGAATCGTTTATTTCCATCGTACATACAACACTTCGGGCAGACTCGTGTAATTTATAACTATTCTAATCAAACCTTGAAATTTCTTAGCAAAATTAGAATTGAATTAGAAGATGTCTATCTCTAATATGTAAAATTCAATCAATCAGTATAATGTCTTTTAAGGATAAAATTCCACTTCCAGACGAAATATATAGTAAAGTTTAGGAAAGAGTAAAGTCATGCAGTACGCATAGTCACTGACACACAGTTGTAGCTGCTGATGATCCGGTAATTTTTCAGCAAAGTTAATGAGAATTTTAGATTTAGTTAATCTCTTATGTTACTATTTAATTTTTATATGTTAAATAAATAAAACTTTTCATAACGTTATTATCACGTGTAACAACATGTTTTCCAGGACACGTCACTAACACACACACACACACACACACACACACACACACACACACACACACACACATATATATATATATATATATATATATATATATATATATATATATATATATATATATATATAGTTGTAACTTTTACGTAGGCGTCTGTAAGCCCATATAACAAAATGTATTCGTGTATATATTCGCGGGTGTACGTTATATTATTTTTATATATTACATGGGCCAGTTTTTTGTTTTTTTGTTGTTTTTTTTTAAAAAGTCCCCTTTAAATTATATATATATATATATATATATATATATATATATATATATATATATATATATATATATATATATTATAATTATTATATATTATATATATATATATTATAATTATTTTTTAAAAAAATATGAATCCATCGCGACACAGAAATTACTGTTTCGAAACTGGTCAGCAGTATTCAGGTTTAAACCCTAACTACCGCGTGGCCGTTTCCCGATGGAATCATATTTTTAAAAATAATAATAATAATAATCTAGGCTCTACTTCTGTATCGAGCACTGTTTTTAAAAATAAAAACTAAACTACCAAAGAACTTCGGATCATCAATCCAACAGTTCTTTCCTTTTATATCAATACACGCACACACACACAACACACACACAAATATATATATATATATATATATATATATATATATATATATATATATATATATATATATATATATATATATATATGTTTTTTTATAGGTCAAATCCTGATTTCTGCCATAATCCCATAAAGTCTTATGATAGTAAACAATTTTGTCTCGTAAAATACATTTTTTTCAAAACTTTCATTAAATTATATCCTGCTTCAATGATTTTCACTGTATGCACCCTCGCCATCTTGGGATGCTGTGAATTCTCAACGGACCATTAAATGTTCATAGGCATTAAGGTAAGGGCGTGATAATTTTAATGACTTTAGCCTTTGAAACAGAATTGGTTATTTTATGTAAGTAGTTATCTTGTTTTGCCAATATATTTATATGTCAGTCATATTTTAACCATTTTGATGCAATTGCAATATGTGTATGTTAGAAAAGCTTGAATATCAATGATAAATAGCGCGGTGATTACTTCTTGGCCGTTCACGCCCCAGCTAAACTTTCGGTGATTACTGAATATCTTTCCCGCCCCAGGGTAATTTTCGGTGATTGCTGTTGCTATAATGCAGTAAACCCGTGTCATTAACTCTGAAATATTAATTTTATCACTGCAGTTTTAAAACAATGGACGCCGTTGTTATATGAAAGAAAAGATTACTAACCATTCTTTCATGTTATAACTGCTTGTTAACATAAAAGATAACTGATTATTTAATTTTATTTCACTTTACACCAAATTGCGTTAAGTCTAGGATTTTCAAACAGAATTTATTTTGTAGCTATCAAGTATTTTCCATTTCTTCAAATAAGAATAAATCTCAATCCTTCTTACAGTACACAGATTTCTAATTTAGAAGAATATCCACCTTTTACATTATTTAAATTATTCGGATTATTGTCCTCATCTTTGTCGCCAAATTTATTAGAACGTTTCGGCCGTTTTACGCCCCGGCCTTTTCAGGTGGTTGGAATGTCGAACTGAACATTTTATTTCGTTCACTGGGATAGACTATTCTAGTTCTACGTGCCATGTTTAATGGATGTCAGTTATCAGTTATCGCCTGTTAATTTCCCTCTGAACGTTCTCCACTGCCTTAACCGGGTATTGAACTCACACTTTTTGGGTCCTGTCACTAACGCCTTTATCCACTGTGCCATATGTCTTTGAACAAATAAAGGTTTCAGTTTGACATTCCAACCCCCTGAAGAAGGCCGGAGCGTATAATGGCCGAAACGTTGTAATAAATATGGCAACAAAGATGAGGACAATAGTCCGAATAATGTAAATAATGTGCATAATTCCTCTTTGTAATAAATTTCAAACTTTAAAAATTTAAATTCAGTTTTAATTTGTTAACTTTTCTCTTCTTAATTCTTTTTCTTTTATAGCTATATCCCTTTAATAATGATTTTATTTTCTTATATTCAGCAAGCGATTGCGTCTTAGTGGATTTATTGCCTTGTGTGTGTAGGGGGGAATGATTTTAAAAATTATAATTTTTGCTTAAATAAATTTGGACTCGAGTTTCGACATTTACACGAGTATAAACGGTGTTACAAAGATAACAGTCTGATTTGACCAGGCGCTATTGGCGAGAAGGAAAGTAAAAACTGAAATAGATAAAATAAAATGAACTTTCTGACAAGTTACTAATTTTCTTGACACTCCACGTAACAATGATTTGCTTTAATGTCCGTTCTGTTTTCACGTCTTACATCTTGTCAAGAAGCATTCAACAATGAAACATTTTAGCCACCCACATTTAGAAGCATGAGTAATAAATGAGCAAAAAAAAAAAAAAGAGTAAGAGTGTGTTTTTTCTTCCCGGCACACGCACGTTCGTTGAGCGGAGAACGGTAAAGTATGAAGAGGTTCTTCCAAATGATGAAGTACATAGAAGGGTGTTTCTTGATAGTATTCCTTAATCATCTAGATAGCGTCCGCGCTGATGAGATTTTAAATATGTCGCGACCCTTGACCACTTACGGGAATGTTTGCCGCGTAATGACATTTTGATAAACAGAGTCGAAGATACCAAATAACAACTACAGAAACAAAAAAGATTAACTCTGTCACTGTGAAAAAGGAGGTAGAAGGGAAGACATAGAGATGAGAGGTAGAGAAGTGGGACTTGAAGTTGGGCTACTGGTAACGAGAAGAAGCGAGAATAAACGTGAGGAAGCGAGACGAGTGTTTTTCTTATGCGGGGAGGTAATATATTATGCTTAATGAGAATTTCATAGTCACGGTTAAAGAGAGCTGAACAAAAAACAAAATTGTTCGGCTAAAAGAGATTTCTTTATAAATCTAGTAAACAAATAATGAATAAAGTAAAATTCGTTTTATAAGTGAATAACAAGCTCATTTCCATTTGATACTGCGCTATAGTTTGGGACACGTAATGATAATCGGATATACTACTTACCTGAATTATTGGAGATATTTGATGAGTTTATAAGCAATTAGTCTGATGGGTGTCGTGGAGAGTAGGACACCATATGCGAATCGATCTCACTGAACACCAATTTATATGCTAGTTGAAACTGCTAAATGTCACGCTAGAGTTAACTACCAGCGAATACACCAGTGCACGCATATTCAAGTTTGTTTTTTGTTGTTTTTTTTTTAATTCGACATGAAAACTCATTTATAAATTTTAATCAAGAGTTTTTTTTTCTAATTTCCCAACTAGAAATGAAAATCAACAATTTAGTTAATCAGGCGTAACAATTGCAAGACAAGTACTAAATACATATCTCTATGAAATCATTCCATGACTATCGTGACCATGTTATTCTCTGGTATGCTTTATCATCATCAGCGATCTCATATTTCCATCTTCTGTGTTGTTTTTTTCCTACTCCGTTTGTTACTCACTACGAAACAACAAACCAACCTTTTCCTGCATCTCTTATCCTTTCTTCTCTTTTTCTGACTAGCGCACTTTCATTTATATCCCTTCTATATCTTTTATCTTAGTCTCTTCTCTGTTTCACGTTGATCATTTTCCGTCTGTCAGAGTTATACTTCGATTTTCTTCATTGATTTTTGCACATTGCTAAGTTTGCTATTTTCTCCATTTTGGGTAGGTGGCCGAGTGATTAGAACGTTCAATTTCTGACCATGAGACCCGGGTTCGAATCTCACCATAGTCAATTTATCAGTAAGGTGACTTCTTGACTTCTGGGGGTGGTGGGCAATCCCAGCGTGCGACACTTTGGAAAGTGCCTGAAAAACATATCACGGGTTAACCTAAGACTTGTGAGTAAGATGTGGGTAACAGTCGATGGTTGTGCTTGCACGGTCACAAGCCATCGTGACCGAGTGTTTGAGTGTGCTGGCCTTGATCAGACTGCTGATCACGCAAGATAATATGCACTCTCCCAGAAACTGTAATCAAGTTCCGCAAAGCATAATTGCAGTATAAACCATAAGTGGGCTCTGTGGGTGACTGAACTGGCGTCTGCAACGGGGATTAGCTATCCGTTCAAGTAGACTGGCATCATCTGACTCGTTACTTTCTTAATTTGAATAGTCTGTACCTGTAAACCAAACATTAACCCATAATTTAAGTATTTCTAAAGTCTATAATTATTCTATGTTATTCACCGAAAGTCCCATGGGTACTTACTAGATTTAGCTTATTTTGGTGCACCGGATAAGTGCTTTGCACCAACTGAAATGCCAAATCACTACACATATACAATGACAACGGTATTTCTATTAGCTTACTATTTTCCCACGACAAGACGTAGTGATATTATGCTTTTCTTTGAGGTTTTTTTTTTTTTTTTTAAGCTCGGCTATATAGCTTAAGTGTGAAAGTAGCAAGGCTTTTCAAAACGCTCAAAAGTTCCATCTCTGACTTCATTTTTTCAAACAGTTTATATTGAAACTGATTTTCTGTTCCAAGAGAATCACTGAGAGGTTTGGGTGTAGCTAGGGTATTCGTAAGTACCGAATATGTTATTTGTTTGAAAAAGTAATTTTACCGACCACTCGCACTAAAGAGATATAGTAACGATCCGAGATCTCTAGTATAGACAGAAAGAGAAAGTGTGAGAGGAAGATAGACCAGATAAAGGATTGGACAGTGCTTCTATGCTCTGTCTCCCTTCAGGATGTGGGCGATCATTGCTCTCTACAATTCCCTGTACTTTGTAGCTCTTAATATTTTTGTTATCTCTACTAAACCCTGTTATACCATACATTTCCTCAAACCCGCTAGGTAGGTTGCACGTTGTTTTTCCTCTTCCTTTACTCTCCAAGCCCTCTTTTCTTATTACCATTATATGCCTTAGAAATACCAATTCTTTCTGATGTTATGTATAAAGGCCTTTTTTGTTTCTATTTTCTCTGAAGTCTCGTCACTGTTTCCCTGTTCAGTCCATGGTATTCTCAAAATCCTCCTGCATAACCGCATTACTGTAGCTTCTATTCACTTCTTCATCTATGTGAAAATTGTCCAGCATTCAAGGCTCTATGTGAGGGCTGATATTACGTAACAATTCGTTACCCTTTTCGTTGGTCTTAACGATAATTTCCAGACTTTTAATACTTATTATTGGGTAGGAATCTTTCGCTATCCCAATGCACCTTTTGTTTTACCGCGTCGTACTTTTCTGCCTCTGCTAAGACACTTCCAAGATATTTAAGTTGTATTTGTTTGATTTTGGCATAGCCATAAAAGGACAAACATGCGAGAAATGTATATTAAAAGCACACATTTCGAAGTTTGGCGAAAAAGCGGCTCAGTTTCCGCAATACATTAGTAGATGTTAATCCTCATTAAAAAACACTTCCCTCTAAGAGTTTTATATATAATTTTCTTAATTTCCTTCACGGTTTATATACTAGTTATGTTTTATTTGTTACTAGCTTACCGTGCTGTTAAAATGATTGGTTTGGTTTATTTTGTTTTACAGCATATCAACCTCAATGGGTTATTTAATGCCGACAAAATTATTATTGCTGGTAATATGTTTTTCTTCAAAAATCTATTTCTGAGAATATTTTTTCTTGAAGAAATCTATAGCTGGTCATATTTTTTTCAAAGAATGTATAACTGTTTGTATTCCTGGTATTTTTTAAAGTATATTTCAAGTATTTTTCTTCAAAAATTATTTTCTGGTAAAAAAAATTTTTCATTACAAAGTATTTCTGGTATTAAAACCTATTTTTACACAAGTTTGGGTGTTAACTATTTGCCCATAGCTGGGACCCTAACAGTTGTTACCACCCCGGGTAAGAGTGGACCTGGGAACACCAGCAATTATGAGGTGATTCCACGCTCCTCAAAAGCTCGTGGTCAGAGGCCTTGCTGTTGGATGTAGTTTATCGTCTTACCCAGGTCAAGCCGTTAAAATGACGTGAATATTTAAGTAATTTAAGGATTTAATATTTTTGCCATATCTGATCAGTTGATTCTAATACATATGTCAAGATTCTTGACAAAATTCAAAGAACGTTCTGCAATGGAATCGGTTCTGAGCTGGAAACTCGACTTTAGTCGTTTTAGTCACTTTCTCATCGACGTAAAGTGGCTTCCCTCTGTCTTTTCTACAATTCATAGCAATTGTTCTCATGAGCTTGCTTCCTCCATGCCTTGACTACAGGAATTTAAGCGTGCTACTAGATTGGTAACTAGATCTCGCCGTTTTAATGTAGCACTACCTAGACGCAACCTTATGTTCTATTCTAATAGTTTCTTTTCTCACACTTCTCGCTTGTGGAACTCCTTTCCGATTTATTTCTTCCCGATGTTCAAAAATGTAAATGCAACGTCAATCCCTATCGTCTGTCTTCATTAAACCTGTTCTTTTCTTTCTTTTGTCCTTTCTTCTCACTTCGCGTCTCTAAAGCCTTAATTAAAGGTATTAGGTTGGTGCAAAAATAATGTCGTTTTCTCACATATGTTACTACGTGAGAAAACGACATTATTTTTGCACCAACCTAATAGAATAGTCCGGGCGAATGTAGCCAGGATTTTCAGAAAAAAATGTCTGCGTTCAGTCAACGAATTTATTCTGATGAACAGAAAAAATATTGAATATTTTAAAAACACCACGTGGGGGAAATGGGATAGTCTTGCGAGCATGGGGGTCGCCTTTTGAGAAGGTTTGCTTTAAATGTTTATTTATCTAGAGAGCCAATCGCAAGTTATATGTTTTTTTTACATTATTTTTTGTCTAAAGATTCTAAAGAATTTCCTTACATTTCTTATGTCACAAGAAGAGTCCACAACGTAAAGATCTTCAATTCACAAACTCTGTGTAATGGATATTCCATTTTATTAATGTGGACAAGGTGGTTGTCAAGAAATGAGGCTAAAAGTACAAGAGAGTCATGCAGGCTTAGGGTGCTAGTCTTTCATAACACTGACAAGGATATAACTCTTCCTAGGGTACTCTATGAACGCGAGTTTGCATCAAGATTGATCCTATCTAAAATCCATCCTTTACCTCAAGAAACCAGTATATATGCTTATATACATATGTATTTCCAGGTAAAAAATATTTTATACTCAATAGACGCCGGCACTTTATTTTTAACTATGCGTCGTGGTAGGAATTTTTCTCTGTCACCGAAGTGCTGCGAAGAGCCCTGTAATCTTTCCTTCCATCATAACCTCTTCCCCTGCCCGGTGCTGACGACTGTCGCCCGGGCATTGTCCTTTGCTCCGCGTCTACCTCGTGTCTCTCTCCTCAATTAAGTTAAGCAAACAGCAAGTCAACACCCCATTTGTGTCCCTACCACAGTTTCCCCGCCTCTGTGGGCCAACCTCGTCACTGTTAAGTGACAATGATAAATGACAGCTCTTGAGGTGGTTAATATTTCCCGCCACAAGCAAGCGCAAAATGGCCGCGCATTCATGGAGATCAGCGATAATTTACTCTGGAATAAGTTTTCTGTTGAAATATGAAATTAATACACGCTAAATCATTATGAATATTTTCAATTAGTATTCCTATATGAGTCTATGCGTATGTGCACGTGCATATATAAATATGTTTTCGTGAATAGAATGAAAAGTGAATGTCTTTTAAGCTTTTTGGGAGTTTCTCCCCTTGTCATTTTGAAATTTTCCGGAAATTAAATCATTTTACAATATAATTAATTTACGCAAATAACACGAAGAGACCAAAAAGTTCTGTTTAATAGAATATGTCATATATACACACACACACACACACATATATATATATATATATATATATATATATATATATATATATATATATATATATATATATATATATATATATATATATATATCGTGAGTGTGAGTGCGTGTCATTTAAGCGTGAATTGAACGAGATGATTAAACTGTGAACAAATTCGTTTAGTTGCTTCTCACTGACAACTGGGTAATGAGGAGAATATATTACTCTTGGGTCCCAAATTTATATTCAGGTTGCGCAACCGATTCTTCAGATATTTAAAATAAGAGCATATGTTTCGTACCACATACTATCACTCTCTCTCCCTCTCTCTCTCTCTCTCTCTACATATATATATATATATATATATATATATATATATATATATATATAGTGGTACTTGTTTGGGAAAACTTTAGTTATATTTATTGTTTTATTTATTTTATTGTTTTATTTGTTTTATTTTTTGTTTTTTTTAGTCACATGTTCCTTGGTTGTTTTTGGTTAAAGCTATATATTCTGTTCCTTTTTTTTTAACTCTTTGGCCAGTATAGCCTGACGATCCGTATAGGTGAAACGTAGGTAGATTTACCTGGCTCTTTAGGTTTATATATATATATATATATATATATATATATATATATATATATATATATATATATATATATATATATATACTGTATCATGTTTTGATGTGTACCAACACATCTCATCAGATGCTTAGTAGACTATTTATTTTTAGAATAAATAGACTACTAATCAGTTATTTACTAACGCCTGATGAGATGATACGACGCGTTTCGCCAACACGACGTGTATTAGGTTCGGGTTATTCAGGTTGGAATAAAAGACAAAAATATGTGTACGGTAAATTCATTGGGATATTATGGATAGCAGGCACGTCTTGCAAAACTCTTCGCTGTAGTAGTCAACACGCTTCTTACTACTGCTGTGGATTATATGAGGTTTAAAATCCGAGTGGTTGTGACTCCCCGCGACTTCATAACTTTTGTTGCTCTATGTAACTGTTGAACTGTTACCATATTTATTTGTCCTTGGCCCGCCAGCCATTTATCCAATCTTGTTAAGTAGGTTACTCGCTGTTTCTCCTAGCTTTTCTTGCCTTCATTGTACATAGTCAATTTTAAAGTCTATAAGTCATCTTAACTTTATTATCTGACGCAGAAATTTCAACTATCTATTTCTCATATCTATTTCTGATTTTATGTATAATTTTCGTTGTAGTTCCTACATTCCATAAAACTCCTTGATGTCTCAATGGTCTGCTTATGTTATACTTAGAATTGGTCTATACAATCAGATATCCGTACAGACTGAAAACACATTAATTATAGGTTGACCAATTATTATCTCATTAATAATCACTCAACGTTCTGAAAATAGAGCTTGAATCAGATTCAAGTAGTAAATGTTGAATACGATTTTTCTTTTTACTAAAGTTCACCCAATACAAGACCCCGGGGGCCCTCTCTGTGAAGATATTTACTGAAGGCAGTTGTTGTGTAAGCGGTAGGATTCAGGGGCACAGTTTATGTGGGTATGTGCAAAAGATAACTCAGCTTAAGGATATAATGGGCAGGGAAGCATACTCAAGGGATTCTGTTTCACAAAGCAACAGTGCTTGAAAAGAAGTTATCAGATTGGAAATTATTCTTTACTAAAGAAATACGAAGTGAATGAGAGTTCGTTTCAATATAGGCAGCGCAGTAGGTCTTTGCTGGAAGGGTTAGAGTTCAGGAAACTAAGGAATGTAGCTCGGCTGGAAAATTCCTATGAATATAGCGTTAGAATAGTTTGAAGCTTGGAACGATTTGTCCGTGGGAAATGTATTGAAATCTGGAAAACACTTCAGGACCCTCAGGATCGCAAAGATGTTTTTGAACACTACCAATACAGGAAAGTGAAGATTGATCAAATTCAACCCATATATGGCAGGAGTACCCAATTTACGGTCTAATATGGCTCTAATCTGGCACAAAAGGAATCAGGTGTTTACTGGTGCCGTACAGAGAACCGACCATTTTTTCAGCATCTTTAGCGATGGATTGTACACACGAGTTCGATTTGAGATCTCGGAAGAGATTGTCCCCTTACTTGTTCGAGAGAAGGAGCTCCTTTGAGAAAACACGTGTTCACTGCGATAGAAATTCAGGATGTGCTCGATATATATTCATTTTTAATATTCGTGAATTTTAATCAGAAACCCAGCAAATTTCATCAAAAATATTCTATGAGTTTTTTGCTTGTTTTTGTTTTGTTTTGTTTTTTTGTTTTACGGTATCACCCCAAATAAGGCAGTAATGCTACTAAAACACAAGGGTTTACAGAGTGTGAAAGAATTAGTAAGAGAAACATTAATAATGAGAAAAAAGAGAAATTTAGTAATCAGAAACATAGTAGATAGCGATTGGCATTACATTAAAAATTTTGCAGATTAATGGGAAAGCATGGAGCCGGAAGGGAGTTCCACAAGCAAAAAGTATAATAGAAGAAACTGTTAGCATAGAATTTATGGCTACATCTAGGCAGCTTAATTCTAAATTGATGAGATCTCGACGCCAGTTTAGTGCTGCGCTTAAATTCAAACACTCTACGTACCATAGAGAAGAGCTCATCTGAACAATTCCCATGAAAGTCTTTATAAAAAAAAGACATAGAGAGGCAAGCTTACGGAGGTGTGAAAGTGAATGTTGCCGAGCCGCCAGATTACGACCAATAATATTGCTGAGTTCAATTAACATTATCTTAGAAAAGTAATTAAAAAATCTGCTTGATAAGTAATTAAGGGAAAAAAAAAACAAATCAGTTTTTAAAAGAAAGTCTTAAATATTTCAAGAAATCAAATCAGAGAAGGAAATCCATGTGGCGCTACTCTTCCAAGGCATGTCTTGAAAAACGTTATTCAAAGTTAATATTTTCCACCTGGGTTCAAACGCTGACTTCGTTACCGGCAAAAATGTATCGAATTGCTATATATAACCAGTAAAAATAATCCAAGTATATATTTGAATTGCTTTGATATTTAAAAAAGAAAATGACTACAGATTTTGTTTTCGGAGTTTATAAAAGATAAATAAATACTTTTTTCTAACTTTCAAAAGTGACTTTTTCGTTGTTGTCTTTTCATTTTAATGAACTAGATTAGAAAAGAAATATTGTAAATTTCTAAATCAAAATTATTCGCACATTGCCGCGTAATAAAATTTTTAAAAAAATTTACATTTATTTTTTGAAAGATTAAATGATATAAACGTAGCAAATTTTTTGTATAAGTAAATAAATATAAATGCCATACAAATAATAATAATAATAATAATAATAATAATCACAAGTTAAGACACAGCATTCTACATTCAGTCGAACCACTCCTAGTCAGCTTTTGTCCCTGTGGAGAAACCACCTTAACGTGGAACACAGACTCTCTATATCAGCCCAACAAATCCCCCCACCTGGCACCAGTGATGCCTGGCCCATCTGGTCCTACCTATTTCACTTCCGAAAAGCTGTTGGCCGCTGTAGAGCCAACCTTCAGATATGGGGATAAGCCACCGATGATGACCCCAACTGTCAATGCGGGCACTTACAAACTATGCAGCATCTTCTGGTTTGTCCATATGTTAATGATTCATGCACACTTAACGACCTTGAAACTTTAATATCCCAGGTAAGGCTTTGTGGTCAACACTGCATCGGTGTAATGTATCGACTAAATAATAATAATAATAATAATTAGCGATACAAAAAAATGTTCTCACGAGTACTGCCCACACCTTACGAAGGGCGTTATCTATGTATTTTTTTTTTTTTTTTGTCAGTAGAAAATGTCATGATGCCATTTCTAAACTTATGTGTACACACTAGTAATCAAAGGAAACAATAATATCAATTGTTGTTGTTGTTGTTGTTGTTGATGATGATGATGTTGTTGTTGTTGGTGTTGTTGTTGTTCGATGCATCGTATAAAATTATTGTAATTGTTTTACTTTTTTAACCAGTACAATGATTATTTTGCTGCAAGCGGCTAACTACTGATATTCGTCATTGTTATCGTGACCAGATTTAAACCGAACGAAACTAATTTTATCTGAGTTTTTGATATGAATAATTATTGTTATTTACATTATGTAAATTCGGCGTATTGCCTATTGGATTAAGTTGTAGCCTTGTGCATTTCGTGGTATAGTAATTTTTGGTTCAGTTCCCAGACCGGATAATTAAAACTAAGTCTAATTGCGACTAGCAATAAATAAACATTCCTAAAAGGAGTGAGTCGAGTAAAATTTACCTCCGGAGATTAAATAAAGACTACACTTCGAAATTCTCTGATGGTTACAGTTCGAATTTTTATGATGCCTATTGAGATTGTAAGACAACTGAAGAAAGCGGGAGATCCCAACGGCAGACATCTTGTGATAATAATAATAATAAAAAAACAAAAATAAGTGCATCAATCCAACTACAAATTACTAATGAAACAACTACAATTCTTAGATCAAACCTAAATTTTTGCCTAAAAGCTTTTCGTTTTAAATATTCAAATTACATACAAATACAAAAATAATCGATCAGGTAACATGAACTTATATAGATATACAAAAAAATGTATTTAGATGAGGAAGCCAGTACTTGCAAAACTGAACAGTGGCTACCGTACAAACGCAGAATTCTCAAGAATCTGAAATATCT
>OZ010576.1:123718864-123766364 GCA_963932145.1 Acanthosepion lycidas | reverse complement strand
ACAGAAAAGAAAAGAATGCCAAAAGGGAAAAGTTGGAGTTATTCAAAATAAACGTAGGAATAAAGACAATGAGAGTTTAAAATATGAATAATGTTATTTATCATGGCGCTAAAATTAACGACAATTTGGAATACAAAAAATAATAAGGAAAACAATTCGGAAATAATTTGAAAATAGATGGTCCCATGATGACTGCAATGATTACGTATTATTTACCAGTAGCATAGGTCCGCATTCGAATCAAACTAATGCTGATTTTTCCATGAAGAAAAGCGTTTTATTTCTTTTCTATATCTCGCTTTAGGCTTGTGCCTTGCTAAACTCTGATCGATGTATAAATGAAGAAAAAAGACTGAGAAAACCAGAGCAGGAATGAAAAAAAAAGTTATATCTGGTATGTTCAATGTTATTATGTGGAATACGAACTCTCGCTTGCCATCACAGCTCAACGTGATTTTACATGACAGAGAAAATTTGAGCGCAAAAGAAAAGAAGCGACATTTAGATGAATATGTTTTACGTTCCGTTTTAATTAATATGAGCGGTAGTCAAGCTGCAACGAAAAATATTTGTTTGACTGTCGCGTCATGTTAATTTAAAAGACAATGAATTGGAAAAAAAATCCACGAATACAAGGCGTCAGTACACAAAAGAAGTTACTCTTATCAATACAAAAAAAGCTCCGGAAGATATTAATTCAAAATCAGTTAAAATGGAGTCTAGAAAAGAATTAAATTCATTTTTGCATAAGTATATTACGAAAAATATATAAATGAACATGCAAATATAATGTTTCTCTTACAATCGTTCACATACATACATATATACAAAAAAGAGATAGATAGATAGATAGATAGATAGATAGATAGATAGATAGATAGATACATAGATAGATACATAGATAGATAAGAAAAGAGTGATATCGAACGATAGAGAGACTCTGTGTGTGTGTGTGTGTGTGTGTGTGTGTGTACAATAGATCATTTAGTTAATAAAACAAGGACAAACGAAACGGTACCAAAATAATCAGTAGGAAAAACAATAATTAAATATTAATTATTAAATATGACAGAATATGAAGCACGGAAAAAAAAGGTTTTAAGTCCGGAATTTTCGGACACGCCTGTGTCCTTCATCAACAGAGCGAGAAATAAACAGAGAAATGGGAATTACTCACCGACAGATATTTTGTAGACGGTGTGTTTTCTGGCGGAAATATTATTAGCAAAACCCGATCTCTGTTTGATTCCTCGCTATGCTATACTTTTTATGAAAATAAACTTAAATTTAAAATTTTGATCGGTGTAAAAGCTTTAGGCCGGTCTATTATTAGTAGTAGGGAGTGTGGGGGAGCTAGACAGGAACTCTTTTAGCTACTTTGTCCATATTTCTGAGATGAGGTATTTAATTATTTACAACGGCCGAAATGTCGTGAATATAACAATAAAGATGAAGAGAACAGTTCGAACAATGTAATTAATGTAAATGTTTTAGATATTTACATTGTTCAGACTGTTTATCACATCTTGTCATATACATGACGTTTCGGCCGTTGTATTTTCCGGCTTTTTCTAGGTAATATTACTAAGAATTTCAACCCGAACATTTTATTTAGTCGACAGGGGTAGATTGTCCTAATTTCAAGTGCCATGTCTATTTGGATATCTCAGTTTCAGTTCATTAATTCCGCTTGGTAACTCAACTCTCCAAGTTTTGTTCTCTCTGCTGTGGTCACGTGTTGAATTCACAACACTTTGGGTCAAGTCATTTTTGGACCATTCAACCACTGGGCCATGTGCCCCCAACATGTTACGTTGCTGCTTGACTACCGCCCACATTAATTAAGACGAAACGTGAAACACAAAATATTCCTCTAGATGTCGCTTCTGTTTTTGCGCTTGGGGACACATGGTCCAGTGGCTAAAAGTGTAGGTTGAGTGAATTTTCTTTTTTAAAAGAAATATAAAATATTACTCATTTTTTCTATATATACATATACTGGTATGTGTGGGCACTTCGACGTGTTTTACCGGTTAGCAAGCCTGTCTCGCTAGATTAGGTACGACTAAATAGTGATTCGGTCCTCGCTGGGTAGCCATAGTTCTGGCCTTATGCTTAGAAATCGCCATATAGATGTATAAGCGTGAGTCTGCATATGCGTTAATAAACATGCAAATTTTGAAGGAAACAACCATTTTTAAAAGGAAAATGTTTCATTTTTATTGATAAAATTTAAAAATATATAATAAAAATATATATCTTATTTTAAAAAGTCTTATAACACATTTCTTCAGCAAATTTTCAGGTTTATCATTTTTAAAAAGTCCTTATTTCTCTATTTATATAGTCCTCATTTCTCTCTCTCTCTCTCTCTCTCTATATATATATATATATATATATATATATATATGTGTGTGTGTGTGTGTGTGTGTGTGTCTGTGTGTGTGTGCGTGCGTGCGTGCGTGTGAACAGCATTCGTTTTATCTCTCCACTGCCTGTGGTTTGGTCAAATAAAATCTAAATCATCCCCTTTCTCTCCACCTTAAATTCATACAATTGACCAGGCTTTTATGTCAAGCTTATTCGTTTGATTGTATTTTTACATTTTTCTAAAACCCTTTTAACCAGGTTATCCTTCCTATTTGGACCATGCAGATGCTACAGATTTTACAAGTATGGTAAAGTAGTGACTATCTGGAGATATACGAAACTTTGATGCACCACTCTTTCAAATAAGAAACTAGGGCATCATTTGAATATCACTTTTCGAAATCCTAGATTTTACTTGACTAGTGTGGTTGTTGGACAGTAATGACTGAAACGCAACGACCTCGACCACCAACCAGGCCAACCAACAGCAGCTGTATTTTATGCCACGGGCGCGAATTTATTTCACTGACACATTCAGAATTATTTATCAACTACATCCTACTGTGTTATGAATTCACTTCATTTTACTCCGCTATATTTTCTTTTTTTTTCTCTCTAACCTTTTTTTTTCATTGGGATTTATTCTGCATGTCAACGAAAGAAAATAAATTTCTGTCTCAACAATATCGGGCGGGCTTGTTATGTCAGCGAGGGTCAAGCTTGTGGTTTATGTTGTTTGGACATGATATAATTCCTTATAAACTATACGCTATATTGTTTATATTCACTTCTTTACCAAACTGTCATCTAAAAAGTTTTGACATTGTCTAATCAAAAATCGCAAATGTCGATTTTTTTCTTTCGAATTTGCATTCAACTCTATCTATATTTTTTTTTAAAAATTTATGATTATTTTTCTCTTACAAATCTATCGAGAAAACAAAAAGAAGTGGCGAAGTCTAGTTAATAAAAATATGTCTGTCACGCCATTGTTTTATATTCGTTGATTTTTCTCCACCCTCGTTCTCATACTCTACAAGCCATCAGAAAGAAATGCACATACATATAAGCATATATATATATATATATATATATATATATATATATATATATATATATATATATATATATATATATATATATATATATATACATATATATATATATATAGTGGACATTGAAGTCAAGACTCAGGCTAGATGAATCCGTTTAGCATCACACAGACTGTCGCTTCTGGGTTTTGATTCCAATGTCCATTATGATATTTACATACGAACTGTAGCCCATAAATGTAGCATACCATAACACTATATTTTGTCATATATATATATATATATATATATATATATATATATATATATGTATATGTGTGTGTGTGTGTGTTGTTTCTCTACGGCAACACAATTCTTAGTTTCACATACATGGATCTCAGTGTTGTGTTACCGGTGACGAAAAAAATGCATATTTATTATTTATATAAATTTTACCTGAGTTAATTAACATCGAAGACAATTTTATTAGCACCATCACAAATGTACCACGTATATTATTATTATTATTATTATTATTATTATTATTATTATTATTATTATTATTATACTGCCGTGTTCCTTACATTGTACTCTTCTTGGATTAATGCTCTCCTTGAAATTATCCATATCAGTTACCAATTGGTATTATATATATATATATATATATATATATATATATATATATATATATATCAGTGTGCAGTTTATATTATATATATCATAACGAAATAATTTATCCAAAGAATTAAATACCTATGTTGATGTGATTTATGGTGAAATCACTTCGCTAACGGAATTTAATGAGACATTAACTTACTATCAATTCCTTGAATAATAAGATACTTATATTCGAGTTGTTGCTAGATGGAAGACACATGCCAAGTACTTTCGAAAATATCAAATTGTCTTCTTTAAGGCGCAATTTTTCCATACATAGTAAAACCCTAAGACGAAATATGTGTAGACCGAAAAAAAATTTATTTTCTTTTTTTCAATTATGCTATTTATTGACATTTAAATATATGTTTTGGAGCTTGCGGGACGCTAGTGTTCTTGTTCAAATCGATCAAGTGAGAATTTCTTTAAAATTTGAAAAGTTATAAATCCACGATATTTTCTTGTTATATTTATTTTTCAGTTAAAGTGAAATGTATTTAAGTATGATCCAATGGGTAGGGTAAAAATATCTTAATATTTTTCCACAGAAATTTAAATTCTGATTATTATTGTGCTGCGGATCTGATGTAAATATATTAGAGTGTGCAGCCTATATTTTATATCATTATTCAAGGAATTGATAGTAAGTTTATGTATCATTAAGTCTTGTTAGCGAAGTGATTTCACAATTAACCAGATTAACATTTCTATTTAATTCTTTGTATAAATTGTTTCTTTATTATATATATATATATATATATATATATATATATATATATATATATATATATAGTGTAGTATGAAGAGAAATTATGATTAACGTTTCTGTCTGTTTATCGCAATTATTTTCTTAATTGATATAGCGACTTTCAAGTAAGTGACCTTTAACCTAATCTTTCATTTTTCTGTCGAGAAAAGAACGAATTTTCTTGTTTTAAGCTGTCATATAAAACAGGACATCATCATTTATATGTTATTGTATAAAGACGATCGTTCTAAGAAAGACAGTACACTATATCCGACAGCAAAGCCCCTGATCGGTGGAGGAGAGTGGAACCACCTCTTAATTGTTGTCCCCTGACCCACGCTAGTAGCGCCTTTAAGGATACCAACTATGAGCAAATGGATAACTCCACAATTGGGGTCAAAACACTGAAAGTATAAAAATACATTTTTATAGTAAAAATACTAGCAATATATTTTTGTAAATGAAATTACTAATGCTCCCGTGAAAATTATTTTTTTAAAATGAAGCATAATGTGCTGAAATACCTCAAAACAAAAAAAAAAAAAAAAAACGGTGAAATGATGGCTCGGATTGAAGAATCGGAGAGCCGAGTTCGAATTCCATTCGGATCCATAACATTCACTTACGTGCTAAAACCCTTGGGAAAGGTATGAATCCTCTACTTCCCCCACCAGTTATGGGTAAATAACAGGACAGACTGGGTTCTATAGCCTTGGATGGCAACTGGTCTACCACAGAAAGAAATGGCAGGAAAAATCTGCCTCGTCAGTCATGTATCGAAAAGACACATGCTCGCCTAAGCGTGCATCACGCATGGCACATAACTGACTGACTATAAATATGTATGGATATACATTGTTTCTTTACCTACATATATGTAACTAATCATATATATCTGGCTGCTCGTTTCCAAATGCACCCATCTTCTAATGTGTCTAGCTAAGCATTGTTACAGACGCACGCTCAGGTATATTTGTGTTTCTTCGGTTTTCGGTGAACTTTTGCCTCATACTAAAACTATGCTAAGCAGATTTTTATCACAGTTTCTGAGTGAGACCACAATCTGATGTGACCAATATTTGAACGAGACCGATATGCTCAAAAACTCGCTCAAAACGACTTATGACTTCATGCTTCATCAACAACTTACTAATAATTTTGTCTACTCAGTTTCACTCGCAATGTAGTCACCAAATTGTAGTATGATTTTTAGGGATTTCTCTAAAAGGCTGCTGAAGATTATCTCTCTCTTCTGATGTTATCATGCAGTCACCTCATCATATGTTAATACACTCGTCAGATATTGAACTTTCTGGAGTTGCTTGATTTTTACATCACAACATTAGTTGTCTCTTTTACTAATAAACCTGTATTCTGGATTCTTAAATTTAATACTTAGTCCTTTCTTCTTGCTCTCCTTTAATACATTTTTTGAAGGGTTCTTTCAGTTTTCTTTCTGGGTCTATCCTCAACATAGAATCATCAATATATCTTATGGTTACTATTTACATTATTCGGACTATTGTCCTCATCTTTGTCACCATATTTATCACAACTTTTCGGCCGCTGTATTCTCTGGCCTTCTTCAGGTGGTTGGAATGTCGAACTGAACCCTTTATTTCGCTCACTGACGTAGACTGTTCTAGTTCCACGTGCCATGTCTAATGGATGTCAGTTATCCCCTGTTAATTTCCCTCTGAAAGTTCTCCACTGCCCTAAACAGGTACTGAAATCACACTCTTTGGGTCCTGTCACTGGATCTAACTAACGCCTTTATCCACTGTGCCATGTGTCCTTGGGAACAAGTCAACCACCTGAAGAAAGCCGGAGCGTACAAAAGCCGAAAACGCTGTGATAAACATGGTGACACAGATGGGGACAATAGTCCGAATAATGTAAATAGTGTACATAATACCTCATCTCAGAAATATAGACAGATATCATATGGTGTTTAGATTATGTTCATCAATATCAAATCTTGCGAGGTCTTCCTATTCACTTAGGATCGTCCTTTTGTCCAGGTCAAATCGGGTGGGGAAAATACAATTCCTTACAAATATATACTTACAAGAGAAGCGAATATACTATTTCCTTTTTTTTCCTGCTTTAAACTAAAAGAAATATATAAAGTGCTCAAAATTCGAAATTCTTAAACTGTAGACTAGACGAAAATAAAGTTGGAATTATAGATGAAAAAAATAAATGAAAAATAGTTGTATCTCGACTGGTTTGATGAATGATTATGTAGAATAGAGTTATAGTAGCAATTCGTTCTAGTAGGGATCAGTTATAATAAAAATTGGTACGGGAGATAAAAAAAATATATCTGAACTAAATATATGAAATAAGCTGATATATATATATATATCTGAAATAAGATTTGCTGTGGGTTGTTTTGTCCAGCACCGCACAAGACTAAAATATTAACCTAAAAGCTAGTCATGTTATTAAATCCCCTTAGAAATCTCTAAAGTATAATCAATATACAACAACATTTTCTGATCAATGATTAAAAATCGTTCAAAGCGTAGGAACCCCGCGTATTTTCTAGAGGACATCATTTAATGGGATCTCGCAGATAGATAAATACATTCAACAAATAATATCGATTTGTCTATATTTAGGAGATGAGGTATTGTAAGTATTAACACTATTCACATTGTTCGGACTGTTGTTCTTATTTTTATTTTCATATTCACGACGTTTCGGCCGTTGTACGCTCCAGCCTTCTTCAGATGATATGCGTTGGAATTTCAGACGAATTTCGTAAAACATGTGGGCCGTTGGGGTACCACATATCCTACAGCCATTGCAACACTTTTGTGCCTACAGCAATATGACCTGACGGAGACCATCCCTCTTCAGTCGTATTTTGAATTCCCAGGTTTTTTTTTTCCTGACACCTCACGTTAAGAGAGCCCAGTCAGCACTCTACTATTAAACCCATAATTCCAGGTGAATATATAGATTCATACCGTTTCAAAAGGTATTTATGCGAAAGTGATCATAACGATTTCGGATGGGAATTGAACCCGTCCAGCCGATTTCTTCCCTGGGCGTTTAAACGTTTCCAAACCGCACATCCATTACCGAAGATTAAAACTTCCAAATTAGGAAGACTGGCGCGGTATTATTTTCCTAACATTAATTTAGCGTTCTATAAGTCTAGCTACAATTTACTAAATATCTAAACGCATTGTTGATTCTTTTCAGAAGAGAAGAAATTATTTAATTGAAGATTTTCTAAATATACAGATAAATATCAGACACTGATAATTTATTTATGGTAACGTAAGTTTGGTTTCGTATGTATTATTCAAGCGTACCTTAATCTAGGACAGGTGTAGAAAAGTTAAACTCATAAAAGCTATCGAAATCGTTATGCTAGTCAATTGGTTTGTAAAAGACATTCCTTAATCCAAAGATCCGAAATTGTAGGCGTATGCTGATAAAGATTTAAAAGATAGACGTGGAATCACTTCTGAAGTGTAGTGGATAGCCTGTTGGTCGTGTAGAATATTGTTATAAAATCTGTTTTTTATTTGGTGTTCCATTATTGTGAATCTGTTCCAAATTTGTTACGGCTTGGCTAACATATGGTTATTATTAAAGAACATTCATTTGCGATGTCAGTTTGATACTTACTGGGTGCCCTTCTTTAGAGCATTAATTTCTATCATGGTTTACAGTAAAAAAAATAATTGCCTCAAACAATGCATACAAATATTTTTTTTTTACTAAATGTTTACCAAATACAACGTCCAAGACATACACATTGTAGAGGAATACTGAATGAGGTTGTTTTATGGACATAGGGAGTTGGCGTAAATGCGGATTATAAGGATATGTAGGATAGATAAACGTTGACCCGAGACATGAAGAAGTTAATAATGAAAAGACAACGATATTCTCCTTTACTTTCCGTATAATTAAATTATTTTCTCTTTTAATGAATGTGACATTCTTTAGAACAAAGTTATATTTGAACATATTTCTGTTCGTGACTAACGCATTTTATAAACTGTTACGTATAAGATCTTTTTTTGTGTGTGTGTTCACAGATACACATTTTTAACTTCTGCAATTTCGCTAAATATACTAAAATAACAGATATGACAGTTTATTTTATTACTTACATTATTTATTTTATTCGGACTGTTATCCTCATCTTCATTGCCATATTTACAACGTTTCGGCCGTTGTATGCTCTGGCTTTCTGCAGGATCTGTTTATATCTCTGACATGAAGTATTATGATTACTTACATTATTTATATGATTCGGACTGTTATCCTCATCTTCATTGCCATATTCACAACGTTTACTCCAGCTTTCTTCGGGTGACATATTTTGGAATTTCCGAACCCTTTATTTCATCCACCGGGATAAATTGTTCTAGTTCCACATAGCATGCCTCTTCCGGACATTTCAGTTATTTCCCTTTAACGCAACTCTCTAGCGAATAAAGACGTTTGTTAGATCCATTGATTAAACCCAAAATAGATGCGAGTTTAACACCAGGACGCAGCAGTGGTGAAAAAAAAAAAAAAAAATTTGAGGGTTGACTTAAAAGGAAATAACTGCAACATCCGGAAGGGGCATGGCACGTGGAACTAGAAAAGTCCACCCCAGTGGACTAAATAAATTGGTAGATTAAAATTTACAATCACGTGAAGAAGGCCAGAGCGTAAACAGCAGAAACGTTGTGAATATGGCAAAGCAAGCGGATGACAGAACGTGGTCTGGAGGAGGAAGCAGAGGGAAGGAACTTTTTTAGAGCTGCAAGAGATAGAATGAGGTGGAGAGCCATGATCGCCGACGTCCTGAAAGGACATCGCACATAAAAAGAAAGAGCACAAGTGGTAATGCGTGGGTACGTTCTTGGCAAGCTCCAACTGCTCTTAACAACTGAAACATACACTGATGTTTTGAAGGCGCCCGTAGAACCAAGTTTCAAGATGCTAAACACATTCAGAAACATAATGATGTTCTCATGCACAAAATCTCTCCATCGTATTCAGTTAAGAAAACGATTTTCATTGGTTAAGCACGTGAAGCGTGCATTTGACTTGTTAAGCAGCGTTAGTATAAGTTATGACGTTCTGAACGCAAGAAGAGGTATCGCGTGCTTTCGAAGGGCCTAAAAAGGAAAGGATTCCAAGCCTAACTGAAAAGCGTAAATATTGCTTTATGTATGTAAGTGCATCATAAATCTAGTTTGTCTATGTAGGATGCGGATCAAATAAACGTGCAGAAAACTACCAAGCATAACTAATGACTACTAGACAAAAAACACACACAGATACACACAGACACAGACACACACAGACACACACAGACACACGCATACACACGAACACACTTGCAAATATATATTATCATCCGAATATCACATAAACATACCTATAAAAATCGGCCTAGATTGAGAAGAAAGATTGTTTCTGACAGGACTCTAAAAGGGATACAGGTTGGAAATAGTAATATATTCACTAATAACGCAATCAGAATAAAAGTGAATTATGTATTCTACTAATAAACGAATAGTGTCTTCACCAAGTATTCTGACGAATTAACAATAGTAATGTAAACAGTTCGGTCAAATAGATTCAAAAGTAATCTAAGTAAAGCAACGGTAAAAAGATATAAAATATGAGATAAATATTTTTGTACTGAATGCCCTAAGAAATTCAATAGGGGATTTACATGGAATTAAAGATTGATTGCCCGAAAGAAGGCCAGAAATAAAGCAAACAGAATTTCATTTCATTCAATGGTAAAAAAAAAAGATCATAAATATAAACAAAGTCAACTTCAATAAATTAAACGTAAAAGTGTCATGATTTTTTTGTTTTGTTTTTTTTTTGTTATACTTTTGTTATACTCTTTGATTGTTTCACTGAATTCTTTAAAGTAAACGCTGTTTGACGGTGAAACACATCTGAAGAAAAGCTTTTTTCCATTTTTCTATAATTTGTGTATATGTGTATATATATATATATATATATATATATATATATATATATATATATATATATATATATATATATAAGGTGAGTCAAAATTATGTTAACACTAGTATGAGAGTAATCATTTATTCAGAGTTTACTGAAAAGTCTTCACCTGTCCACCAGCACGATTGATGCATAAAACCAGCAATCAACAGTACAATTTAGTGCCTTGACACACATTTCACGGGGAATGTTTGATATCACACCTTTTAACCTGTTCTAGAGTACGTCGATGTCTCTAAAGTTTTTGCTATACACGCGATCTTTTATCATACCCCATAAACAGAAGTCGCAAGATTTTTAACCAAAATTTAAAAGGCTCAAAAAAGGTTTAAAAAATATTTTTTTATATAAGAAAATCCTTTGGTCTTTCCAGCAAATGATAACAGAAAGATTTTGAGTGTAACACATTGTTTTGAATATTTGTTCATCCTCTAAAGTCATTTTAGCTAATCTGTGTCGGTAGCTAATAATAATAATAATAATAATAATAATAATAATAATATTAATAATAATAATAATAATAATAATAATAATAATAATAATAATAATAATAATCAATAGTACTAGTAGTATTTTTCTTGTTGGGACCATTTGACTAGTTCCAAGGATAATTTGAACATAATTTGTTCAATAGCTGGTGGATACTTTTGGTTTCATAAAGCGAATATAACAAAGCTTCAAAGAATAACAAAAGCAAAGAAAAATGATGTATTTTTGATGGAATATATACTGGAAATAACCTAATTATAAACGACAATGTAACAGATATTTAAAGGACGGTGTTACGGCAGCATTTTCTTGTTACATTAAATATCATCAAAATAGAATTAGCTATCACGTTTCAAATTATGTTTGAAATGATTTTCTTTTACTTTGCATTAATTTCCTTGGGGAAAAACATAAAGAATGTAACTGAATTAATTTTCTTAATTATAATGAATTCACGAAAGTTAAAGGCTCGCCGTATTTAACAAAGAAAAGAACGAATATTTACAAGATTTGTTTATTATTATTATTATTATTATTATTATTATTATTATTTCCTTTGATTTCTGGCGTTTACACATTTCTTTCCGTGTCCCCCCCAGGGACCTAAGGTTAGAGATGGCATCATGACAATTTCCACTGACAAAAAAAAAAAAAAAGAATACATAGATAAAGCCCTTCGTAAAGTGTGGACTGTACTTGTCAGAACCTTTTTTGTATCTCTTTGGACTTCCAGGAATCCCTTCAATTAGGAGCCACTCTTTTTGTTTTTGAATTTAATAACAATGTCTGGGCGGTTGGCTTTGATTGTTCTGTCAGTGTGTATTGTGTAGTCCCATAGATTTGTAACAGGTCCTATCTCCATAACCGGATCTGGGTGGTGTTCATACCAGTTATTATAAAATCTGCAACTTCTACGGGAAGGAAACTGAAAGAAACTGGTACCAAATTATTATTATTATTATTATTATTATTATTATTATTATTATTATTATTATTATTATTATTACTGCATGAATTAAAGGACTATTTTTCTTTAAAGTTTATTGGGTATATTATTTCCAGAATTTTCTTGTTCTAATTGTCATTTCACTTTTTCCTGAGTTACTATATTTTGATACAATATTTAGCCAATTATTTTAGCGCCGGTCTAATGTAAAGAAAGGATTATCCCAAAAGGTTTTTGGGTACATTATATTTTTTCGTAGTATGCGATCGGTGCACACGAGGAGAATCATTTGTATTTCGAATTGGCTTCCTAGGAATTTCTTTCTGTCCATTTCATCATCACTAATACGGATATTATTAATATTGCTATGTTATTAGGAGTATCATTTTCTCACTTTGATTATTCTTATACCTGTTTCTACTGCCATGTTATCATTATTATCCTTCTTACCAACTCCAAATATCTTTGGCTGTCATCATTATAGCAGATGTTAATTTGGCATCTCGACTTTAGTCACTTTCTCACCAACGTGACGTAGCTTTCCTCTTTTTTTACAAATATTTTCATGGTAGCTATTCTTTGCGCTTTTTTTCTTGGTGCCCCGTCTACGTGAATTTAAGCTTACCACTAGATTGGGATCTAGGTCCCACCCTTTATTGTTGAAATAGTTAAAGTCTATTTCTACCCCAACATCCTTTCTCGCACTTCTCGACTGCAGAACTACCTTCCGTTTACTTGATTTCCTAAAAAAATAAAATCTTCAAAAATTTAAATGCAACGTCAATCCCCATCTTCTTGAATATCGTTCATCTTTTATCCTTTCCTCACCCACCCCCACTTCTCTCTTATTTTCACTCTCTGTAATTACCTGCGTGCCAATGGCATTCCCGCCTTGCTTGGAGTGAAATGATTTAAAAAAATATATAAATTCACTCAATTTCTTAAAATTCTAAAAAGTTCTTTGTTCGATTATTCGAGACATTTCCCACGCTTCATCATGGCCGACATGACCGACCTCTTCATATTTACAATTCAAAACAGCTTTTCACCAAACGCTTGATATGTCACTTTATTTAACTTCTCAATTTTTTAAAAAATTTTCACCACACGAACGACTAATTGTTTGCAGAATTTCTTCTTTTTGCATTAAATGACTCTTACCGCTGCTGATGTTACTGACATTCTTTCCATTTTTCTCTTCATAGCAGAAGCATCTGGTGTTTGTCTTTAAGAATCGAGTGACAGCACATCTCCTCATATCTTCAGTCTTTACCTCAGTATTTATGCCAGCTGTTTTCTGGACAGACTCAAGCTTTCCTTCAATTTTCAGTACTACTAATTTTGTGTCTACAATAAGAAAGGATTGCTACCGAACCAATTACTATGTGCATGAAACTAGACTTGTGAACATTTCTTATTATCTCTTTGGAGAAAATATTATCATTTCATTCTTTCATTTTAACGGGGTTTTTTTGTTTTTTTTCTTTTGTTTTTTAATATTTAATATGGGTATTCAAGAAACAGGAACTGTAATAGGATTGAGAATACTGAGACATCGTAAATACATCTTAAAAATCCAAAATATATTATTAATAAATTCTAAATCCTTAATATATATTTATTTAGGAATCAGTTTTTATAATTTTAGTATATGCAATAAAGAAATTGATAATATAGGTTACGCTAATATTACTTTTAGTCCAACACCGGAAGTGTTTACAAAATCAAAATATAGACCTGACTCAAGTCACGTTCTTAAATAGCCAAATAGTCAGATTAGTCCTGGGTATGACGATAAACTACATGTGGCAACAATGTATCTGATTGGGAGGTTTTGAGGAGCGTGGGACCACCTGTTAATTTCTATTGTTCCCAGGTTCTTCTTCCTCTCATGTTTCAATTTTCAGCTGAGAGTCTTTGCAATTTCTTCCTTCATATCTCTCTTCTTCGATTCGACAAGTACATAAGCTCCATTTATTTTCTCTTCGGGATAACACGACGCTATGCAGACAAGCACGGAGATTTATGTATTGAAAAACTTCGCTAAGATGAAAAAGCGGGAAAAGGATATCAGTTGCAAGCTTGTGTGAAAGAAAGATTTGTACCTCGTCTAAACATTTTCTATGGAAACAGTGATAGAGTAGCGATTGGCTTGCAATGTTTCGTTTTTGGAAAACAGTATGTAAGGCGGAAAACAATTCATCAACCACATAGCTGCGTCTAAAAAGTGAAAATTGTGCAGTCTTAACACAGTCCAACATGGTCTACGTGGCCTTTAGGGTGATGAATTCTTTTCCACCTTAAAATCCTTTTCCCACAACAGAAACATTGAAAGTATTTGTTGAATTTCTCGTTTATTGAATATCTGGGAGCATTCTTGAATCCTTCGTAAAAAATAACAGAAATGTGAGTTTTTCAAATATGGGCACAGAGCCAGATTCACTTACTAGCATAGTGCATGAACACTGCCAGAATGTTTTGACCGATAGTAAAATTCTGCTAAAAAGCAAAATACTGGTATATTTTTTTTCACATAGCGCACTATAGAAAACAATATGTATTATTAGTCATTGTTACCATGAAAAATTATGCCCGCCCTTGAAAATGTTTAAAGTATTAACTCGTGAAAATCACTCGAGAAGATAAACAAGATTGAAAATTGCTTCACACACTCGGTCCGCAAAAACTTTTAATAACACATGGTAAAGGAAATCAAAAACAAAAAAAAATTGAAAGTTATTCGTTACCCTACATTTTGAACAAAACACACACACACACACACACACACATATATATATATATATATATATATATATATATATATATATATATATATATATATATATATATATATATACCACAATCCCACATAGACCTTTATACTTAATGTTTGGTGATGAGTCGCTACAAAATATACATACCGTAATTCCCTATGTATAATGTGCTTTTTTTTCTAATAAAAATAATAAGCAAAATCAGGGGTGCGTATTGTGCACAGCTACAAAAATCTTTTAAAAGTTTCCCTAAAATAAAATAAGAATTATCATAAGACTAAATTAGAATAATATTTTTCTATGTTTAAAACTATTTTTGAAATAAGAGTAGGAAATTGGAGAGGTACAATATATAGTGTTTGATTACCAAACAAGAGGTGCGCATTATGCATAAGTTGAGGCATTTTCCCACACTTTCAGCACAATTCTAGGTGTAGGTATTATGGCTGAAGGCGTATTATACATGGGAAATTTTACTAAACCATTTATCAACCCAAACTTGAATAGCTATTCTCACTCGATCTTATTTCTTTCTCTTTCTTTCTTCCGCTTTGACCCTTTGATTTAGTTGCCCTTTCTAGTTTTAGATCTACTCTCTTTCTTTCTTTCTTTCTTTCTTTCTTTCACACAAACTTGCAACTGATATCCTTTTCCCGTTCATTTATCCTAGCGAAGTGTTTCCATACATAAATCTGCGTGCTTGTCTGCATAGAGTCGTGTTATCCCGAAGAGAACATAAATGGAGCTTATGTACTTGTGTCAAACCGAAAAAGAGAGATATGAAGGAAGAAATTGCAAAGACTCTTGGCTGAAAATTGGGACTTAAGAGGAAGAAGAACAGAGTGAATGAATGAAGGTAAAGGAGATAGAAAAAAAATGAGTTAAAAAGACAAAAAGAAAGAAGAATATAATGAAAGAAGGTCAAAAAGATAATTAACAATAATTATGAATACAAAGTGAAAGTCCAGAAGTGAAGGAAAGAAGAATGTCCATTTTGACAGAAAGAAGTGAAAAGAAGAAAATGTATCGAAAAGTTCAAGAATACAAGGAACAACACTAAGGAAGTTATCTGGATTAAATAGAGTTAAGAGAAACGAAGAAAAACACGCAGGATAAATGGCGAGGCGTCATATGAAGATATAGGTAGATAAACAGATATTGATGCCTAATAAACGATGACTTATTGAAGAAAAAACAAGAAATAATAACAGCCAAGAAATAATGATAGCGTAAAATATATAAAGTCAGTGTTTTGATGGTAGACACAGAAAAAAAAACCGGCAGGAACCTCTAAACAAAATAATAAAGAAAAGGGCGAAGAAATACCTAAATATCAATTAAAAGAAGACAGAATCGAAGTTTGTCAGCAAACGATACAACCTTACACGTGAGCTATAAATTGAAAATGTCAATATCTGTTTGTTTTGTTTTTCCTTTCGCTTGTGCTGTTAGACGTTGCGGGGAGACACAGGTGAGATAATCTCATGGGCTCTGAGAATGTCTCTCCGGCGTCTTATTGGTCTGCCTCTCGCTCCCCACCCAGAGTACTGGAGGCTGAATGCTCGTAGGGCTGGTTAGTTGATAAGCATACGATTCAGGTGTCCGAACCACGTGATCCTCTGTCGTTCGATGTGTTGTATGATTGGTAGTGCTTCTACCATGAAAATGTCAATATGAAATATTCAAATATCTGGGGAATATTTTAACAGTTGATGGAACATGTAACAGAGAAAACTCTAGGCGAATTTGATAAGAACATGCTGATTTCCACAAATCTTTTTTTTTTTTTAATTTTTACTAATGTTCACCCAATACAGGGCACAAGATCCAATGAAATTAGAGGCTTACTGTATGGACTTAGATTAGCATAGGAAAGAACAAGAGATAGGAGTCTAGGAGCTGAAGCCGATTGAAGGAACGAAAGACTCAATCCTAAACATGAAACAAAGGATAACCCTCTACCCTGTTCAAAAAATAGAGGAGGTATGTGAACCGGACGATAGACGAACCCAAACAAAGTATTAAGAAACTGGATAATTACATTATAAATAAAGATGAGTACTGAAATGCTAGGTAATATCAATTCTTCTATAATGCGGGATAATTTTCTGATAGATAAAAAGGCGACTTGAGACAACAGATATGTGATTCTACAGATGCTGGGAATACAATAGACGGAGCATGTAAACTATGATCAAGTTTTAAGAAAAAGAGAAACAAGAAACTTCTATTTAACATCGAAAAGAGACAGTCCAAAATTCTAGGACGCATAATGACGAAAGTTGACACTGACACTGCATAAGAGGGACAGAAGGAAACGGCGAGTAATCTATCTAACGTGTGTCTGTAAAAGATGTGGGGGTGAAGAAGAAGAAGAAGAAGAAGAAGAAGAAGAAGAAGAAGAAGAAGAAGAAGAAGAAGAAGAAGAAGAAGAATGACAAAAATATTAATTAGTTGTAAGGTCAGGGTTTAGTGTTAATCGTTAACGAGAAATAATTTCCATGTTGTATTATAGGAAATTGCTACAAACATGCTGAATACATATGCTTTTTGGTCATTATGGAATTTCTTCTAAAGAATTAAACAAAATTATATTTTTAAAATGTACAAGAAAATTTAGTTAATGCTTAAATTTAAGTCATAAAATAATTTCATTATGAGCTTCCGTATTGAATATATGTTATATTTAATTATCAACAATTTTTCAGAATTTGAAATCATTCCGACTCTGCTCAAAATTACTACAGAAAATTGAACCTTACAGACATGAAAATGAATAATTTATATATTATTATAAGTTTGACAAAAAAATTAAAACAATTGTTTATTCACGAGTTTAGTTAATATTTCCATTTAAGACTTAAAATAAATTTAGTCCCCGATTATATTTCATTAAAAGCTCATTTTAAATTTGTAATCGACCCGATTCTACAACTACAGATATTTGACCCTTACCGCCAGGAAAAAAAGGAAACATGATTGTAATTTTTTTTTTTCTTAAACAAGCATTTCTTTTAATTTAAATTAATATGCAATTTTTAAAATTAAGACTTAAAATTATTTCATTATAAGCTATGTTTTTAAAGATGGCGTCGGTTCGAATCTGATATAAATTGCTAAAAACATTAACATTGACTTTAATTGTAACAACCTTAAAAAAAAATGCGTTTTCTTCTTTTATGTGCCGCGACGATTCAGGAATTAGGCGATCATGGCTCATTACAATTTCCCTTTTTTTGCAGCTCTAAGTGTTTTTCTTTTTTTCCTATCGGTCGTTCTCCTATCCATTTACCCAAGATCGTTACGTAGGTTACTCGCTACTTTCATCTGTCCGTCTTGCCTTCAATATGTCCTGTGAGTATCAAATTTTTTAAGCTCTCTTTACTCGTTATGTACCTTACTATGTTCATTTATCTCATTCTCAATCTAAGTATAAGTGTACTTTTTGTTTCTATTTTCCCTAAAACTTCATCATTATTCACATGTTCAGTCCATGTTATTCTCAGAATTCTTCTGCAAAACTATATTTCCGTGGCTTTAAGTTCCTTCTTCACCTATGATAAGATTGTCCAATATTTACTGCTGTATAGTAGGATCGCTATTACATTACAATTGAGTATTTTTTATTGCTTTGTTTTGTTTTCAATATGACTGATGCTAAACTCTATTACTTTGTTCACTAATCCTTTCCACTAGCATGAAGTGGAATGATTATATTAAATCAGCTGCTAGCTATTCGATTTTCCTTGCCATAATCTATCTTACATACTTATACCTCTGTCATTCGTCCATCAATTGAATATTGCTGTCACATCTGGCCTGGTGCTTTTGATTTGTATTCAGAGATTCTTGACAAAATCCAAAGACGGTTCTGTAATCTTATGAGTCTTGACCTGGTATCTCGGCTTCAGTTATATACCCACTACCGTGACGTAACACCCCTGTGTCTTCTTCCAAATATTTCCATAGCAATTTTTCTAATGAGATTATCTCTTTGGTAGCAACTTTATAAATTTAAGTGTATTACTAGATTATCAACTAGGTCTCATCATTTAAAGTGAAAAATTGCTAGATATAACCGTAAGTTCTATGCTAATAATTCCTTCTCTCGTCATCCTGGGTAAGACGTTAAACTACGTCCAGCAGCAAGGCCTCTGATCAGGAGGTTTTGAGGAGCGTGGAATCACCTCGTAAATGTTGGTGTTCCTAGGTCCACCCTGATCCGGGGTGGTAGCACCTGTTAGGGTCCCAGCTATGGGAAAATAGTTAACTATTACCAGCAATACTTTTTCGAAAAAAAATATTACCAGCAATACAATTTTGAAGGAAATATATTACCAGAAACAGATTTTTGACAAAACAAAATATTACCAGTAATGATTTTTTTTCGGCATTAAATAACCAATTGAGGTTGATATGCCGTAAAACAAAATAAACTAAACCAATATAAACCAAAGAATACATATTCTATTCATACGAATCTATCCTAAAAATGTTGTCGTCATTAAATAACCCATTGAGGTTGATATTCCGTAAAACAAAAAAAACAAAAAAACAATCTAAACCAAAGAATATATATTTTATTCATACAAATCTATCCTAAAATGTTGTCTGCATTAAATAACTCATTGTGGCTGATATGCCGTAAAACAAAATAAACTAAACCAATCTAAACTAAAGAATATATATTCTATTCATACGAATCTATCCTAAAAATGTTGTCGGCATTAAATAACCCATTGAGGTTGATATGCCGTAAAACAAAATAAACCAAACGAAACGAAACCAATCCTCTCGCATTTCAGGCTTGTTGAAATCTATTCCAGCTTTTCAATTTCCAATTAACTTTGATCTTCAAAAGTTTCAATGCAATGTCAGTTGCCATCTTCTTTATCCTTAATTCCTGTTCGTTTAATTCTCTTTCTTCGTAATATTTTCTGTCATATTCTTTTGCAATCAGTAAATCTTAACATTTATTATCTTTTATTGAAATGCTTGAGGTGATATGATAAAATATGTATGTAGATGCATAACTTGAGTTATTGTTTAGATTAATACATTATTTCGACATTTCCCTCTTTGTAGTCCTAATAAATATAGCATATGTCTTTTTTCCATAATACGATGTCTCACTTTACGAATATAAATATATAAAATACGGAGTATATTGCTTTATATACATAATGAATACGATGGGGTCTCTGCATACGATAAGTCTTTTTGTATTCGTACTGACTAGAATGTGTATTCATTTTCAATATTATAGGTCTCCCTTTTTATTCATGATTAATAAGATGGTCTCTCTTTGTGTTTATATTTAATAAAATGAGTTTCTCTATCTGTTCATATATAATAGAATGGGTCTCTCTCTATATTCATGATCCAAAGAATGTCTCTCTTTGTATTCGTAAGCAATATGTTAAGTTTCTCTTTTGATTCATAATTATTACGATGGTATCACTTTGTATTAATATTCAATATGGTGGTTCTCATTTGATTTCAATAAATAATACGATGAATCTCTCTTCGTATTCGAATTAAATAAGATGGCTTTTTGTTTGAAATCTTCTTCAATACTTTAGGTCTCCCTTTGTATTTCTAATCAATAAGATGTCTCTCTTTCTATACATATTTAATGATAACTCACTCTTTGCATTCATATATAATAGGATGGTTCTCTCTATATATATATTCATAAACCAAACGATAAGTCTTTCTTATTCTTATTCAATACTATAAGTCTCTCTTTGTAATCATATTCAGTACGTTCGGTCTTTCTTTTTATTCATAAATGGTGCCTCCCAGTATCCATATTAAATAAAATGGATCTCCTTTATATTTATAATTAATATGAGTTGCTTCCTATTTTTATTCATTTTATTATGGACATATACCGTTGAAACACTCATACCCGTACGATTACCGAAGTTAAGGAACGTCGAGCCTGGTCAGTATCTAAATGGGTGACACCCTGGAATACAGGTACTGTATGCTTAGATGTACGGGTGGCGTAATGGATAATAGTTTAATTTTTTTTTAATTGGAGAGCCGAGTTCCAATTCCCGTTAGATTCACTTGCGAGCAAATACCCTTGAAAAAATTATGAACCCAACTTTTCTCTCCCAAGCTATGGGTTAATTAGTTAGACCTGTATCACTCAATCATTATTATCTAAAAAAAAACAAAAATACAAATAATTTTATAATCTAAAATTTTTCTGACTTTAAATGTCCTGCAAATGGTTGATAAGCCGTAAAAATGAATGAATCAATCAATCAATCAAATATTGATTAAATGAAAAGGTATATCTTTTAGATTTATTTACATTCTCTGGAATATAAATCTATAGAATCTACTGTGATCCCAAAGTGAGTGATATATTTTTTTCTATTGGATGCAGTATAGAACTAATCCCCTAATTTATATCCAAATTATAATTTCTTGTTTATTAAATTCTGATTAGGTATGAATCCACCTCTTCTCCCCTCACCTATGGGTTAATTAGAAAAGACTTGTATCATTAAATTATTATTATCAGTGGTGTCTAATAGCACTTAGAATAAAGTTGTCCTATGTTAGGATTGGAAGAGTGTCATTTATAAAGATCTCCTCCAAATAGACTAACTGATTCACGATTAGACGGAGTGAAAGTGGCGACAGATAAGAGAATTATTGTTGTAAGAAAGTACCAAAATAAAATATAATTATGTTGGGGATAAAATTAATTTCAAAATTGTTTTAAAACGTCACTTGTATGTAATAAATGGAATTAATTCTGTGTAGCCCAACACAAGTGTTCACACTATTGAAATATAAGTCGTGGTAAAAAGTAATCTACTGTAATTCCCCACGTATAATACGCATTTTTCTAAAAAAAATAATAAGCAAAATTAGCAAAAAAATCTTTAAATAATTGCTGTTTGATAGATCGATTTCAGTTGCGACCACAAACATACGACAATTTGACACTAACATTTGGCCATTGCGACCCCATTAGGATGTCAAATACAATCACATGTACCTAAAAATACTTAAAAATGTAAAATAAAATACGAATTATCATAAAACTAAATTAGAATAATATTATTCTATGTTTAAAATATTTTTTAAAATAAATGTAGGAAACCCTTTCCGTACTGAAATTTGAGAGGTACAATTTATAGGGTTTGATTATCAAACAAGGGGTGCGTATTATGCGTGATTAGAAGTATTTTCCCACACTTTCAGCACAAATTGACGAGTGCGTGTCATAGATGAAGGCGTACTATACATGGGTAATTACTGTATATTAAAAATGGGGCAAAGTGGAACTAAAATATAAAATCTATTCTATAATATAAAAAAGGGAATTAGATATTATGCATATAATTATGCAGGCTGATCTCTGCGACAGCGATATTTCGATGTCATATTAAAAGTGTTATTACTCAATGCTAATAAATGAATATTCCTCATTTTAATATAACCAAAAGTTTCATAAATAGTCAAAATATGGCGCTAATGTCCGATGGTTTTAGATTTCTTTGGATGTTGATACATTCCTTGATTTCAAAATAAAAAAATTATATTCTTATATGCATCAAAAGTGTTGATTTTTACACATATAATTATCGTTTATTCATGCAGAAAATATAATCGGCAACACTTAAATGATAAGAAATTTATTTCAATTCTATATTTAACTGTGTGGATATTAAATAATTAAATATAGCTACCAATTTGACAGAAAGTTACATATATATATATATTGTAAATACACAAAACATGCTGCTATAGTTCTGAACTTTAAAACATATATTTATCTGTGAAACAAGTGTCTACATAAACATTGTGCTTTCACCCCTTACAAAAGGAACCGAATCCTGGGTCATATACCAGCTTGTGTGCTGGTCACCTGTGACAGAAAGGTGATCGTCGCCTTCCGAGTAGTCTCAGCTACAGTGAAATTGGTTAAGAATAAATATACTGTTGAGAGACAATTACTATTATAGCAAATTCTGACATCCTGTGTGTGTGTGGAGAGAGAGTATTTAGTGCTCTGGGAGAGAGATAAATGTAATTATATCATCAGATAAAAGAAAACTTATTCAAAGCGAAATGGAAAAGACAACGATATATCAGTGTATATCAGTTGTTCGTTATTTGAAGAATGATTTCACATAGGAATACAGATGCGATAACGGTAGAAAATAAGATTGATATAACAAAAATTACAATATATGTTATGAAATAGCAGATTGTTAGAATGAGCTTTGATTAAAAGAAGATTCTTGTCTGTTTTGTACATGTCATTATGAAGACAGTAAATACATCGGTCGTTCTCCTTTCAATCCCTATAAATTTGGTTGATGTTATGGTATGCCGGAATAAGCAACATCAAACACTTGATAAACAATTGGTTGGTTCTTTAAAATGATGTTAAAAAACAGCTTTCAATGTTCTGTGACTAGGACGTCTTATGTTGCGCTTCCGACAGATTGTATACAAACTAAACTGTAATTTTGATAAGCTGCTTGTAGATTGGGGAGAAATGTTAGTTCTTTTATTTTGTTTTTTTGTTCAGGTTAATTAGAAAGATTTATTTAGTTTCTGGTTCGTTAGTAAAGATTATTGACTAAATTCAAATTCTTTTAAGTTGAGACTTAGCATTTTATCAGAATTTACGCTGCAACAAAGATATCTTAATACTGTCCGCTGCAAATCCCTTACTAAATAAAATACTTCGGGCCAACTGATTTGTTTGACACTAGAGGCCCACTCCAAATGAAATGGATACAAAATTTCTTCAAAGAGCTACAAACCGCACGACAAGACGCTATAGTATTGCGATGATTTTGCCCACACACAGCGCTAATTCAGAGACCTGAATCTGATTTACTGGGGGGCAGAAATTAAAAAAAAAATGTTGGTTCGCATATTTACTGCACACATTGTCCCGATACATGTGAATATGTCGGCAGATTGAAAGAAATAAGGTGCTATGCAGTAATATATTTAAATTTTTCTTATGTTGTCGTTAGAGAGATAGAGAAAGAGAAAGAGTGAGAGAGAGAATAGAAAGAATATTTAAGCAAAAACATTTAAGAAAATACATGCTTGCAGCCATTACTAAAGGAATGAATATTACACCGAAATGAAAATGGCGGCTATATCGAAATATCGCTAGTTTAGGTCGATTATGACACTGTCACGAAAAACCTCGTGGAAAGTTATTACCATAGCACATCTTAAAGGAAAATATCAAACGCTTTTCCTTTGATTTTCTGCTGATTTATTTAAAAGCCTAACTTCAAATGTATTACAAGTCCTCTTTGTTTGACATCAAAAAGACAGCAGACAAAACAACAAAAATAAATGTCTGTTTAATCCTTGGCAGCAAGTTTCTTGAATACGTTTCTCTGTACAAGTACAAATATTTTGGTACAATGAAACCATCACAGATTTCAGAAAATTGAAGTCTTTGTATTCAGGAGATGAATGTAAGTGGGAGTGTAAAATGCATATATTCATCGAACATTATGTATTTGCGAAAATTCTGAAAGAATCAGGTGCAAAAGTTTCTGCATCCACAACAAACTGAGTTTGATATTGTCCTAACCGGAAAAGCTGTTCAGCAAGATAGAAACCACTGCCACAAATTGACATTTAAATAAAACATCCAGATTATAGTTTAAAACTACACATGGAAGAAAAGATGATCTTTCTCTCCATGTGTATTTGCAAACTGCCATCGGGTTTTTATTTAAATGGCGGTTTTGTAGCAATGGATCCTATCTTACTGAATAGACTTTCCCTGTTATGTCATCTGATCTGATACGAAACTGTGCAGTTTTAGGCTTTCCAGTACAGTCTAGACGAGAGAGTGTGCATTCTTTAAAATGGATAATAGAACATTGCCGGAATTTAAAACTTTCTGACTGAGCGGTCTCAAGCAAGTCGGATCCTAAAAAGCGGTCACAGGTTCGAACCCTAGCAGAGCACACATTTTCTTCCTGATTTGATTTTTCGAGTCAGCAGGTGGATAACCATAATACACATTGTTTGAAATGAGGAGTATATTTTTAACACGGGTATTCACTCAAAATAACGTATAAAATAATAAAATTGTCCAATTTAAAAACTCCCATTATCTAGTTCTTCAAAATATATATGTGTGTGTGTGTGTTGTTTTAGGATATTAAAACAAAAACATGTTAAAAACTGTTACACAACTGCTATCGTGTTTCAGCGTATATCAATGCGCCTCCTCATATAATGTTTTTCACTTCTCTAGTATATATATATATATATATATATATATATATATATATATATATATATATATATATATATATATATATATATATATATATATAGCTCCAGACCACATTCCAGGTTTTAAAACCAAATCATAAGTTCTCATTTCAGACATAAAAATCTAAAATCTGATAATAACCATAAGATATTCACACCGTCCTGCAGCAAGCCATTGCAATTGTGTATTTTGTAAGCGCCTTGTTTTTCTAGGCGGTGGTATATCATGGCTTTTCACATCTTTCTTCTCTTTTCTTTTCTTCTCTGTGGATTTTCATACTTTCGTGAAGAAAAGGAGTTTCTCGTCTCCTACTCTTAGACTGGTTACCACTCATGTGTACAAAGCACAGTATATCTGGTATTTTAACCATAGCTACGGAAAAGAAGAGAAGCCTTCATCCTAAGAGTTTTAGTGCGAAAAGGAAGATATCAGACTAGGTTTGAATTTGAATTCGGTTCGCTTTCATTGTCAACCAAAGTCGGAGAAGGATGCATCTGAAATCAAAGCCTTAGAGAAGCCAACGAGCACCATTCCAGTACCTTTCCCAAGTAAGCCTGTCAATTCAGTGAAACATGAAGTTTTAAAGGAAGATGTCACTGTAAACAATGCTAAATTGACTCATGCTGAATTGCGTTTGCAACAATTTAACGAGTATTTAATATAATATTTTCTGTACGCAATTTTCACCGTGACTATTATATATTTGCAGCGCCAGTTGGCTTGGATTTGATCCCCATCAAAAAACAATCGAGTAAACGAATGAGCTGATGCACCCCGTTGATAGACTATCATGTGTGGCAAACTAACGCATCTGAGATAGACAATGACCCCAGGTATAATCATTCTGTAAAAGTTTTGCCCACGTGCCAAAAACGATTGATAAAAATCTAGGGAACAGCGAAAATGTGTGGGGTTTGTGGTTGAGAATAAATCATTAATAAACAGAAATATAATCACTTTATGTCTACAACACGGAACTGCATTTGTATCCCATTAACCCTTTCAAGGGGGATGAGCGATTTAGTCACTGAGGTGATCCATCCATTAGTAATGCAGTATGGCTAGAAGGTTTTAAGATTTTATGGTCGCTGTTTTCCATCTGTGAGACCAACTTATCTCCTTTTATTATCAAATGACCCTTAGGACTTGGACAGATGTGACTCTTCCATTACACTCTACAATTTACTTGTTTTTTTCTTCGTCTTCTTTTTTAGAGTTCTACTGGTCAAGTTGGGGAATGGACTGAGTTAACACGTGTTTGGTTTGAAAAAGAGTCAACTGCGCATTGGGTTGCATGCGCTTAGACATAATTAATATTCCCTTTTACTTTTGCTTGTTCATTGATTGTTTGTTTTTTTCATTTTAATTTATTTAGTATTTTAACTACATTTGTACTTTAATATATTAGGTTGGTGCAAAAATAATGACGTAATAAAGTCGTTTTTTGACGTATTTTTTAACGTCAAAAAACGACATTATTACGTCATTATTTTTGCACCAACTTAATAGTATTACTGAAATAAAGCCAGTAAGACCAGTAAAATTTGAGAAATTAAAAGCATTAAAATTTACTTCCAATATTTAAAATTTCGTCAAAAAATTTCGGAAATTAATTTTAAAAGCTAATACATGACAACAAACGAAACAAAACCAGGAGAAAAGCGCTAAAAGGCTTAAATATTTGTCCAATATAAAAATGCTTAAAGGAAGATGGGGAGAGGCCTACATGTATATATATATATATATATATATATATATATATATATATATATATATATATATATATATATGTGTGTGTGTGTGTGTATGTATATATATATATATATATATATATATATATATATGTGTGTGTATAAATATATATATACGTGTGTGTGTATGTATGTAGGTATATATATATGGGCGTATGCATATTAATACAGAGTAGAGCTAAATATTATTTATTTTATGATATTAAAACAAGTTAATAATCGCTACATAATGGCAATTATGCTTCGACAACATAAATGTGTCTCCTCCAGTGACGTTAAACTGCTGGTGAGTGAAACCTAATTGCCATTATGTATCAATTTTTACTATATTTTATTAGCCTAAATTAGATAGTAAAAATTATGTACATTAATTTATTTAATTCATCTATCTACCTATATATATATATATATATATATATATATATATATATATATATATATATATATATATATATAGTTATATATATTTAAATTGAGTGTGTATATAAATATATATATATATATATATATATGTATGTATATATAGAAATTTATTTAAATTTATATATAATTATTTACGTATATTTAAAGGCAAATGGATAGCTGCCTATCTATCTATCTATATATATATATATGTATATATATATATATATATATATATATATATATATATATATATATATGTATATGTATGTATGTATGTATATTTGAAGGAAGATGGATTGCTGCCTATATATATATATATATATATATATATATATATATATATATATATATCGATATAGATATATAAGTAATCGATTTTATTTTTTAATCGTAAATTTCTTTGTTACTCTAAAAGTACAGCTTTCTCGAGGATGCGCAGGCCTGTAACCAAAATAATCACTGTTTAAAATAAGCTGAGCTTCTACGCAAATGCGGGTATCCTCTAAAAACCATATTTGATGTTATATATATATATATATATATATATATATATATATATATATATATATATATATATATACACACATATATATATGGGATGACCTGAATATTGCATTCATGCATGAAACAGACTATCGCCACTCACGTTTGCCATTATTCTCCTTTTCTATTTACATGCACTCTATCACTTATTTTCTCATTACTATATTATAAGTTAATTCCATATTTTATACATATATATATATTATATATTAATTCTGTATTATATATATATATATATATATATGCATATATATTAATATATATGCATATATGTGCATATATATGCATATATATGCATAAATATATGCATATATATGCATATTGATATATATATATGCATATATACTAATACGGTAGCGTAAGTACTAATATATTTAATTACTGTACAGGAAATTTGTTTCTGAAATTTTATCTTCATTAGTAATGTAATAGATACTAAAAAAAATATGATTTTTTATTCCATCATTTCAAGTAACTTTTTGAAATATTACACTTGTTTGGTCCCCCAACCGCAGAGATTTCGTGCCCGAATTAAATCTTCTTTTCCATTGTCCACTTCAAGAACATAATTAGAGAACATATTTTCTCGAATATTTATTCTTTTTACCTACACAAGTCTGCAATATTTGTCTGATGACCAAATATCACAAGACATAATTAAAAACATTAAAATTTACTTCCAATATTTAAAATTTAGTCAAAAAATTTCGGAATAAATAAAGAGTTTCCATTTTTTTTTTATCTGTTGTCAAGCCGACCCAAAAAAATGTAATCGAATGTATAGTCCTAGAAAAAATATATTCCCCTTTTTAGATGAAATAAATGATTGGGGAGAATATCTGTAAACTTGCGAAACCAAATAAAAGATATGAGTTACTAATTATATCAGTGAATGGACGCAATTGAAAAATCTATCTCGGGTATTTAGTTTCTTTTTTTTTTTCAGTCAAATAAATAATATACGTTAGGTTAGAAGGCTAACTTGTGTAGACAAATAAATGTAGTTTAGAAGACGGCATGACGGGTAAGTTAATGCTGATAGATTGATAGATAGGTTGATTTATTGATCAACAAAAATGGAGATGCCTGCGTGTGTGGAGTTGATCATTTATTCTTATGCGTTAAGTAAACCCTTTTCCAAATATATCTGTTCTATATATCTTTAGTCATGAGAAGTTATAGCGTATATTTCTATAAGTTAAAGAATATCTTCCTTCGGAATTTGGTTATTTATTCCAGTTTCTATTTTTTTTTTAAATCTTTAATGCAACTTCCAAAACGGATGAACCATATATATAATGATAAAGTTAATTGGTAATCCGTATGGGTAATTCTAGGCAAAATATAAACCCCAAGAGCTCCATGTAATAAGCCGAGCAAGTAATAATTAATTAACAAATCAGAGACTTCAGAAATCCATAGTAATATTTTATTTCGCGAAGCCGATAAAATTAGATTTCGCTTCGTCAGACCTTGCAGTTTCAATATATATATATATATATATATATATATATATATATATTATATATATATATATATATATATATATATATATATATGGGAGAGAAAGAGAGAGAATAAGAGCGAGGATAGACAGTTTTACGGTTTGTGTAGGAGCACTACATTATTTACGTCAGGCGTGTATTGGGCAAGATAGTCTAACGGAGCCGAACCTTCTACAGTCTGGTTTGAATTTTAAGTTTTTCTTTTCCTAGACCGGTTTCTAGCCAAAGCTACAGAACTGAGGCTGTACTTCTATTTATCAATATCTGCTGGAATGTGGTGAAGAATTGGATTCATCCTTTTTCCAAGGATATTAGCACGTAGGTAAATGTAATGAGTTCGGCTGGTATTTGAACTCGGCTCTCCGTGTCCCTCAACCTTCTTCCACTGTGCCTTCTTATTTATGGATAAAAGTGCTTAATATCAGCGATAGACCGTAGCAAATATATAAAAATTGGACACTGAAGTCAATACCTAGCAGTGTTTATTTCTCAGAAACACGTACACACACACACACACACACACACACATATATATATATATATATATATGATGAACAATAAAAAATATTAAAAAATTAAAATCTGCAGACACACTGGGTTGTATATTAATAATTCTTTCTTTTTTATTATTATTTCATTTGGATTCATATATATATATATATATATATATATATATATATATATATATAACAGGATGTATTAAACTCAACAGGCAATTTCTACTCGTTTAATCTTCTGTTATATTTTCCCATTTGTTCTTATTTCCTGCTCACCATTAAATGAATCATATATGAGAACGGAAAATATTAATGTTCAAAATTTCATAATAATTTTGGAAGCAATAAATCTAAGTCGAAACATCAGAAAGGTTAATATTATAAATACTTGAAAGACTCATGACTCATTCCGAAAATTAACCATATTAACATGGAATTTAATAAAATAAATCTTCCTTCTACTATACTGCATTTTGATTTTACGAAATATTTTTCTGCATCCGACATAATTTGTATTTTTTATTAATAAATATTATATTGTACATTTTTAATAATAAAACTTGATAATATAAAAAAAACTGATATTCTCCAAACAAACTATTAACAATATCTTTATATAAATAAATTTTGTAAAATGAAATTCACATATTTCTCACGTCAATATAAGAAAAGTAAATCCTGAAAACTTTTCAATGCACTGTTAGTTAATACAAAGATATATATATATATATATATATAATAGCTCGTATTCGAGGATACCCGTCTATAAGGGCGTCTATCCCTATTGTAGACGCAGGCTCAGCCACATTTTTGATTGTTGAAGACACTCAGAGCTGTGGGTTTATACTGCAACTATGCTTAGTTACAGTTTCTGGGAGAGACCGTTTTATCTAGCGTGATAATAATCTGAACAAGGCCAGCACACTCAAAATCTCGATCACGATAACTTGTGACTTCGTGCTAACACAGCTATCGACAGCCCTCAAGTTTCCGTCTACCCATTTTCATCCCGTGGTATGGTCTTCAAGTATTTTCGGGTACTTTCCAAAGACCGATAACATCAGGAAGCCTGGTTCCTGTGAATTCAACTGTGATGAGTTTCGAACCCGGGTCTCATGGTCAGAAAGCGAACGTTCTAACCACACAGCCAATATACATGTATACGTACGTACGTACATACATACATACATACATACATACATACACATACACACACATTATATATATATATATATATATATATATATATATATATATATATATATATATATATATATATATATATATATATATATATATATATATATATATATATATATATATATATATATATATATATACTTTTAATGTCTTCTATATATTTTTTAGAAATTTTCGTATTTTACATTTACTTTAATGAATTATTTCTATTTTATTAAATTATCATTCTTTTAGACTTCACTGCTAACCATGATTAAGACGAGAAAAAAATTGTTACTGCGTTAACGATATATTCGTGAAACGATAACAAAAGAATAAAAACAATTAAAAATCCAACTTTATAATCCAATATTATATAAATCTTATTCTGTAATAAATTATATCCTTAATAAAACTGGACATTATTTCAGTCAGTGAGGACTGCCAGTCATACCAGGGACGTTTACATCATCCACTTGAATGAGTGTTGATCGTGAATGAAATAATCCTTACTGCATTGTCGTCTTGGGTAAGACGATAAACTTCGTACAACAGCAAGGCCTCTGATCAGGAGGTTTTGAGGAGCATGGAACAAATACTTAATTGTTGTTGTTCCCAGATCCACCCTGACCCGAAGTGGTAGCACCTGTTAGGGTCAAAGCTATGGGTAAATAGTTAACCCCCAAACTGGGGTCAAAACAATATGAAATTGTAAAATATTTTTTAATACTAGTAATACATTTCTGAAGAAAAAATATTACCAGAAATACATTTTGAAAAAAAAAAATATTTCCCTCAGTTAAAATCTTGTCGGCATTAAATAACCCATTGCGGTTAATAAGCCGTAAAACAAAACAAACCAAACCAAACCAATCTTTCTGCATTGTGGATATTTTACAAAATATTTACTTAGTTTGTATAAATATGAAACAAAAGAACATAAGAAAACTTTTTTTTTTCCTATGAAATCACGTCATACCAAATAAAAAGGAATATTTTTTTGCTTGCACAGATATTGAGCATATAAAACGATCCATTTAGAAAGCTGCGTTATATATGAGAATCCAGTTGAATGAATAAGTATTCCTACCTCCTGAAGAGAGAAAGCATAAACATAAACATGCAGTGCATATCGGGCACCTACTTCACTTGTGTATCATTATTACTTTTAAAAATATGCACACCTGCGTAACATGTATTATCCACAATAATAAAATCATTGGTATAGACCGACACACCCAGACCCGAATTAAGGTCAAATGTCGATATTCACATCAAGTAAACATTTCCCTAGAAATCTGAGCAAGCGTCTGCGTTTTAACATCTTTAGAGTGTTTTTTACAGACAGACATGAGGTCCAAATAATAAGAGTGGCAGACGTAAAAGCCAAAAATATATCTTGCATTACACATGAAAGAGCCAATGTTTCTATGATTGATTCATTCGTGTTCTACGGTTTAACAACCCTTTACAGGTTATTTAAAGCCAGAAAATATTTTAGATTGCAAGATTTTTTTTTTTTTTTTTTTGTAGAAAATAATGATTTAGTGAAATAAGTCTTACTAATTTACCACCATCTTCTGCGATAAGAGGTGATTTCATAACTTTTCATTTGTTTTTGCAAGTAAATGATTATAATGAACACAAGTAGAATTGGAACGAGGTTCTCCGACTATCAATTCTAAGTTATTATCCATTACACCACCCGCACAAGTTTACAGAACCATTTATTTCAAAGCGGTCATCCATCTAACGACTGGCGAGGTTCGATGTTGCTTAACATTGGTGACAGTTCGGGAACCGGTGTTTCAACGTGATATGGTCGTAAGCCTCTAATATTTCTGCCAAGTTTATCTTTCCATTATTGTGCTAGAGTTTGTATGTAAAGTTATAACTAAAATGCATCAAAAAGTAATGGAGTAATCGGAATTTGCTTGTATTAAGAATCATCAAGCATAATGTAGAGAAAGGAGGAATCAGCCAAAATAATAAATTTCTCAGTGTTCCAAATAAGCGCATGCCGCCAATGTAGAAAAATTATCTACTTTTATTAATATAACAGACACGTGCAATATACAAAGTCTATACTGCACAAGCATAAAAAGAAACCATTGATTACTAAGCGTAGCTTAGAAGGGACACAAGAACGAAGGTATAGACACTGCGTGTAGATGGAAATCACTATTCACTGTTAATTGATCCAGCGAGACAAGTTTGCTAACCATTAAAGTACATAGAAGTATATATATATATATATATATATATATATATATATATATATATACCTACGTTCGAAGTGCGACTTAAAGTTTCGTTGTTCTGCCAACTCATCAGGCACGAATTATAACTTTTGAATCAAAAGTAATAATTAGATGATTTGTTAGAAGAAAGAATCTTAAGTTGCACTTCGAACGTAGTTATATATATGTTTATCAATATATACTTCTTAGCACTATGTAACCGCACTGAACACTGTTTTGTTTACAACCTATATTGAATTGAGTAAATATTTATTCGGGTACGTGTATATTCACGGTAACGCACGTATATAGGGTCGCCAATACCTAGTCATTTAATTTATCCATATTAAAACGTATATATATATATATATATATATATATATATATATATATATATATATATATATATATATATATATATATTACAGGAAGAAGAATCCTAAATTGAGTTTACAAGCGTTGATCAGATCCGATGATGATCCACAATGATCGTAAGCGCTTGTATTCATCTTTTTACACCATCTGGACAGCGACACACGAAAGATCCCAGAACAAAGGGATACAATCCCCCTACAAATAAGGGTTGCTTAGACGATTAAAAGAATGCAGTTTCGTTTTGAAAGCGTTAAAATTAGCAAGCTCTTCCTTGTACCCGTTAACAACAGATTTAAGGTCATTTTGGGATTAGCAGCTAATTTGTGCTTATTGAGGCGATCACACTTACTATCAATACAGAAGAAAATAGTTGTCATCAGCATAGATAGCAAGTTGAGAAATGATGACATCTGGAAGGTTGTTGATGAAAACTAGTAAGAACGTGGAGTGCCGGGGAGCACTTGCATTAATACCGAAAGATCTAGAAGATTAGGTGTTCCAGATAACTTTTATTTCGTGATTTGATAACAAAGATTGAATCATGTCTAAACTGATGATGATCGGGATGCCAAATCCTGTCAAATGCCTTCACGATATCTAAATCAACAGCCTGGAACTAATAATTCATCTATAAAGCCTGATAGACTCTTTTTTATTAGCAATAATCGTTAATACATCATAAGCTGACCTAGAGAAAGCCATATTTCCTATCCGAAAGATGACCTTGTGAGGTGATGTACTTAACCAATTCCTATTTGATTATAGCCACTAGTGTTTGTCAAAACGAGGTAGAATGCTAATAGGCCGATAGTTAAAAGGATCAGACGGTTCGTGGGAGTTTTAAAAAACTGTAGCTATGGAAGTGGATTTCCAACATGCAGGAAAACAAAAAAGCAACAACGAATTTATAGTTCAGAGTTTAGAGTAGGAGGGATTTTTGAGGATTATCTCAAGGATACCATCATGACCCATGCTTTTTGTGGATCCAGTTTAGAGAAGAAAGCAGAAATTCTCTTTCTCTCTATCTCCCTCTCGCTATCTTTCTCTCTCTCTCTGTCTGTCTGTCTGTCTGTCTCTCTCTCTCTCTCTATATATATATATATATATATATATATATATATATTGAACAATAAAAAAATATTAAAAAGTTAAAATCTTCAGACACACTGGGTTGTATATTAATATTCCTTCGTTATTATTATAAATTCATTTAGATTCCTCGACTAGTTTCGGCCAGCATGGCTATCACCAGGAAAAAATACTTATCTGCTTGCTGGTTCTTTATATAGAGATGTAGATAGATGAATAGAGTGAGAGAGAGAAACAGAGAATTGAGGGAGAGTGTTTGCGTGTGTTTGTTCGTAGAAATCAACGCTGCATGGTCACTGCAACCATGAGGACAAGAATTCATACAAGCAAACAAATATATATATATATATATATATATATATATATATATATATATACAGAGAGAGAGAGAGAGAGAGAGTGAGTGAGTGAGAGAGAGTACAAGTAATAAATCTGTTGCTATATAAGAAAAGTGGATCATATTAATATAAAATATTAAAACTACTCCATAAAAAGAGCTCAATGTATGCATTATAACAGAGCATATAAATTATGTAAATTAATATATATATATATATATATATATATATATATATATATATATATATTTATATATATATATATATATGTGTGTATGTGTGTGTGTAATTGGCTTAGTTTTTTTTCTCCCATTCAGAATTTGATCGACTCAATTAGCGTTTGTAAAATGTTATTGTACGAGAAATGATAATAGATAATGGCAAGTATTATTTCATTTTTCTAATTCCCTGTATCTTATAATGAGTTTGCATAGATATTTTACGCCCTCACCCACTCAACTAATAGTCATATCAGATTCCTCTGAAACCGACCACAGCGGAAAAATTTCACAGCAGCTTTTCGATAAACCTTCTGCATTTCTTCCTACTCGTCTTTACTTTAATGCACAATCGTTCCAGATAGTTGGGACGTGGGGTTATATTATGACGCGTAGGCAGAATAATGTGAAATTGTCGATCGGAAATCAAATTCCTGTCGATAATATTTCGTTCACTTCGGGTTAATGCCCCTGGGAAAAAACATCGACTCGTCTTTCTCCCGCTATGGATTAAATTGCAGTACAGTTTGGGCTCTTTAGACTTGGTATAGAAATCAATGTAGGAACTGGTGAACAATTAATTTATATTCGGCCTGAAGTGGCTTGGACCCCATTAGGTTATCCAGTCGTATTCCCACTCCGGCTGCGGTATCTGTAATGCTACATCGACCATAAGGAGATACAGCATTCGTGATCTCTCCAAATTGTTTCTTTATGAAAAGCAACATTTAAATTCAGGACACAAGTGTTCCAGTAGATTTAGATCTTCTCCGTCTTTATTTTTGTTCGTGTGTAATCATGGCGCCACACAACTTCTTTTATTAGTAACGTTTCAGTTTTTAACATCCCGCGTTTTTCTATCTATTCACAAAACCTCGCCAGATCTGCTACCTCCCACGCTTCTCTTTTGCCTTCAGTATGACTTGTGAGTGTCAAACTTTGAAAGCACTCCTTCTTCATTATGTTCTCAAGAAATTTCAGCTGTCTTCTGATTTTCAATATAATTTTCATTTTTGCTTCCATTTTCCTTACAACCTCTCCGTTGCTTACAAGCATAGTCAATAACATGCCTCTGCAACCTTCTGTAGAAAGACATTTCTGTTGCGTCATCTTTCCTTTCTCTGTAAGAAAGATGTTCAGCATTCACTGCCTTATAGGGAGATTGATATTATAAAGCAGTTCAGTACACTTTTCCCTGTCTCTCACAAAATTTCCATTTCTTAACGTCCTTTTCAGATCAGTGATTTCCACTTAATGCTACAAATGAATAGATTTAAATCAGACAATTGCTAAGTCTACTGAATTAACTTAAACCATTTTAAGGAGGATTTCTAATAATTTCCTAGGCGTTGTCTTGTAAGATGAATCAGCTACCGTTTCTATCCTGGGAAATTCAACCAATTATGTGCCACAGGCGATCATTTATCTTTCTGAAGAGGCCGATTTCTTTCTGCAGTAGACCAGTTGCGGTACAAGGGATTCATTTCTCAAGGGTATTAGCACGTAAGTGAATGTAATGGAATTCGAACTCGGCTTCCTCAGTCCGGGTCGCTATCCATTGTTCTACCGTGCCCCCTCATAAAAGATGTTTGGAAAGAAGGGAATAATATATTAATGAATTCAATTTCTCCTCAGTTCTTGTCTGTCGTCGGGTACTTTCTGTCCTAAAGCAACTCCTGTTTCGTGTGACCACCATTATGCTTCACCTTGGGAATACTATTATTTATTTTTTTTTCATTTTGCTCTTAAAATAACATAATTAAAAATTTTCTTAATATTCAGTTTTTGTTCGTCTGTTGAAATAATAGTATTTCAATCAACATTCGACTGATTTCAAAACTTTCTACCGAAACTTAAACGAGAATTTGTTTCTTCTAACCGGTCCGTGGAATGCTTGTCTGTTCAGTTTTCTATAAATTCTTGATAAGCATTCATCTGTCGTGACGTTCGTCAGATGAATCTGGATATCTTGTACGTTCATTTGCGAGTTTCAGAAATTTCATAAGCAATTTTCGTCCCATGTTGATATTTTCTTTGGATAAACCGATCTTGCAACCAATCATCCAGTACCAATTTACTTTCATTTATGGGAAATGGATATATGTCAGTGAATGACTGTATGTCAAACAGATTGGAAACTCGTTTCAAGTCATTCCTGCTTTGACAAGCCTCACCCAATTTATTATTCAGGTAACTAACTTTTAGAAAAGCGAATGTATTATTTTCTATCTTTATGAAATTATTATCGCTAATTAGAGAAATGGAATAATTAAAAATATTAATAATATTGATTATTACTAATTACACATTCACATATTAATCTGTTCCACTGACGCAGAGAATATACAATCATCAAATTAAGTAATGAAATAAATTGCCAAAAATATCACAGAGAAACACATACACATAAACACACATACACATATATATGTATGTACGTATGTGTATATATATATATATATATATATATATATATATATATATATATATATATATATATATATATATATAGAGAGAGAGAGAGAGAGAAATATTTATAATGAATTTTAACGTCGTTAACCGACGTTACAAAGTCAACTCTCTTTCCGTGTCACTAACAAATACACTAAACATATGCATAGAGAGAGAGAGAGAGAGTTTTAAGGTGTGTTATGGGATAAAGTACTCAATATCATAGATTAAGCGTATGTAAATATAAAAGTGAACATTGAAGGCGACACTCAGAGGTGACAGGCTGTTTCTTGCTAGAAATACATACATACACACATATATACATATATATATATATATATATATATATATATATATATATATATATATATATATATATATATATAACTGTGTATTTGGGAAGCAATCACACTTTTATGTAAGTTTTGTTGAAAACAACAGATAAGTTACTGTGGTTGAGATTTTTATATTTTTTTTCCATAAAAATTTGTCCGAATGTTTTCCAACACTCAATAATATCAACTATGAACATGGCCACAATTTACTGACTGTGTTTGTAAAATAAAATATTCCTATAACTCTGGATACATAAAAAAATCAATCCATATATTCAATTAAAGGTAAAATATATTCATCCTTGATAATGGTTAAAATCGCTTGTAAAACATTCGGAAGATATCTATATATACCCTGAAAACAAAAACATTATACAAATACATGGGAAATTATATAAAAGAACTCAATCACAATACCTTGTCACTCGTTTTCAACAAAACTTGCAAATGAACTTGGCAGTATATCTTCATTGTAGCATTTTTAGTTGATCTAGACATATTTTTTATATTTATTTTTAATTTAATCCTCTCAAATTGACGTAATTTTTTTTCGATTTTTTACAAAGCTGATTATAAAGACGCCGTCGTAGTTTGTTTTTTTTTTTTGTTTTTTTTGTTATTCCTTTTTTTTCCACAAGTACTTTCGATCTCATCCAAGATCATCTTCTAAAACAGAAGGTAATGTAATTGATAGTTGTGCTTACTTTTGTAAATGAGCAAGAAACACCGATATAGTCAATTTAAAAATTAACGTTAAAACGTCAGGGAGGTAATTTAATATATATATATTTTTGATATTAATGTTTTTAAAAGCTTAGCCTGCAATTTAAAAAAAATCATTTTTGGCATCCTAAAATATTACTTTTATACACATTTTAAAACATTATTGTTATAATCATAATTAATTTTATTTAGTTTTGGTTTCAATTTTTTATATAGAGCGCTTCAAGTTTTTGTTTATTTTTTTTTATTTTCATGCTGGAGTATACTTGTATTGTCAATTAATATATGTCTATAACGTGAATGTGGACAGAAATGTTCTTTTAAAGATTGTGCAATAAAGCTAGAATCCGTCATGTGTAAAGTAAGCCTTCATGATAATGTTGTCGTCGTGACACCAACATATATACTTTTGGTTTTATCAGAGACACAGTCCCCTAAAGGCTATTTAAATTGATATATTAATGTTGGTCTTTTGTAAAACATTAGTTGAGAGAGCAGAATTGATGTGAGTGATTAAGTTGGTTGTAGTATAGTGGATAATTAGTTTTATTTTTTACTGGAATCAGTAGGGGAAATATTAGTATTTATGAGTTTATTTAGGGTATTCCCCACTTGCTTCTAGTTAGAATGTATATATATATATATATATATATATATATATATATATATATATATATATATATATATATATGTGTCTCTGTGTGTGTGCGTGCGTGCGCGTGTGTGTGTGTGTGCCTATATACATATACACAAACTTATAAATGTATGTATGAATGTGTCAAAATACTAACCATTATACTGGATCTCATACAAATATACACACACACACACATATATTTTTATATATATGTAGAGAGAGAGAGAGAAAGAGAGAGAGAGAAAAGAAGAAAGAAAGAGAGGTAAACAACCAATGGTTAAATCCTGGACTTAGATTACAATGTCCACTTTTATCACAATGTTCACATTTGTCCACTTAGGTTATTATGCAAATCGCATAAACCTGAATAACTCGAATTTTATTTGAACAACAGATTTTAAACGATTAATTTAGACTCCAAATTTTAAACGATTAATTTAGTCTACAAATTAAAGCTTGTGTTAAATTTTTACGTAACTTCAACATGTTTTAAGTATTGTTCAACAAGTTTTGTTGTACAATACCGAAAAGTTCTGTTTGTCCAATATTTTAATAAGTTTTCCATCATCCAAATGATTTGTTTTATACAATTGGTAAGCTCTCCAATTTATAAGAATTTTTTTACCAATTCTATAAAATTTCTTGGTGAGGAAATTGGGAAAACCTAATAAAAATTTGAACAGAGACTTTGTCGGTATTGTTCAACAAAACCTGTTTAAATAATTATTGCTGTCTAAATAGACCTTATATGGGTGGGATTTGATCAATAAGTATCTTGCCATACACAGGGAGACTTTATAAATTAGAATGCAGTCATTCACACGCATATAGTTCAATGAAAATATGCATCAACAATTCAATTGACTGACACAAAGTCATTAGCAGAATTTCGATGTTATTCATCTAGTGTCTAATGTCTAATCAATTCCTCATTGAATTAGATGATTTGATATATAATGATATACATTAAAAAATAAATATTACCGTATTTTTATCATTAGGCCACACCCAAATCGATGGAAGTATGTAGGTTCGGCCCGAGGGTTCTTGTGCACCAACCAGAACGCATGTAAATCTTTTGTTTAATACAAAGTCTAACGCGTTAAAGTCATTCGTTGTCGAGCAGTAGAATAAGTAGCACGGGATCATGTTATACGGAAAATAAGCGAATGGATTTTGAAGAGTAGCAGATGAGCATAATTTGTGCGAAGTTAGTGTTATTAAAAATGTCTTATGATGAAAATACTCTGGAGGAATCGATAGTTTATAGCAGCACGTACAGGTAAAGATGTTTTGCAATATGGCGCAAGAACAAATGTAGGCAGATTGCAAACTTGTTGCATCCAGAGAAAAATGTCAACAGAAGAACTGAAGATGAATACAGAAAGATTGCGGTGAATTCTAACGGAATAACAGAAGGCTGTGAGAAAATTGCTGCATTATGAGTTTGGAAGTTACTTGATAAGAAATCCATTACAAGAACTTATTCACCAGATTTAGATCTTTTTACTTTTATTTTTGGTTATTTTAAAAGTCAAATGACGCCCAGAAACCTCAAACATTCACTGGCATCCGGCTACACGGATCACTTTGAAGCCAATGCTGAACAAGTATGAAAATTTTGCTTTCACAAGGTTACTGCAGAAATAAAAATACCACATCTCATATACATTTACCTATATATATATATATATATATATATATATATATATATATATGAAATTATGTAATGGATACTCATATTTGAGTACATGGTCTGTTTTTATTTATTTATTAAACAGTATACCGGCCTGAATATCTGAGAAATTTTAGAGAAATATGTTTGATCAGAAGTGCTACGTAGGCGAGGTGTCAAGTCACGTCAGATCTAACGATGGCGTACCGAAGGGGACGCATTTTCGCATCCTGCCGGAGATCTTGCGCATAGTTTCCTAACAAGATTTCTCGAATATTCTGGCCAGTAAATGAAAATATATAAATATACGGTTTAAACTGTGCATCCACTAAAAATAATCTTTGAACGTTATTAATAAATTAAATATATTGGATTAATAAATGAAAACTCATTCCTAGTCAGATGGCCTGAATATTGTGTTTAAGCATGAACAGACTGTTGTCGTTGAGTGTTGAATTCAATGATCGCGTATATATATATATATATATATATATATATATACATATATATATGTGTGTGTGTGTGTGTGTGTGTGTATGTATATATATATATTAAGAATTTTTTTTATGTTTATACGTTCTTTTTATAGATACAAATATTTAAGTAAATGTTCAGTTTATAATAAACAGTATTAACAACATTTACCGGCCTGAATGTCCGAGACATTTTCATAGAAAATTGACCTTGTTAACCGAAACGCTTCTCTGTGTCTCAATCGGTAAAAGCACGTTAGGCTATATGACGGTTCTGCATAGGACACAGGTTCGATTCCTGTCAGAGGACGCATATTTTCAGAAGCTATTAGTCGAATTCATGAGAAATTTCTGTATTGTTATAATCCTACGGAAAAACGTAAGGATCTTCCTTGTCTGCAGTATTTAATGGAAATATTTAAAGAGAAGTTCACTGACTATATATATATATATATATACATATTCGTGTGCACGCGCAAAGTAATTTATTTAAGAATATTTATCTATTGCAATACTGTATTTTTATGCTTTCAAAATTCAAACCTGCTTTAAGGTCTAGACTTTTCTAACTAATTATTTATTTGTCGTGTTTATCCTTAAATATTCATAGCACTCTTCTGCGTGTGAGACATGTTTATTCGTCTTAAAATAAAATTGAATTTAACGTAAGTGACCTTAATTTGCGTCCCGGTGCATTCGTCTAGACCATTGATTTTCTTTGGTTGTTTTCGACATCTGAAAACTTACGTGTGTTCTAGCGAATAGAAATTGTGAATTTTGGCCCCTTTTGTCGCGTGTTTTAATTGTGCATTTCAGTCTCAACCGTTTCAGGCAAATATCAAAACATCAACACCATTTTCACACGCGGCATGCAGAAAAATGTGGTGTGAATAGTAGAAAAATTTATAAGACTTATAGTGTTTATGAAATCAATTCCGGTCTAGGCCGTTATGTTCACACTCACAAAATTACCTTTCTTCTCCGGGAAACTTTAGTTCAAAGAGCAGAGAAATTACGTCGTTCTAACCTTGGCTGGCAGCAAGGCCAAAGGTTAAAAATATAGGATTCAAATATAAGGAGGGATTTTGAAGACTTCATGACACTGTGAAACCTTTCTCTATTATGAGTTCTGAAAAGTCTGACTTGCTTCGTCCTTTAGGACTTCCTCAGACTAAAGTTAGCAGCAAGGCCGAAGGTAAAAAATTAACACAGGATTTAGATATGAGGAAGGATTTTGAAGACTTCATGACAATGTGAAACATTTCTCTATTATCAGTTCTGGAAAGTCTGACTGCCATCGACCTTTAGGACTTCCTCAGACTATAGCGATGTTCACGTCGATGCGATTACACATGCGCACGAAGAAAAGTGGACGTTGAGAATTTTAAATTTAAATTGTTCATATATATATATATATATATATATATATATATATATATAGTTTAATTTATTTCATATTTCTTTTCGTTCGTGTTTGCATCACTTTTGTTATTTAATATTCAACATTGTGATTATAGAAGATCTCCCAAGAAAGGTGAAATTTTCTAAGAACATGGAGGATCAAGCGATTAAAGCCCTTCCCGTACACTTTCATTTTAGGAAATTGCTTTCTCTTTTAATTAGAGTAGCATTTTTCAAATAAAAATTATGGTCAAAATTATTACGGTGAGTAAATAATGCATTGTGTGCGTTGTTTTGTAAAATATGCCTTTTGTATTTATATTATCTTTTATTTAAATTCCTTGAAGTTTCTCTTGTGTATTCCTTGTGGTAATTATTACAGGTAGTACAATAAATTCCTCTTTCACCCTAATGAGACTGACCATAAGTTTCATTTAAAAAAAAAAAGCTTCACAGTAAAAATTCTTTCAGGTATCAATATATGGAATTAAAGAAATCCTTGCGATTAAAACGTTGTTTCGTGAATTTCGTGGCGTATTGTGAGTTCAATGCCTGGGCCGCTCAGTGCGTACTTGAACTCTGTGGAAAAAATGAGTGACTGATCTAGAAGAAGTCACGTGTTTCAATGTTTCAATGTCGACCGCTGATCGTTTATTGATTTCGCGCAGAATCTAATTTATTCTCAAATTTTTCTTCAAGATCCCCTTCTTTTATGATTTACACCTTTTCTAAAACTTTGCAAAAGCATTCCCAGAGTATGTCTTTATATTACACATAATCAGCATAAGCTGCAGTGATCCAATATCTTGATTTTCCTACGATTAAACACGAATGTCCTTTTTTATATTCGTCAATATCATAACAAAATAATTCTTATAGAATATTCACACTGAAATAATAAAATGTGCAATCTAAGCGGAAACAGAGGTACCAAAAAAGCAGGTGTTAAAACATTCCTTCTCTACGTCCTTTCGACCGGAAGTACTCAAACAAAATAGGATCTTTGGTTGATAGAAGACGTCGTATCAACCTAAGTAAAACTACTTATTCTCTCTCCACACAATATGTGGAATAAACATTGAAAAAGACATAGTCAAAACATCTAGTTGTAATCTTTTACATCCTACCATTAAACTAAGAAACTTCAATCGTGCTGGGCATGACAATAAACTTCATCCGACAGCGAGAGATTGGAGGTTTTAAAGAGCGTGAAACTACCTATAAATTACTGTTGTTCCTTGGTCCATCCTGACCCTGACCCGGGTGGCAGAGACCATCTATTAAGCTAATAGTGAACCCTCAAACTGGGAACAAATACTATGAATGTATAAAAATACTTTTTTATAGAGAAAATACCAGCAATATATTTTCATTATCTGTCTATATTTCTGAGATGAGGTATTATGTACACTATTGTCTTCATCCTTGTTGCCATATTTATCACAACGTTTCGGCCGTTGTACACTTCGGCGTTCTTCAGGTGGTTGGAATGTCGAACTGAACCTTTTATTTCGTGCGCTGGGGTAGTCTGCTCTAGTTCCACGTGCCATGTCTAATGTATGTCAGTTATCAGTTATCTCCTGTTAATTCCCCTCTCCAAGTTCTCCACCGCCTTAATCAGGTATTGAACTCACACTCTTTGGGTTATGTCACTGGATCTAATTAACGCCTTTATCCACAGTACCATGTGTAACTGACATCCATTAGACATGGCACGTGGATCTAGAACAGTCTACCTCAGATAGCGAAATAAAGGGTTGTTCGAAATCCAACCACCTGAAGAAGGTCGGAGCGTGCAACGGCCGAAAAGTTGTTATAAATATGGCAACAAAGATGAGGACAATAGTCCGAATAATGTAAATAGTATGCATTTTCATAGTATAAAAAATACCAGCAATACATTTTTTTAAAGGAAATTATTAAAGATCCCAAGATAATTAAATTTCTGCGTTAAATGATCCATAAAGAGTTGATATGTCATCAAACAAATATACAAACTAAACTACAATAACTCAATAGCTGTATTCTATTGGAAGTGCATCAAACTTTTATCTATTTATTGGGGTTCTGTCAATCAGGTTTATATTTCTTTATGTTCTATCAAATGTTTATGTTTTATGGTATTCTACCAATGCTTATGTTTATTGGTGCTGTATCAAACGTTTCTATATCTCTTGGTGTTGTAACAAAGATTTATATAATTATCGGTGATCTATCAATCGTTTCAATATAAAGTATTATGACAAGATAGATTCTTTAGTTCTATCAGTTCAGAGTTTACATCTAAGATCCATCATGTCATGAACACTGGGTGAAACATCCTTTTTCTCTTCTTATTCCATTGGTAATTCTGGTCGGACAGCTTCTTACCAACAGTAGCCACTTTGTGAAACAGGCTCCGAAGAGGACGTTCCCTAGCTAACTACAATTTTAACCTCATAAAAATCAAAGTTCATTTAACATTTACAGTAACACCTCGAGATAAAAGTGTCCCAACAAACGAGTTTTTTGAGATACGAGCCGGATTTTGGACAATTTTTTGCCTTGAGATACGAGCTGAATTTTGAGATACGAACGAGTTTCAGTTAAGCATCACGTGTTCACATCTATCCTTGAATGATCTCTTGTGTTGGTGTTGTGACTTTTTGCCATTATTTTACAAAATTCCTTTAGAAACAACATGGGTCCGAAACAAGAAAATATAAAGATCAGTGGTGATTTTTTAGGGGAACGGATTGGCAATATTCGCATTAATTTCAATAGGGAAAGTTGATTCGAGATACGAATCTTTTAGGTTACGAGATCGCTCTTGAAACGAATTGAACTTGTATCTCAATGTATTACTATAATACATATCCGTATGATCAACAATTCTTACCTCTTACCTTCATAAAGCAACCACCTCCAGCAACCCTCTACCTTGAGTAGCTCTTGTCCCTGGTATTGGCAAACAATGGCGTGAAAAATGTTACATAGCTAGTGTACAGTAGTAAGTTTATATACCAGTCTGTTAACAACTATCAATTGAAATGTGCTTATGAATGCGTTTATTAACAGATATGACAAGTGTGAAATTTTTATCAATGTAGTAAATGAATTATAAATGTTGTTTCACATATCAAAATGGAAAATTCATTACATTTTCTCTTTGCTTGTAAAGAATGGATGCAATGCTAAGAATATGGATGCCTGCCACAGTTTTAGTTGAAAATATAGTCTCAAAGAATTGTATTTGCGAAATGAGATCCAAATGCCTTGCACGACAAGAACATATAAGCCTATGACAGACTATGCTGTAATAAAGTAATCGTTTTATACAACACACCCGTCTTCTTCGGTATGTTCAACACCCACGGGGACCACCTGTATATTTATACTTCAACTATGCTGAGCGGACATCAGTTACAGTTTCTGGGAAAGAGTGCATGATCTGTCATGATTAGCATTTTGAATAAGAGAAGTACACTCAGCGCCTCGGTCAAGATGACTTGTGATTTCGTGCTAGCTTCTAACGACTTCTGAACAGATTCCTCTACCAAGTCTCACTCTTAAGGCTTAGATAAACAAGTGGTATGTTGTTCAGTTACTTTCCAAATGTGTCGTGCGGTGGGATGATCCTCCCCAGTTCGATAAATTCAGGAAGTTATCTGCCTGACAAATTCGATTATGAACAGAAAGGGAACGATCTAACAACTCGATCGCAGAACCATATATATATATATATATATATATATATATATATATATATATATATATATATAGATAGATAGAGAGAGAGAGAGATAATATTAGAGGTTAATATATATATATATATATATATATATATATATATATATATATATATATATATATATATATGGGGAGAGAATTCAGGCAGAACTCAATGTCTAGGACAGAGTAAGGATATAATATAAAAGGCTGAATCACTAATATTCCATTGTTATAATTTATTACATTGAAATCATAAACACGATCCAATTCCTCAGACCTAGAAATTAAAAAAAGCCTTATATATGGAATAAATCCTAAAGAGCCAGGAACAATCTACCAAGGTTTCACCTAAACGAATCTTCAGGGTAAGTTATTTCTTTGAACTCCTTGATAAGGTCCAAATAAGAATCAACAATATTATTGGTCCTGAACTAGCAACTCGACTTCAGTCACTTACACACCGCCGTAAGGTTGGTTCTCTGTGTCTTCTTTATGAATACTTTCCTGGTAATTGTTCGGATAAGATCTTCGCTATGGTACCTAGACTGTATCAATGACGGTTTGCATATGGCATACAATATTGATTCCCTATCGGGTAACGAATATTTTCTACGAAATTTCTCTAACATTCAGGCC
>OZ010576.1:123711364-123713864 GCA_963932145.1 Acanthosepion lycidas | reverse complement strand
TATATATATATATATATATATATATATATATATATATATTGTCTTACACTACAAATACAGTGTACGCCGGGGTTGAATAAAACTGTCAAGTTTTCAATGGTTGAAATAGATCTATCCTCCACCCATATGAGATAATTTTGAATTTCTGGCTCTGTTATAATAAGTACATTGAACTCTTTTTTGTGGATGACTTTTAATATTTTATATTACTAGAATTCACTTGGATTATATATCAACGGATTATATATATATATATATATATATATATATATATATATATATATATATATATATATATATATATATATATATATGTGTGTGTTTGTGTGTGTGTATGTGTGTATCTTACTGCATGATGACTGATATTTTCGCGCATGAAACGCTCATTTGATCATGTCTGATAGATAGATAGATAGATAACATGCCTTTACCTCACAAACTAGGAATAAAGAAAAGGCCGGAAGTTTACCTCTAGTTGGTTTTGTAATCTTTTTTGTATCTGGCAACATGTATCTTATTTTTTGCCATTTAAAACAGTCATCTGGTAAAGCATATCCGTTACCACTTGTTACTTATATACAGTTGCTGATATCAGTTGCTATAACAATATAAAAGATCTGATAAATATGCTACATTTTTGGTAATCTCTTTTGTCATATGGATCTGTTACCCTGCCCGATAGCTCGCAACACCCCACCATATATATATATATATATATATAAAGAAATATAGTCTTAAGGTGTGCTATATTTATGGAATAAAGTGCTCAATATCAGAGATAGAGCGTGTGTAAATATAAAAGTGAACATAGAAGTCAACACTTAGAGGCGACAGTCTGTTTCATGCTATATGCAATCGTCAGACCACATGTGCTGTTATTTTTCTCGGCTATTTATATATATACGGGTTAGTGGTGCATTGTGGATATTCTGTTATGGCGCGTATTTCACCGGAAGTCGTTTGTTTATCTATTTAGGTCAAATTATATTGCTTGTTTTTATTTTTGTTTCTTATTTCATTTATTTATTTATTTATTTATTAAAGTAGTAAAAATTTGTTTATATCACTTATTTAATAGTTTTGTTTTGTTTTGGGAATTTAATTAATTTAATTAATTAATTTAATTAACACTACAACAATCAACCCCAAAACTGAACAAATAGCTTTAATTAAATAAATAAAATAAGAAACAAAAATAAAAACAAGCAATATAATTTGACCTAAATAGATAAACAAACGAATTCCGGTGAAATAACCGCCATAACAGAATACCCACAATGCACCACTAACCCGTATATATATAAATAGCCGAGAAAAATAACAGCACATGTGGCCTGCCGATTGCATATAGCATGAAACAGACTGTCGCCTCTAAGTGTTGACTTCTATGTTCACTTTTTTATATATATATATATATATATATATATATATACTTACTGAGAGAGATAGAGTGAGAGGGAGAAAGATATAAGATAGAGTAATCAACAGTGTATTAGGTTGGTGCAAAAATTGTGTCGTTTTCTCACATATGTTACTATTTGAGAAAACGACATTATTTTTGCACCAACCTAATATGACATTTTTACGCTTCATTACGATCTTCAGACCATGAGGGATGATTTGTGGGGAAAGTTGGAAACCAGTTCAAGATATTTCTTTTCTATACGGTCAATGCTTAGGGATTCTTGTCATCATTACCTATATATTGCTTATTTTATTAATGTAAATATTTATAATATATCATTTTGTTCATTATAATTCATTTATTTATTTGCTTTGCACCTTTTTCTTATCTATTTTCTTCTTTACTTCTAAATATTAGTTACATGGAATAAAGTGTATGAGAATTAGTTTTCGCGTCAACGTTTTGAAATTCGTTCTGATCTGTTTTTTACAAATTTTTGTTCAAGAGAATGATTATGGTAAACTGGCGAGGATGTCCTTATTTTTCGTGATATTTTTGGCGTCTTTTGGTTTGTAGTTTTCTGGTAATCAATGCGACAATACAAAACAAAATAATTAACTTCTCTTATTAACTAATCAACTTACAGAAAATTTTAGAATCATATTATTCGCTTTTCAATTCCTTTCCGTTTAGCCTGACTAAATTACCAGTAAAACTGTTTTTCTCAAGACAAGCGACATTTGAAAAAGACATATTTCTTTATCATTTTTAGACTTTTATGCAGTTTTAAACATAACTTGAAGAAGATAGATATACAGTTGAAATATTATTAAACATTGTTAAACATTCTCTTTTCTTTTCCTTTTCTTTTATTAAATCGCAATCTTCTCTAGGTGTTCTAATAATAATAATAATAATACATTAGTACTAATGGATTAATCATAAATGCACATTTTAATTTTTATTACTAATAATGCTGGAAAGAGTTTTCAGGAAGAACACCTGGTATACTTTGAAATGTCTTATTAATAATTACTGTATTATTAATTAGTTTTGAAGCATGTGCGTGTGCATAATATGTAAGTACTTTTACGC
>OZ010576.1:123701364-123706364 GCA_963932145.1 Acanthosepion lycidas | reverse complement strand
AGGTTATTCATTCATAGTAGGTCGTCTTCCAGAGAGAGACATATCGAATAGGTCAAAACCACCACATATGAAATATTTAAAGCCCAACTAACACGTACGAGGCTTCACTGCATCCTTCTATATTGCACACGTGTTTTACACGCCTCTGCAGAAGTACTCTATTTTCGGAATTCACTATTAGCATTTATGTTGCTTTGCTAAAGTTATAGTTTTCCATGGGGCTAAAATCTGAAATGTTCTATAAACAGTACACTATCGGCTATAATCTATGATAAACCTAGATGAAGTTTCGTGACATCTACCATTGTTTATTGCCTTTATAAGTTGACACATAATTAATTATTTACCAAACACATTAATATATATGTGTGCATGTGGATGTGTGCTTCTATGTCTATGTGTGTATGAGATAAGCCTCACAAACATACACACATTGCACAGACTAGACCCGCGATCGCTCAAGCACAAACAGGGATACTTACATAGAAAAAAATTAAATACGTTTATAAATCTAACAAGTTACGCTTTTATTAAAGCTTTATCACAAAAAGGTTTCCTATTTGTTATTTATCCTATATATATATATATATATATATATATATATATATATATAGGTGATCATTGAAGTCAACGCTTAGAGGCGACAGACGATTGCGGCTAGCATGAAACAGACTGATACCTCTAAGTGTTGGCGTCAATGTTCATATATTATATTTATATATATATATATATATGAATATATATTTATATATATATATATATATATATATATATATGAATATATATATATATATATATATATGAATATATATATATATATTTATATATATATATATGAATATATTTATATTTACACACGTTCTATCTCTGATATTGAGCACTTATGAATATAGCACACCTTAAGACTATATTTCTTCATATATATATATATATATATATATATATATATATATATATATATATATATATATATATATATATATTAATTTTCTAAGCGTACCTTAGCTGTGACACAAGGACGAAAATATGGCACCAATTGTCATATTTAATTGTTCTAGTGAAACAAGTCTGATAACCATTATACCACGTCGAGCTGCCCCCTTATATATATATATATATATATATATATATATATATGTGTGTGTGTGTGTGTGTGTGTTACCCCGACTTATTTCACTAAAATCGTCGCTAGTTGATGCTCCCTAAGCCTATAAATAGGAAGCGACATTCTCTGTCATCCTCTCTACCCGTTTTCTTTTCCTTTACCTTTCAGATGTACTCACACGCTGAGGCGCGTTCGCTTCCCTTGACCCTCTGTAGAATTCTGAACTCTCTTACACATATGCGTATATAAATATGTGTCTATCACACACGCCTCTTATCTTTACTTCTACACAAATATCTTCACTACTTTAAATGTTTGCTTCTTTCAGATTCATTGTTTTCTTACACGCAACAAGCTTATATTTTCTATGTAGACCTTTGTTTAAGCAATACATAAATTATACTTTGAATATATATATATATATATATATATATATATATATATATATATATAAAGAAAATCCGACCACTTTAAGGTCCAATTATAATAATTTATTTCACCAGAGCCCTTTCAAGGGACGCTGAGTCATCAGATAACACTTCCAAAAAAAGAAATGAATATATATATATATATATATATATATATATATATATATATATATATATATATATATATATATGGAGAGAGAGAGAGAGAGAGAGAGATACACTTTGTTCATGATATTGCCCGGCCAGAACCCGCATATGATTCCACACTAATTGTTGTGGGATAAAAATACCAAGAAATTAAGCATATACAGCACGCTCGTAACAAAGTATTTTCTGTTTATACGTTTTCTTATGGATACCCTTATTTGAGTAAATGCTCTGATTTTAATTAAGCAGTATTAATTACATTTACCGTCCTGAGAAAATATACGTCCTTCAACAGCATACGGAACCATCCTTAAGCCTGACGTGCTTCCGGAAGTTATCTGTGGCGGGAGGTTCATCGCACGTCCGGTTTAATCATGTTTCTCTATAGGTACAGGTTCGATTCCTGTCGGAGAACGCATATTTTGTACGATAATCTTCAACCATTCACACCAGTAAATGAAATTAATACTGTTTAACCCTAGAATACTAACCATCAATTAAAGTTACACCACTACTAACCATGTGTATATCATACCGGATTTTGAAAATATCAAAAACGAATATTAAATATAAATCTTTATTTGAAATATTTTACATGCAGGCACTTCGAACAGTGTGCTTTGAGTTAGCATAAATAGGAACTGAAAAACATTGTTTAGATAAAAAATCAGGTACTGAAAATTGTAATTAAAAATCGGAAAATTTGCGCTGGGGATTATATCCCCATGGTTAGTGTTCTAGGTTTAATTGAAGAAAAAAATACATACCATTTACTCATGTAATTGTATCCATAAAACAAACGTCGAAACAGAAAATCTGATTTAATCCATTTCATATATATATATATATATATATATATATATATATATATATATATATATATATATATATATGTGTGTATGTATGTATGTATGTATGTATATGTATATTCCCAGCAGGTTAGTGCTTGTGCAATTTCCCCTGTGTTTCACTGCTGTTGATTCCGTAAAAAAATAAAGAGTGATAGAGACACAGTAAGTGTTATATATAATTTTCATTATTTTACAAACGTGTCTGTCTGAAGCGATATTTTATTAGTCTGTAGTGCAGGCTTCTGTGCAGATAGGGTTCTGTTCTTGAATTTCTAGCGGCTCGTGAACTGATTATTGAATCTTACAGTATAAGCTTACGAGTAAATAGATATGAAGAATATAGGCGATGCGAATAGACCGGAATAGATGGAATGACACACACTGGCTAAAATAGATACAATCCGAGATAGTTGAGATTTTTAGGATATATACGTATATATATACATGCATATGTATATGAATAGGATCAGATAAATGTGATTAGAATGAAATAGATATGAAAAATTTGATACATATGTTGACAGCTTGGAAGAGTCGAAGAGGAAGACATCTACTCGTACGTAGCTATATATATATATATATATATATATATATATATAGATAGATAGATAGATAGATAGATAGATAGATAGATAGATAGATATGAATAGCCTGAAAAAGATAGCTCGCTACGTACATACATAGATACATACATGCAACTATATGAGTAGGATCAGATAAATACGATTACACTGAAATAGATATGAAAAATTTGATACATTTGTTGACAGCTTAGAACATACCAGGAGAGAGATACAGATAACTAACTAGTTAGATACATATGTGTAAACTGACTCAGATAGATAGATAGATAGATAGATAGATAGATAGATAGATAGATAGATAGATAGATAGATGTGAAAGACAATAGATAGATACATAGATAGAAAAGAGACTAAGATAGATAGATAGATAGATAGATAGATAGATAGATAGATAGATATGAACAGGCTGAGAGATAGATAGATAGATAGATAGATAGATAGATATGAACAGGCTGAGAGATAGATAGATAGATAGATAGATAGATAGATAGATAGATAGATAGATAGATGCGAAAAAGACTAAGATAGATATGAAAGAGAATAGATAGATAGATAGATAGATAGATAGACTGATAAATAGATAGATAGATGTGAAAGACAATAGATATATACATAGATAGAAAAGAGACTAAGATAGATAGATAAATAGATAGACAGATAGATAGATAGATAGATAGATAGATAGATAGATAGATAGATATGAACAGCCTGAGATATAGAGATAGATAGATAGATAGATAGATAGATAGATAGATAGATAGATAGATAGATAGATAGATAGATAGACAGACAGACAGACAGACAGACAGCTGTTATCCATGTTGCTCTGTACTTCAAATTAGTTATTAATCAATACAGTAGCGTTTGGGCGTAACAACATGACACGCCTTTAAATGTGTACGTTAGTAAAGAAATATTGGCGTGTATCATATAAGCAAATATCCTTATTCATCTCCGCAGGTTTAGGGTTCAACTAGGTGAATGTCAGTGCCAACGAATCCTCAAAGTTCACAAGCAAACACATTTCTTCATAAAATCTTTTACAACAATCAACAATAAAACTAATCCTATATTTATATATGGTTTTGGAATATGCATTTATAAAATTGTGTTGTTATTTAGTGCATATGCGTTATATATGTGCATATGCATGATGTACGCACGCGTAAACTCAGTACAGAAACGTTTTCGTTCTAACTAAAAGGATTTGCAAAATATTTCTGATGTTTCGTTATTCAGTTTGATTTCAAGAAATTCTAATGTACAGCCTCATATACACCTAGGTAAATGTTTATATTTTACATTCTCCATTCCGTTCTGGGACTTTTGTTTTTAGATGTAAACAATGTGAAATTATCAAGCGACACTTCAATATAACTGACAGTTTCACGCCCGAAATGTTTATCAAAACAACCAAAGTGCAATGTCGATTTCTAGGTCCAACCTGTCTCTCTTCCATTCTCTCTGTCTCTGTCTCTCTGTCTGTCTCACTCTCTCTCTCCCCCGCCACACACACACACACAGATAGACGCGATAGATGACCTCAAAATCAATTATTCCTAATTATTCTGACAAAAAAAAAAGTGTAAGAGTAAACAGAGTAAAAATAACAACGCTATTTTTAGCAAGGTTTCAGAAACAAAAAAATGTACGAGAAAAAAAAGTCAATTTTTTTTCCCAGCAATGAATATGAAATTTTGCCTGCAATGCACAAGAGCAAACACACTGTACCCTTAAATTTCTGAACCAGGAGAGATGGCCTATTTTGAAAACACATCAATGGCGTCGACAATGCTAAACTCTATTACATACCGCCCAACAGTGTTTGTGTTTGGCCTTTGCAAGCGTGCAGCATAATCTGATGAATGTGTGAATATATATGTAT
>OZ010576.1:123678864-123698864 GCA_963932145.1 Acanthosepion lycidas | reverse complement strand
CAAAACTTCACACTTAACTTCGATGTATCTTCAAAGTTTTCTATCAATGATAAATCATAATCAATGTTTATATATATATATATATATATATATATATATATATATATATATATATATATATATATATATATATATATATTCACTGCCCCCACTACACATAAATAGTTCCATCAATCAGGACATTATTTTTTGCTTGGTCACGTTCTTCTTTCTTATTTGTTATTTTCTTCCTCCGTTTCTCTTTTCTAGATGCTATAATTTTTTAGCTATGTTTGTTTAATTTCTCCTGAAAATTTTTTTATTGTTCAAATTTTACGTTCTTTCTTTCTTTCTTTCTTTCTTTCTTTCTTTCTTTTTTTCTTTCTTTCTGTCTTTCTTTCTTTCTTTCTTTCTATGTCTTATTAAACTTTATTTTTCCTTCTTTATTTTTGTTTTATTTTGTTGGTTTTTGTTCTTTTATTATTTATAAACTGTATTCTTTGTTTTCTTTTCCTTTCTTTTTTTCTTTTTTAAAATTTATATATCTTTATTTCTGTTTCTTTCATTCGTTTATTTTTCTTTCTTTGCTTCATTCTTTCTTTCTTAAAACTCCTTCATTTTTCGCTGATTTTTTATTGGTATATTTGCCATCTTTTTATTTCTGTTGACATGTTCCATTCGTTTCTTTTTGTCCACTTCCTTTCTCTTCTACTCAAGTTTTCCCTTTTTTTTCTTTATTTCTTTCTTTCTTTTATCCATTGTATTATTTTCATCTATCTTTTCTTAATTCCCACTAACATTTAATATTCCTATTTTTTTCATGTTCCTTTCTTTTATCGCATTACATTTTACGGACGTTCATAGTGTCTTTTTTTTTTTTATTTTCAAGCGATATTTCTCACAAATCTCCCTATCACTTAGACACTCAACTCTGTCCATTTGCCGTCGCCATATTTCTCCCACACACCACTCATTTACAGAACTGAAAACCCTTTCTTCAGCCTCCCACTTAATACATTTTATTGGTCTCTTGCCCGGTCACACCTTGTCCATTATATTCTCATTTACTCCGTCGTCAAACGCCAGTTGCCCGGCCACCCATGAGGTTCTAGATCCAATTGGCCAACCTTTGCCGATTGGCCAACACAGAATCTCCTCGGCCCAGAGGACACAAATCAGTTTTTAGAATGGTGCGAAATTGGACATCTGGCCATACTTGTGCTCACCAAACTAGCTTTCCCAAACGGAAACGAGACTGATTACTCATAAAATTCCGACCGGTTATTCGCTGACCAATTTAGTAAAGGTCGACATTTCATCCATTCACATGTCTGCTCCCTAAACGACCGCAAATCAGCCACTTATTATAAGACTTTCTGCTAATATTGAATACATATGTCAGTTTTCGTATGACCTCAAATTTTGAAAGACACAGAAAAGTATTTTCAGCCTCAAATAATTCACTTTTCTTTACATACCGACAACAATTAGAAAATAATTGTCACGTTCTTCGGACAGATTTTAGCTCTTGTTTTAATCATTTTCGTGAAATGGGAAGGTGCACCCTATAGATTTCTGGCTAACAGGTTACTCGTATGCTTCATGTCTTCTCGGAAGACACGGCTGTAACATAATGGCAAAATGTAACATAATTTCTTGTCTTACTAAGAGGTATCATTTATACGCTCTTCATACGGTATGTAACTATACGTTACGCTTATATTTAGGCCTTCCTGCAAATGCCCACTTTCCATAGACATTGTTGCAGACATTTGGGTGTATTCATAACCTATTTCTCCCAATGTAAGTAGAGATCACTGGTCAATAAGTAAAAATGATAGAAGCAAAACTGTAGTATAGCCATCAGTTCTTTACTAAATTTAATTTTTCGTTTCGAAAATTAACTTTATTCATCAACTGTCATGATTAAAAAATATACGAATAAGATGATTAATGCTTTGCAAAGTAGCGTTTAAATCACTGAAGGACTGGCAGGATTTCGTGATTCTCCGGCACATGGCATGTTACTTTTACACATTAGTCTTGTAGATTATGATTGGTTCCTTTTGGTTTTATATATTACTCTTGTTGAATTTGATTGGTTCGTTCTGGTCGTGTACGCTGCTCTTGCTAATTTCGATTAGTTCCTTTTGGTCTTAGATTAGACTAAACACTAATGTTTTTTATGTCACTTTCAAGAGCATTAAAACAAAAACTCTACATCGTCTGTCCCAATCGGAATTCGATTTTAATTTGCTAAAATTCATCTATCAAGTACGTGTACTAAAACTGTACGAAAAATTAAATTACTCCTTGACTTGGTAGATATTCGGACTGTTATGTTAAGTGAAAAATAAATACGGTGGAATTGTTTGTTGAGTGGTCACTGAACCATGTAAGTAAAAATTATATAGAATCTGATAATTCAATCAAATGTTAATTTGATTTGGTTCTGGAATTATGGAAGTTTAGCCACAGAAATTGGTGCTTTGTCAATTGTATTAATATTTTATATAAATTTAAATAATTATATACGTAAAAAGATAATGATGTATAATACATAAAAGGTTAATGGTCAGAGTTGAATCATACCAGGAAAAACATTAAACTTTAACTTTAAAGTATATATATATATATATATATATATATATATATATTAAAAGGTTAATAATGGTGAGAGTTGAATCACACCAGGAAAGAATAGTATTAAAAAGTACTCAATACACGCGTGAAAAATAAAATAAACGTAAGAATAACAGGAAGAACATTTAACTTTAAAAATCAGGAGATCAGTTTATTCTGTTGATTCGGCTTGTCACCTATTATAACTCTACAAAAAATAAGAATAATAATACCTGAGAAATCACGTATATATTTCTCTCGGGTATATATATATATATATATATGAATAAAATGACAATAGGAAAACTAGTAATTGCTGAGACGTTTTCGTCCAATTACTAGTTTTCCTATTGTCATTTTTATTCATAAATATTGTCTTCTCTACTGGTTAAATCGGAGAAATTTATATATATATATATATATATATATATATATATATATATATATATATATATATATATATATATATATATCAAATTATAATTATTATCTTTTTAAATATGATTTCTTCGCTACATAAGAGTTTTCATGTTTCGAAAACAAGAGCCAAAAATCTATGAAACGTAAGAACTCTTATGTAGCGAAGGAATCATATTTTTTAAAAATTATTACAATTGTAACTTAGGCTCTACTTTTGTATTGAGCACTGTTTTTTTTTTAATAAAACAAAAATACTAAAGAACTTCGGATTATTTACCTAACGTGTTCTTCCCTATTTTTCTATATATTTGCGCGCGCACACACACATTTGTATTTCCCTCGTGTGTGTGTGTGTGTGTGTGTATATATATATATATATATATATATATATATATATATATATATATATGTATGTATGTATATACACAATAAAATATAGTTTTAAGGTATGCTATATTTATGGGTTAAATTGCTCAATATCAGGAATAGAGCGTATGTAAATATAAAAGTGAGCATTGAAATCAAGACCCAGAAGTCCTCTGGTTATTGACATCATCAATGCCCACATATATGTGTTTGTGTGTGTGTGTCTCTCTCTTTCTCTCTCTCTATCTCTCTCTCTCTCTCTATATATATATATATATATATATATATATATATATATATAAGAGATATGAAGGAGAGAGAGGAGAGTGAAAGAGAGAGTCGGTTGAGAAATAGGGGAGAAGATGTAAGTGTGCGATAAGAGGAAAAAGAAATATTTCTGTGATGCAAGGAAAGCGAAATAATACTAAGTGGGTGCGTCTGGCTTTGCACCTTCTTCAAAATGTCTTTTTAACGTGAAAGCCCCATCACCGACCAAAGAGAATCATTCGCCACTGCCCTTTTTTCACTACTCCCCAACTGGGCATAGCTGATAGATTTTCATTTTCAGAATACGTATCGCTCATCACTGCCTGCTGTTATACCATTACGTATTATTGTTTCTGTTCGAGACCGGAACATCGTAAATCTTTTTAACCTCCGAACAGATGCTCAACCTGACAGGGATGACTTTAGAAACTTTGAGAGAAATATTCCAGTCGCTTGTATAACGCGCTCTTCAAAAAAAACAATTTAATTAATTTCCATGCAACCATCCCTGAATCCATGACATTTTCTTTTTCTTTTCGTGATTAGTCATTTGGACTTTGAGGCATTTTTCATCACTCTTCATTGTCATTATCGCAATCATTGAAGCTTTTATGTGTCACGTGTAACGAATTGTCCTTTGTTATGGTGAAATATGTACGCATGACAACCAGTTGGAGTTGTGAATTCGAATTATTTTATGGAATATTATTCAAACAATGTACACGCATTCACAGTCATTTTTCGTCAATCATCAAATCATTTTTCGTTCTCTTAGAAAATTGCTAAACTCCTGGAATAAAATACTGTTGTACATGTTCTAGGCAGAACCTTACATATTTATTTATTTCCATCTACCGGCCAGAATATTCGACAAATACTATCAGAAAATTATGCACCGGTAATATTCGAATCTGTGTCCCGTAGGGGAAATAGTCATTAGATCTGATGTGACTTGACCTCTCTGTCACTTAGAACCTCCTGATCAAGCAAAACCGATTTCTCGAATATTCAGGCCGGCAGGTGTGAATAAATAAATACACTGTTTAATAAAAAAAAAATTGCATCTATTCAGATATGAGTATCCATTAAACTAACGTTTATCAAATAAATTAAAATATGTCAGATTGAATCCATTTCCTAAAAGAAAGAAAGAGAAATTAAAACGAAAACTGAACATTCGCATCTCCCCGTGCTTGATTTGTCAAAGATGCCATCTTGCAAATATCGGTTAGAAAAAAGGGTCCCTGTTTTGGAATTGAGACTGTGTAAGCGAAATGAAAATTTCGTAAGCAATCAATGGTTGCGCTAAGCAACTTGACGATCTGTTTGAGCATACTGGCCTTATTCAACTGGTGACCTTTCGCTAGATTATGAGGTAAATATCTGTCTAGAATCACAAATGTGGCTAAGAAAGTCTCTGCAGTGGGTATTAGCTAGCCATCATAGTAGAGTTTTGAACATAGGAATTAAGCTGTCAGCAATTACACACACGTCCCCCCACACACAAACACCAATATATATTGAGGACATAGAAATCAACACCATAAACATGGTACACACTTCCCTTATAGATATTGGATATTTTAATTATATATATATACGTGTATATATATATATATATATATATATATATATATATATATATATATATATATGTTTTTAAGGTTTGCAATAACTCAGGTAAAAGTGCTCTATATCAAGGATAGGGTTTTTATAAATATAAAAATAGAAGGGGACACTGAGATCAACGCCGAGCAGCAACAGTCTGCTTCATGTTTGAATGCAATATTCAAGCCATAAATTGGCATCAATATCCTGAAGGCTGCGTTTAAGCATGAAACAGACTATTCTCACGCGGTGTTATCCTCGGTGTCACCTTTTCTTTTCTGGATACGCATAAAAAAATTTTTCTGGGTATGTGTAATTTTTCTTTCTTTTCTCGATATGTGTAAACAATTTTTTCTTTTCTGGATAGGTGTAAAAAAAATGTTCTTTTCTGGATATGGGTAAAAACTGTTCGAATGTTTTGTATTTTAGAGTGCTTTGGGCTATACTTTTAGCCATTGTCGGGGATTTTTTTTTAATTTTTTACTGAATGTATGCATTTTAGTTTATGTGTCTAGAGTTATGGGAAGGATTTTGTTTTGTTTTCCTAAACTCGGTCAGCATAATGTGACGCTGTTCATAATTTATGCTATTCAGTGTTGGCTTTGTCTTTTTATTCCATTATTGTTAGTCTTTTTTACATGTGGATGAGGCTATTATAGTTGTATTAATATCATTAATATAATTAAAAAAATAACTAGTATATTGTCAGACCTGTTTAATGAAATTTGTATATATACATATGTGTGTGTGTGTCTGTGCGTGTGTAAAAAAAGCTAAATAAAGAGAAATGAGTAACCCTTATGAGCAAATAAGAATTTATTTAATTTTTGTGTAGAAAAAATGTTCAATGTAGTCAAACAAGTGTGACACTATTTACGTCGCTAAAAAGAAAGAAGAAAAAAAAGGCGTGAATTAAATTTAAGTGATAAGAAGCCATCACAAAAAGCACACTAAGCGGTGTTATTTTTCTGACAAGGAAAAGTGGTAAGATGTTTATTTCCATTGTCGAGAAAGTAAAACACAGAATTTAATCTGATTTATGTTACGGGGCGGAGAGTAAGATATGTCCAATCTGCCCATGGCAATGGTAAAGGGAATTTTCAAGTTGGACAAGTTACCTCCCGCAGAATTCTAAAGAGATAAAAATAAAAATTAATTAAGCACGCACTGTCCGAGAAAAACAAAAGTGTCCGCTGACCACCATGAAGGAAAGGTTAAGCCTTTGTCTAAATGCAGAATATCATAGAGAGGAGCATCTGTTTATGGTCAGGGCTGGCTCTGATAGCGAAAATATTTTATCGGATCAGTAATTGGCACCAAGAATGCAAATACGTCGAAATGGCCACCCACTTGATGCTGGCGAAAATCTGATTGACGAATTCCAGGTGATTCGGTTAAGATAAGAGTCTAGGGTGTGAGGTCTCCTCGAAGAAAAGAAAGAAAAGAAAAAGAAAAAAAAAGGGAAGATAATTTTTTTTTCTTTGAGCAAGATTTTTTAAACCGAGGCTAGTCTGGCCACACCCACGCCGCTGAGCGTCCATTGGCTGGATGGTGGCATGAGAGTTAGGCGGAGGTAATCATGTGAAGAAGGGGAGGCCTGTTGCGCCCCACTGAAGGGATAGGTGTGAGATGCCACTGTGAGAGAGAGAGAGGGGAAACACGTTGACACCCTCTGAGGGCATGGTGAGATACCAATATGAGAACAGAAGGTGGGAAGACGAAAGACTTCCAAAAATGGAAAAAAATTAAATTTTCCTGACCGAAAAAAGAAGTGGATTGTGGGTTTAGAATTATCAAGGAACCTCAAACCCCGACAAGCCCATCCCGGTTTTGGTCGGCGTCCATATAAACAGAGTCGCAGCGAGTGAAAAGCAGTTGGGGTTGGAGACAGACAGGCAAGCAGTTGCAGTGAGCTGAGAGCTCTGAAGACCCGCCTCGCAGAAGCTGACTAAGATTCGCGCATTATCGACCTCAACTTCTAATCAAGAAGAATTTATTTTTGAAGAACGACTTAGACTCACACCACCGAAACAAGTTTTACGAATATCGCCTGAAGATACACCAAGAACCAGTTTCTTAAAGAACAAACAACTTTGGATGTTAAGTCTCGCCTAACAAACGCAAAGTGTCACGAATCCATATAGCTGGTTGGGAAGAAGACGCAGTCCTGTATTCAGCAACCATATATAAAATATTGTTATCCTTTTTTAACACATTTGAACTTTTCGAGTTATTATTTTATTTTATTTTACATTTACTTGTGCGATATAACCCTTGTTCGAACTCGACTTGCATTACGGCCCGGCGACTGATTGATTTCGTCTCCCTAAGATCAAATCACAACGTGGGTAGGTTAGACTGGAAATCAAAACAGTTACTTCGGTAACCAGACGTTGGAGGCGAGCTGGGTGCGACCAAAAAGTTAGAACGTCACGTTTGGTGCCGCGACCAATAACAAGCCAGTTGGTTGTCAAAGGACAGGATAGCACGACGGACGCGGCTAGGCAGACGTCACATTTGGCGCAGCGACACCGGGGGACGTCACACAAGCCTATAAAGCATATATTAATACTTAAAGATACACCTACGTTTGTAGTAGGATTCAGAGATTCATGGCCTCCTCATTTATATATATATATATATATATATATATATATATATATATATATATATATATATATGACTCTCAGTACCTGATGAATGGGAAAGCCCTGGAACTGTGATTCGTAATGCAAACGTATTTATATCTCTCAGTATACAACTGATCATGTTATCTGATATTGATCGCTTTCCATTAAGTACAGCGCATAGGAGACTTTAGCAAAGAATTTATGCTGTTTTACTTAATCAAAATTAAATAATAATGTTTCAAAAAAAGAAAGCGAAAGAAAATTAGACCCACTATGATGGAAACGCTTTAAATCTAAATACGTTAATTAGCGACATGATCAGTGTTTTGTTGTAATATGAATAAACGCAGTATAACGACTTTACTGGTCATGCAACACTAAATATGAAAAGTAAAATCTTTTATGTGAGATAATCGAACGCCTCACATTTTGCACTTTTATGACAGAAGTATTTTTTTTTAAGTGCTTCTTTGATTGACGGAGTGTATTGATAAATACAATTATTGACACATTGAATATTTTGCCTAGAAAATAAGTACTATAAGTTAATAATTCATTCTGAAGAAGCTATATTCGACATTTGTTTGCATATTTGATGGCAGTTACCACTCAAAATCAACAAGCAAGTGTTAAGAGTTTAAACAATCTATTCATATTCAATCGTGTATGGCTAATGGCGCCATGTCTGAAATGTTTCATCTGTTTGACTTTGGTTGTGAGTTTTAGTCCTAAGTTCGAGTTTTTAGAAATTAGCAGCATATATATATATATATATATATATATATATATATATATATATATATATATATATATATATACAAAGAAATTCCTGACATGAATTTAATCAAAATTATTGTCTACTCCACATCAACCAATATACATGCAATCATAAATAATACACACACATATATATATATATATATATATATAAATATATATATATATATATATATATATATATATATATATTTTATTCAAGATGATCCTCGCCCTCTCTAACCTTCTAACTTTCTATCCTGGATTAACAACGTTAATCTTTTCTAATTGATCTCCTTGAAATGATTATCCCTCTTCCTTTTGTGACCTCTCTGGATGGTTTTTGAATAGACTTTGAAGACAAAATCCAGAGTATGAATGATGTTACTATTACGGAAGGCCTGAATCTTATTGTTAAACCCGGTATATATATATATATATATATATATATATATATATATTGCTATATTTTGGGAACACTATTTATGTTCAATTTTGAGGATAAAGTGCATATATATATATATATATATATATATATATATATATATATATATATATATAAATAGTATGCTCCTATATAATCCACACAGGGATTCATAAACGAAATCTCATTACTTATTGATTTGATCGCATTCAGTAATAAGCGACTGACAGTAAGAAAATGGAGAAAATGGCTACATAATATCTCCAAGGCTACATTCCTTTCCGAGTAAAAAACAAAAATAAAAAAAACTACTGAAAAAATACAGCACCGTAAAACTAGAGTTACCTGGATTTCCCAGCACTTTACTGTAACTGTTGTAACAGAACTCCTGCCCCATCTGGGACATGGCAATCTTCAGTAAGCCTGTAACAGACGTGCATCACTCTTCAAAGTCTTCATTCCCAAAGCTAAACCACTATGTTGTTCATTATATATATATATATATATATATATATATATATATATATATATATATATATATATATATATATATGTATGTATTAGGTTGGTGCAAAAATAATGGCGTAATAATGTCGTTTTTGACGTTAAAAATACGTCAAAAAACGACATTATTACGTCATTATTTTTGCCCCAACTTAATATATAAAACAGAAGATGTCTGTGTGCGTGTATGCTATTCATGCATGTCCGCATTTCGCGACCGGTTTGGTGAAATTATATACACATGTTGCAAATTTACGAAAGTAGGTCAATCTCTAGGACCCCCTGTTTTGGCAGAAAAATCGATAAAACTGAATGTGGCTACGACTTGTTGCACAAACCAAGGCAGAGTTACACGCAAACAAAATTTTTACTGGATGAGCTGATATTCTTTTAACTCATAACATAGCTCATGTTACGAGATTTATGTAGAGGGCTTGATAGTTTTCCAGTGACATTGCATTCACACAAAATAATTGCAAAAACCTGTGAAAAAAATCGGATTTCTCGTTGTACTTAAAATAAAAACTTAAATAATTTCCTCATTTTTTATCCGATTTTCGTCAAAAAGTTTTACAGCTAAGTCACGCCATGCTAATTCTGAGTAGTCGAAAAAACATTATTTCATCCTTGTGCAGACAAACTTTTCTTTATATTATGGTTACAAATTTTGACAAAAGCAACGCATATTCTTGTAGATAGTGCGCAGTTAGAAACATCATCAGTTTATGTAAGACAAGCCACTCAGACGTAGTGGGCGTTCCTACGTATTGAGATATGACATCCCGGTCCCCTTAACTGTCAAATCCGCCATTGTTAAACTATAAAACTCTTGAAAATCGGTCGTGATGCTCTTCCACTACTTCTTCTTCTTCGTCTTCTTCTTCTTCTTCTTCTTCTTCTTCTTCTTCTTCTTATTATTATTATTATTATTGTTGTTGTTGTTCTTGTTCTTGTTCTTGTTGCTGTTCTTGTTCATTAAAATCTTTTTATCTGCATTTATTTTATAATCATATGCCAGCATATGACCTAGGGCAAGCTCTTTACAGGTGATGGGCCATGCTTCTAAGAATTATTTTTTGGGGGGAATTCCTAGAGAGATGGTGCACCAGATATTTTCTTGATCTATTTTTGACTTCCATACATTATCGGGCCCAAAACTCCAAACACAGTTGGAACAATTTTAGCTTTTAAGTACTACATTTTTTTCTATTTCTGCCATTTTTACTCAATTATTCATAAAACTTAGCTGACATGTTTTGTCACATGTTACGCTCATGTCTAAAAATAGGCAAAATTTTCCTTTCTGTCTGGGCGAGTCGCTTGCATTGTTCGATCTGTGTTCGAAAAGATGGTACCATCTATACTCACAATGTTTCTGCAAGTTTGTAGCAGTTTTTATCCGGTAGTGATGACAGATCTTCCAATACAGATACTGACCTAACCTGTCAGGGTGTATTTATACTCATTGTGCAAAAGTATTAAGTATAATGAGATAAGATGATCAATAGTTTCATTGTATAGGTTCCAGAAGCTGATTTTGTGTCTTTCTATTACGTACTTGAGTGGTTAGAAAGCATTTTAAGAATAGAGCATTAATAGAAAATTATGTGAAGAAACTTATCACTTTAATGAGTGGCATTCGTTCATACCGACTTTGAAGTTTCGTGAGCGCATTGTGGTAATAGAAATGATTACCAAAATGCTTAATAAGATTCTCCACATTAAGACTATATATATATATATATATATATATATATATATATATATATATGCATATAACTCGTATATATATATATATATATATATATGTGCATATAACTCGTATATATATATATATATATATATATATATGTAACTCGTATATATATATATATATATATATATATATATATATATATCTGTGTGTGTGTGTGTGTAAACGCCTACACACAAATATAGATAGATAGAATGATATTTTTATATGCCATTATATCATTTAACAAATCCGTTCATTGATTTCCCATTTGGAATAATGTGTCTTACACTCCCACATTTGTCCGTAACCAAGGAGAGGCACCTATCGTCTCTTCATTTTATAAATACATAAAATAGTTGGATTCATGTTTTGTAAAAACTGAAGTGCTACGAGAATACAACAACTTATTTCGGATGCATTACCTATGGAATGGATTGACATTCCCGTATCAGATTGATTTATTCTCGATTTTGCTCTTGAAGAAACTGATTCTAACAAACCATGGCGCTAACCTTATCTTTTAAGATAGTTGCTAACCAGATGTATGTGTGTTAGTGTATGAAAATCTGTATGTGTGTTTTCATCTTATATATGTATGCAATATAGCATAGTCTTTCCTATCAGATATTTATATAACATAATTCAGTCAGTCATGCGTGATACATGACTGACGAGGCAGATTTTTTTCTCGAAGTAGGCTGCCATTTCCCAGTCTGTCCTGCTATTTCCCCATAGCTGGGAGAGTAAAAGGATTCATACATTTCCTGAGGGTATTATCATGTAAGTGAATACATTTCCTAAGGGTATTATCATGTAAGTGAATTAGTGGATTTGACTAGAATTCGAACTGAGCTATCCGATTCCTCAATCCGAGACGCTATCCAGTCTTGACGGGACGGATTCTTACCAGCCATGGCGCTAACCTTATCTTTTAAGATAGACAGATGCTAACAAGATGTATATATGTTAGCGTATGCACATATGTATGTGATTGTTCATCTAATATATGTATGCAATATAGCATAGCCTTTCTTATCAGATATTTATATGACATAAGTCAGTCAGTTACGTTCCATGTGTGGCACACGGTTAGGCGATCATGTATGTTTCGATACATGACTGATGAGGCAGGTTTTTTTCCCGCATTAGGTTGCCATTTCTTTCTGCGGTAGACCAGATGCCATCTAAGGCTATAGAATCCTGCTATTTACTCATAGCTGAGAGAGGAAGAGGATTCATACCTTTCCCAAGTGTATTAGCACGTGATTCCTCAATACGAACCGCTATCCATTACCCTAGTGTAGCAGTTTGGGGGTAATCACTATTCGATTAGTAAAAAAAAAGCAAAACAAATTGTTGATGATTTTGTTAATATTCAGATATTTATCCCGAAAAGATTATTAATAGAAATAATTTTCTTTACCTATTTATTTGAGTGCGTCCATGCAAAGTAACTATAAACTAATAGGTTCAAATAATATAAAGATTTCAATGAGAGAATGGAGAGTAATAGAAATAGAAAGTAAAGATAAAAATTTAAAGGGCTAAACGGTTTTGCAGATAAAAAGGCGGACAGGAGACACTCTGTCTATGTTTAGAATCCAGTTGATCATTACGATATTCTATTGACAATTATGTTTCTCACTACTGTCGTCGTGTAAACAGAGAACATAAAATCCATTCATAATGTTCTGGGAGAAGGTTTCAATAAACAATGTTATTTAACAAAATGACCAATCACGTTTGTCTGGTAATAAAAATTTTATTAACTGCAAGCAGATATACTTACAAACTTCACACAAACACAAATATACACACATACATTATTATTCTCTTTATCTATCTACGTCTCTATCTCAAGATTTTATCTATATATGTATAGATAGATAGATAGATAGATAGAGAGAGAGAGAGAGAAATTTAATTATTATATCTACATATTTATCTACCTATATCATGATTATATCCATCTATCTATCTATCTATCTGTATCAGTATAACTATCTCATGATTCTATTTATCTATCTATCATAGTCTATGTATTTTTATATGTTTCTCAGACACACATGTCAGTCTATATTAATATCTGTTGGTCGATCAAGATATCAGTAACGAATATTTCTATTTGATTTTTTCACAGTAAAATATTCGATTTATGCTATGGATTGAGAAATGTAGGTTTAAATGCTGTGATGAGAAAGTAGATGATGCTGAAGAATAAGGGTTTCTTGTGTAAAACAAAATCATTCTTCATTGTTAATTTACAAAATAATTGAGGTAACCAATTAATATATATGTACAGTTAAACAAAAGTGCAACTCTACAGTTAAATACAGCTGCATCTGTACGGTAAAGTGCAATTGTAACTGTACAGTTAAAGGTAGTTATTTCTGTACAGTAAACTATGCCATCTGTACAGTGACATAAAATTTTATACATATAATGAAACACAACTATAATTGTACAATTAAACACAATTACATATTTACGTTGATATACAATTTTATCTGTAGAGTTTAACAATTTTTTTTTAATTATCTAAGTAATATTGCCTAGGCTAGGAAAAATTGACAACAGATGCGCATCTTGAGACATCTTGGGGCATATATACACCCATTCCATAGTTTTATTTGAATCAATATTCAAAACATTAATATTATTTACATTATTCGGACTCATCTTTGTCGGCATATTTATTACAACGTTTCCGCTCCGGCCTTCTTCAGGTGGTTGGAATGTCGAACTGAACTGAACCCTTTATTTCGCTCACTGGTGTAGACTGTTCTAGTTCCACATGCCATGTTTAATGGATGCCAGTTATCACCTGTTAATTTCCCTCTGAAAGTTCTCCACTGCCTTAACCGGGTATTGAACTCACACTTTTTGGGTCCTGTCACGGGATCTAACGTTTTTATCCACTGTGTCATGTGTCCTTGAGGACATCTGTGTATGAATTTCTGGGTATTTTAAACCTAATGTCTTCAGCAACTATTTTTTACCAGTGCTCATATTGCAATTTTGCTATTATCATTTCATGTTTTTACCAGAGCTCATATTGCAATTTTTGTTGTTGTTATCGGTTTTCCCTGGTACTCATTATTATTGGTTCCATATTATATTCATTTCTATTCTTGGTCGACTCAGGAGATTTTTGTTGTCTAGCATATGTGCTGATTCCTTAAGTTTACGAATTTTCCAATGGTGTTATTTGCCTATGATCTCAACTAGATCCCACAGAGGGTGGTGATCTCCCCCATCTCGATATATGGTCAGCCACGCCTGATTTTTCCACTTCCCCTCGTGTTACAGGTTTCTGGTGTTCTTGAAGTCTTACCTTAAGGGGTCTCCCCTTTATATTTTTTTCCGCAGCTGCACGGTATAGCGTACAGAGAGTCATGTTCTCCTCTATGGGAGGTCTTACTCGGCAGAGATATCTGCGAAGTGTCGTCAAGCTTTTGAAGGTTGTCCTGATGTTATATGGACCGCAGATCCTTTGCATTTTCTTTACTTATTTTACTTTAACAATTTAGTTTTTTGTTTATAAGACAAAAGTATGCATGTTGGCACGGTGAGGAAATGGCTATGATTTAGGAATTCTACTTCGAATTAGAGTCATTATATTCAGCTAACCTTGGAAAAGGTATGAATCCATTTCTTCTCCCCCAGCTATGGGTAAAATAACATTATTATATTTTATAGCCTTGGGTAGCAACCAGTCGCGGAAACAGAAAATCTGAATTCAAACCACCTGCTGCCTTGTAGGCTCTGCCGCTTTAGGCAAAGGCTAGAAGGTAACTTCAAAAACAAACCCGCCTCTGATGGAAGGGACTGGGTAACCTTAACATCCCGGTGCAAAAAGAAACAGCGAGACAATGCCTCATTCTGCCTTGAATGTTAACATGAACCACAATTGTGAGATGGAGGAGTGTGTTAACCAATGCTTTATCTGAATGAAAACAATGAATGGTCATCATATTTTTGTTAAATAACATGTCCCTTCAGGACATAGTTGATCTTGACTGCCTTCGGATATTTTGTCTTTGAGAACTGCCATGATTTTACGGCATAGATACTAGAGGGCTTTCCCGTTGTTTTCTCAACAATTTTTGTTATGGTAATCTAGCTGCGTCCCCAGAGTACCTAGACTAGAGCTGGTGGAACTTAGGAATATAACTTGTCCGAACATCGGTTATTGTAATAGTGATAGAATAACCAGAGACTAGAAACATTCCATCTTTGAAGTAAGGATTGAAAGGTGAAGACTATTTCATCAGACAAAAGGCCGTGGAACAGATTTTTGAATTCTGTTGAAAGTAGACAGTGAGGACGATAAAGCACCAGCCCAGATATGGCAGCAATAATTCTTGGTCTGAGCTGACTCTTGTATAGACAGAGAATGGAAGCAGATATTTTGTGGTGCTATTCAAAGAAACCACCATTCCTCGATTATCTTTTTTCATGACATGTGACCCAAATAATATGATGGAGAAATTTGAAAAACCGCTTTCCAAAGCTAATATTTTAATGAACAAAACATAATATTTTATGAGGGATGGTTAAATACTTGAGAAAAGAGTGTTACTACTACAGAAGACGAATTCTTGATGTTAGTGGCCCGGGGAAAATTATACCAGCGTGCGGCATATTTGGAAAGTGTCCGATGACCATAATACAAGTTGACCCAATGTTGGTGAGTGAAACAGATTAGACGTGATTGTAGTCCTTGCAGATTATCGTGAATGAGGGATTGAGCGTACTATCCTTGGTCTAACTATTTATCACGCCAGATTACAGTAACTATGGTTCACTCAGCATAGGTGGGGTCTGTCGGTGTTGAACATATACAAATATTAATGTACTCTGGCAAAACGACATACACAGATATTGCCACTAATCCTTTAATATATTTACCTTGTTACATCTAGTAGACAGACAAAATGGCGTCTGACATGAAAGGGAATACGAACTAGTATTGTGCAATTCAACTGATCTATGCGAGAAAGATTGCATCTATTAGCATTTGCTGAACGTTTTCGAAGAGCAAACAATGAATACGAGCAAGGTTATATGATGGATAATACGATGCAATAGGGGCAACAGCAATCTGGGTAATAAATCCAGATCTGGAAGAGCGTTCCCAGGTCTCAACACAAGACGTAAATAATGTCTGGGAAAAATGTTTGATTTCTAAAAATTACACATGTCCAACGAATTTATTATACTAATTGTATGTGTTATAGTTTCAGTGGAAATAAATAACGGGCATTACATTCGGAGCTTCTATCGTATCTCTTTCATTTTTTTAAATTTCAAAATGAGGCTTAACCGCCATTATAGACTTCACAATTTTGTTGAATTATTCTCTATTGTGAACTGCGTCCGTTAGAAAGCGGCCATGCTTGTCGACATGGCATTTAGACAGTCTTACAATGTATACAACAAACACAAACACAAGTTAGAAGTGCCTTAAGCACACCGACACCAGCCTAGCGCCGTATCTGGGATATTTATCTGTTTTGCTCTGTCTGTTTTCTGTTTTTTTTTTGTCTGACAGTGTGTTTGTCACTTGCGTTCTGTCACGTTTTCTGAGCTCTCTTTTTCTCTGAATTTCTTTTGCTCTCCCACTCTCGGAATAACTCTCCAACCCTCTGTATAAAACTCCATTCAATAATAAAAATAAAAATACAATTATATACAAGTTTCTCAAAAGAGACGGGTTGAATTTTGCTGCTGATTCTAACTCATAAACAGACATCAGCAAATTCAACGTAAGCATGGTTTAGAGGATATACAAATATTACAATGCATCATTCAAATATTTCTGCACGTCTGTATGTGCATGCAATATATGTTTACGTCTGTTAGATAGAGGGTGTATGAAAGAAAGCGAATGTGCGTATGTATATTGCATGAGTTTGTGCCTCTATGTGTATGCGAGAGTCGAAATCAAAATATAGAGCAGTGGCCGTCCTGAAATATTATGGAATGCACAGATGGGGAGCAACGATTTGGGAGGAATTTTAACATAAACTTAACTTGTTATTATTTATAAAATATATTCAATTCCATTATTCTTTCTACTTTGCTTGGGGAACGGATCCCGTTGAATCTTCACACACTATATATATATATATATATATATATATATATATATATATATATATATATATATATATATATATATATATATATATATATATATATATATATATATATATATATATATATATATCCCTGATAATAATCACTTTAAAATATATATATGTGTGTGTGTGTGTATGATATATATATATATATATATATATATATATATATATATATATATATATATATATATATATATATATATATATATATATATATATATAATATGTAGCCCAAAAACAATTCGAACCTGCATCCTATACGGAACCGTCATTTACGCTGACGTGCCTTGACGAATCCTGTCCAAGGACGAATATTTTCTATGAAAATTTCTCGGACATTCAGGCCGGTAAATGTTATTTAATACTGTTTATTATAAACAGAGCATTTACTTAAATACTTGTATCTATAAAAAGAACGTTAAACATAAAAAATGTCTTTAATAAATAAATTGTCGGACTTTGTCCATTTCGTAATATATATATATATATATATATATATATATATATATATATATATGTTCGAAATGTTGTTCGATTAGTTAAAATATAGGAAACTATGCTAAAATTAAAATCCAGAATCCGGAAGTATTGATGAGCCTACGGGTATATATAAACATGCATACGTACTTACATATATATATATATATATATATATATATATATATATATATATATATATATATATATATATATAAGCATATACGATTAGAAACTATATTAAAATGATATTAACGTGAAACCAATAGCTTTAAAATCGAAAAAGAACACTTCAAAGTGACATCAGAAACCTTCAAATCAAATTTGAAAATTTAAAATCATCAAAGATATTGAATTTTCATTAAACGAACTTCGAATTTATTTTACCTTTAAAAATGACGGAAACCAGTGAAAAATTCCAAACTAAAAACTCGTATGACCTGTGAAGAATTACTATAAAATTTAAAACCAAGATGCAAAAATTAATCGGCCCAAAAAATTGTTAAGGCAAACATAGTATAATTTGTTTGTTGTCTTCAACTAAACTTGTTTAAATGAACATTGGCTGCCTGGTTATGTGAATATATGCATAGATAGTCTACAGTGGCAGTCGACTCACAAATCATAAGTATGGCCATCACTGACAGATACAGTTAAACTCCAAACCGCAGCACTGCATTCATCGGTTGTGTAAAGGACAGTGGCTCATAAAGCCAGCCATCGACTAGCATTTCTTGTCACTTATGTGGTATATCAAATCATCTCAGGGTGGTCGATTTTGACTTTGATCATCATCACTGCCAATATGCCTTTTCATATGCCTTGTCAGATATGCATATATATATATATATATATATATATATATATATATATATAGAGAGAGAGAGAGAGAGAGAGAGATGGTATAACAACATTTTGTATAATTTTATATATCAACAAACAGTTTATGTCTATATTTCTGAGATGAGGTATTATGTACACTATTTAAATTATTCGGACTATTGTCCTCATATTTACTGCCATATTTATCACAACTTTCCGGCCGTTGTACTCTCCGTCTTTCTTCAGGTCGTTGGAATGTCGAATTAAATCCTTTGTTTCTCTCGCTGGGGTACTTTTCTAGTTCCACGTGTCATGTCTAATGGATATCAGTTATCAGATATCTCTTGTTAATTCACCTCTTCAAGTTTTCCAGGTACTGATCACACATTGTCACTGGATCTAAACAACGCCTTTTTCCCCTGTGCTATATGTCCTTAATTTTATATTGTCACAGTGTCGGATAACCAGGAACAAAGATGGAGGAGATATATATATATATATATATATATATATATATATATATATATATATATATATATATATATATATATATATAAAAGAAAGAATACGGATGATTTCAGCTAGATTGAGAACAAAAAAATTCAGAAAATATTCTTTCAAACGTTTTACAAACTAACCCTGTCTCTCGTTTTGTGTGCATGTGTAGTTGTTGCAATGCCACAAAAGCCTAGTCCAATTAAATCCTAACGGATGAAACGCGGCAAAAAACAAAACAAAAAACTTTCCAGTTTGTCATATTTTTCTAAAATAGATAGATAGATAGATAGATAGATAGAGGGAGAGAGAGATAATATTTTATATATAATTTGATTATAGTGATGAACTCTTATGTAGAACCACCCACACCTTTTGCAAGATATGATGTCAGAGAAACAATGTATATCGGGAATTCTGAAAATGTTGATGTCATTTCTCAGGGAAGTGGCTAATCTCATCAATACGATTACCATTTCCACACCTACAAATATTTTCATGGGAACTAATCTGACCGGATTTTTTTCCTGGTATCCCGACTACATGAATTTAAGTGTGTTACTAGACTGGCATCTATGTCCCACCCTTTTACTCTTGAAATAGTTAACGGCAAATGTCACTTCTACACCAGCAGTTACTATTCTCGCACTTCCCTCCTGTGTTGCTTCCCTGATAAATACAATCTTCAAAAATTTAAACGCAACGTCACTTGCCTATCTTGTTAAAACCCGTTCATCTTTTCTCCTTTC
>OZ010576.1:123671364-123673864 GCA_963932145.1 Acanthosepion lycidas | reverse complement strand
TAATAATATCTAGGAAAAGGAAAGATTTATATGGCATTTTTTTTTTAAAAGCTAAAAAAGAACAACCGGTTTCGTCCCAGGACTTATCAAGTTTATTCTTTTCATTTTTTTTTTTTTTTTTTTTTTTGTAAACAGAGGGAATGCTTACTGGCTCTGAATGTTATTGGACACTAGTTTCTTGAAATTCATATTTTTTTCCATTCCATTCGTTAAATTAATTTTCACGCTTTTATATTTATTATTCCCAGAAAAATAAACTTGATAAATCCTAGGACAAAGCCGGTTGTTCTTTTTTAAAAAAAATTCAAAAATTCCATATAAATTTTGCCTTTTCCTAGCTATTATATATATATATTAGGTTGTTGCAAAAATAATGACGTTTTCTCACATATGTTACTATGTGAGAAAACGTCATTAGTTTTGCACCAACCTAATATATATATATATATATATATATATATATATATATATATATGTGTGTGTGTGTGTGTGTAACTATGTATATATGTGTATATGCATATATATATATGGGAGGATTTTGTATATATGAGTGTGTGTGGGTATATATGTCTTGGGCAAAGTATGAATCCACCTCTTCTCCCCCCAGCTAGGGGTAAATAATAGAAAAAGCTGGGCCCTATTATCTCGGTTAGCAACTAATCTAGAAGAAGGAAACCTCTGAATTCAAAACAACCTGGATATGGTTGGGCTCAGTCAGGATATCTTGTCCAAGACGCACAAATACTGCTATATGTGGGGACCTTACGATTGTAATGCTTTACGGGACTAGTGATCGAAAGTGACCTTCTTGGGTTAGTTTAAATCGAGGCTTACTTTTCTCTCCCTATATTGTAAATAATTTGTACGACGTTCGTATTGTCCTCATTTTAGATGAAAATGTGAAGGTTTTCGAATATTTTGAGTGATTTTTTTGCAAATTATATTTTATCATTAAATTTTAGAAATATATTAAAAAGACGGTGACATTTTAAACTCACCCTAGAAACATTTAGCTAATGATAGATAGATAGATAGATAGATAGATAGATAGATAGATAGATAGATAGATAGATAGATATTGAACAGGCTAAGATAGATAGATAGATAGATAGAAGGATAGATAGATAGATAGATAGATAGATAGATATTGAACAGGCTAAGATAGATAGATAGATAGATAGATAGATAGATAGATAGATAGATAGATAGATAGATAGATAGATACTGAAATAGAGATATATTAAAAAGGCTTAGGTGAGCGGACAAATCACGCCACACTAAACGATAGATTGTTTGAATCTTGTCATGAAGCAAATTAACTTTATTAAGATCCTCGAGTGCACAGTCCGGTAGACACAGATTTTCACTGTTTAAAATGCAGGGGCACCTACGGAATGACATATTTCCGGTAAATATAACGTTTAAGATCATGGGAAAATGTGTGTGTATGTGTGTGTGTGAGAGAGAGAGGGAAAAGAGAGACAGAGATTGTGTCTCTCGCTCTCTCTCCCTCTCTCTCTCTCTCTCTCTCTGTGTATGTGTGTGTGTGTGTTAATTACACTGCGTTCCTTGCTCGAAGTAAATAAAAGAGGACAAAAGTTTGATTTATATTAAAACCCCGTAGGATTGAAATATGCTCCATCCGGATAATTTTTCTAAAACCCACATGGTGAATGTCACTTTAACCTCGTCTAAAAACTGTTGAAAGAAATCCCAACAGTCTCTGATTCTTATCTCGTAGAAAGTTCATGCTAAATTGAGAACAGCAATGACGAAAACGTCCGAATCCTGCCCACTTTACATGTGCTTCGTCAGCTTAATGTAAACTCAGTGCATCGATCTCAGTTTTTGAGCAACGATCCAGAGTTTGTTTTTTTTTTTTTTTACTGCTTATTAACCTTAGCACCGATCCAGTTTCATATTTCAGGGACAAAAGTTTGCTCGTGATTTGCCTATTAATAAGACAGGAACTTTAGAACATACTACATACTGATACATCACTGTAAATAAAAGAAAAGATAAGAAAAGAAAATAGATTATGTCGGTAGGGTTTTCGTAAATTTGGATTCAATCTCAAACTTTTGAGATATAAGTTTACTGGTAGGGGTAATGTTTCTTAAATCGCTAGTGTATGCAAAATAAATAGTTATATGTTCTATGTATATATAATGTAGGCTTGTGTATTCTAGTAATTATATATTGGGAGATATGCCTGTAATCAAATGGTAGGTGTAGGTGAACAATCATACAGCAAAAAAGCAAACTTTTTCTTTGAATCCCAAAGTGACAGTTGAAATTTCTGGGACATAATGAAAAGATAAGGTTTGGAGAAATGGACGCTGACTATATATTGAAGGTAAGAAAATCAGAATGAAAAAAAAATTGCGCCCGCTATTAAATGCGGACTATTAATGGATAGTAGAATAGGGACTAGGAGAGATAGTTTTGACCAAACATTGCATAGAGATGAAAAGTATATGATGTGATAGATGGCCATGAA
>OZ010576.1:123653864-123666364 GCA_963932145.1 Acanthosepion lycidas | reverse complement strand
GCTCCATCTGAACTTGTTTTAGCTGATTCAATAACCAGTGTTCAGTTTGCTACAATCTGAGCGTCCTTAAGTCTGTGTTTAAGAATCTTGTCAGTTAAAAAATGCGAGATATCTGACAAGTACTTGCCTCTTTGCAATTTATTTTTTCTGCACTTTTTTATTTCATTTGATGTCCCTCCATTTCTCTTTGATTAATTAATTTCTTAATTTTTTTTATATATCTACTTATCTGAATAAACCTACTATAATTAGCGGTTTCCTCCACATTTCTATAAATGAGAGAAACAAACATTGGTTTGGGTTCGCTTGATTGAGTTTGATTTGCTTTACGGCATATCAACCTTAATGAGTTATTTAATGCCGACAAGATTTTGTTTGCTGGTAATATTTTTTCAAAAAGTATTTTTGGAAATATTTTTTTCCAAAAATGTATGCCTGGTAATATTTTCTCCAAAAATGTATTGCTGGTAATATTTTTTACAAATAATGTATTACTGTTAATAATTTTTCTTCAAAACTTTATTGTTAGTAAGAATATTTTTACAAAAATGTTTTGCTGGTAGTAAAACCTATTTTTACAAGTTTTGACCCCAATTTACGGGTTAACTATTTGCCTATAGCTGAGGCCCTAACAGGTTCTACCACCTCGGGTCAAGGTGGAAATTGGAACACCAGCAATTAAGATGTGGTTCCACACTCAAAACTTCCTGATCAGAAGACTTGCTGTCGGGTGTCGTTTATCGTCTGATCCAGGACGCAAACACTGAATAATTAATAAAATTAATCTAAACTTCTTTTTGTTAATCAAATACAGATGTCACAGAATCTTGTTAGTTGTATCCTTTGTGATTGGGCGAATATCGTTATTGTTTACCTGGGGAAAACCTTTGGTTCTTATATCAGATCGTTCTGTTTCGGTAAAAAGAAAAAAAAGTAATGAAATAAACCTTATAGCTAAGTAAGCGTATCAAAGTATTAAAAACTGAGCAAAATTCCGTTAGAAACAAAGAAATTTTACTGAACTCTTTTACAATATCGATCCGTTTATATAGTAATGATTCTTCCCAAAGACAGCTTTTAAGTCGCACAGACTCCTGCATGGATGCTTCCCTGAATGCTACAATCGAAATCTCTTCACCGTGTCTGACATGAATCATTACCTATCTGTTACATCTCTGTAATCTTCACCTCATATCCCCTCTTTTTATGTTCATACCACGCACCTCATATATGACTCTCTAACTTGAGTGGCTCGTGGGGCTTGTATTTGGTACACTATTATTATTTCCCACCTGATGAAGCGTTAAAATTTTAACGTTGAAACAAGATTTACAGTTTTGTATTGGGTATGTGCATGCTCTAATGTAACACTGCATTGTGTGTATATATATATATATATATATATATATATATGTGTGTGTGTGTGTGTGTGTGTGTGTGTGTGCGTGCGTGCGTGTGTGCGTATGTGCAAATATGTAGAAAAATAGGAAAGAACACGTTAGGTAAATAATTCGGAGTTCTTTAGCGTTTTTGTTTTTATTTTTAAAAACAGTGCTCCATACATAAGTAGAGCTTAAATTATAATAATTATTTTAAAAAAATATGGTTCCTTTGCTACATAAGAGTTTTCATGTTTCAAAAACATATATATATATATATATATATATATATATATATATATATATATATATATATATATATATATATATATATATATATATATATATATATATATATATATATATATATATATATATATATATATATATATATATATATATATATATATATATATATAATAGGCTATTTAATGGCATATCACTTCTGGATGTAAGTCATCATTGCTCTTAATAGATTCTTTTTTTTATTTATTCTGTGAATTGTAATATCTTCTTATGAAATGCTGTGGTTTGGCTTCTCAAATGAAAATTAAAACTTTCCTTCTCTTAGACTTATAGATAAGGGAAAATGCATATATTCTTGATTTTCCTAAGAGTATATGTACGAAAGCGAATGCAATCAGCCATTCCATTCGGACAAATATGGTCATTATTCGGACAAGTATGGCCATCATCGTTTTTATATTCCCTGTATTTTTGGTTTTCTTCTGTCGTACTTGTTAACCTTCCTTTCATTCAATCCACAGTAGGTAGAATGGATTTCGCTTATTTTATGCTTTGTCTGTTTATTCCACTATATCGGGGCATATGAATTTTCTTCACTACCCAAACCAGGGACTGAACTCACAACTACCACAAGTGCATACACTAATGATAATTCCTCATCTACACATTTTCGATATGCTTAGCTTAATATTATACAGGTTTAACTAAAACTTTAATTATTATTTCCTTTATCCTCGAATAAAAGAACAGTAACGACAGACAGTTAATTAATGAAATATACTTTTTTTAAATCAATATTCATATAGATATATATCATTTTTTTCTCGTCGCACGGTTTTTTTCGTTTTCAACCGAATATCTTGCATCATCGGTGTTCTTTACCAAATCATATATCCCCAGACAGAGAGCACCTTTCACTGAATATTTCTACTAATAAGTAATACAGAATTCTGAAGTGAAAGTGCACAAGATGTTATTCTGTTCAGTTCTATAGATAGCAACGTCCCAATAATAATTGAGACAATAGTAATCAGAAGGTCCCACATTTTTGGTAACATCAGTTGTTGTTGTTGTTGTTGGTATTATTATTATTATTATTATTATTATTATTATTATTATTATTATTATTATTTCATTTTGATTTCCGTGGTATACTTATTTCCTATGGGATCCCAAGACAGACCTATGGTCAGAAATGATATCATTGCCTATTCAACTGAACAATTTTTTTTTTTTAAATGTTAAAAATCAATGTAATAACCCACAATTTACATAGATAAAGCTGTTCGTATGTTGTAATCTCTACTAATGAGGGCATTTGTTTGTATTTATTTAGGGCTTTATCTTTCAGGGGTCCCTTCAGTGAGTCAATCAGAACCTTTTACAATCAAACCCAGGGTCGTACCCACAACTAAATAAGCAACACATATACACACAAACATACACATAAACACAGTCATTCACACACTCACACACACACACACACACGCACCCCCATATATATATATATATATATATATATATATATATATATATATATATATATATATACAGAGAGAGAGAGAGACAGACAGACAGACAGACAGACAGACAGACAGACAGACAGAGACACAGAGAGAAAAAACTATCAAAATACAAAAATGTTGAAGTGAAACCTAAAAATATGTGGCACATGGAGGCATCAATAATTTCAGTTGTAGTTGGGACCCTCGGATTCACTGGAAAAAGAAGTGATCCCTGGAAACCCATGGCTTGAGAAAAAAACAAAAAATTGTGTTCAAAAGTAAAACTCACACCTTATTAAAACCTTTATCGATATAAAACCTGTGTGGTCATGGGTTGCCTATATTTTTATTTATTTACTTATTTTTTACTAAAATTTTCAGTAGAAAATGAAGCCATTTCTCTCTGTGGGACCCAATAATAATAATAATAATAATAATAATAATAATAATAATAATAGCTGACAGATATATAATAAGCTAATAGATCAGATATATTTATTAAAGAAAACAAATAAAAAATGACGTCTCAGAGATATAGAAGTGCCATCAGAAAAATTATGATAAGTAATATAAGAAAATAAATAAATTTGACGATTTAAAACCTAAAATGATAAAATGTGTCACGTTAATATTACTTTTATATGTATAATAAATATAACTCTGGTTATGATAAAAATTGTTAAGAAGATTATCAAATCCTGGGAGACACTGTTTACATGATATTCAAATAAGCAGAACTTGGTGGCATTTTGGGGTGAGTATTCTTAATATAAAATAAAATGAACACTGTACGTGTTAAGTATCATTTAATATCATGATTTTTGAAAACAGAATCTATATGTTACTATGCTTTAGATTAGGTGTCGGTAATTATTAGGTTGGTGCAAAAATAATGTCGTATAGTAACATATGTGAGAAAACGACATTATTTTGCACCAACCGAATACCAGTTAAGGGATCGTACTGAACAGAATGCAAAATAATAATAATAATAATAATAACAACAACAATGTGCATCTTAAAATTAATCTTATTTGTATATTAGAGGATAGTGTGCAACCAAAAAACACACAGAAAAAAAAACATTAGGTTAAAATTTGAAACTGTATTCTTCCATGAACCTGGCATAGTGTGGATTCCTAGAATTTAAAATCATTTTAGACTATTTCAGAATCATGATATATTTTATTAATTCTTTACTAAATATCTACCTAATACAAATCCTAAGAGCCACTCAAGGTAGAGCGCTACTGAGTGAGTGAGGTTGTTCTAAGAGGAAGAAATAAGCGCAGATTATGCGAATATTTAGGATAGATAACTGTTTGCACTATACTTAAAGAGGTTAAGAATGTCGTGTCAGGAGAAGCATCCTTTCAGGACTCTGTTCCACAAAGTAGTTTTTCTCTATCAAAAAGCTGTCTGGGTTGTACTTTCATTTTATCAATGAAGTACTAAGGGAATGGAGATGATTTGACCCTGTGTACGTAGTACTGCGAGTCCTAGCTGTAAATATCTCAACTGGTGGAACTAAAGAAAGAATGGAGCTGAAAGGTTTTTCCACAAGCGAGAAGTGCAAGTGAAGAAACTGTTAGCATAGAATTTACGGCTACATCTAGCTAGCTCAATTGTACATTTTAAAATTCAAAAACTCTAAGTACCATAGCGAAGAGATCTTTCGAACAATAAACCATGAAAGTATTTATAGAAAAGACACAGAGAGGCAACGTTACGGCGGTGAGAAAGTAACTGGAGCTGATCTGTCAGATCAGGACTAATAATATTACAGATTCTTCTTTGGATCCTATCAAGGAGCTCAAAGTAAATATTAAGTTGGTGCAAAAATAATGACGTAATAATGTCGTTTTTTGACGTATTTTTTAACGTCAAAAAATGACATTATTACGTCATTATTTTTGCACCAACCTAATAGCAGAGGCATCGGACCCTATGTGGCAGCAATATTTTAAGCATGGACGAATGGTAGACATATCGATATGTAAGATAGATTCTGGAGAGAAATATTGTTAATATAAACTAAGATATTACCTTAAACCTACAGCACCTAGATACGGATATTAATCCACTATCATGAAAAAAAACATACAGCAATATTCCTCACTAGAGACAAAATACACAAACAAGATTCAACAGATCAGATTTAATGTCATATTCGTCTTTATTATTGTTGATCATTCTGTGTACCCATTGAACTCGAGAAGATAGAGAAATTTCTACATAGCGCAGTAATGGAAGACGGAAAGTGTTACACACAAAGTCGTTGGCTCATTGAAACAACGAAAGTAAGCAAAGTATTTCGTGATAGAAATATTTGGTTAGAAACAAAGAAAACATTGAAACTGCTATGTAATATCTATGTAATACGACAGTAAATGCTTGACAGTTTCGTCATAGATGAAGATGCGATGTGATTCTACTGACATATGTTAAGAATAGCATAAACAGAACATGTGAATAACGTATAAATAAAATAAAGGAACTTAATACTTACAGTTTATAAATTATAAAAGTCAGTTGAAATTTCTGGAACACACAATGATGAAAGCGTATTAAGTGAACTTAAAATTCATAGGACATGTTGAAATCAAAACAGAGGAAGAAGCAAATAACCTACTTGACGAGCTTGTATAAGTGGTTGGCAGAACAGGGATAATGAATTGATGATAAAGGATAAAAATATACAGAAAGCTGTGGAGAGCTATGATTTATTCGTTCAGCGATTAAACTACTGAAGGATTTGGAGTAAACGGATGGCAAAACAAGAAGTGGAATGTTAAATAGTCAAAAGTTACACAGAGCAACAAAAGATAGGAAGTTGTGGAGAGATATGATTGCCGACGTCCTGAAGTTACGCGGCGCATGAAAGAAGCTAAACCTGGTTTATTAAAGAACCTTGAAATTTTGATTCATTCTTTAAATTTTAAAAACAGGGTGCGATAGAAATACCTACAATATAATAGTAAGACATTAGTTAGATGAAAATACCATTGCTAGTAGGTTGGTGCAAAAATAATGACGTTTTTTGACGTTAAAAAATAAATATTTATGGGAGGTATTTATGGGATCTATATTTAGGAGGTATATAGGAGGTATATATAGGAGGTATTTCTGCCGCAGCCTATATTCCTAAAATCACAAAACGCAAAAGGAACAATAGAACAAATGTTTTCGCGTTGAATTCATTTGAACCAGAAATAAGGATACCTGTCTTTATATCATTATTATTACTGCCTTTTGACTTAACCGATGTTTCGTCATTAGCCCATTTCTTCCTATTTTATATGACTTGTACTTTCAGTCCTTACATGATCATGTACTCTATAACGTCCTATCTCTTATAAGCTGTTATTAAGATTTGTCTTTTTACTTTAAATCACGCAACCTCTTCTGTCATCCAAGCTTTTTAAGTCGGTTATAAGCTGTTCCCCATGTTCTACTTACCTTCAGAATGCCCTAAGAGTGTCAAATTCTCCAAGTCGTCTTTCCTCATTTTGTCTCTTTCTGATACTAAGTGTCCATTTTGTCTCCACTTTCCTTAAAACATCCTCGTCACCCACATGTTCCGACCATGGTATACTCAGTTTACATCTGTAGAACTACACTCTCTTGCTTTAAGTATCTTCTTCATTCTTGGGAGATTGCCCAGCCTTCACTACCATATGGAAGGATTCCTATTCCATAACAGTTCAATAATATTTTCTTCATTTCTAAATACATTGCTTAGTTTCTGAAAGGCATCTTTTGCTATTTCAATGTGCCTTCGGGTTTCTGTGTCATATTTCCCATCTTTTAAAACAATTATTAAATATTTAAATTTTTGGTACTTGCTTGATTCCAGCATCACCAATTCGGTGTTCCTATCTTGGATTCTTGAGTTATTTTCCGCTTTAGCAACAAGAGATAAGTGAAAGATTCAACACCGAATCATTCCTTTCTCTTGACCGAAAATATTTTAACCACTTTCAGTACTAAACTTTTACGCTATGCAATGCAACTGAGAATAAAATTAACAATAGTCAGGAAATACGACAGGGATTGCTAACAAAATAGATATGTTATACTTATCATGGATATACACTGTAAATACTGTTATAATAGAATACATTGAAGATCAGAGCAAAGAAAAAGATCATTCGGGTGTCGGAAATTAAGGCCAGCCACACTGACGGAAGAGGTTCACAATAATTAAAATTATCAGTATTAATAGCTTCACCGTATATATTTTTGATGACTTAAGGCACCTCGTTGTCGTGTAATTGTTAGCAAGCTTGTCTCGCTAAAACAGTTGCAGCCATGTGTCTCCCTTAAGTTATGCTTAGAAAATCAATGTATTTCTGATGATTGTCACTCACTCTAGATGAATTGCGAATAAGATCCGTCATTCTCTTCAAGGTTCTTTTAAAATTCAATAGTTTAATAGACTTTATCATTTCTATTATTTCTTTTAATATTAGAAGCTATGAGAGTTGATGTTTGTTATTATTTCGAAAGAAAACCTCTCTTCTTTAAGTTATATTTAATCATTTTTTTATATTTAATCATTTTTTTTATATTTAATCATTTTTTTATATTTAATCATTATTTTATATTTAATCATTTTTTTTCCAATTATAAAAATATAAAAAATATATAAATCTAGGAATATTGTTTAACATTGCCAAACATTGTGTTTTTATTTTATATTCTTTACCTTTTTGTAAATCATTTTCTTCTCTTAACTCTTGGAAAATATTGGAAGAGTTACGTCAATCATTTTGTTTATTATTATCATTTTATTTCCTTTGATTTCTCATGTAAACTCCTTTCTTTCCGGGTGAAAGAGACCTAAGGACAGAAATGGCATCAAGACGTTTTCCACAGAGGAGTTTTGAAATATTTTACATAGATAAGCTCCTTCGTAAGGTATGGGCTGTACTTTTGAGAACCCTTTTCTGTATTTCTTTAAGGCATAGGCTACCAGGAATCCCTTCATTGAGTCTACTGGAATTATTATTATGAGTCTATTGTTATGTGTCACATTTATTATTATTATTATTATTATTATTATTATTATTATTATTATTATTATTATTATTATTATTATTATTATTTTATTTCCATTTCTATCCGGATTCTGCCCAGAGACCTAAAGTCTGAAATGGCATTATGACATTTTCCAGTGAGCAATTAAAAAACAAAAACATATTTTACTTAGATAAAGCCCTTTGTAAGGTGTGGGCTGTACTTGTGAGAACAATTTTTTTGTTTTTCTTTAAGACGTGGGCCACCAGGAATCCATTTAATAAGTCTATTGGAATCTTTTCAAATAAATCCGACGGCTACAACAGGGATTGCTGATGTTCCCACGTGCCACAGTTTGGAGATTTCGATTTCAAGATCCTTGTATTTTGATAGTTTTTTGAATATCTTCAAAGATACATTGTAGTCTACAAGGAGTGCCATATCAATAAGGAGGCGTTTTATTTTGTTTGCGGTCTCTAATAACGATGTCTGGGTGATTAGCTTTGATTGTGTATTTGATTGTCTTTGTTGTGTATTGCGTTGTCCCATGAAATTATTACAAGTCCTATCTCCGTAACCGGGTTTGGGTGGTATGCATACCAATTTATTTCAGTTACCTTCCAGCGAAGTTGCAAATTTTCCAGTGAAGATAATGGCCCCCTCAGTTATACCATGTTTTATATTCACTGGGTGCCACCGTGCAACTAACCTGCATTTGTTTTATAATCACATGTCGTGGTCATAACCAATGACCTACAGTAAGCAAAGGATAAGATGTTGTTGTCTCCACTTAATTAAACCATAAAAAGTTATTGACACAAAAGCTTAAATGAACAAAGCTTTTCGCATAATGAGGGCTGTCCTTATTAGAATTATTTTGGGGGATTTTCTGGAGACATGGCCTACCAGTAATTTTGTTGATTTGTCTTGGGTTCCTTTCTTTATAAGATCCAAATATCCATCAGGTAGTTTTAATTTTTAAGAACCACATATTTTCTATTTGCATCTCCAAGTCTTTGTATTTGCTTAAGTTTTCAAAAACATTCGGAGAGTTGTTTATATCATTAGAACGCTTCTTTCAGTTAGTGTACAAATTTTTTCTTTCCACGCTTTGAACTTTTTCAATGCCTGGGCGATTAGCTTTTATTGTTAGATCTACGTTTATGGAAAAATCCCAAAGGATAGTAATACCTGCTCCCTCAAATGCAGATTAAAAATTATTATTATTATTTCATTGTATTTCTGTTGTATACCTATTTCCTACTGGGTTACAAGAGACCTAAGGTAGGAATGGCTCCATGACATTTTGCACAGATCATTTTTTGTAAAACAAAAAACAAGCCTAAGATCACACACATTTTAAACAGATAAACTCTTCGTATTTTGTGAGCTGTACTCGTGAATATTTTCTCTATTACTTTAGGGAATGGACAACCAGGAATCCTTTCAGTGAGTCTATCCGAAACATTTTCCAATCAATCTGAGGGCTCCAACTAAAACTGGGATTAGTGATGTCCCCATGTGCCACATTTTTTTAGATATTCACTTCAAGATCCTTGAATGCTGATAGATGTTGAAGATCTACAAAGATATATTACAGCCTGCAGAGACTGTCTTCTAAATAAAAAAAGCACATTTTGGAATGTCTTCTAAATAAAAAAGCACATTTTGCTTTTGTGGTATTTGATCACGATGTCTGGGCGATTAGCTTTGATTATTCTGTCTGTGTGTATTGTAAAATCTCATAAAATTGTTACAGGTTCTTATCTCTGTAACCGAGTTTGGCTGATATTATTATTATTATTATTATTATTATTATTATTATTATTATTATTATTATTTGTGTATGTTATGTTTCCTGCTTTGTATCCTGTAGAGCTGGATCTAATCTATGGCCCTTAGGCTCTAGAGGAGAATTGTCATTTAATTAATAGCACTTTTCTTAGTATATGGGATGTTCCTAGTAGGGCAATTTTCAGGACAACTTGTATGTTAATGTTACCTGGGACACTTAGTAATATTGTTTGTTTCTTTTCTCATGAGGTCCAGAGTTCCGATTACTTTTGGTACAGTTTCAGTCTTCCTTCCCAATATCCAGTTAATATTGATCTCCAGGGCCTTGTATTTAGACATTTTTTCGATTATTTTCATGGAGGTGTTCCACTCAGATGGTACTGCTATGTCGATAAGCATACAATTCCTGAATTTCTTGTCTTTTATAATATCAGGCTTTCTCTGTCAGTTTGAATTGCCAAGTCCCAAAGGATAGTTACATCGTTATTTTGGGTATCTGTGTCTGGTTGTTACTCATACGATTTCGATTCCAGTCGAGAGTCACGTTTTATTAATAAGCCTTTCAACCGGTAGATAAGAATTTATTGTTTAAAAACTCAGCGATCTATTCAAACACGTGTATTCACTAAATATTAGGAATGTAGTAATAAGAATTGATGTCGAATTAAAAAATTTTGTTGATTAAAATATTCAGAAAACATTTACACCCGCTACATATAAACAGTTAAAGACCAAATATGTATTCATGTTAATTTAAACAGTCTTAATAAAAGGAACAAAAACTCTCAGCTACGACACCTTGTAGAAATACGAATGGCCCTCACAAATAAATGTATGCATTAATGAATTACCAATTATTTTTTGACAAATTTTATGCATTTATCTATTTGTATTTATATAAATGTTATATTCAGCACCTCGACTCCAGAGTTTCGTTGACAAAATCTTTTGTAAGCTTTCGGTTCACTCGTCACGAGGTTTGAACTAAAGAATTGATGGAATTTTTCATCCATTATTCACTATTACTGAAAGCTTATATTTTAGTGGATAAACATATTTGAGTAGACGCTATTTTTTTCATTCTTTGCATTTTTTTTTTTTTTTTTTGTTCTTTTTTTAATGTGAAATATATCTCCCGGTCTGAGCATTCGAAAGATATAATAAAGAATATATACAGGGCGGCTACTCAAACATGTGCAGACAATAAAATAAAAGTTTAGATTAATGATATATATATGTGTGTGTGTGTGTGTGTGTATGTGTGTGTGCGCGCGTGCGAATAAGAGTAAGAACGACTGTATTACGCCAAAGTATAGTCGTGCAGGTTAATTTTGAAGGCTACTTTTTTCTTTTTTTTTTCAGGCAAGACGTTTTTGAAGCAATAACGCTGGATATCAAATGATAGACCAATAATAATAATATTGGGTTAGTGCAAAAATAATGACGTAATAATGTCGTTTTATGACGTATTTTTAACGTCCAAAAACGACATTATTACGTCATTATTTTTGCACCAACCTAATAATAATAATAATGATAATAATAATAATAATAATAATGATACTTTTATAAATGAGAAATTATACAAGCCCTAGATTAACCGAATAGTTACACGAGAACCTAATTTCAATAATTGATTTTCTTTGTATATATATATATATATATATATATATATATATATATAAAAGTACGTGTGTGCAACTGATTTAGGACTGTGTGTCGAGGAGAGTCGAGGGGAACACACACGAGAAAATAAGCAAAATTACACTAAATAAAATTCGTACCCCAGATGAAAGGACTTCAGATTGAAGTGAGTTGTGTAGGCAGATGTCGAGTAGAAACTTATGCCGAAAAATGAGTGATCGAAAAGGGAGACCTCCGGCTAAGATGGGCGTCCGTTTTGGACGCTTGGACACAAAAAAAAAAAAGAAAACGAGCAGTTACACTAAATCTGATTGGCGCACGTTGTTTGTAATACAGAAGTGGTTAAGAAGGAGCAAAGCTGAAGGACGAGCTGAATAGTGAAGGAAGGAAAAGAAAGGAAAGGAAAGGAAGGAAAGAAACAAAGTGAAAATCCCATTTGAAGAAAATACAATTAAAAACAGGGACAAAAAAGACAAACAGTTATGAGAGAGAGGGCAAATGAAAAATGTTACAAAAAGAAAAAAATAAAGAGAGAAAACGAGGAAAATCGTGAGTGATACTGAAAATATATATCAGTAGAAAGTACATAATGGTGGGTGTAAGGTATCCACAATTTATTATAGATCAAGAGAAAATTACTGCTTTGCACTGTGGTGGCGAAAAGTTAGGACGAAGTAGATGTATCTGCGTACAAGACTTGTTATTTATGATGGTTAAGCAGAAATATCTATCTAGCTATCTATGTGTGTGTGAGTGTATGCGTGTGTGTGGTGATACATCGATATGTGCACACAAAAAGCGGGAAATATTTGAAAACCAGATACATTTTTCATATTGGAAGAAATGTGAAAATACAAAAACAAGCAAAAAAATAATTAATATGAAAAATTCAATGAAAACATTACTATGAAAG
>OZ010576.1:123648864-123651364 GCA_963932145.1 Acanthosepion lycidas | reverse complement strand
TTCATATACATAGTATCCTATATATTCAATTTTTAAGTAGTAGTGGTGGCATATTGAAGGTGAATCCATTGATTTTATACATATATATATATACACATAGATAGATAGATAGATAGATAGATAGATAGATAGATAGATTGTTTTAAAAAGTCCTTTTTACACTTTGCCATATATTTTTTTACAATCAGTCTTATCCGAGTCCTGAAGAGGGAGGAATCACGAAACCTTGAATCGATCTCCGATAATTATTGTATGTAAATTTTTACAACTTCTGATTCAGTAGTTATTGCTCTAGTTTACTTATACATATATATATATATATATATATATATATGTATGTGTGTGTGTGTGTGTGTGTAGCAATCTTTTTTTCACGCACATTTCCCTGAAGACGACAGACAAAGTGCTTGTATTTAGTTTTTTAGACAATATCTCATTTTCTTCATTTCAACTATGACATAATATCTTGACCGTGTTTTGAAAAATGAAAACATTATATAAATACATACATGCAACAAACTATTTCTTATTTAACACTTAAAATACTTCATCCTTGGAAATCGCTAAATGTATAGCCGAAAGCGCTCGGGAAAAAAGAACATTCGGACATATAATTCATCATTTGAAAAGGAGAAAATTATTACATTGCATGAGAAATTGTATAAGAAAACTAAATCAAAGCAACTTGTCTGTCGTATTCAATGAAATGTGCATATATATATATATATATATATATATATATATATATATATATATATAGATAGATAGATAGATAGATAGATAGATAGATAGATAGATAGATAGATGTATATATGTGTGAGTGTGTGGGTGTCCATGTGTATGTGCGTGCGTATATATATATATATATATATATATATATATATATATATATATATACAATACACAAAATATACAGAACGTTGATCGGACGAAATGAAAACTGCATGTCTGTCCAAGTTAGAATATCGTGGGCGTCGATTGACAGACACACACTAGCATGTAGACATAGTTTTTTTTTAAAAAAAAAACCAAAAAAATAAAACAAAAAAAAAAAACATGAGGCAGGTCATCTTCCTGCCTATCACTACCGCTACCACAGCCAGCCTAAGCAGCCCCGACTACATTGACGATGGCGTTAGCTCAACGCGCCAAAGTAGTCAGCGGTGGCGGGAGAGAACAGCCGCTGATGTTTGTGTGACCGGAGAAAAAATAATAGTGGATACGGCATAATTCTTTTTGTCTGTCTCGTGTTTATTTTCCTGTTACAAATGGTGATTATTTATAAGCGAGTTTATCGGAAGACCGTGTCCAGGGTTTTAAATCACGAGAAAAAGGAAAGAAAATCACAAAATGAAAAAAAAGAACGCTGTGTAGAAATTAAAACGCATACAATTTTCACGTGTATATTTTTACATATATACATTATACAGTATATAACAAATATCTACACACATGTATAAAAAAAGGTAAACGTTCGAACGCACACACACAGAGACACATACATGCATACATCGACAAAGTTAACATAATTTTATATTGACTCACTAACATTAATGTTTTCTGATATAAAAATACAGTAACCGAACTTATCTAATTTTGTCTTAAATACAAATTAAATGTTGTGTATTTTTTCTTTGCCTTTTACAGAAATATTTTTATTTTATTTTAAAGTAATTATAGTATTTCACAAATAATTTGGTGATAAAGTTATATGTATTCATTTATTTTTCTTATTGCCTCGGGTTTTTTTTGTTTATTTTTTTAATATTATTACCTCGCCTTCAAGATAAATTGTTCTTCATAAGAAACCACACATTGAATGAAGCCAATATATCATGTCTTAAAAAAGAACAGAATTATGCTACATGACAAAGCATGTAGTTTATGTAGTTATGGATTTTCAAGATTTGTTCAATGCTACTTCGTTATCACCAGTTCTTGCTTGCTACCTTGACGCCCGAAGAACATATCGACCGAACGCGTCTTCAATGCTGAATGTATTAAAAAAATATTATGATGTTCTATATAGGATTGCTTTTCAAAATTACAACAATTTTGTCTTTTTACGGAAAAGTGTAAAGCGCATTATGAAGATAGGAGATAATAATAAACAATAAATATTCGTCGTTTCAAATCTAAAATGGTGATCATTACGTTTGGGATTATCTGATGATATATATATATATATATATATATATAAGGTTTATGGTGCACCATAGAAGGAAGAATGTCACTTGACAAGAAAAATAACCTTATTTGATCAAAATTAGGAAATAAAAAAACTGTTGTGAAAATATAAGATTAGAACTAGAATTTTTCTAAATTATTTACGTTATATATATATATATATATATATATATATATATATATATATATTATTATTATTATTATTATTATTATTATTATTATAAAGATAATAATAAAAACATATTGAAATCGGTACTCAAAAGCTTTTGTGTTATAATATTTTGATTGTACTTCTTCGGGCGATGTAACTGGT
>OZ010576.1:123633864-123643864 GCA_963932145.1 Acanthosepion lycidas | reverse complement strand
GTTTAATTCTTGCTCTGATAGCCAATTTAGCATCCAATACTAATAATATATTTCCATATTGTATTACTTTTTCTACTCATGTTTTCGTACCACACTGTTGTCCAAGTGACAGCAAATTTCCTCAATAATCCTGGACTCTTCTCAATATTTCAGCTGTCGTCTGGATAGTTTCAATTCAATCACCCCACCACCAAATCTGCTGTCTCTCTTGTTTCTCTAGTTTTCAGTTTGTTCCAAGTGTAGCAGCTTGCACAGTTTCCAGCGGAACAGCTTTCCACAATTCGGCTTGTCTGTTCTTGTATTATTTCTGATCTACTTCTTTCCGTTCACAGTCTCATTTTTGTTTTCACACATTTTGTATTCGCCATTGTGCTCTGTCCTATCTTCCCTGGCCTTCATATGCTTCGTTCTCATGACATTGTTCAGTGTCACGCTTAAGAGAGATTCACTTCGTCTATTTAGGTTTCATTTCCATAGCAATATCTATGTCAGTTTATTTGCTATACTTTTTAATGTTATTCTTAATGTATCATTGTTCTGTTATTGTGTAGATATCTTGAGTATCAGGGAAGATACAGCTTGTCGAATCACAAGGACCTCAGTTAGATGCTAATTTCGAAATATACTTACTGTACCCATTTGCAAATTGTATTTCACACATATTCTTTAAACAGCAATGGGATGGAGCAGTGTATTCCATTCACTACTAGAACGATTTCAATTTTTTTTATTGCAACATTTTCCACAATCTGCCAATCTAAATCTTCAAGTCAGTTTAGTTGCTAATCTATTCTGTTTGCTTTGCTGTTATATTGTAGACAGCAGGTATAGCCAATTATCTGACTTCCATTTTCAGTTGTGTCAAGAAAGAATTTATCTGGTCTTTGGTGTTCAATAACTCGATCTGTTTGAAACTCATAGTTCGAGACGATCTTTCGCTTGCGTTTTCTTCCTTTACTCTCAATGGTACGTGTTCATATGATCTCTTGGACATGTTGTAGCCAGACTTTCTGTACTAGAGCAAGTATTATTATTATTATTATTATTATTATTATTATTATTATTATTATTATTATTATTAAACATTCATTTTTAAATTTAACTTTTTCCAAGATATTAAAATTTATTTCATAATTATATTTATTATTTGTGAGATTTTCCATTTTTTTTTTTTGGCTAAAATAATGTCAGTCAAGATTAATAATAATAATAATAATAATAATAATAATAATAATAATAATAATAATAATAATAATTTAATTTGCTGTTTTTATTTATTAAGTCTCGTCTCTCACCTGCTACCTAAAGTAAATATTTTTTATTAAGTTATTTCCTGAAAAATTGTTTTAAGAGAAAAATTTTACAAATTTCAACCGACAGTTGTACTGACTGCTTAGTCAAAGAATTCCTTGTAGGGAAACAGCTAATATTACTGTTAATATTACCAATGAAAGAATTTGTATGCAGTACTCATTAAAACAATCCTTGATCGCATCATATTATGCCCCGATAAATTCCTTAGAATCATCTCTATTATTATTATTATTATTATTATTATTACACTAATAGTAACTTGTGGCTTACACAGGAGATTAAGTGATAGCGATTTTCCTCAATACTCTAATAATATTCTAGTATTCCCGCTGTTTTCAACAATTCCATCGTTAGAATCTTCCGAGGGCGTTCCCAGCACTCTGTTAAAGATTGGCCTAACTACAACTTTCATGTTCTTGGCTCAAATGTCTCAAATTTAAAATATCGTTTCGTTGTATCGTTTCGTTTTTTGTTTTGTTTTGTTTTGTTTTTGGTTTATATAAAATAAACAAATCTTAACAAGAAACCCACATGTTCGTTTCTCCTAAAAGAAATAAATTCAAAACATGAATAGTTTAAAAAAAAAAAAAACTGTTACGTTTTTTTGTTAATTTACTTGAGATCTGTTCAAGATGAGTCTGGTTACTCGTGATTATTTTTATATGATTAATACCAATATGAAAGGAGAAATTCGTATGAAAATCCAACTGTCCATAAATTCTTTGCTTATCATTTGCTGAAAATACGTTTAATAAAGATCATTGGAACTGAACAAATGAATATTTCCTTTTCTTTCTATTTGTTTTTATTTCAACAATATTAGATTTTGTATAATTACGAAAATAATCTAAATTAAAAAGTTCATTAATTAGAAGAAGTAAGTTAGGATTTCATGTAACTTATCATTATTAAATAGAATGTTTAAATGCTGAAAAATTAATTTTAAAATGCACACACACACACACACACACACACACACATATATATATATATATATATTATAAATTAACTGGTTTAAAATATGTTTTTCGCTACACAGTAATAATAATGTTTCAAAAATGGAAACTAAAAACGTCAAATTTAATTTTGTAATTAAATTAAAAACATTAGTTCCATTTCATCTTCAAGTGTATATTGGAGTAACTTATTATTTTTTTTTAATTTACTGAGTTTTAAACGCACACAAAAATTCATAATTCACTGTTTCCAAGGATACAGAGAAATCCAATCATTCAGACACGGGGTGGTAGCGTGTTCATTTTTATTGACTTCTGTTGTATCTAATAACTGATAAAACAAAAGTTAATAACTAATAACTGATGTTCTTTCTCTTATTTATATGTATGTATGTATGTATGTATATACATATATATATATATATATATATATATATATATATATATATATATATATATATATATATATATATATACAAATGAGAGAAAGAACAGTTGGAGTAAAATTCCACTCTTCGTAGCATTTACTTTTAAAATGTGCTCAGTACATATTAAAGCAATATATTATTTCTTATTCTTAAAGATTATAATAAAAAACATGTTGAAATCGCTACACAAAGCTTTCATGCTTCAATACTTTGATGGTACTTCTTCAGGAGATGGTAAGTAACTGATGTTTAAATGATTTGATTTGATTAAATGAAAATTTCTTAAATATCATTTAATCACACACACACACACACACACACACACACACACATATATATATATATATATATATATATATATATATATATATATATATATATATATATATATATATATACAGAAATAGATTACATCATAATTTTATATATTTTTATCTATTACTTGTGCGCAAATATGACCAAATTTTAAATTCATAGCCTATATTACATATTCTAAATGAACGTACTAAATTCATAAATAAGTAAGTAAATAATAATACTATGGAACAAACAAGTGAAATTCAAATTATAGATTATGATCATAACGGTCATTCCAATATTTTCTGGAGTACTGAGGATATTTATAAATATCTTTAGGAAAAGCATTTAATTTAGGAGAATTCAGTTAAATTTAAAAATGGCGCCTCTCTCAGTCCAGTCCAATCAGAAAAACGATAAAAAATTTAAATTCTGATGTGAATCAAGGCCATTTGCCTCTTTAAAATGTTAATGCATCAAAGTAATAGAAAAACTACTATTAAATATTATTAAAAGCATCGATTTTAGCAAAAATAACAACGACAATAAAATATACTACCCCCAAAAAAGAATATTACTTAGTGACACCCATATTTCTATTGTATATCATAATGGCTAACAATACACTAATGGAATGATATACGTGGGGTAAGGGATATTTAATCATGTGGCCACCGTGTCAAAAATGTACCCAGGCTAAGCACTGGAGGTTGCTCCTCCGAGCAATGTTCATTTGCCCGTTTTATTACTGATAAATTCGTTAATCTGTTTTCTGTATTTTTATTTTACGACCTAGAAATAACAATTAAGGCTGCCTGGAAATTTAAGTAAGGCATATTGGAAATATGATACATGTCAAAAAAAAAAAAAACATAACTTTAATAGATTTATCAACACAATGAGCCAAAGTGAGAAAAATAATAGTCTTCAAAATTATAAACGAAATAGAATTCAATATGGCGAACTGAAAACAAATACCTAAGTCTTTCGTTTTAATTTAATGCGTCATTTAATAATCATTTAAGAAAATAGGGAAATCTCCAACTGAATGATATTTACTTAAATTAGAAATAACTTTTTAAATAATTATCTAAATTAAATAGATCGTTCGAATAAAAATTTATTCAACTTCCTCATTATTTATTCTAAATATAAAATATAGTGTCTAATGTTTAGGTATGGATTCTTACATTTCAACAGTTGGTGATACTATTGAACTTGTTTTTCATGTTTATGTTGCGGCAGTCCATCTGTTTCATAATCAACAAATAGAATGTGGTCTATTTTCTCAGAAAAAAAAGGGGGGCAAGTAAAAAATAAAATAAAATGACTTCTAGCAACTCAAGCCACACTGACGATATTGTTAATAAAGAATGAATTTAGCAATCGAAAATGTACCTATAAGTATTTTGAGTCTATAAGTACAAAAGCACAAGATAGATAGATAGATAGATAGATAGATAGATAGATAGATAGATAGATAATCACTGATAGATAGAGATATAGAAATCATTACTGTCAATTTCAGGCTTCAAGCGATCATCACACTATGTGGTCTTTTATATATATATATATATATATATATATATATATATATATATATATATATATATATATATATATATATATATATATATATATATCCACGTTATGATTACGTGCAAAAGCAAAACGTTCCATATCCGAGACTGAGTACACTTCCCGCATAACTATAGCAAATATTAAGCAAAACAATTCTTAAATATGTGAGCATGCTCTACCGCGCGCGCTCATAGATAGATAGATAGATAGATAGATAGATAGATAGATAGATAGATAGATAGATAGATAGATAGATAGATAGATAGATGAAAATACGTGGGAAGAAGGACAGATAGATAGAGTGTGCTTGTGGTTTTTATTTTCAAAATGAAAATATGGAAACAGAAATATTAAAATTGTTGTCTTTTATATCATCGCAGTATTTAACAGAAGATAAATTAATTTGTCTTTTTTGTTTTTTTGTTTTTTAATTAAACCCAACAATATCCTTGGTGTCACATAAAAAAGCCATCTTGAAAGTGTTACGATATAGATGCATATAGATATGAGTTTACTGTTTACTTCTCACATTCTCAGCAAGACCTGGCCGGTTAACAATACTTTGATTTTATTGTATAATTAACATGCATTATAATAACAATCGTAATGTTTATTGCATTATTGCTGTTAAGCGGAATCAAAAATACTAATTTTAATTTTAGTTTTTTGATTAATATAATATTTCAAACAATTTTATCATTATAAACTATTTCATTTACTTATTAGATATTTATTACTTCACATATTATTATTCAATATTTATTTACATACTAATTTTACATTATTTATTTTATCTATTACTTGTACGCAAATATGGCGAAATTTTAAATTTATAATATATATTGCACATTCTAAGTGAACGTAAATTCATAAATAATAAGTAAATAATAATACTATGAAAGAAACAAGTTGAAATTCAAATTATACATTATGATCATAACGTTCATTCCAATATTTTCAGGAATGCTGAGGATATTTATAAATATCTTTAGGAAAAGGATAAGTAATCTAATTTTATTCGAGCTGGTAAGAAAGGTAAATCCTACAAATATTCATCCAAGCATTAAATAAAATTACACAATAAAATTAACCAATAATAATTATGGTTGTATTACTCTGTTCACGGTAAAACTTTCCTACTAATTTAATTAGCAAGCGGTAAAAATATGAACTCCAGTAATTATTTAAAAAACATTCAACAGATGTGATGACTGCTATTATCAAAACTGGAAAATTATTCAAAATTTCCACTTTCATCGGAATTAAAATAACATTAGAAACGCATACATACTAATTCCTTAAAAAAATGTGCAAGTATTTAGAGAAAAGAAGCCGATAAGGAAATAAAATTGAAAGTCTGCATTTTTCCGTAATCCCAATATTGACAGTATCAAACTGGTGTGTTGTTATTGGTTTGCATATCGAGCATTCAGTTTACAACTGATAAAAAGGGCCACTACTATTTCCGTAAATCAACAAACTTAATTAACTTGATTAAAAATGTTATGTTAAAGCGATATTAAAGTTGGACCATTAAATCTTTATACAAAACTGAAATATCGTGAAGTATGATTGTGTCATTTGAATTTAAAAGAATTTAGCTATGCACGAAGCCTAGCTTTCGGAGATACGGCAAAATGAAAATTTTAGCTTGATATAATATGTACGAAAAAATATGACATTTTTAGTTTCAAACTTAATAATATAAATAATCCGTAATTAATAGTACGTAGAATTAAAAAATAATCATAGAAAATTTAACATGGAAATGTTTTATGGTCTTATTGTTGCTGCATTATAATTTTAGCACGAGATTTTGTATTGAGATGTGAAGTATTTTTCTCTAACTTTCAAAATAAAAAAAAATATTATTAGTTTATTATTAAAATATATGACAGAGAGAATTAAACAGAATTTAAGAACAACAAATATATGTATATATACATACATACATATATATATATATATATATATATATATACATATATATATACATACATCCACACACATATATATATATATATATATATATATATATATATATATATATATATATATGCATGCATTTAAATTCTAAGAATTAAACTGTACAAAATAATTCAATATGAATAAAGGAAACGCTATTTTATCAGTTGAACAAATGGATATATAATAGCGTTTCTATAATTCATCTAGTTATAACGATATTTAGTTTGTTTGTTTATAGATAATTTGTTCCAATAATCAATTTCGATTTTTGCTTTGAAAAGTCCACATAGGACGAAACGTGTCGGTTAAAACTACACAGTTTTCCTCTTTGCTTTTACCTTTATATATATATAAAGGAAAAAGCAAAGAGGAAAACACACACACATATATATATGTGTGTGTGTATGTGTTTGTGCATATATATATATATATATATATATATATACATATATATATATATATATAATATATATATATATATATATATATATATGCAAAATAACAGATACATGTAATAAATATTATTTATATATATATATATATATATATATATATATATGTATATGTATATAATTTCTAAGTGTCTGTTCTTGTTTGTTTATCTATGCATATATATATAATTATGCATTTGTTTATACATATATATATATATATATATATATATATATATATATATATGTGTGTGTGTGTGTGTGTGTGTGTGTGTGTGTGTATTGTAAACATTTCCGGCGTAAAACATCCTGTAATTGTTCATTATGGAGATTCGATTTTAAAGAAATTTCTTCAATGGCTATGGCTCTAATTCAAGATCATTTAATCTCTCTGTCTCTGTCACTGTCTCTGTATCTCTCTCTCTCTCTAGTTAAATAGATATCCCGTCTTCTCGTGTGTTTTAGTGACTCTTCTTTATTTTGTTCTTCTCTAAACTCTATATGTTCTTTTAAAACCCCACATGTGACTATAGCGCTTTATTATTTTTTATCAGTTTTTTTTTCTTTTCTTTCTTTCTTTCTTTCTTCCTTTTTTTTTTTTTTTTTTTTTGATGTCGGTTTTATTTACAAGAGATCACGTGAAAGCACGCCTTTTTAATGCTCGAGCACTTTTTCTGCCTGGATATTTTCAGTTCTTCCTCGGATTACCAATTCCTCCAACCTTTTTTTTTTCAAGAATCTTTGGCCCTGTAATAAGCGCGCCAATATTAAGAGGTACAAGTGTCTAGATACTTTTTCAGCTTTTCATTTATTTTTTTATTTTTTCGATTTATTCTGTGTGGTCTGCTGGAACATGAACATTTATATTATTATTATTCGTAGTAGTAGTAATAGTAGTAGTGGTGGAGTTGTAGTAGTAGTAATGACTGCTATTTTCTGTTATGTGTCACCCTAAAATTGCTCGCAATGTTGCCATTTTTCTGCGATTAATTTACCAAAAAAGATTAAATATACAACAGACCTTCAAGGAACTTTTTTGTAAAAATTTGACACAGCATTAATATTATTTTCTATTTTCATATAAGGTGCTCAAATATCCATCATTGTATCCAAAAAAAAATTAGTAGTAATAGTATTAGTGTTTAGTTATTACTATTTCTTTGTTTTTGGCAAAGTCTCTCTACTCGACCTGGCATAAATACCAAAAGAAAACTATTATTTTCAAGTAAATATTCAAGGAATTGAAGCAACATTACAGAACAATGATTTTTTATAATGAATATTAAAATAAATAAAATATTATCCTTCCCAAAAACATTAAAACCAGAGTCACAGGAATTCAAACCGAGCAGACAACAGCATTATCAAACTCTACAGGAATTCTAAGAAAAGTGGGAAATAGATTATCTGTTCTTTACATTAAACTGGTGTTCACAAATATCTCTGATGTGAAAACTGAAAAATAACAACGATAAATACTTATCATTTATCGGATGATCAAGGTAATTGGGTGCATGTTTCCGATACAACATAAATCTTTGTTTGACTACTTTTTGCCAGGCACAATGTCCTGGATGTAGACAAATTGAATAAAAAAACAATTGACTAAATGGAATTGATAAAAAAAACAAAACAAAACAAAAAAAACAAAACACGTACAGTACTAATAATTACGGTCTCGAAGAATGAATTCAAAGAAAACCTAAAAATAAAAGCCAATAATTTAAAGATAACATCGCCTGTGGCAAAGAATTTTACTACATCAGTTGATGACTTTCAAAATTGGCAACAAGAAAAGTGCAAATGAATGTCGCAAATAAAACTCGCAAATAAAACTCGCAAATGCATATAACGAAATAATCAAGATATTGACGTTTCATACACTACATCAAACGAAAGAGTGATGACAGTGAACTCGAAAAATATTTTTTTCCTGAATAAATATTATTATTATTCTCAAATAATGTTATCATAAAATGATTTTAATTGCTGTTTTCTATAAAAATTTGCTTAAAAAAATCTTATTTAACAATATATTTTATAAGTTTTAGTTTTTTCTTCATATTAGCAATGATAAATAAAATTTTAAAATAAATATTGCGCAAGCAATTAACAAGCAAATAGAAAGAAAATAATTATTTAAATGAAATACATAAATTGCAGAAAGAACAATATTAACAACAATGTTATTTTCACACTTGCAGCCAGAAGGAATTACAGCGAAAACAGTGGTTTCAGATACTGAGTCCTTGGGTAGCTAAACGGATAGCGTGACGTCACCAATAACAATAGATAAATCTTAGCGGAAATCGTTCCAAGCGGAAGTTGCGTCATTTCCCTATTCACAGCAATCTGCTCACCAATGCACTGTCCCTAAGTTGCACCATTCATTCTTATACGAAACTGAACTAGCGTCCTCTTTCTTTTAGCGCCAATACCCCCGCCTTTTGTTATCTATCGATTTGATTTTGTAAGTATAAAATTCTTTGCATTTACACACAGTTTCATAGATTTTACGCCAAAACAACGCACACATACACACACGCATACGCACAAAACACAAACCTGCCCATGCGTATATTTATTTAATAAATATTTATTGCGTTTACATGTGTACGGTGGGGAACAAGGACATTTCAGTATACTCAATATGACCACCACAAAAATGTGAACTGTGATCATTTTTAAAAATAAATATTTAGTCATATTAACGAATGTTTCTTTTCAATATTTACACTATTAACACGCGGACTATTGTCTTCATTTTGGTGACAATAGTCAGCGTTTAAATTAATGAAAACTCATCTTAGAAATTCAGACGAAAATGACTCTTGTCATAGTTAAAATTTTGTTGTGTTTTATCAATAATATATATTTTTTAAAATATGGATTGTTTGACTGGAAATAAATGATTTTGTAAACTTATTCATAAGCTTGATAATAATGACTAGCTTATAAATATTAATTATTAATTTAAGATAAAAATTAACATGACTAATTACATATTAATCAAGATCAGATAAGG
>OZ010576.1:123578864-123631364 GCA_963932145.1 Acanthosepion lycidas | reverse complement strand
TCCTCGATACAGAAATAGAGCCTTAAAAATATGGTTCCATCGCGACACAGGAATTATTATGTTTCGAAACTGGTCAGCAGTATTCAGGTTTAATTTCAATATTAAATCTTAACTGCCGGGTGGCAGTCTCATCCTCAGGCGATGTTCGGACTGCCACCCGGTAGTTAAGCTTAGATAGAGAATAAAAAATATCCAAATGTTGAACAATTTTTGTCTTTATTTTCTCCAGAAACGAAAGTCAATATACGAAGTTTAGAACGGCTCATGATCAAACATAATATACATTCTCTGTCTGTTATATTTAAAAATATATGTTTGAATATATATATAATTATTTTTTAAATAATATGATTCCATCCCGACACAGAAATTACTGCTTCAAAATTGATCAGCAGTATTCACGTGTAATTTCAATATTAAACCCTAACTACCGGGTGGCAGTCTCATCCTTATTCGACGTTTGGAATAACTATGCCACGGAATCTTTTGCTCATTTTGGGTTTTGGAATAGTTTTGCCATCCAATAGTTAAGGTTTAATTTGAAATTAAATTTAAATACTGCTGAGCAGTTTCGAAACAGTTATTTCTGTGTAGCAATGGAATCATATTTTAAAAAAATAATTATAATATATATATATATATATATATATATATATATATATATATATATATATATATATAAATGCGCGTGTGTGTGCAGTGGTTCCGCATAATAATGGAAAAAATTGCTTATTAGATTAAAAGCAAGTTTATCTATATCTGAAAATACATACATATATATATATATATGTGTGTGTGTGTGTGCGCGTGGTTAGGTACATATATATATATAAATAGATGATAAAATCTGTCGGATTAAGAGTTTAAAAAAAAACATTACTTCTTTAGAAATAGCTTTGTTTACGTTAGGATAGAAAACTGCAGAGATACAAAATTTCGAAAAATCTATACCGAAAATGATTTCGCGTAAAGCCAATATTCAGCCTTGCTTGATAGCCAAAGTTTTTCGTGACCGAGTCTTTTAAAAGCAGGGGGACGCAGGTTCGAATTCGGCCAGTGAGCGTATAATTGTCGTTAATATGATTTCTCGAATATTCAGGACGGTAGACGAAAATAAATATACTGCTTAATAAATAAACGTTGCGTTTACTCAAGTGTCAGTATCCACTAGAAATAACGTCTAAAATGATGATATATATTATATAGAAGTTTAATTTGAAAGGCTACATGACCAGATCGTGAAATTTTGATCGAATCGCCATCCGCTTAACAACATATACCCGGCTTTAGACTGTACTAAACTGATTTTACGTTTATTCAGAATTCATAAAATAATAGCAGTGCTTGCTTATAGTTTCATTTTTTTCTATAATTGAATCAAATGCCATGTTCATAATAGATCACCATAAATAGTTATTTGTCGGAAAAAAAATTAAAAACTCATATGTAAAGTGTAATATTTAAAACTAAAAGTTTTGCTATGAATCTGGGAGGCTAGTCAGAATATGCAAGATAAATAGATAGATAAATGCACACAAACACAGAAACAAACTCACACATACGGACAAATATTGTATAGAATATGTATATTCTCTAGTGTGTATGCGTGTGTATTCTCTCTCTCTCTCTTATATATATATATATATATACACACAGACAGACACACACATAGTGAAGCAATGGATAGCGGCTCGGATTGAGGAATCCCAGAGCTGAGTTCGAATTCCAAACGAATCAATTCGATCTGTCTGTCTGTATGCCGGTTCTCTCTCTCTCTCTCTCTCTCTCTCTATATATATATATATATATATATATATATATATATATATATGTGTGTGTGTGTGTTTGTGTTGCTTATTTAGTTGTCGACGTAATTTGTTAGGCGATTACTATGTGTGTATATGTAATATTTTTCTCCGAATTGTTTTTAAGTTTCTGAACATGTTCATATTTCCCCATATTTTGCCAAGAAGAGGATTAGTAATAATAATAATAATAATAATTATTATTATTATTATTATTATTATTATTATTATTATTATTATTATTATTATTGTTGTTGTCTTTTCTCTCTTACTGTTCTTATGTTTTCATAAGGAGAGCATGCATTATACGTTTGCTCTATCAAGTCATACTACTTCAAACAGATAACCCCTTTCGCCGAATATGTTCAGTGCTAAGCAACGCAGACTTCTGGAGTAATGTGACACTAGGCTTTATTCAGATTTTCATTAAGATTTACAGTCTTTAGGTTCGTTGGTATAGACCCAAACACCCAAATGAGAACTGCGACAATATTGGCCTGAACTTCCTACATTCTGGCAATAATAATAAGTATTATTTTACTTCCTTTGATTTCTGCTGTATACTCATTTCTTTACGGGTCCTAACCAGAATCCTAAGCTCCGAAATGCCATGATTACATTCTCCACTGACCATTTTTTGAAGTAAAAATCATAAGATCACACATATTTTCCATAGCTAAAGCCCTTCGTACGGTGTTGTCTGTACTTGGGAGTACAATTTTTTTTTTGTATTTGTTTAAGGCATGGGCTACCAGGAATTCCTTCAATGAGTCTATTGGAATCTTTTCCAATCAATCTGACGGCTCCATATATTATTATTATTATTATTATTATTATTATTATTATTATTATTATTATTATTATTATTATTATTATTATTATTATTTTGTTTTCTGTTCAGTACAATTACTTAACGGGTTATTGCCCTCAGGCAAAATAATATATTTAATCGTGCTGTTTGCGTAAATTCTCAAGTCATACTTAACTTTACACACTATGCGTTTTATTTAGACGGGTAATACTTGCTCCTGTAGAGGAGTAATTTCACAAAGGGCAATTTTAAAAATCTCATTCAAACAGGGACTGCCAGGTATATTTTTTAACGTTTTTGTCTCACAGTCCCTCTTCTGCTATCTATTTACACGAGGTCATTAGGTAGGTTTTATCGCTGCTATCCTCTGCCATGTGAGTGTCAGATTCTCCAACTACTGTTTCCTTATTATGTGTCCTAGAAATTTCAACTATCTCTTTCTGATTAAAAGTAAAAGCGTACTTATCGTTTCCATTTTTCCTTAAATCTTTCTTGTTACTTATTTGTTCAGCCTACGGAATTCTCAGCAGGCTTCTGTAGAACCACGTTTCTTTGTTACTAATTTCTTTCCACTGACATTTTTTTTTCATCTTTTGAAAAGACAATAATATGCTAATTTCATTCATAATGTTTCATTTCATTCATGATATTCGTACTATTTCAATTCATTCATAATTCAGTTGCGTAATAATTCATTCATAATAATTACATGATTCCATTTTGTGTGTGTTTCCGGTTGCTTCGTTTTTATTTTAGTTTTGTCCACCCCAGCATCAATAAGGTTTGCATGCATGAATTACAAAGTTAGTGCAAAGAATTTAAAAAACTTTTTTATTTTTATAAATAAGCTATATTTTATTAGCAGTCGTGTAAATTTCTGAGTAGGAAATTAATCGTTTCCCCGACTCTGGTTTTTTTGTATCCGCCAATGCATCTCGGAGGCAATTTCTTCAACAATGAAGAATTTTGCACATCCCGACATTTAAGACAATTGGCTCTCTTCTTCTCCCCAGTAATCGATCCATACAATGACCACCATCATATTAACAACTAGATATTGCTAATTCTGTCACAGCATTTAATTTTTAAACATTCATAAAAGAGTTACTTGGACTAATATCCTTAACGCTGTTGCTTTTTCGCAAAACATTTTAATGTTCTTTGGTTTTCTCGTTGTTTTCTCTTGTCAGTCAAAATACTGCGATCGTCTTTTACGAAAGAAATGGTATAATTTATTCCAGAGCCTCAAACAACACTAGAACTGCCGAAAAGTGCGGTGGTCGAAACATTGTGTTAAAAATAGCCGTGGTAAAAGATATTAGTCCAACTAATTCATGGAAAATTAATGGACGTCGTAGCAGCAGCAGCAGCAGCAACAACAGCAGCAGCAGCAACATGGCAGCTGCTCTTGTCAAGTGTCACTGCTGTTGTTTACGACTGTCGTGATATAATATTTTGATAAAGACCTTTTACTCATATTATTAAGACGATGTTTTTCGCATTGGATATAGAGGACGAATGCAGGCCAGATACAGTGAAGATAAAAAAATGAATGAAGATAATAATAATAATAATAATAATAATAATAATAATAATAATAATAATAATAGAGAACAGAAGAGACGAATTTTCCGTAAACAAAGAAATTAAAATCTGTGAATGAAGTCGATCAAGGCGGAACTAAATTAAGGAGTAGAAAGAAAATGTTTAAATATCAAAATCCTTGGCCAACAACTGAGGAAAGTTTCGAATATGTAAGTAACAGTCTTACCCAGAGTCATTGGAAGACTTGTAATGTTTCAAAACACTTCCTCCAAGTCAAGTTGAAATCAATGAAAACATCGAAATTTCTGTTAAAACATTGTTGTTTGATGAGGGTGATATCATCTGAAATCAAGCACTCTTCGGGATTCTCGCAAACTTGAACAAGAGTATGTCTGATATCAATTCTTCCCCAGATATTCCATTTTTTCCAATCTCTTTCGAAGTTTTTTTGCCACCGTTTTGGGAACATCAGTCACTTTCATATTCTACGCCGTCTATGTTCCATTCAGAGTCTTAATGTATATAAGAATTAATTAACACACACACTGAAGACTAAAAAGAAAAAGAAATATTAAAAGAAATAATATTAAGACGAGTAGTAAACTGTGATATACGTAGGAGATTAATTGTCACCCCCCACGCCAATACTCTGATATTTTAGTTAGTATTCTCATTGTTATCAAGGATGCAGTCGTCGGGATCATCCAAGGCACTTCTGGGCCGTTCCTAGCAATCTGATAACGACTGGATCTGATAACGACTGGATCTGATAACTTCAGGATCTACACTCAACACTCTCAGTTTTGAAATTCGTTTCCTTGTTTTTTTATTTTTTTTTTGGGGGGGGGGGTATAAAATAAACAAATCTTAGCAGGAAACCTATCCTAATAGAAAAACATTCAAAACTTGCCCTTTTTTTTTTTAAAGCCCGTTATCTTTTTTAGTAATTTTAAAAAAATAACCCCAATCAAGGCGATAATGCCACTCGGACGCAGGTGTAAAGAGTTATAGGGGCTGAAAGAGAATAAGAAGACTTTAGTCAGGAGAAGTGAAGTAAAGGACAATAAAGAAATATATTTCAGGAAGACAAAGGATGCCGATTGATGTTTCATTTAAATGTTTGTAATATAGTAGGTGGCAAGAAATGGTAAAGAAATTCTACAGATGAGAAGTGCGAAAAAAGAGACATGAGATCTTTTCAAACCCGTTATGGTTGTATGTAATTATTTTTTATGTGATTATTACAATTTTGAAAGGAGGAATACGTATCAAAATTCAACAGTCCACAAATGATTTTTTGTTTATTCCTTGTAGAAAATTCATGTTTCACCAACTGACATTGAACATTGATGAAGATAAAAAAAACAAAAACAAAGTAGGTCTAAGGATAGAGCGCTGAGTAAACACCCGCATTAATGTGAAATGATCTAGATGCATGGCCATTAAAAACCAGCTTAGTTGCGGTTTCACATAATTTACGTAACTGTTACAAATATGAAAAGAAATAAAAACCCTGCTGTCATGGTTTATATTCTTAGCATTCACAGGTAGATCTACATCTATATCATTTCAAGTCTATCGAAGATATATAAATAAAACGGAATAATCAAAAAGAAGAAAGGATTCACCCTGCATAAGTTACTCTTGATAATAAATGGCACTGGTTACTGTATCCATATATAACCATGTCATTTGAAGCGGTTCGACTTGCGCTTTCTGATTGGTTCAGATTTCGATAAGATCATTAACTGAAGTTTCCTTCTGAAGGAAATATCGAAACTTTAACGATGAAAAGCTTAGTTACTCATAAATCAGTTTTGTCACCTCTTCTTCATTTATTTATTTCTTTAAAACCCTCCTGCATAATTTTTCTTCCGTTATTTAGACGAAACAAAATTCATTAAAAGGAACACATTTTCTTAGCGTTAAAGCAAGTGATAACAGGAAAACACTGAACTAGGCACATGTATTTGTGTAACCAAACACGTGTAGACGTCCTGCGTATGACAATAAACTATATCCGCGCCCTGGGTAAGACGATAAACTACGTTCAACAACAAGGCCACTGAGCAAGTTTTGAGAAGCGTGGAACCCCCTCTTAATTGCTGGTGTTTCCAGGTTCGCTCTGACCCAGGATGGTAGCACCTGTTAGGGTCCCAGCTATAGGCAAATAGTTAACCTCGAAACTATGGTCAAAACACTATGAAAGGGTAAAAATAGGTTTTAATACCAGGAATACTTTGTAAAAAATTATTACCAGCAATAATTTTTTGTAGAAAAAACTATTACCAGCAATACGTTTTTGAAAAAAAAATATTACCAGCTATACATTTTGAGGAAAAAATATTACCTGAAATAGATTTTTGACAAAACTAAAACGATTTTGTCGGCATTAAATAACTCATTGAGGTTGATATCCCGTAAAGCAAAGCTAACCAAACCAAACCAAACACGTGAAGCCACGAAATATAAAGTTTAAACTAAACAGATAAATATCGGATTACGAATAAAATATATTTGAAACTACTTTGGGAAAACACGGACCTTCGTGCCGGAAATAATCCGAGTATCAAAAAGTAGGGTTTTTCATTGAAATCACTATTATTTTAACTACCTTCACTCCTCGGCAATGTTTTTTTTTGTTTTGTTTTTTTTTTTTTTGTTTTTTTTAAGTGATTATTAGAATTATAATAAAAGCTAAACATATGATGAAAATGAGTTTATACAATTTTGTTCTTGAGAATTGACATCAAAAATTTAAAACATTATTTATTTGTTAGATTGTTTATTTACAAGAATAATTTTATATTTACAACATTCTAAAAACTTATACAATTAGAAGTAATGCAATGCAATATTTACTATTTACCAATGTATAAAGAATTTGTTGTCAATAAATTTATAAACATTTACTAAATTATTAAAATATGTGAACAGACTATAAGTAAATTCTTAGTTACTGTTTGATAAAATTAGCAATTAGCCAATATTTTGCCAACCGTTCCAATAATCAATATTGTAAATGAATTGTGTAAATAAACAATATAACAAATAGTGTTCATTATTTTTGTTGTCAATTCTCAAGAATAAAAAAATGTATAAATTGAATTTCATATGTTTAGGTTTTATTACAATTCTAATCATTGGTTGTTAAATTCATATCAATTGATTCTTTGATGAATATTTCAATTAGTGATGTGTTATTCGAATTGCTGTCCTCATTCCGTTTCTGATATAAAGTTTCAGCCGTTGTAATGTCCGGATTGGTCAGATGAATGTCATATTTAAGTAATTTTCTCTATATTTCGGCCACCCTGGGTATGACAATAAACTACATCCACCTCCTGTGTAAGACGATAAACTACGTCCAACAGCAAGGCCTCTGATCAGCAGGTTTTGCGGAGCGTGAAACCACCTCTTCATTGCGAGTGTTCCCAGTTCCGCCCTGAATCGAGGTTGTAGAACTTGTTAGGGTCACAGCTATGGGCAAATAGTTCCCCTGAAACTGGGGTAAAATCACTAAGTGTCAAAGCAGGTTTTAATACCAGAAATACTTTGTAAAAAAATTATTTCCAACAACAAATTTTTGAAGAAAGAAAACTATTACCAGCTATACATTTTTGAGGAAAATTTTTTTACCAGCAATAGTTTTTTTTTTAAATTATTACAGCAACACATTTTTGAAAAAAAATTATTACCAGAATAGATTTGTGACAAAGCAAAATATTAACAGCAATGAAAATTTTGTCGGCATTAAATAACCCATTGAGGTGTTGTTATGCAGTAAAACAAAACAAACCAAATCCCCTCGTAACTTGAAAATTTACTCGGAAGAAATTTAAAAGAATACGATCATTTGACAATTTTCTACTTTTTTATCGTTCTCCACGGATTTAGTCTCTCTTGGAAGATTAACTAATATTTTTTTCAATTTTTAAATTAGCACGAGTTTCAATAGTCTCTCTATAAGTTAAAATGGATAGTTATTGGTCATTAATTACGGAAAGCATAACAGAAAAAAATGAGTCATTATATACGTAATTTAAAAGCATCATGGGAAATGTTACGGTAAAAATATATTGAAAAATCAAGAAAAAGTAATTGCCTTTGTCCAAGAATTACAGGCAACATTAGCAGAACAATAATAACGGCAATATTATCCGTTTCCCTATAAAGAAAACATATGGCATTCATTGAGCAAGTAATCAGTTCTGGTTTTGGTTGAAATTTATATATTCTTTCTCTTAAAGAATTTTTTCAGAAAAATAGGTTTCTGAAGTCCAGTAGCTGTTATCGCTCTTTCCAGTATTGATGGGCGTTTCCTTCGTAACCTTTTATTTTAAATAATGTAGCTTGTTTACGTCGTGATTGTGTCATTATTATATTATATATTATATTAGTGTTATCTATTTTAGTTGTTGCTGCTGTTGGTAGTCCTCAAGTGATGTGGTTTCTGTTATTTGGTAAATTTCCTTGTTTGTGATTATGTAACGTCAGTCCATATGGTTCAAAGAATGATGGTCTTTGCCGAGACCCACAGGCTTCACTCAATAAAAGGCATTTTTCACCATAGATCATAGAAAATGATTGTATAGGGCTAACAGTTTAGATATTTCTGAACGGGTTTAGCGCCATGCATGACATCCATGTGAAAATGTCGATCTGATTAGGCTATTTAAGAACAGGAATAAATTGAATACATTAATAATGGGCTGGTATATGTATAATAGAAATCCATTACTAATGATTTTATAATAAAAACGCGGAGGTATAAGAAAAGCATTGTCAGTGTTCAGGAACTAATGCAATCGTTATTTTACTTACACTGTTCTATTGTTGTGGATTATAAAGAATATATTTTATGGCAATAGAAAATGCAATTATAATAAAATCATTTCAATATTTTTTCTCGTTTTTAGTTATGTGTTTATTTAATAGCAGAATTTGCATTTAGTTCACAAATTATTATTTCCTTTATATCACTTTGTCTTTTGTTTCATGCGTCAGTGTTTTCTGTTTAACCAATTTAAAGATGAAAGCTCAGGAGATAGAAATACATTTGTCGAATGAAGGATTTAAATAAATATCTATGAATTCAAAGAATTATTTTCGTCGATCTGCGTACGAGCAAGGAGAGTTATTTCCCTTTGCAAGCATACCCATTCCTTCTCTCTCACTCCACCTATCTCTCTCTCTATTACAAAACCTCTCTCTCTCATGTAATCTCTATCTCTTTCTTATATATATACCATATCTGTCACACACTATCTCTACCAGGCAGTGTGTATGTGTGCGTGTGTGTGTGTGCACGCGCGAGCGTGTGTGTGTATGTCTCTCTTTCACGCACACCATACTTTTTTTTTGCTTAAACATACATTCTCTCTCAAAACAACTCCGTTACATCACACACACTCAAACACACGCGCAGACAAACACGCACGCACGCACGCACGCACGCACGCACGCACGCACGCACACAAACTCTATGTCTCACTCTCACACACCTCGAAATACAGAGAGAAATGCGCACACAGTCACACACAAACACATACGCACTCAACCACACACAAAAACACACACATAAAAATGCACACAAACAGGGTCACACACAAACACGCCTCACACGCATGCGCATATACACACATAATCTCCCATTTTTCTATCTCATCCCGACACAATTTCTTCTGTCTTAAACGCTTTCTCTCTTTATCTCTCTCTCTCTCTCTCTGCCACCCTCTCTCATGCACACACGTATACATAAACGCGAAATCATATTTTTCTTTGTCTTATCTTAAAACGTGCCTTGTATTCAGGCAATGATAGAATCGCTTAATTCATTCCAAACTATTTTGTCCTTAGCAACCCGTTGACGCTAACAGACTCGAACAAATTAAAGTTTCCCAAAAAATCACGAATGTTCAATAAAGCAAACCCAGTAAATATTGTACTATTAAATGAGGAGAAATAAATAGAAAATGCCGGGGAAAGTTTAATTTTACAAAATCCATAATATACAATAACTTAATTAGTTCTTTTAATGCAATTTGTAGAAAGAAAGTGAAACGCGAACACAACAAACGGGAACCAAGGTTGGGGAACGGAAGAATAAAATGCGGAATATTCAGAGAAGTAGTGATTAATCAATAACAAACAATTAGATCCAGATAGATAGATAGATAGATAGATAGATAGATAGATAGATATGAATAGACTTAGATATGAACAGACTTAGATAGATAGATAGATAGATAGATAGATAGGTAGATAGATAAATAGATAGATAGATATGAATAGACTTAGATATGAACAGATTAGGTAGATATGAATAGACTTAGATAGATAGATAGATATGAATATACTTAGATATGAACAGACTTAGATAGATAGATAGATAGATAGATAGATAGATAGATAGATAGATAGATAGATAGATTATGCACAGAATGCGATAGATGGATAAATAGATATGTTTTTCTCTATACGTATGTATAAATATACGCGTGTATCTTTAAACAAGAATATATAGGTGCAAAATATTTATACAAGAGTAAAGCTCATAATAAAGGAAAAATATATAAAAAATAAAATTCATTATAAATTGCATAATTTATAATTTTAAACAAATCAGTAGAGTGCTCTACATGCATATGTATGTGTGTGTGTGTGTGTGGACATTGAAATCAACACCCAGCGGTATCTGCTTGATTCGTGTTTAACACAGTCTTCAGGTTAAGAAGATTGGGTTTAGGCATACTGTCGCCGCTGGGTGTTGACTTCAATGTTCATTTTTATATTTACACACATTATATCCCTGGTATTGAGCACTTTAAACCAAAAATAGAATACCGTAATATATATATATATATATATATATGTGTGTGTGTGTGTGTGTGTGTGTGTGTGTGTGTGTGTGTGTGTGTCTTTTTCTGAAACATGACTGGCAAGGGACTTTTGTTACGTCTTGTTTTATTTTATTTTATATGCAAACAAGTTGTTTCTGTTCTTCACTTCATGAGTGTAGAAATTGTCGAAATGTTTGTTGATTCCGAGCGGTTTCGGCTAATCTTTTACCCATTTTCATAGCTCTTCGTTATACTATTTTATTTATAACAAATCGTGTGTAATTGTTATTTTAAACAATGTAGAGTTTACGAAAAATAGATATATTCTAAATTCTCTCCGAATCAACAAACATCCGGGCGATTTCTTGACGCGTTGACTCCGTAAAATAAAACACTTTTCGCATACAAGAGAAATATGATTTTAAAAATATTACCATTTTTACCTTGTCAGACTTGTTTAAGAAACAAATTGATTAAAGTGTGACGTCATGGATCCATATTTATTTACTCTGAGTAGCTGGCCTTGTGCTATTTACAACACCCGGTTCGCCAGGACCAGCACTTACCTTTACTCCAAGCTTATAGAATAATATGGGAATCTTTTGTACGTCAGAGATCTACGAAATTCTAGGCCATTATTTGGTTAGATCTCAAGTCTTGCAGCTACCCTTGACATCATCTATGGACTGTGATGTCGTTTTGACGGTTCAAACAAGAGTGTGCTTAAAATATTTTCTCGTCTGATAATATTTTAATAGTAAAGACTAGACCAAACTGAACACATTCTTGCAACATTCAACCTGCTGGCCTTCATGGGGTTCATGTGGAGGTGCCTTGGCATCATGGTAGATGATTTATGACTAAGGTTATCAGGCAAGGCTTTTCCAATATACTCGGGTTCCTCAGCTACCTTACTTAAAGATGTTATTGACCATTTCTCTGTTTGCAATTGTTGTCTCGAGGGCGTTAATATAATCCTGTTTTCAATTTCTGTTGTCGCCGCTCGTACACGGCTCTCTCTTGGCGCTATTGACCATGTTTTGGGTCTTCTTGACATTTTACGTAGAGCGCAAGGACATTATATTGGGGGAGCATGAAGCAATTCTGGAATTCGTTGACGATAGTCCTTCTGTGAAGGAATTTTCTCGATATTCAAGAAAATTGATGATGTATATTAACAGTTAGTAGTATTCCCAATATTTCCTGTAGAAGCTGATGGCGAATTTTATTAAGAAATTCTGGCTGTAAATTTTGATTCGCCATATATATATATATATATATATATATATATATATATATATATATATAAATTGGTCATTGAAATCAACGCCTAGTGGTAACAGCCTGTTCCATGCTTAAACGCAATCGTCAAGCACGAAACACACTCTCGCCTATGGATGTTGATGTAAATGTTCACGATAAATATAGCATATCTTAAAACTATATTTTTATCATTCATTCTTGCATACATACATACATATATATATATATATATATATATATATGTGTGTGTGTGTGTGTGTGTGTGTGTGTGTGTGTGTATAAGAGCGTGGGCACTCAAGTGAACACCAAGAGTCCAGTCCGTTTCATCCTTGAAACCAATCTTCAGGCAATCAAGTGTCCGAGCGTTAAACAGACTGTCACGACTCAGCTTGGTGTTGAACTTAGTGCCCGCTCGTATATATACACACGTACACGCACTATCTCTGATATTTAGCACATTTTCTTGTAAATAAAGCATATCTTCAAACTATATTTTTCATATATATGTGTGTGTGTGTGTGTGTGTGTGTTTAAACACGTATAATCTCCTTGCAAACTCAAAACTTCAAATGAACTATTATGATATCACAGATTTCGTGTTTTTACAGCTTTTCAATAAATATCAGCCACTGAATGCCATTTAGAAAAAAATCGAAATAAAAATCACTTTTAATATTATTTTCAGAACACTGATGCTAAATTTGGTATAAGCTTTTCTAAAGCATATATTATATTATGTATAATATATGCTTTAGAAAAGCTTATACCTAAATATTCATATATATAGGAATATTTGTTTTTTATTACTTTAAAAGTGACAATTAGTGGATACATACTTTCGAGTGGACATCGCTCTTTAAATATAATATTAATATTAATTTAATTAATGTAAATTACGCTTACCGGACTGCGAGCACGGGAATCTATCTATCTATCTCTCTCTCTCTCTCTCTCTCTCTCTCTCTCTCTCTCTCTATATATATATATATATATATATATATATATATATATATATATATATATATATATATATATTCTCATTTCTATAAACGTTATTTTAAGTGGATGTGCGTGTTTAAGTTGGTGTTCTTATTTTAGTAAATAATGAATTTAATAACAACTCGCCCAAACTGGGAAATGCTACTAAAGACAAATTGTGCCTCTAATATGAATCGAACTCTCATCCCTTATTTCTGTCGGGTAAACCGTTTTTTCAGTCAAAGTATAGGTATGCCTCGGTTTAAGACGTTTCGAGTTAAATCGTTCTCGATTATACGTCGTTTTTCAAAAAATATATGGAAAAATAAACATCAAGTTTAAGTCATTTTATTCGGCTTTACATCTGTCCGCCACAAATATTGAAGTCGTATTATCACTAGAAATGCATTAAAAGCACATAAAATCATGTTACTGTAAATAAATAAGAATACAAGTATATAAAATCATATTAAAATACATACATTTACAGTAAAAATTAATATAATCATCGTAATTCCTAGTAAGTTTATAACCATTGGTAAATTTAACATAAATTATTTTATTTTCTATTATCGCAAAATAATTTTAATAACTGAATTTGTTATTTAACCTTACAACAACATTTTATTTTATTCTATTGTCATAGAACAAACCACATTCATGAATAGAGTCCGTGATGTACTCTAAAGCCCGCCAAATTGTAAACATCTTCATTTACAAGTATGTACATACATGTATTTGTAAATTTAGATTACTTTCTTTCTGTACTATATTAAAAACTAAAATTTATTTGTTTGTAAGCTTAAAATAGATTCTTATTTCATTGAGAATGCATTTATAAATAAAATACAAAACTGGTAATGGTTATTTGGGGTTTAGCCTAGTGACAAGTAAATTCGGAGTCAAGTAAATTCGACTTAAGTAGTTTTTCGATTTAAGTCGCCTCTCCTGGAACAAATTACCTGTATGCCTCTTACCAGTTCGGCGACAAAGCCATAAAACAACGTACCTTTATATGCGTTCAGTTTTACGTGTGAATATGTTTGAGAATTGGGAATAATTTGCGAGAGTTTAAATGATATTTATTAAGAAAATTACCTATATTATATTTTCACTGATTTATATCTGCATATGCAGTCATGGATACATATATCTATATATTGCAGAGGCATATATGTAATTTAGCAGTTTTATATTAATTTTCCTTATATATATTATTGAATTATTTCAACCCAAAACCATGGCATTACACGTTTAATATAGTGTTTCAATTTTGTTTCCTAAATAATAATACGAATAAAAGACGGCGTGAAACAAAACGTTTCCTGGCAAACTTAGTTATTAAAAGACCTAGCAAAAAAAAACATATCATGTTTATTTATATTGAATGTATCATGATAGCGTTGGGTAGATGTCATTCCACGAAGTCGATCCTTGCAGATTGACCACAGATTCTCGATTGGAATTAAATCGGGAGAGTTACCGGGCCAGTCTATAGTACTTTGATTTGCACACCGGTAAGGCTTGCCTGTGTGTTCGGGCAGCATTACAATTTTTCGTACGCTTCTTTGGTGTAACCTCCACTGGAGAGAATGGTCGTAGGACAACTAATTGACAGTCGAGACAGTAATGCCTGGGCGTGATAAAAATTTGATGCAATCATGGATACGGCAAATATTTTTTCAAGGTCAAAAAAATTTCATCATACACCCCGAAAATAGATTCATATTACTGCATACTACTGAAAATGACCTAATCTGGGGAAAAGATAGAAATCGATTACAACCTGTTATTCCATTGGGTCTAAAATTAACTGTATGGTGAAAGAAAGTAAACTAAAGCGGTTGTTTCAAATAATTTGCACAAGGATGTGCCTCGCCATATTTGTGATGTTGTGTCCGAAAGTATGTTATATCTATGGTCCTGACTAGCTAAAGTCCAACAAAGATTTTAAATAATTTACCAGATATTTTAATATTTTAACCTTTTTCACAGCTATCCGTATCAGACTGATTGATTTGTTTTCTACGGTTTATCAACCCTTGGCAGGTTATTTCAAGCCAGGAAATATTTTAAATTATTAGAATTATTCTTTTTGAGATAATGATGATTTAGTAATAGAACTCTTTCTAATTAGCCCATCGCTGGGGAAGAGAAAAGGCGGGCTGATCTCCTTCAAAAGGATATTTTCGTGTGTCTATAACGAACCGAACCGGAATTGGAACTCAGCTCGCCGATTAACTGTTCCGAATCATTATCCATTACACCACATTCACAGTCAAGGTTACGGCTAACTTGTTATTCCCAAGTGGTCACCCATCTAAGTACTTTCCAGGGTTAGTCGTTGCTTAACTTCAGTGATCGTACGGGAACCGATGTGTCAACGTGATATCAGAGAAAGCTGATATGATAATTTCAACGATGTTCTTAGTGTAGTATTTTCGTGACATTCGATGTCATTGTTATTCCTCGGAAAGGACGCCATCTTCACTACTGTACAGTGTGTTCGTGATCAAACATATTTTAATGACGTTGACGCGTTGGTTTCATTGATGTTTTCCTAGGCTTTCAGCATATATAATTTTCTGTATATTTTTGCGTGAGTTTGCATGCATATTGTATAAATTTTGCTTTTATATATGTTTATGATACTAGAAAACATGCTTCTTTTTTCTATTAGGCAAAAACTTCTACTGTTGATATCCAAATTTCTACACTGTCATCAGCATTATTCATCAGTCTGGATCACTGGATGAGTTGAGTTTAGAAAATTTTATTAATAATAAATATATTAATTTTACAATCATTGTTAAATAATTTAATAAACAATGTAATCACTATATATTAAGGCGATAAAATAGTTCCATCTATTTACAAAGGGACGGCTGTAAAGACTTAATATATATTGTCGCCAATATTTTAAGGGAGAGTCCGAATTTGAATACAGGTCTTTAATAACTGAACAGCTTTTTAATAACTGATGGGATGTGTGTCTTACAATAAAGGCATATTCTCAGTTTTGAACCAAGCACGTTTGAACGTAAATGTATGGGAGACTATATATATTAAATCTTTGCAGCCCTTCTCTGTAAAAAAAAGGTGAGACTTTTGATTATATTCGTTAATAGATATTATAAAATAATATTCCTAATTTATTATGTTATTCTTTATTTTTAAAAAAATTCAGTTTTCTAGAAGGCTCCTTGGCTGAGAAAAATAAAAGTAAAAATTCCAGAGAAGATGAAATTGTGAAATTAATCGAAAGATAGCAAAAGATAATAAAAAATATATTACATATATTCTTAATAAAGTTAATGTTGAAAATTACTTTATTTTTTTAATTAACATACCAAACAATTAACTTCAGTTATCTAACAGAACAGAATTTAGAAGCTAAAAAAAAAGATCAACTAATGTGCATAAAATCTTTTCGGTATTAAGCAAAAAAAAAAAAAAATAAAAAAAAAAAATAAAAGCAAAACTAAAAAGTTTCATGCATTCCTTTAGCAATTTAAATCATCATATTTTTTAGAAATGTCTTTTCTATAAATTTATTCATGTATAAGGTCGTATCTACTCTTGAGAAAATATTTCTTTAATCTTTTTTTTTTATATTTGTAATTATATTTTACGTGTGCTCATTTGCGCTTGTGCACGCACGCACGTACGTACGTACTAGTTATTGTGTGAAAACATAAGTTTAGGTCTGTACTGTGTTGAAGATTTGTTGCCGGTTGGGTAGGTTCTTACTCTGAGTACAGGTGAGTAATTCTTAAAAAAAAAACCTTTTTTGGTAGTTTATGTTTCTACGCCAATTAACGATTTCTACTTCTGTGAATTCTTACCTTTTCACACTGAATTGCTTGATGTTTCTGCTTAAAGCGAAGACAAAGAACCTGGCCGGCCATTGCTCACGATAAAGACTTAAAAGACAACACTGAGAGAAAATGCGATCACGTGGTCTTCAAAGAAAATGCTGGGCTAGGTCCTGACGAAAAAAAGAAAGAAAAAGAAACAGCAAAATAAAAGAAAAGAAATATTATTCTTCTTTATGGACCACTGACCTCTAAAACAGGGATATAGTGAACGAGAATTAAATTAATTAGCATATGCATTCACCTCATGGCACCAGCCCAAAAAGGCACCTACAATTCGTCTCACACGTTAATCAAAAATTATTATCTCTTTGAGGTATTAAAGAAGCCGAATAGAGAGGTGAAGCAGTTCATAGGAAAATTTAAATGATGTCTGAAGTTCAGGTGTGAAATATATCTTTGTCGTTCGGACCTGCATATGAATCCAACGGGAATGATGGCAAAAATTGATTTTTTTTTAAAATAAGTTCACTCCATGCAAGGCGGGAATACCACTAGTACACAGGGGGTTGCAAGGAATGAAAGTAAGAGAAAAGACTTAGTACAGAGAGGATTGAGAAAAAGACGAAGGATGAATGGGAATGAAAAAGATAGATGGCGATTGACACCGCATTTAAAATTTTTAAAGATTGTAGCTATCAGGGAAGGGGTTCCACAGGTGGGAAGTACGAGAAAAGAAACAGTTGGAGTAGAAGTAGCTGTTGTATTTGGCTATTTCAACGGTAAACAAGTGAGCACTAGATGACAATCTAGTGGCGCACTTAAATTCTTCAGTGGGGGCACCAGGGATAAAAAGCTCGTCATAGCAGTTGCCATGAGAATTTTTGTAGAAAAGACAGAGGGAAGCCATGTCCCGTCAGTGTGAAAGTGACTGAAGTCGAGATGCCAAATCAATAGGCGCCTACTCTTGTGCTATGTTTAAAACATTAGTCATTCGCTATTGTGACGAGATAATCTTCAGGGATTCAATGCTAATCGTGTTTTGTACCGGTCTAAGTTTAATGCAATCGACAATCTATTCTAGTGCAAGATTTAGACAGTTAAGCTTTTAATTGAGATAGCAACTGTGTTGCACATTAAGACCAACATGCATGTGATCTTGTGCCAAACAAATGTAAGCTAAATAAATGTTAAGCTTAAAGAAAAAATATCACCAGGTCGAAGACTTCTCCTTCAATATCACTGAATGCAATTTACACCCGAGAAAGGCCACAAAAGTAAGCGTCCAAATACTAAAGATAAGAATAAAATTTCAGTCTGTGCTATAAAATATAAAGATCCCAACCCTCTTAAAATTTAAGGCTCGAAGAACGATGAAAATCCACTTTGTTGAAACTGTCAAAAAATAAAAAAAAAAAATAATAACCAACGAACAACTATAGCAATGTCGGTTAAAAGACCCAGAAAACATGCTGTGTTCAAAATTGAAAATGTTAATCCTAATATATTTTAAGGGGAACTAAAAATGTCCTTAGGTTTAAGGTTTCAAAATCCTTGGTGTTCCTCCCTAGAACCCGCGCGTTTTACACAAGGTTACACTGTAGTGTTATATCGACTCGGCGTAGAAATAAGATGAACATTCAGTTTAGTCTGGCAAATCATTTCATGAAACTTTTACTCCAACGAGATTTTCTTTAATAATCAATGTGACAAAAATACCAGGAAGGAAAGTGACGTCACTTGTCCGTTATAAACAAAATTAAAATAATAAGCAAAGGGCAATATTAGGGAAAAAAAAGTTATTTAAAAGGATCGGAACACAGTGTGTTCTAAGGAAAAATTTTAAACATAAAAATAAGGATGACAGAAAACTATATTTGTCTATGGAGCCCGGCTTAGAGAAAGAGCCAAGGATGGGAAGAGTATTTTTCTTTAAAAGAAGTTCATCATTCACTTCGATATTTCCAATATGTTACTCGATTTGACGTGGAAAATATAATCGAAATATTGTAGAGAATAAATCGAAAGTTTTAAAAAAGTTGAATAATAATAACGACACAAATCTGAAATAATTCAAGGAATAAATAAAATAGTTTTGGAAGCATTACTTGCTTTAAAAATTTAAAATTTTCATGTCTCAATCACGTTTCATGCCAGAACTTTCCTATCTTTGCATGCCTTCTTACTTGGAGACTTAACGTAGAGCAATTTTGCATGTTTTACGTTCTTGATATTAAATAGATGATCTATTAATTTGTATTTGCGCTAAAGTTAGGTTTGCTCCAAACTATGTCTTCTGTAGATGGGGAATGAAGTGACACTGCCAGGTAGCTCTTACTTCTACAGGGTGATCCATTACAGGGTGACCTTGTATCAAATACGTCTGACGGGTGAAGGGAACAGACTAGTTAACTAGGAAAAATTTAAATAATTATGAAAATAAAATCCAACATTAGAAATGGTAACGACAAGTGTCATATTTCCTCATATGGAAACATTTGACATTTATTGACCGGGCAGTAATTTACTTTTGATTGAAAACTGTTAAATCTTTCTCTTTAAAACAATTTTTCAGAAAAAATTTCAGGTTTGCTGAAGTTATCTCTATTTCCAGTATTGATGGGGATCTGCCTTCCTAATCTTTTCCTTGACGTAATGAAGAACGTCAACATCTTGATTATGTCATTATTTACTCTTTGAGTTGCATTTTATCCAGACAGGTTGGTTTGCTTGAGGATTGGTAAACATAATTTTTCATGTCAGCTGTATAGCATAGTCGTCTAAGTAAATCTCTATTCTGAGTCGGCTAAATAAATCTCTATTCTAAGTCGGCTAAATAAGTCTATAAATGTTTAAACTTGACTAATGCATAGAATAATAATGCAACACAAAATGTACTTAGAACAAAATGTATTGAAACACAATATTTACATATAGTCTTTTGTATATTCCTGGGAAGACCGTTCCTGGAGAATGTGTTGACTGAGTCGCAGTCGGGCAGAGTCTCTGGTTGGATCTCTGTATTTATCTATCCACCCAAGAGGATAAAATGTGGCACAAGGCCGGTTTAATGTGGGTATCGCCGATCCCGTAGGCTCGGCCAAAAATATAGCCTTTTTGAACCCGCCTAGACGGGTTCAAGGCCTGTCTACCTCCCCGGACGAAACCTTGCCCTTCGGCAAAGCCTCGTCCGGGTTCCTCTCTGCTAATGCATAGAGTTCGACAGTCGATCTCTGGTTGGATCCCCTCTTCCTTCCCGGTACCAACCATATTTATATGGTCGGTACTCCACTATGCAAATTAGGTGGATCCTACCACAACAATAACCTCTTAGAGATTACGTTAGGTCCTCACAATGAACATCACTGTTTTTAACACTTGGAAAAACCTATCCAAGACGAAGCGTAATTTAAAAATAAGTATTCCAAATCCTGACTTGTACACCGACAACGGACAGCGGCGGGGAAATATGCAGCAATCTCAACCACGAGTTAAACTCATATCTGCATGTAAAACGGAAGCAAGTAGCCTGTTGTTTGTGTCGTCAGTGAGAAAATCTGACAGACTTACTTCGATCGCAATGCTTAAATGTCTCATAATTTTTTGGCAAGGAAAATAAATAAGAAAGGTTTGTTACGTTTTTGTCAGCGCGTTAAAGTTGTTAGAATCAATGCTACACGAATCGGAAATCTGTTTCTTGGAAAATCTAACTGGATTGGATCTAAGAAAAAATTTAGTGGTTTGGTATACTCATTAGATAATTGTTGAAACTTGACTAATGCATGGAATAATAATGCAACACAAAATGTACTTAGAACAAAATGTATTGAAACAAGAAAGTGTACATAATATTCACATATAATCTTTTGTATTAGGTTGGTGCAAAAATAATTTCGTTTTCTCACATAGTAACATATGTTAGAAAACGAAATTATTTTTGCACCAACCTAATATATTCCTGGGAAGACCGTTCCTGGGAAGACCGTTCCTGGAATGTGTGTTGACTGAGTCACAGTCGGGCAGAGTCTCTGGTTGGAGCTCTTCGATTCCTACTCTCTCTTCCCGGTACCAACCATATTTATATGGTCGGTACTCCACTATGCGAATTAGGTGGATCCTACCACAACAATAATGTAATCCAATGCTTTTCTAAAATTATATCAATATTAGAATGGTTTAAGATTCTAACGTTAGGTATGTGGCACTCATTAACAAAACTATGCAAATTACCAATTTTGATTAAAGATAATTAGAAGTGTCTTCTTGTTGCTAGCATAAATATCTATTGGATACAGTCATGTCAGTAACTGATATCACTTAGAGACAGCCATCTCAATAAATCATTTTCTCGAATTTATTAACAATAACTTACGTTACAGACAGATTACGCATCGCATTACAAGTGTTTTTTGTAAATAAATTTATTTTCTAATATATACCTAATACACATCTATAAATGTATTTATAAATACTGTTATTGATAAAGTGAGTTTTTCAAGTCTAGCAGCCAGGGTAAATCTCCGTCTAACGTCGGTGTAATAATCGAGGCTAAGAATGGACATCAAGCTTTGGCCAATTGATTGTCAAAAGAGAAGAGATGTATCGAAATATAATGAAACCTAAGAATGCTGAGTGAGGCCATGATTGCCACCTTGCACGGACTAAAATAACTGACTGAAAAAAAAAACTAAGATTTTCGCTAGGGGAAGATACGAGCATGAAAATTATGGGTAATCTAATGGGAAAATGAAAAGAAAAAAACCTAAATAACACGTTGCGTTCAGAAGGAAATATTTTAGATTAGAAGTGATTTTATTGATAGAATCAATCTTATATAGATTTAGAGAAGCAGATGATGTCTAACAATGCCTAATTATGATTTTACATTAAAAGATACGGACACACACACACACACACGCATATATATATATATATATATATATATATATATATATATATATATATATATATATATATATGCTTTAAAAATCAGGAGGTTAGCTGAATCCGCTAACTTGTTTTCAAACTGACGGTATCCTCAGGCGATTTTGATAAGATCGCGGATTCAACTGATCTCCTGATTTTTTTAAATTTAAAAGCGCTACATGCTATTTTTACTCTTGTTTTTTTACACATTTATTGAAAGCACTTTTCAATACTACTGTTTCCTGGTCTGATTCAACTCTGACAATTCACATTTTATGCATTATATATATATATATATATATATATATATATATATATATATATATATGTATATGTGTGTGTGTGTAGGATAAGATAACCAAATAAACATTTAAAAAGCTTCGTCAGAGGGTGCATGATATCTTTGACGAAACTTTATTAAAAGTGAAACATGTGAGATTGATAAACCTTTCCTATTTTTCTTTATCTTATCCTCCTGTAGCATTGCGCTCCATATTTGATCTGAATTTGATGTTTAACTGGATGTATTTGGGAATAAACGGGATATCGTCTTTCACCAACTTAGGCATTATCAAGAACGATATTTATTTTTATTTTTTTTAACTGAATATGTCGGGTCATTTTTTTTATGTGTCTGAAGTTATAGGAAGTTTCTATTTTCCAAACACGGTCAGCACATTGTAGCTGTGTTCATAGTTAATGTTATTGAGTGTTGGCATTGCCTTTTTTATTAGTAGTTTCCATTATTTTTAATCATTTTTTTACATGTGGATGAGACTATTATACTTGTATTTTCAACCAGTATGTTGCGGTTAGAGCTTGGTAGATTTCCGTAAGTGTTCAAATTAGTCCTAAATGAGCTATGACCTGGTAGCTGTAACGTGAGTCGTTTAGAAAAGCATGTAGTGGTATGACCAATATAATTATTGATGTATTTGTTTTGATCAGGAACACAGTTCCTTAAGATGCATTTGAACTCATAAATAATATTGGTTTTCTGCAATTTTGACTTTGCAGGAGAGATGGTATTGTTGATGATATGGATAGCTGCTTTAAATTTGTTGTATTTGATAATTAATTTTCTTTTCTTTTTCTGGTTGACAGGGAATGTGTACTTCTTTTTAAATATTTCTAAGAGAAAATTTGTCTTGCATATAGTTAACGTAAGGATACCCAAATAAGGAACGAGAGAGACATTTTAAAAAATATAAGTGGATACAGATAGATATGTAAATAGATTGACAACTCTTTTAATTATACAGATAAAGTAACAAATGAGATTTCAAATCCATTGGTGACATATAGATTTATTGATTAAATAATAGGTTTATTCCTTTGAGCAGTTAAGTGTAAATAATTATTGGATCTTTATCATGCTTCTTTCTGATCTTTCAAGCAATTCGTCAATTGAAATATGATATTTTCATTAATAGCCAAGAGCCCGTCTCACGTGAAACTCAAACCAACCTTTAAATATTGCAGAAACGCGCCTGACTTATTTAAGATATGAAAACCTTGTCCCGAATATGCCAATCGGTTAAGCTCCTCCCTATTTTTTTTAATACCACTGGAAGACCGCTTATATATATATATAAAAAAAAAAAAAAAAAAAAAAAAACGCCATTACCTTTAAGATTATTAAAAGCTCGTTGGAGTTTAACACGGCATGTTTATTTTGGACAATTTTGCTATGCTGGTCGGAGATGCTATTATTTATTATTGTAAACTATTTCCGATTTAGAATCATGTTCTTCTCATAGATATTTGACCAATAAATTCGTCGGTTATGTGAGTTTGGAGCGTTCTTCTGAACAAAATAAAAATAACGTTGTTTTCACTAGAACTTATTTTATTTTTTTATAATATTCCGTTCTCCTAAAGTCTTCATTTCTGGACATGAGAGAAACAAAATAATAGGCGTCAGAGAAAAAAGAATACAAGCACCAAAAATATCGATTCATATTTAATATTTCGAGTAACAATCTCAGCAAGATATGAGGTGGAATTATAATATATATTTCATCTCACAATGCATTACACTATTATAGGTTATATATATGAATGAATGTAATTCTAAATAAACGGGCGAGTTTCTTTCGCTTTCAGATCAGGAGACCGAATCTCACCAGAGTCGATTTTTTTTTTCAAATCTCACCAGGGTCGATTTTTCAGGAAGGATATTTTGGGAGGTCTGGAGGGTGCGTATTTTAAGAAAGTGCCTGAAAACCATACTACGGGCTGACCCAAGGCTTGTGAGTGGAATTGGGAAGACAGAACACTTGAGACCGTCAACAGCTATTCTAGATCGAAGTCACAAGTCATGGTCACCGAGGTTTTGAGTGTTCTGGTGTTCAAATTTTTGATCATTCTAGATAACACTCTCTCACCCAGAAACTGCTAGTAAGGCCTCTCATCATAGTTGCAGTATAAACCACAGGTTAGCACTGTGTTTGTTGAACAAACACAGATGTGTCGGAGCGAAAGTCTGCAACAGGGATTGTCTAGCCACCCTAGTAGACGGGTATACTCCAACGCGACTGGCCATTATTATTATTATTATTATTTCTAAAGAAGTGATGATATTTCAGAATTTATTAAGCTGACATATATTTTTGCTGAATACCCAAATTTATGTCGGTGCTCCATTTATTTGTTAAGTTAAAAGAAATAATCCTATACTGTAAGTAAGTAAACAAATTAAATAAATGCATTAAGAAACTCCGAATGAACACATAAACATAGCTAAATGTTATAGCAACAACCAACAAGAAATAAGAAAGTAATAACGAATAACAAGCAACTCTATGAAACAATGGCAAAAGCCTGAAGATAGGGTTTAAGCATGAAACAGACTGTCGAAGATGGATGTTGGCATGAATGTCTATAAATATATATATATATATATATATATATATATATATATATATATATATATATATATAGTGGACTCGTGGTCTGCTAGGTCCTTTTACGGGAATCTGGAGTCGAGATGCGGAAAGTAACATCAATCAGTGAAGGAACACACTTTATATTTGCATTGTATATATATATATATATATATATATATATATATATATATATATATATAAACAAATATAGTTTTATATTTACATTAAATATATATATATATATATATATATATATATATATATATATATATATATATATATAAGGATATATAGTTTTATATTTGCATTAAATATATGTATATATATATATATATATATATATATATATATATAAAGAAACAGTTTTATATTTGCATTAAATATATATATATATATATATATATATATAAAGAAATATAGTTTTATATTTGCATTAAATATATATATATATATATATATATATATATATATATATACAGAGAGAGAGAGAGTGAGAGAGAGAGAAAGAGAGAGAGAGAGAAAAATATGGTTTTGATGGGAGCTATATTTATGAGATACTGTACTCAATATCAGACATATTGCGTATGTAAATATAAATATAAAAGTGAACATTGAAGTCAACAGTCAGAGGCCACAGGCTTTTTCATGCTAGGCGCAATCGACAGGCCTGACGATTGTGTCTAGCATGAAACAGCATGTCGCCTCTGAGTGTTAACTTCAATGTTCACTTTTATATATATATATATATATATATATATATATATATATATATATATATATGTACGTATGTATATATGTGTGTATGTATGTGTTGAAGCTATAGAATTATGACATAGTTGGAAACTGGATTTACGCTGGAAAATGTTCACATATATCTAATATATATAATGATGAGCCCAAAGATTATGACCAACGACATCTGTCGAGAGTAACAACTACTGTGTCATAAAAAATCTGTGCTTGGCGAAGGTATACAAACAGGTAAGCCGGCTCTAAGTCCTTATGTCCATCCTGTCTATATCTATAAACTCGAAATGATAATGATAAATAAATGCTCGATTTACAATATTGATCAATTTCGCTCTATAAATGCAGAAAATTTAAACATTTTGTATGTAAGCACACATACCCCCCATATATATATATATATATATATATATATATATATATATATATATATATATATATATATATATATATATATATATATATTACAATGAATCATTCATGCAAAAAGAAAATTAGTAAGTTAGAAAATGGTAGCAAAGTACGTTTACTAGTTTTATATTTCTATCAGGGATATTGGTAAGTAGATATTGAACGTCCAACGCGGCTATATGACTTCATTAATCTTTCTTTGAAATGCCGTATTTCAAGAAACGCGTTATGGAATTTACAGAATATTTAGTTTTTATTAGTTTAAAGTTTTAGATAAATGTTATATAGGGACTTATGAAATTACAGGCCAGAGAATCGTATTAGTGTTGTATTTTTCATTTCTGTATAGTTAACTGGAGTAAAAGTCACTTTCAATTTTGTGCAGTATGATGGATCTGACTTCAACATTATTGCCTGTTATCATTTTATTTGACTATCCTGATATAGTCAAACATAGCATATTTGATCAAAATACACGTACTTATATACACACCAACATAAATGCCCTTCAATAACAAGTGCAATAAATCTGAAATATTCAATAAAGATAAGAATTTCAAAATATGAGTTATAATACTGCATGCATATTTATCTGGAAGCAAAAATACATAATAATGTTTTAAGCTTATTTGCATCAGGAATATATATGTATATATGTGTGTGTCCGTGCGTGTGTACATATATATATATATATATATATATATATATATATATATATATATATATATATATATATATATATATATATTTGGTTGGATAGATGTGAGTTTGTGACCCTGGGTTTCACGCTTTATATTTATATACACACACTTTTCACACACACACACACACACATATATATATATATATATATATATATATATATATATATATATATATATATATATATATAGTAAATAACTCACTTAATTTTTTGGGAAAAATTCAACCTTAGCGTGCGACTGCACGCTCCAAAATTTTGTATCCGTTATTACAAAAAAAGAAAAAAATATTTTGATTCGCATTATTTTTTTTCGTCTCGGATGCTACAAAAACAAAATAATCTCCATGCCTGAAGATAACTGAATATACAGTCGAAAGTACTCTATAATAAACTTATACAGCTTATAATTTTAGAAAACAAGGATCATAACATTCCTCGAATGATTGGTAGGTTAATGCATCTTTAAAATTTTGTTAGCGAAATGATTTCGCCATTTTATATCATTAACTTACATAATTATTTTACGTAATCTTCTATCCTCTACGAGGCAAGTACATTCTTATGGTCATTGTGGCAACATTTGCATATAGATCGACGGTGTAGCCATGGGTACGCCTCTCGGTCATACTTTATCCTGAGTTCACGTAGAAAAAATATTTAATAATTTCGCCAAATTTATGATATATGTTCAGTAAATCGATGAAATGTTCTTACTAAAAGCCTTGTGAAAATTAAAAATAAACTTTAAAGAAACCTTTGAACAATATTCGACATCAATGAATTTGAAATTCTTCGCACAAATCCCAGTCCGTGACGTATTACTAATTTACTGCGTCAATGTAGAAAGATGAACGCAAGCAAAACGTTTGTTTTATTAATTACAAAAGTGAACTTTCCCGCAGATAGCTAATTTATTAATCCTGCATTCCTTTTTGGTCCAGTTATCTGACGTTTCTCCCACATTTAGGGATTGGGTTTATTACTAACCTTATTTTGTTTTTTTTCATGTAAATAGTATTAATTCATATTGTAAATAATCATTGGGGTTTTTAAATTGTTTTTTTTTTTATTCCCCTCCCCCGACAGACTTTGAAATGTACATTTGGAGACTAGTTAGGATTTCATAGACATTGAGGTATTACGGTGGATGTAGTAAGAAAGATAGGAGAAAATGTGTTGTTTTGTTGGTAGGACTATTGTTGGTATGTTTGGGTTAGTGTTTGTGACTAGCTGAGTTTAGAAATTAAAACAGAAGAAGACCGTTCTTTTCCCCAATCCCTCTTTTCGCCTTGTGCCACATTTTGCGTCATCGTACAAATAAATATCGATATAAATAGCTATTCTCAATGAAGATGATTAACCAAGCAAACTATTTTTTTCTTTACACATGTCATTTTATAAAGAATTGAGCAACATTAAACAAATACTTATCAACAATTTCGCCAATCACGTCGTCGGCAAGCTAATAAAATGATCTTTTAAGGCATTTAGAATACCTGACACAAAGAAGCATCTTGATGAGTAAAAATAAAATCATTAACTTCATTCTACTGTAACCAGACACCTTTCTTATAAAAAGACGAAAAAGCCATTAAAAATATAATTCGTAGGCATATAAACAATAAACACATTAGATTTATCATTTACTATTGCAAATAGAAAGTTAAAAATAAACTGACTTAATCATAGCCAATATCTTGAAATATCAAAAACCCGGCTTTGGTAAAACCCAAGTCGTTTATGAATTTTGATGTCTTATAATATCAAACAAATTATATTATAGACTTAGATTGGTTATACAAGCATCACACTTTATTGTAGATTAACTTGTCATTTATCAAAACTTAAGCAGCTCCTGTACACATTAATCATTAAATAGTCTTCTATGTATCGTGTCTATTCAGGACGTCGGTGATTATAGTTCTCCACAATTTCCTACCCGTTGTAGCACGTGGTAAATTTTGTATTTTGTTATCTCTCCTAAATCTTGTTCTGCCATCTATTCACACAAGCTTATTATGTAAATTATTCTATTTTCCTGTGTCCTTTTTGCCTTCAATATGTCATGTGAATATTCATTTTCCAAACCCTCTTTCCCCATAGAAATTGTTACTGTTTCTTTCTTATGTTAAGCATAAGTATATTTTTTCTTTTCATTTGTTTTTCTAAAACTTCGTCGTTGCTCACATGTTCAGTCCATGGTATTCTCAGAATCCTTCCGTAGAATCATATTTCTTTTGCTTCAGATCGACATAAGATAAATATTAGTAGATAATTACAAAATACTATATAGCAAATACCGTAAAGAAAGAAATAATAATTTAAACTATTAAGTTACCGAAGAAACGACCAGCAAAATGTAAAATATCGTCCACCATCGTACAGGACATTTTAAAACGTGAATGAAATATATGCGATACCGGCGCTATAAGTTCATGCCTTCAGTTATATAATATGGGGCTCTCACTCTAATATATGACAGGTTTCATAAAGTAGAAACCATTAAAATAGAATCTATTTTCTTAAATATAATTATGTACAATAATTATCGCTATCATAATTCATTAGAAATAATATCGTGAGTAATCTTTAACACCATTAAAATAAAAATGAAACATTAACAATGGCATAAAAAGAAAAAAAAGAAAACATAGTTATGTAAGCTTTACTCCCTGATCATCTCCAAAAAATAAATTTATATTTTCAACCATTTTTAAAGTTTTAGCAAATTTAATAAAAATTCACGTAATTCTTAAAGCTTCAGAAACTTTTAAGGGAATATTTTAAAAAAAGATAAAATTGAGGCACTTATTTCTAAATTTCAACTTAATTAAAATATTTTGAACAAATATTCTATTCTTGGGTTTGATATTACAAACATTGAAACTTATGAAATCTTTATTAAACTTATATAAAAAATGTGTGATTATTAAACCCGTAGTAAAAATAAAATATTTTCATAATTATTCTGCTACTATTCTGCTCGTTATGTCCTGTCAAACTTCTACATTTTTACAGATCATTTCATCTTGTATGTGTAAACAATTAGAAAACTAAAAGGTGAACAGCGAGAAAATTTGAAATATGTACCGAAGTCATAATTTCAAATTCACAAAATTTTTGCAGCAAATTTAACATCAATATGGGATTTATTTCTTCATAAAATGCCGAGTAATGTAGTAGTCCACAAATAAATATACCTATTTCAATTTCTTTGTTAATAGTTAATTTTCTACTTTTTTGAGTCAAATAGTTTCTTTCTTCGGTGTCCTTGGAATAGTATTTGCTAACTATAATAAGCCTAAAAAATAATCTCTAAAATTGCTGCTTCACTGATTAGAAGTGACACAGCAGCATATTGCTCAAAATTCAATTCGTCTTTAGAAAAAAAAGAAGCTCTATATAAGGACTAGCGAACTTGTGGCTACCTAATTTCAGGTGTGTTGACGATTTTCATAAGGAAACCATAGTACAAGTACGGAAGAAGTTGTAAGTGCTGAAAATGTCAAGTATGACCTAGGGTCCCATTATATGCTGATTCCTAAACTTACAGCTGAAAAAGGTAGAAAAAAAAAAAACGATATAGTTTTTTTTTGTTTTTTTTTATTGCGCCTTATCAAGACAAATGCAGTCAAATTTGAATGATCGAGATTTTTCATTTTCAGTAGAAATCTTTGCTAACCTAGATAAACTGTTATCTCTCATTGTAGATCGTATTATTTTTTTATGGATTTCATTTTGTAGAAATATCTTTAGACACTTGAAGCAATCATTGGGTTAACAAACAACGATCGCAATTCGCAGCACAAGTACCGACAACTGCTAAGTATGGGATTCTAAAAATATTTAATCCAAAACTTCCTTTTTCTGTTTCTTTCTGGTTTTATTGATTAGCTTTCTACGATTAATCAAACCTTTGCAGGTTATTTAAAGCCAAAAAATATTTTTAGATTGTAAGAAATGCTTTTGAGATAATAATAGTTTTAGCGATACAAATCTTACTAATTAACCCATAGATGGGGAGAAAAGTTGAATCATACCTTTCCCAGGAGTATTTATGAGTAATTAAATATAACGAACCAATAAGGAATTGAAACTCGAATCTCTGATGAAGAATTCCGAGCCATTATCCATTGCACCACCCACACATCCAAGTTTACAACACTTGCTATTCTCAAACTGTCATGCATCTAAGTACTGACCATGCTCGACGTTGCTTAAGTTCGGTGATCGTCATTGAAGACAAAACGTGATCAACAAAAGACAAAAAAAAGATGTCATTACGAAAAAAATTCTTCAGGGGCTTGACCACCATAACAGAACTCGTACTCAAAACATTTTGTTTTTGCCATGCGTTTGCGGCTGAAGTCTTTTCTCAGTGGCATTTCTTCTGTGATATCACGAGTTGTCGATATACCAGAAGCAAATCTAGTTCTTGCAAGTCATGAATAAAACTGTTACTGCCATAAAACGCTGTAATATCGATTCTAACATCAAAAAACGCAACATTTGTCTCAATTTATTTATCTAAAACCTAACACTGTACGAAAAGTTTAAATTTCTAATTAGAACTTCATTCCAGCAGCTATGTTGTTTCTGTTCCTTTTGCGTCATCACTCTTTACCAAAGATTTTTTTCTTCCAGATTGGTAAGAACATGTCTACTGTTTTTAAGTTGACAATGCACTTGTTTGACATGAATTCGTGTCACCCATCTTGTATCGCACTGTACTTTAACAAGATTAGATTCATTCCCTAATAGAATCTTCCAACAAAAGATCAAGGCAGAATATTTATATAAATGATTAAATATTCCTAAGAATGAGAAACCATCAATAACTGTGCCTTATCCGACAAAACATGGTTTAAAGTAGGTGCTTTATATTGAACAAAGCCTTTTTATTCATCCAAGTAATCTAGAACTAATACCTTTGTACATGCCTGCATAAAGGTTTCAATTAAAAATCACCGAGAAGAATTTGCACAATGAATAGTTGAAAGAACGTTATTAACATAAGTTAATAACAAAACATTGTTGTAACCGTATTGAAAGCATCCTTTATACAACCTTTTGGAAATTAATTGAAACAACTGATTTAATTTCCTTTTTTTCGCTATACGGTCAATTTTAGACCCACTGGAGTGACAGGGCGTAATCGAATTCTATTTTTTCTCAGACTAGGTCACTTGAAGTGTTGTGCAGTAATATGATTCTATCTTTGGGGAGTACAATGAAATTGGTTTGGCCTTGAAAAATATTGCGTCTTCCGTGATCGTATCAGATTTTTATCACGCTATGGCACTATTGTCGCGACTGTCGATAAGTTGTCCTGTGGCCATTGTATTCGATGGACTTTACTCCAAGCAAGCGTACGAAAATTGTAACGCTGCACGAATAGACTGGCAAGCCTTACTAGTGAAGAAATCAAAGTACTAGAGCCTGGACCGGAAACTGCCTTGATTTAAATCCAATAGAGAATATGTGGTTAATCTGCAAGGAACGATTTCGTGAAATGGAGATACGTAGTACTACCATATGCACTGGATCATGTTTCATTGGAAAAATAAGAAAAAAAGTAAATAATTGCGGAATTATACGTTTTATTTCAGTTAATTTTGCACAAGGGTGTAAATGACTAAAAATAACTAAGGGACTTTTGTCCTACTCTCTATTTTAAGCTTGGGTGTTTTGCATATGGATCAGAGTTAATAATCCTGAATAAAAAGAAGTAATATTTAAAAAATAATAATTTAATATCAATATATGAAACAAAATTACTAGATGTTGAAGCTGCTTCAAATTTTATGAAAGTTTTTTTAATGTCACTCGCGGAAATGAATATAAACATTTATTAGAGTCATTAGGGAAAAAGTTGGTGCTTTTGCCAAATATTTCTCACTATGAATGTGTTTAAAAATTAATAATAGTAATACAGAGAAAGCATAAATTTATTACTGCAATCAACAATTTGTTGTTAGAATATGTCAAGCCTATTTTGACTAATTGAAGTAAATACTTCAATTTTTGCTTTTTCATCTTTTTTTCTATCATCCAAAGATTCCATTCAGTATGGATGTCAATATGGAGAAATCTCTGATTTTATTAAATATTCCATATTAATCAACATGAAAATATGATTCGAAGAACATTTGCTTTCATAAGAATTATTCTATTTAAAGGAAAATATATTTACCATAAAATAGAAAAAATACACTTACACAGAATCGATTTTATAGCCATACAAGCGAAAAATCTGGAGGTGCTATTCTAGGGAAATACAATATTTGTCAAATATATTAGGATGTAAAAAATGGATGAAATATCTTACATTTAATGCATGTATTCTGTTCAATAATATTATTATTTATAATGTTATAATAAATTTCTGTTTAATAAGGTTATTATTTATTTAGAAGCAGTAATTGCAAGATTGAATCTATTGAGAAAAAACAAAAAAGTAACGGAAAAAACTATTAAATCTTCCTTATCTGCCGTATTTAACGAAGGATATTTGAAAGAAATGTTGGTGTTCATATATATATATATATATATATATATATATATATATATATATATATATATATATATATAAATTTAATTTAAAGACAAAACCGACCACTTTACGGTTCCATTAGTTATAATTTATTTCACCAGAGATTTTATTTTTCTCTGGATCTTCAGACTTGAAAAAATGAATTAAAAATTCATATATAAATTCATATATATATATATATATATATATATATATATATATATATATATATATATATATATATATATATGTGTGTGTGTGTGTGTGTGTGTGTATAATGCGATAAATATATTTCATTAAGATATGCTATATTTATAATTTTCTTAAGGTATGCTATATTTAGAAGTTAAAATGCTCTATATCAGGCCTAGAGTGTATGTAAATATAAAAGTGAACACTGAGGTCAACACTCAGCTGCGGCAGTCGGTTCCGTGATTGAACCTAATTGGCAGATCTGTACGTGTTATATAAAGTTGAAATGAAAGGCATTTTAAAATCAAAAAAAAAAAACTAATAATAATTTTATTTTTTCTTGATCTAGTTAATATCTTGTGGGATAAATAAGACACCCCAGGTAACACAAATGAACTCGGCAAGACTCCTTAAATAAAGAAGTGTTTCAAGAAAAGTCCGTATGAGTCAAGGCGTTTCCCGTTCAGTCAGAGAGGAACCTAGACGAGGTTATGCCTACGGATAGATTTTCATCAGGAGAGATAGACAAACCCGACCTGTGCATGCGGGGTCTACAGGGAACTCTTGCCCGAGGTTTGTGAGGAAGTAGATAAATGCCAGTCCGTTGGAGTCAGTCGAGGAGAATTTCTAATGACGTCACGGCGAGTAGCCTAAGCGAGACATCGTATTATAACGATTAGAAGCGAGTTATGACATAGCCAGAAACAGAAGTAATGCTGAAATCAATGAAGAACTAAACGAAAAAATTTGTCTTGGCCTCAATGACAATACCGTAGAGCTGAGCTAGATAATTTGTCTAGAATCATTAGCTCTATTAATAAGCAAAATAACTTTTAAACATTAATTTTTTAATTTTTTTTTTTTCATAAACACAAGAGTTTAATATTTTTTTTATATAAGTCTTCAAAACTTTTATATAAAGCTTAGTGAATTCAATAGATCTCATTTCAGAAAACAAGTACAACCAAGATTTTTTTTTTCAACAGCGTATAACCCTATTTACATTATTCGGACTATTGTCCTCATCTTTCTCGTCATATTTATTACAATATTTTGGCCGTTGTACGCTCTGGCCTTCTTCAGGTGGTTGAAATGTCGAACTGAACCCTTTCACTGGGGTAGATTGTTCTAGTTCCACGTGCCATGTTTAATGGACGTCAGTTATCAGTTATCTCCTGCTAATTCCCCTCTCCACTGCCTTAACCGGGTATTGAACTCACACTCTTTGGGTCCTGTCACTGGATCTAACCAATGCCTTTATCCACTGTGGTTCAGTTCGACATTCCAACCACCTGAAGAAGGCCGGAGCGTACAACGGCCGAATCGTTGTAATAAATATGACGACAAAGATGAGGAGAATAGTCCGAATAATGTCCGAGTAAATAATGTACATAATACCTCATTTCAGAAATATAGTTAGATACAGCGTATAACTGTTAAGTTTTCAGCTAATATTGATGTTTGAAACCGCTAAAAATGGTTTCAATCTTAAAATTCTTTTGCAACCAACTATTTTATATAGATTTAGCCCACCAACTTTAATTTGTGGCACAGTGCATGCACTTAGACGGCTGATGAAACTTGTATCCCTGCATTCAGTTCCTCCCGGTTTCGTTTTTGCAGATAATTAATCCTAGCCAATATCGGATGATAAATTTTACACGTAAATAAAGAAAGGTTTGGTTTATAAATTACTTTGGATCCTTTAACATTATGCATAATAAGAACAAAGCTTTGGAAAGGAACTCAACTTCAGATTTTAATGTTCACTTCTTATATGTACGCCAGTGTTAGATTTCAAGGTTCTTTCCTCCACATGGAGAGACCAAAGGATTATCGTTCTTCTGAAGACACTGCTATTTAGGGACCTCAACTCAGAGAAGTGCGGCCCCATTGAAGAGATGTAAGGACTCCTTGAAAACGACCCTAATCTCCTGTGGATTCTAGAAACATCAGCTGGAAACAGAGGCAGCCGACAGGGCGGCATAAAGACAAAGGCATCTACTGACAAAATTGGCATATTGCATCACGTGAACAGAAAAGAAGAGACCAGACTGCAGAAACCAAAAATCGGACGGCAGAGATAGGATTTCTTCTAACAGATTTGGAAAAGCAAAACTTCCCAGTATAACATTAACAACCAGGATAAAATCTGCAATAGAATAAACTTGGTAACGTATAACAAATATCGCAGTAATATTAATATATATATATATATATATATATATACACACACACACACACACATATATATATACACACACACATATATATATATATATATATACACACACACACACACACACACATATATATATATATATATATATATAAAAGAGTACCCAATGATGGATGAGGAACAATACATACATATATATATATATATATATTACTTCTTCGTAAATGAAAGATATCTGTTTAAGATATTATGTATATGTGAAAAACTTGCAGTTCAAACTAAAACCATATGCAATATAAACCATATATAGTGATTTTCCAAGCGTAGATTGGATGTGGCACAAGGCCGAAAGTAAGGAGTGCGTGTGTAAATTTATTTATGCGTATATAGTATTGCGTATATGTATGTATACATATATTCACATATCTATATAGTGATTTTCCAAGCGTATCATAGATGTGGCACAAGACCGAATGTAGAGGGTACCCAGTGAGGATCGAACTCACTACTCAGTCGTAATTGTTCTAGCGAGATAAACTTGCTAACCATTACACCACCTCGAGGTGCCCTATTCACACATCTATATATATATATGTGCATGCAATCATAAATATATATGTGTGTGTGTTTGTGTGTGTGTATGTATATACACTTATCTTACTATTATTAACATTATATCAAATGATATTTTTATTAAATACCCAGATATGAAATAGACGCCCAGTTTTTATTTTGAACAGATTTTTATTTCATTTACTGGTTTGCATACTCGTGAAATATTAATAATGAAAATGTGATCCCCGGCAGAGTACGAACCTTTGTCCACAGCACCTGTAGGTGAAAAAAAAAACATTTTATCCGGTGTGCTTTAGACAGATCGGTCACAAAGAGCTAACAGCCCATCAATGTTCTATAAAGGTGATCACAAACAATAAAAATGCCCGATTACAAATAAATCCATAATATATATATATATATATATATATATATATATATATATATATATAGAGAGAGAGAGAGAGGGGGGGATAGCGTGTGAGTAAAGAGAAGAGGAAGAGAATCCATTGTACTCAGTGAGTTATCATCGGTTGAAGAAATAGGATCACATGTATTTTGATACAATAGCCAGGACAACGATGGGTGAGCTAAAATCACTACCCTAAAACAAAATCACCAGCCCGGGCAGTAGCAGTGAAAATATATGTTATCCTCAATGTCAATTTTCAGATAATAACTCCGTTCGTTCGTTCATTCATATATATATATATATATATATATATATATATATATATATGAATTGGACATTGAATCAACAAAAAGAGACAAGAGTTTGTTTCACGCTAAACGCAATCGTCAGGCCGTCTCATCGCAATAAATGCTGCTGTTCGTAACAACACAAAAACAGATTACAAATTGAACAGTCAAAAGAATGAGGTAAAACTGACAAAAACAAAAACCACAGCTTCTTGAAAATGGCTACAGAATTGGCCGAAAGCGCATGGAACAATGAACATTATGGAAGTTTTTTGTACTCCCATACTCCTGCCTATCGGAAAACGTAAGGATGGTGCAAAAATATAAATTAATTAAATATTTGAAATCTTATAAAATAATGAAAGATATATATATATATATATATATATATATATATATATATATATATATATATATATATATATATATATATATATATACACACATATACATATCATAAAATATAGTCGTAAAGCATACTATATTTATACTCATTAGTAGGAATAGATCGTATGTGGATATACAAAATGCACATTGATGTCAACACCCCGAGGCGACAGTCTGTTTCATGCTTAAGGGTAATCGTCAGGCCTGTCGATTGCGTTCAAGCATGAAACAGACTGTCGCCTTTGGGTGTTGCTTTCAATATCCAATTTGCTCTCTCTCTCTCTCTCTATATATATATATATATATATATATATATATGTGTGTGTGTGTGTGTGTGTGTGTGGTTGGGCAGTAATCCCTCTTTTATACATGTTTCATTAAAAACGACTGCAATTGTACTACTGTTATTCTTTTTTTTATATATATATATATTAATTTATACTTACCATGCATTTGATTTTTTATAGAAATTGTTAATGTTATTGTTATTGTTTTTATATCTATGTACCTAGAGGTCAAAAGTATAACAAAAACATGGTCTATAAAAATGTAATGGATCGTAACTATAAGAAAGATGTATCTTCGCATAGAAACATTATAAAGAAATATACAACTCTAGTCGACAAAAAAAGAAAGAAAATTAAATGAATTATCTGCTATAATAAACTTAAATCTGCTAATCTCATTGTTAACAACAAAAACTCACATGCAATATCCAAATTACAGAGAATATATATTATTTCCGAATTCACAAGTTCCTTAAAGAACAGTTTTCCAGACTAATTCAAAATCATAAATATATTGGATATACAACATGCCTAATAAAAAGAGTCACGTTACATCTTTTTGGCCATATTTCAATTATGTTTTATTTATATATACATGTAGACCTAGCAAACTCCATACGCAGCATACTCATTGATAATACCAATATAATAGTCTCATCCACATGTACAACAAGTTTAAAAATAATAAAAGCATTACTAATAAAAAAAGAAAAGAAAAAGCCAACACTCAATAATATCAACTAGGAACATTCAATAATATCAAATAGGAACACGACCAAAATGTTCTAACCGTATTTGGAAAATAAAACATTCCTATAACTCTAGATGCATACATAAAACAATCCATACATTCAGTTAAATGTAAAAATAAAATCCGCATTGATAATGGCTAAAAGTATAGCCGAAAGCGCTCGGACATAAAACATTCAATACATTTCGAGATAATTTATGTTCATATTGTAAGCAAATTATAAGGATAGAAATGAAATTAGATAAAAAAAAGAAAAATTAACTGCAGTACCTTTACACTCGTTTTAATGAAATTTTTGTATATTTACAAAATATTTACAAATATTTTATTAGGTTGGTGCAAAAATAATGACGTAATAATGTCGTTTTTTGACGTTAAAAAATACGTCAAAAAACGACATTATTACGGCATTATTTTTGCGCCAACCTAATAATAAAATTTTGGATATTTTTTGTTTATATATATATATATATATATATATATATATATATAGATAGATAGATAGATAGATAGATAGATAGATAGATAGATAGATAGATATGTGTGTGTACGTGCGCGTGTGTGCGCGAATAGGTGTGTGTGCCCGAATGGGTGTGTTTACCCGTGTGTGTACCCGTGTGTGTGTGTGCGTACGCGCCTGTGTGTGTGCGTACGCGCCTGTGTGTGTGCGCGTGTGAATATTTTCTATTTGAGAAGCAATCTTTGTTTTATGCATGTTTCTTTTAATATGGAGTATACGAAGGGTATGATGATATATTTTGCAAATACATTTATTCGGTCTATCTAGCGTTCTTACACTTGTGCTTTTACAACAAGTGAATGTTTAAACCAATAGAGCTAGTTACACCTAACATTATTTTCATTGTAAGTGACTTTGATCGCTAAAACAAGAACTCCAATATGATGAAATTACTAATACTCACACACAAGTGAATATATATATATATATATATATATATATATATATATATATATATATATATATATATATTATAATAACAACGACAACTGACATTGAAAATATTTAAAGTATTATCCGAAATCGTTGGAGTCTATTTTAACAAAAGGACCGTTTTTATACTTGCCTAGTGCTCATAAAAGATACATTGTAAGAAATTTAAAAAAAATAAATAACAAATAAAAAATACTACAAAATATTCCTTGTGTGTCGCTTTCAAAGAACACATTTATATATCTGTCTGTATTTCTGAAATGAGGTATTATGTACATTATTTACGTTATTCAGACTATTGTCCTCATCTTTGTTGCTATATTTATTAATAAATAAGGTGACAAAGATGGTGACAATAGTCCGAATAATGTAAATAATGTTCATTTAAAAAAATATAGTTCCATCGCTATACAAGAATTACCATGTTTCAAAAACAGAAGCTAAAAAATTCAAATTCAATTATTGAATTAAATTAAATTAAAGTTAAATTTCGTTTTCAAGCAAATTTTAGAATTCTAGAATAACTTATTTTGAAATTTACTCTCTCTCTATATATATAGGATTCGAAGGGTAAATTGTTGCCATATTATATGTTTAATTTTGCTCCGTCCCGTTTTTTGATTTTGATTTTGTCAACTGCGCAGTATGCAAAGGTTAGTTGGGCACCGTCTGTGAGAAAAAAGTCACCATTACGCAATTCACTCTGCCAGAAATTTGCAAGAGCATGCTCTACTCCTTGGCATTCGCGCTGGAAGCTCCAATACAAACAATTCAGAGTGATTGGTTGTCAATCTTAGGACAGGGCCGAAGATTCAGAAAAAGTTGTGTGAGTCTAATGATGATTACGAGTGATCACTACTGATGGCGATATTATGCTTCCATTCTCCCTCCCACAGGTCTCATCATGGAGGCCTGCCTCAAGTTCCTTGAGGAGGTGGTGCTGACCTGGTTCAAGAGGGTGGCTGTAAACAGGACTCTGCACCATGCCAACAAAGCAGAAGAACCCATTCATGGCTGTCAGTCAATTTCTGCGATCACATCTCCATTTACATCTGGCCACTTAACACCCCAGACTGCAACCTCCTTGATTATTATGTGTGGGGTGCAGTTGAGCGAGATACCAACAAAACTCACTGTAACACCACAAAGATGAACTGAAAGCAAGGATTTTGGCAGCATAAAATGGAGACCGTCCAGAAAAATCACAGGACATTGGAAGTCGTCTGGAGGCTTTGGTTGAAGCCAATAGGGATTTTATTATTTAGTATTTTAAGATATTTTTGTGTAATTTTCATGAATATATGCGTTAAAATAAGATGTCAATGTTATTTTCATTTTTGCATAATTTAGACGACAAATTATCCATCGCACACTCTCTCTCTCTCTCTCTCTCTCTCTCTCTCTATATATATATATATATATATATATATATATATATATATATATATATATATGCGCGTTACTATCTGAAATTTGATGGTAAATTTTTAGTGGAATATTTTCCTATCAATTGGATTAATAATCGCTTCTGGCTTAAGGGCATTGTCAAGATATTTTGAAAAATACACTTTTGGGTAAAATTAGTGCCTTTATTGATCGTAAGGTTAGAATAATTGCCTTTACTACCAAGATATACATTTATTTATATTAATTTCTGAAGTGTTAATTGAATAAATGTCCAAGAGGTATTTTAATGTGTAAAACATTGAGCAAGAACAAAAAAAATAGCTCTGTAGAGGAATGAACCCACACGACCTGATGAGACATAAAGATGCATAACTGCTTGAGTGTGTATACTTGTGAATAATATGTGCGTATTCATGGGTGAATGCTTCTATTTTATAAGCAAATTATTGAAATCCTTTGTAGAAAAAGATCATAAATTTATATTTAAGAATCAATAATGCACTTTCTGATCAGATGAGTTACTTTTTATTCCAATGGCGACAACTTATGTGTATATGATTTATGTTAAATACTTTAATCAATATTTGCTATCTTTTCTTTTTTCTACTTTCCTGCGACAGATAAATATGACGGTAACAACAACGTGTATTTGCATTCTTTTAAAAGACTAATAATATTAAATAATTCCTAATATTAAAAGTTATTTTAGATTTATATCAACTTTGATAGAAGACAATTTTTAAAATAATGTAATTAAAAGGAAGGACTTGATGCTTTTTCGCATATTCGGCCATAGTTATATGAATGCTTATTAATGATGACTTCGTGTTTATCTAATAGATTTAGATTTTCAGATATGCAAAGTTCCGAAGTTAATAACCGGCAAATGAAATCGCTAAACAACATTCGAGTGTCGCTTAAAATGGCTTCTGTTCACTCACAATAATGAAGAAGACATGAATCTTTACCTACGAGCTCTTTTCTATTGTTAGAAAAAAATATCAGGCTGCTAGCATGACAAAAGTGTTAACGGGGAAGGCAATAACTGAATGAGGTCTGAACTAAATCACTATTCCTTAATTACCTGAGAGCTCAAGCAGTAGTTATATTCAATAGTAGTTATGTCCAATGAAATTCAGTCATATATATATATATATATATATATATATATATATATATATATATATATACACACAAATATATATATATATATAGATACATATGTATGTATGTATGTATGTATATATATATATATATATATATATATATATATATATATATATGTATTAGGTTGGTGCAAAAATAATGACGTAATAATATCGTTTTTGACGTTAAAAAATACATCAAAAAACGACATTATTACGTCATTATATTTTCATCAACCTAATACATATATATATATATATATATATATATATATATATATATATATATATATATATATATATAGAGAGAGAGAGAGAGAGAGAGAGAGAGACAAAAGGGAGATATTTCTTTAGAGCGTGCCTTGAAGGACTATATCAAGGAAAATGCGAAGATTCATAACTTATATTGATACACAGAAGATGAAATAAAATATCCACATTTACGTTAAGGGACGAAACGCGTTGGTAAAGAAAATATTGCCTTGTATTTTAATTATATTGTTTTTTTACAAAACTATTTTTTTATAACTGTATTCTTACAAACACAAATATATATATATATATATATATATATATATATATAGAGAGAGAGAGAGAGGGGGAGAGAGAGACAGAGAAAGGGAGAAAGAAAGAAAGAAAGAAAGAAAGAAAGAAAGAAAGAAAGAAAGAAAGAGTTCCACCTATACATCTTACAGAATGCAAAAATGGTAGATCGAAGAAAGACATTGGAAAAAGAAAGATTATTATTATTATTATTATTATTATTATTATTATTATTATTATTATTATTATTATTATTTTCTTTGATTTCTGGCGTTTACATATTTCTTTCTGGGTCCCGCCTAGAGACCTAAGGTTTAAAATGGCCTCATGACACTTTCCACTGACAAAAAAAAAAAAAAAATTACATAGATAAAGTCCTTCGCAAAGTTTGGGCTGTACTTGTCAGAACAATTTTTTGTATCTCCTTGAGGTATGGACTTCCAGGAATCCCTTCAATTAGTCTACTGCAATCTTTTCCAACCAGTCCTAGGGCTCCAACTACAACAGGGATTGTTGATGTTCCCATTTCCTTTAATCCCTTTTGCATGCACATTTCCTTCCGGGTCTCAAGCAGAAACCTAAGGTCAGAAATGGCTTCATGACATTTTCCACTGATAATTTTGTTGTCAAAAAATAAATAAATAAATAAAATATCACCCACCTTTAGATAGATAAAGCTTTTCGTAATGTGTGAGCTGTACTTGTGGGTACAATTTTTTTGTATTTCTTTAAGGTATGAGCTAACGGGAATCCCTTCAATAATTCTATCGGAACCTTTTCTAATCAATCCGAGTTCTCCAACTACAATTGGAATTACTGATGCCCTTTTGTGTCACGTTTTTTAGATTTCCACTTCAAGATCCTTTTATTTTGATAGATTTTTCTCTGAAGATTTTCAAACATATATTACATTATTATTATAAGGCTAATCGTCAAAATTGAAGCACGATGGGAAAAAAATGTTAAAAATCAGAATTTTCGGACATGCCTTTCTCAATAATAATTATATAGAAGTTGAAAACTTTTTTGTTTTATTTTTTTGGAGGGAAATTTTTTTTCTAAAATTTGTATGGCGTATGTGTAGACCTGTGGTAGGATATTTGACAATTATTGGAAAGGTGTGCAAGATCAGAGCTGACACTTGATTAGAAGATACAGTATATTTTGTGAGTTAGTCTTTATTGTTTTAAGCTGGGTAAGGGATGTAAGGTCATTGGCGCTATTGATTTTCGCCTCTTTTTCTTTCGCATAATTTCGCTACAGCTATACATTTGAGTGTGTGGAGGGTTGCATTTAGAAATGTAGGTACGTTTCTGAAACTATATATGCATAAAATGTATGTATCTGCCACGGTTAAGAAGAAGCGAAGTACATATATACACACATACATACATATTAGTAGCTGGTTACTCGTATCCGCAGATGCCTGTCTTCGGGGGCGGTTAGGTAATCCCCGTTGCAGACGTCTGCTCAGGCATATTTGTGTTTGTTCAACACCCATAGAGTCCACCTCTGGTTTATACTGCAACTATGCTAAGCGTACCTTAGTTACAGTTTTTGGAAGAGAACGCGTTATCTTGTGTGACCAATAGGCTGAACAAGGTTAGCACGCTCAAAGCCTCGGTCACGATGACATATGACTTCGTGCTAGCACAACTAGAGAAAGCTTCCTAAGGGTTCCGTCTAGTGAATTACACTCACAAGGCTTAGGTCAACCGGTGATATGGTTTTCACACTGGGATCGCCTCATCCAGATTTGATAACATCAAGAAGTCATCTTCCTGACAAAGGGATCCTGGTGGAATTGAAACGTCCTAAACACTCAGCCACATGACCATATCTATCCATCCATCCATCCATCCATGCATACATACATACATACATACATACAGTCATATCAGTGCGTGCATACACGCACGCGTGTGCGTGTGTGTCCACATATGGTGAATTACAAAGAATTGTAAAGAATCCATCAAATTGGCAGAAATGACCAGCAATTGAGGAAATATAGTTTTTATTTAAAGCAAAGTATAATAATTTATAATAACGTCTAATTTAATATAAAATTTATTAAGAGCTACAAAGGACAGGAAATTGTGAAGAGCCATTATCGCCAACATCCTAAAAGTACATGGTGACTAAAAAAAGATATATATATGTGTGTGTGTGTGTGTTAGCATATATATATATATATATCTGCGTTCTAATGTGTGTACTTCAAAAATACGTCATGTCCATGTGTATATACGGGAAGTTAAATGGGTATCGAATATTCCGTTCCATTCACTCTCACAAAAATCTCAATGCATCACTTGTCCCACAGCTATGGATTAAATAGCAGCAGTTAGTTTTGGTTGGTCGCCATTGTAAGAAAAAAAAAATCTGACTCCCAAAGTGGGAAGAAAGCAACGTGAATTTAGTCAATTATCTTTCCCAAGAATGCATGCCATTACACATATAAAGGAAAATATGGAGGGTCATAATCCCTTATATCGTGAATGGACCTGTCATTTTTTGAAAAGAACATTTATTTTATACCAAAATTATTTACTTTACAATATAGTCTCACATAGATTAATGACGATATATTGAAACTTTCAGAACACAACTAAGGCTGGGATCCTCACTCGGTACTCCAAACTTTCGACCTTGTGCCGCATGTAAGGTACGCTTAGAAAATCATTTTGAGTACCTTCACAAAGTGTAATGGTTAACAAGCTTGTCTTGCTAGATCAATTGCAACTGAATAGATTCTCACTGTGTGCCCCATAGTTTCGGCATTTTGTCACCTCTAAGCAATGTTTGGAAAATCGCATTAATATTTTCAGTTGTATTTCAAACACTGAATTCCTCTGAAATTTAAGTGTTTCTGACAATAATGAAAGAAATATTTTAATGCTGAATCACCATATTCTACAAAATTGTACTCGAAATTTGTATCAGTAAAATTCAATATTCCGTCTGTTGTCAACTGAAACTCAAAAAGTATGATATTATCGATGGTCAAAGAATAGTACCGATAGTTTTACTTTTATATTTCAAATATCTGAGTACATGTGTTGCCTACGAGTGAACAGAAAGAAAGAAAGATATGAAATTACAAACACCTTTCTTTTGAGTCTACAAATTACCGCTATATTACTAAGACTGACTGCTACAAGTGAATATACAAAAGGTGATATGAAGGATTGAGAGAGAAATAAATGTTATTGAAAATCCGGAAACCTTACAACAAACAAACAAAACGATCGTAAGAGAAGTTGACAGTGAAAAGAATAAAGAATACCAGTAGAAAATATCAAAAGACGAAACAGAGTAAAACATGGCTGAGCGGGAAATCTCGATAGATAGCTTTGAATAATTCTGCTATATTTATTCATTGATTTTTACTTTCGGCAATATAATCATTCAAATGCAATAAAATGTATAATTTTATTGCTGGTATTTTGTTTTGCAGGAAAATAGCAAACGAATATATAATTCCCGCTAAATCTATCTATCTATCTATCTATCTATCTATCTATATATATATATATACATATATATATATATATATATATATATATATATATATATATATATATATATATATATATATATATATATATATGTACATACATATATATATATGTGTGTGTATGTATATGACTGTGTGTCTCTCTCTCTTTCCCTGCCTCTCTCTTTCGAGATATATATATGTGTGTGTGTGTGTGACTGTGTGTGTGTCTCTCTCTTTCCCTGCCTCTCTCTTTCGATATATATATATATATATATATATATATATATATATATATATATATAGTTTGGCAGAATATCTTCATTCAAAGATGTTTCATTGAATAATATAGACATATTGTGTCTACTCATTTTTATACTGATCCTTTCCAGTTTTTTTTATATGTTTTTTGATGCTAAGATGAAATTTATTAAAGAAGTGTTTTTGTTTTTGTTTTTTTAACCCGAATATTTTCGAATTTTTCAAGGCCATCTTCAGAGGTAAATGACAAAGAAAAACAAGCTTTTGTAACAGCGATATTTTCTGCATTCCATTATCACTGCTATTCTTAAAAACGGGCGAACGCGCTCTGTTATAGTTATTTTAGAATTTTTAAATATATTCTTTGTAGTTATGGATTTGTTTTTTTACAAAACAAGCGTTTCAATATAAGGGAGCTGTCAGAGAATTGGTAGAAATATAAAATGGTACTTGTTACATGCATATTAATATGATGTTGCTATATATGTTATAAATTATGTTGATTGTTGATTGGCTGTTTTTTTATGTAGAGAGCCTCGAGAATTGAATGTTGCTAAATTAGAACACATCTTATATATATACGTATGTATCTCTCTCTCTCTCTCGATATATATATATGTGTATGTGTGTGTGAAATGTATATATATATGCAATTTATTATATATATTATTTATATATTATATTTGCGCGGTACTTATTGGAAATCGCTCAATATCAACGACATATTTAGTTGCGTTAATGTGAGTATGTGATCCTGGGTTTCACGCCGTTTGAGATCCTCAGACAAACCTTTGTCTGACGATCGCAAAGGGCATGAAAATAACTATATATATATATATATATATATATATATATATATATATATATATATATATATATATATAAGGATATATGCTCACAAAAATCTACATATATATGTGTATGCGTATGTGTGCAAATTTCGGTTCTCCTGTTTTTATGTAAAATAGAGATTGAATGCCCACAAAACAGGGTTTTCACTCCAAATTTTACATACATCTTATATATATATATATATATATATATATATATATATATATATATATATATATATATATATATGATATTGACACACTATATATTTATAAAATTACACACACACACACACACACACACACACGTGTGCACATGGTATTCCTTTGAATTTGGAGAAAAAAATATAAAGAAACATTGATCAATCCCAGATGAATATTTGACGCAGCAAACATTAATATGTTGGAGCACAAAACTTTTGAAAATAACTAAATGCGATATATAGGCTTTCGGAAGACAATCGGCTGACTCAAAATGCAAAAGAATTTGAGTAGCAGTTCAAAAAAAAACTATCAAATAATTAAAAAAATTCCTATCAGCATTACGGATTATTGTCCAAATCACAGGCTATTTTTATGGATTTTAATATATTGCTTAAGCTCACGTAAGTGTTGCAGAAATTTATAATTAAAACAAATAAATAAAAATTTCTAAATGTGGCCTTCAGCATGTATTATTTAGGATTTCCTGTGTTTGCACACTAAACAGCTTAAAACAACTTAAGTATGATTTTGTTGGTTTTCAAGTGAAATCATATATATATATATATATATATGCGTGCATATGTGGGTGTGTGTAGAAATGTAAAACTGAATGTCCGAATCCCAAAACATTTTGTTGCCAAATTCAAACCACGTGATATATATATATATATATATATATATATATATATATATATATACGTTCACCTTATTACATACATGCATACACACAGGCACGCGCGAACACACACACACACACACATACATATATATATATATATATATATATATATATATATATATATATATATATATATATACACAAATATATGTATGTGTGTATGAATTTGTGTGTGTATGTCTCTTTTGTGTGTATATAAAGATAGAAAGAAATGCGTGAGTGTGTGCTCATGTGTTTTACAATATTCATTATAAGAACATAACCGCTTTTTTTTTCACGCAAGCTGCTTTTTTGTAAAGAAGGTATTGCTCGCCATTTCAATGCCATTTCGACATGGCATTGGCGCTTTAAATCAACACTGGACATCTGTAGCACATAAGTCGGTAGCGGGTTATTTCAGAATCGGAATTTCTGTCATAACCACCTTTTTGTTTTACTACATCAAATCAATCATTCACATAAAATAAACAGATGGAAAATTCATACATATATTTTTGAGTATCTTTTAAAAAATTGTCTCTATTCCGATGAAGATTGTCGATGAATTTATAAAAGAAAAAAATTAATTTTATATAAAAATGTATCAGCATACCGATAATCGGTCACAACTTTGAAAACATTATTTAACACATCTCTAAATCCATACAAAATATCAGAAAGCGATAAATAAATGATCTGTATTTTCTGAAGGTAAGTAATTAAAACAGTTTATTTAAAAACAAATGTTTCATCAGATATATTGAAAACATAGACAAAAAAGCAACTCCGAGAAAGATGCTCGTGGATTTTCAGTATTATAAAATGCGATTAATTATTTATGTTTTAAATATAGTTTTATATGACCGTCAATAGAATCGTAAATCGCTGGGTTTTTTTTCTCCTAAGCTTTACTGTTTTTTTTTGGGGGGGGGGTATTTTTGTGTCCCATCGACTTTGTAGGAAAATCATTTTTCTAACGTATTGCACTATTGTTGACAAGTATGAATTAGTTAATAAAAAACTATTTTTAAAAATGAATTTTTGTATAATGTATTTCTAATTCTGTTTATTTGTATGCCATATTTTTCTATTATATATTTTATTTACAACCTCGAATCGTGCACTATTTGAGAGAATCAAGCGAAACAAGGCCGATCAGAGCAAACCTTCATTTTTATAAAGTAGAAATCTTTGATTATTTTCATATCTTTACATATATGTTGATATTTTTGTACGTTATAGATCTTAACTTACCCCTCTTTAATTTAATATTTTATGTACACAAGATAAATTCTATCATTGTCAAATTGTACCATTTATAGGATGACATTCAAAATGATATATATCTTAGGAATTCTTCAATAGACTTGCTCGCCATTCAATTAAATACTATATCGATGTTTTTGCTGATTTAATTGCAATGATTTCAGTGAAGAACCAACAAAATCATATGTCAAATATTCATCTGGTATTGTAGAATATTTCTTTATATTTTCCAAATTTAAAGGAAAACCATTTGCATATGTGTGTACGTCTGTGTGCTTGCCTGTATCTTAGAAAGAGAGAGAGAGAGAACAAGACCATTGTTACGTCATATTCTTCATGCTTGTTAGCTAAATATAGAAAAATAATAATTTACTAGCGTATTCTTATATATTTAGATAAAGAATCCGTTTTGATTTTAATTATCACCAGAATGTTGATCTATTTTCATTTTATGGCGCCTGGCCTATACGCTTATATTGTGTTTCAGTGCATTCGCATAGAAACAAAATATATATTGAAAAACGAAAATTAGTAGCATAAAATAATACCCCCATCATTTTTTATGTCAGTATTTTTCATCATTTTTTTGTCCTTTAATACTTACTTTTATGCTTTAGGAGGCACAGTGGAATAATGGTTAGCGGCTCTTGTGGAGGCAATCGAAAAATCAAGTTCGAATTCTAGTCGAGTTCCTTATATTTACTTACATCCTAATAATCTCGAAATTTTAGTCCATCTCTTCTCCTTCACCTTCCCAGCGGGGTAGAATTCGAGGGTGATCCAAACCATGCTTGAGAGAGGAGATGGCCGCCGCCAAGCTATCTGAATCCTACTGAAACGATCTTGAGGAAGAAGAACCGAAAGTCTGTTTCTTCTGCCCTTGTCCCCACATCCGCTGACGAATAGAAGCAATCGAAGGATTAATGACGATCGTGCTTTATTTTGCTTCATTTAAAGAAAATAAATGATCCATTTGTCAATTGTATCAATTGCCTAAATGAATACGGTGGAAATTATGGAAGCACGAATGTTTTTGTTAATATCTTCACACTCCGCCTTTATATATCATCATCCGAATTTATTTGTTACTCTCTCAATATTTATACATCCGATTAAACCTGTCAAAACAATGCGTAATATATATATATATATATATATATATATATATATATATATATATATATATATATATATGGCCGTTTTATCCTATATGCTAATACTGACTGTAGCTTACAACACCTGAAGTTTGTTTACAATGGTGGATATAGAAAACCTTTTTTGCGAATTTGGTTCGCAATAAATAGTAAAATAATCCTTTATTTGTTAAAGAATATTATATTTACAAACGAAATATAGCTATTCTACCTTATTTAAAGAATTTGCAATAAGTTAACTTCGAGTTATGTAAATGCCACAAAAATATATCTCGATTAAAAAATATTCGCGGCGGAGCTAGAGGGTGGCTCTGTGTGAGCAACCCCCGTAATTTAATTAGCCTAGGGCCCCCAAAATATCACAATCTAGCCACTTATTTATCTCTATCTCACTCCCTCTCCCCCTCTCTGTGTGTATATGTATATATATATATATATATATATATATATATATATATATATATATATATATATATATACACACACGCACAAATGTACACTACATACATACATTCATATATATACATAAGCCAGCATATAGAAAACTGTATATTCATATATTGGCAATTTATAATGAAACTTTCTACAGAAGCCAGGAATATGGGCCTTAACATAGAAACATAAACATGTGCTTTGTTATGCCAAAGACAGGCTATTCCAACAGGTTTACAAATCCGGAAGCTAGGAAGATTGATTATGTTCGAGAGCAGAATGCCAAAATATTAATCTGAAAAATAAAATCTCACAAGCCAGAACTTTACATATAGTAAAGGAATTAACAGAATATCAATGCATATATGCCATCATTTTTGACAGCCATGTTAAATTTGTACAAAATGAACAGGATTTACTATTGGCGATTTTTTCAAACAAAATTACAAACACCGTAGCATCCAAAAATTATGAATCAGAGGTGACATTTTTATGAATATGGCTGCACTGTAAACTGCAAGCAAAGTTGAGAAATGGAGATTGACATCATTCAAACAATATTCTAACATAACTGTTCTAGCCAAAGGCTTGTTAACCACTACACCACCTCGATGTCGTCAAAGGAACATATCAAATGGAAAATCTATATTGCAATAGAAGAGCAGCCTGCATGTAACTTTGCATGTATGTATATTATGTATATGCATATGTTTGTGTTGTGTGTGCGTGATTTGCCTGTGCTTGTAAAATTTAATATATGCACACGCACACACACATACGCACAGAATTTGAGTTTAAAATAAAACATTAGAATTATACATTCCCTTATATTCAATCTGGACAAACGCTACCTTGAGCTAAACAACTAAAATAATAAATTTAGCCGTAAGAAAATATGTAACTAACTTTTCCTTAGATCCTAAAAATTCATATAATTTTAGATTTTGTTAATATTTTTCGGTAATTATTTGAATATATTTTTATTTCATTATTTCTAATTTGTTAAAAATTAGGTCTCTCATAAAATTAAAATGCATATGCGTACACGTCTCCTTACATGTTTTTCTATGTGCCGCGTCCCTTCAGGACATGTGTGATTATGATTCTCCACAACTTCCTTTCCCTTGTGGAACTTAGCAGAGGTTTCTCCCTTACCGCTGTCCACGTTCTGCCATCCAGTCACACAATGTCATCAGATTCCTTGCCTTTCACTATCTCTCTTCCCCTCGGTATGCACCGTAAGGGTTAAGTCTTCCAAGTACTCTTTCTTCCTTATGTGTTCAAGAAATTTCAGCTATAACTTGCTGGCTCTGAATATAGTAAATCCGTTATGTGCCATGTGTCATATACGTTTAGGTGATCATGTATCTTTCGATTCATGGCTGACGAGGCAAATTTTTTTCCCGTAGTAAGTTGCCATTTCTTTCTACGGTAGACCAGTTGCCATTCAAGCCTATAGAACCTAGTCTGCCCTGCTACTTTCCAATAGCTGGGTGTAGAATAAGAGGATTCATACCTTTCCCAAGAGTATTACCACTTAAGTGAATGTAATGAAATTCACTATTTCCTTAAGCCGAGCCGCTAAAAATTAAAGTGTTCTTTTTATTACCATTTTCTTTAACGTTTAGCAATCTGCTTCATTTATAAATAATAATTCCCCTTTTTCTGTATATGGAATCCCCTAAAAATGTAGTGCTTTATATATTAGTTCTATATAATTGAAATTGCAGCAGCCTGGCTCTCAATTTCAGTCAAGACAGTTTTAGATGTTGCCATAGAGGGATATGACTACACAACCAATTAATTCAAATTTAACTTACATGGGCAGGGCTAATA